>CM031392.1:23067295-24267295 GCA_018350135.1 Citrus trifoliata | reverse complement strand
CCAACCTGCTGATATGCCAAATTGCAATCAACACCTTGTTGTAATGGTGATGGTGAACCAGTAACAGATAAGAAAGCGGGAGATGCATACGAAAAAGGCAGAGGCTTGACGGCTGCTGGAACCTGGCCATAATTGGCAGAGAAAATTTCCTGTTCATTTGTCAAAGTTTTTAGATCTGAGAAAAGATTAGCAATAATTCTCAATACTCTTAAGAAATTTTTTTAAAATAAAAACCGTTCCAAAATTTTTTGTTCCCCTTTATGGTCTGTCTGGGTTAATCACCAACAGCCTGAACAAAAGGAAATCCATATGCAAGAACAATTTATCAAGAGTTTTCCAGTCAAAGATAAAAGAACTCTTCTAATGGTCTTTTTCTTATACTTGCCCTAATTTAACATATCACATCAACAAAAGCACATCCATAGATGAATGCAACCTGTAAATCAATCAGCCAGAGCTCTAACATGCAGGCAGCAGCTTGGAAAGTCATCAACTTATCAAATATGCTAACAGTAATCATTGTGAAACGTACACAAATGATTTATCAAATGAAATGGCTACATATTTATTTTACCGATTCTGTGTGAAATAATTTGAATTATTAAGGGAATAGGAACTTATATATTTCATATCTGACCTCATTGACTCGAGAATTCCTCATCTCAATCAATTTCACAACTTTAAAAGTTTGGATTATCTGACGACTTCCCCGAAGCTCCAACTACTCTAAAAAGAGATGCAATGCAAGAAGCATCCAGTTATTATTTACCCCACTGCGTGCTTACCATTTGCCTAAGTTTCTATCCTTCTCTGTACATATGTAAGGCTATATACAATGACATGTTTAGTTAGAAACATGATGATTTCCTTGCGTCATGTTTATATATTTTGCTCACTGATTGGATGTTATGTATGTTAACCAATCTGTTTTCACGTTGTCAAACCGCATTTTTCGGTGTTTTTCAATAAGATTAGATTATCCATACATCAATCTGGGTTGGGCAAAATAAATACTAGATTTGTATCCAAGGTAAAAAGGAAATTACTAAATTTTCACTGGGGCTTAGATGTGCGGCCTTGATAGTCTACTCCGTTACGCTAAGGGACATATATGCACTATCTTAAGTAAGCCTTGTCGAACTAAGCCTATTAAATTCGAGATCATGCATATGAGCTGAAGCCATATAAACTAGACAAGTACCTTCTACACTTCAGCTAAGTGCTATACCTATGAAGTTGGCTACAAAAATTTGAATCTAGGAAAAGTAACCTGCTCGACAATGGAACTCCCAAAGTGTCACACTAGCCAATTTAATAGTTAAGATTCCTGTAGATGCTCCTCGTTTCATTTCTTAAACAAATAAATTTATACCCTTTTAAATAACTTTCTTTCATTCTTTTTCAAATTTATTTAAGCATAGCCTGACTGATAATTAAATCCCCTTCCCACCCATGTGAGCAGAGTTTGAACCTCAAACCACTTGTATCAACTCACGAGATTTCACCAAGTAGTACCCACTTGTAAACAACTTCTTGTTTTGGAATGTATGAGCAATTTCAAGAGCATTCTAATAATTGACCCAGCTGTTACTAGCCCCAAAAAAAATTATAAAAGTTGCTAACGGAGATTCAACTATTAAGTATGAAAATCCATTTCTTCCTTGATTCCTTATTTAAGTCTAATGAAACTCCACAACCATTCGTAACTTGAATTAAAAAGCAGAATATTACAACAAACCGAAATCAACGGTTCAGTTAAATCATAAAAATAACAGCAAATGAATAAAAAACATACCTAAGTGAGCAAACAAGTTGAGGTGTCAAGCCCTTTTCAAAATTTGCAACAGAAACGGCTCCCTACATAATTACATATGTATATCTATGGAATTACACCAAAAAGAAAAGCTATCAGACAATTAAAGAAAACCCATTAAATAAATTTCATAAACGAAAATGGGTACCCCTGAAATCAATAAATAAAAGAATATACATAGAATTTTCGCGGGCTAAAAGGAGAACAAGGAGAAGCGAGTTTGAGAATCAGGAGGTGGAGAGAAATTATTTGTATTGGGAGGATTTGTCAATGTATTTTACAATTCTGTCTTAATTGATCTCAGAAAACACAAAAAATACCCCTGGAAAATGGCTAAAATAAAATTACTTTGCTTCCTTTGGCTCTATTGAAAAATTTATGAAAATGGCGCAAAATCCGGAGATTTTGGACAATTATACCTTCGAAGGCCCAACATTTTTAACATAACCAACTCGGTTTTAATTATCATCACACTTGCAAATTAAAGAATTAAAGAAATAGAATTAGGAAGCTCGTTGTTGTTGTAATAAAGCTCTCACTATTTAATTAGGAAACCTAAAATCGTTCGGAAATATGTATATTTTCCTAATTCAGTTGTGATGACTTCAGTTCTCTCTATATATAGATAATAAGTATGCCTATCTCCTACAATCCATACAAAAATTTCGTACAACATTTTTTCTCTCCTATAATTTTCGTTCGCAAAAACCCTAGGCCTGTCTTCTTCTTAATTAGTATCAAGTCAAGAAGCCTCAAGAGCTAATTTGATATTCATCAACAATATAATGGGGATGCCGCAAAAACCCATTGGTGTCATTTCTCAGCCACAAAAGAAAGAGCCCGTTAAGAATCAACCAGAAAGCAATTACAATATTGATAATGGGTCTAATAATATTTCTTCATCATCAGTAGTTGATGGTCATGGTCATGATCATGATGATGATGGTTTCTCCTCGGCCGGTTCAAAAATATTAATGTCGGTAATGAGTAGAAGTACTCCCAGTCAAGAACCAATATCCTGTTGCTCCAAATTCAACAAGAAGCGGAAGCATGTGCAACAAGTTCATCAAGAAAGCAGCAAGAAAAGAACAAGAAAGCGAGATCACAGCATTGTTATTATTAATAATGATAACAGTAACGAGATTTCAACAAAACTGAGTTTGCGTGATGAAACTTGGCCTACCAAAGAAGACACCACTCAAGCTTACATTCCTGCAGAGGACATGATGAGAAATCAAATGCTGGAGTACAACATTGGGCTAATGAAATATTATAGGCCCGGAGAGGAGGAACACGAGTCTCGAATTGGGGTCTCAACAAAACTGGACCTCTTCACGTACCCATGGAGCATCACCAAGATACTTACTCGTAGTGACCTGGGGCATTTGTCGAGGCTGTTAGTGCAAACACGTTTGGCCGAGAGATATGTGATGCCTTTTCTCGACGAGGCTAGTCGTAATGAAGTAATTGGGAATCCGGAAGGTCTTAGGGTCAGCGTGTGGGATTGTGATACGAATTCAATGCACCGTTTGGTGTTCAAGAAATGGGCAACTTCTAACAGCTATGTGCTTATCAATCACTGGACTACAGACTTTGTGCGCAGACGAGAGTTGGCTGCTGGTGACGAAATTGGGATGTGCTGGGATTCTTTCTATTCCAGATTCAACTTCTCCGTTCTTAAGCGTGCCCCAGCCCCAACAATTATTGTTCAAGACCACGCTGACGTCGCTGCTTCATGATCATGATAATGATATTCATCATCATCAACTCAATGCTGTCCAATACTTGTAGGACTAGGACAAGAGTGTGGGTGTGTGTGTATATAAAGACTAATGAGTTTAGTTGAATGTTTAATTTCATGCATTTTTCAAAATTAAGAATTAAGAATTTATGGAATACAATTTCCTTATTGCATTATAAGATGCATGCATGCATCATTTCTTCTTGCTCTGTTCGCAGCTTCATATTTGACGTTTATTATTATTTAATTAAGGTAGTACTGTCTCAACTTCATCAGTAATCAAATTAAATAATTGTTAATTCAAAAATATATATTTATTTAGTTGAGATATCTAATTTGTATCTTAAATGATGTGGCAAATGATATATGTAACTGTTTGATTGGCTCAAGTGATAACTAATTACTAAGTCTTATTGTTTCTAATCTAGATAGTAAATTCGATTGATGACACAACAGTTGGGATACAAATCAAGTATTCCAACTGAGTAAGCATAGTATCACTCTTAATAATTAATTATTGATTTATCTAATTTCTTATGCTCTTATTAATTCCTTCGATTGGAGGATGCATATATAACTATTGTATATGTGAGTTAGCCAATAAATTATGAGTAGTAAAATAATTATAAACTCTTATACAAATTAATATAGTAAATCATTATTGCTTGAGTGAAAATATAAAATAATAAAAAAATCATTTGAATCATGTACTTACTCATAAATTATACGTGTACTTATAAATTATTCATACTTTTTATTGTTGAGCCAAATGATGAAAATGATGTACTCTTCTATATAGCTGAAATTTGGATGTGGTTACTTTTATTTTGGGGAGTTCCTATAAATAGTAATTAATTCGGTCATTTTAATTAAAATTACGAAGCTATTTGATGGTGATGATGACGACGATGACGAAGACGACGACGATAACAAACAACATCCTTCTTAGAGAAATACTCTATAACTAGTGATGATGCTTTAGATATGCTCTTTTTTTAGTATCAATTTTTAAAATCTTTTATCCATTATATATATATATATATATTACAATTATAATTCTACTGATATTTACAATTAAAAATCTATCATGATTATACTTAATAATTCTAATATGGCTACTTTAACAAGAAGGTTAATGCTCCTTTATTTTTTTAATGTTAAAAGAAAATGCATTTAGTTTTAATCTTTGGTTATTTATTTATTTGATTTTCAACGTTTAGTTATCAAAATTGTAGATCTAATGTTAGGTATTATTATAAAAAAAATATATTACGGAATGTAATAAATACTAGTAAAGATGTTTTAAAGTATTTTTAAAAAATATAAATTAAACTAATTAATACTAAGTACAAAATATAGAGATTAAATAAACATTTACCTAAATAGTAATAATAAATTATTGTTCTAAAATATATAGCAAGACTATTATATTATATTGGATTTGTGCACATTCAAATGAATCAAATCCATCGTGTTTTCAGCAGCTCAGCCTACTCTCAACTGCTAGCTATCTCCGTTTAATTAATGAATCCTTCAATAATTGATTGGTAAAATAGTTTCGTTTTGCCAATCTCAAACTACGTCTTAGTCAAGAACCAATATCCCATTGCTGCAAATTAATGCCATAACAATTACGAGATTTCAACAAAACTGAGTTTGCGTGATGAAACTTGGCCTACCAAAGAAGACACCACTCAAGCTTAGATTCCTACAGAAGACATGGTGAGAAATAAAATGCCGGCGTACAACATTGGGCTAATGAAATATTATAGGCCCGAAGAGGAGGAATACGAGTCTCGAATTGGGGTTTCAACAAAACTGAACCTCTTCACGTACCCATGGAAAATCACCAAGATACTTACTTCTACTGACTTGAGGCATTTGACGAGGCTGTTAGCGCAAACACGTTTGGCCGAGAGATATGTGATGCCTTTTCTCGACGAGGCTAGTCGTGATGAAGTAATTGTGAATCCGGAAGGTCTTAGGGTCAGCGTGTGGGATTGTGATACGAATTCAATGCACTGTTTGGTATTCAAGAAATGGGCAACTTCTAAGAGCTATGTGCTTATCAATCACTGGACTAAAGACTTTGTGCGCAGACGAGAGTTGGCTGCGGGTGACGAAATTGGGATGTGCTGGGATTCTTTCTACTCCAGATTCAACTTCTCTGTTCTTAAACGTGCCTCGACAATTATTATTCAAGATTACGCTAACGTCGATGCTGATCATGCTCATGATCATCATCAATTCATTCACTCGCCTCAATAATGGTATTCATCATCACCAACGTAACTCAGTATTGTCGAGTACTTATAGGACTATGACTAGAGTGCGTATATATATAGATAAACACTTATAAGGGCTTAGTTAAATGTTTAATTTTCTTGTTTTTTCAAAAGAATTGAGACCTAATTAATGGAAACTGGTTATTGTAAATCAGGTTATTTCAATTTTCATTTATTCTTTTTTTGGTTGGTTATGCAGTTAGTTTTATTTATTTGATTTTCAATGTTTGTTATCAAAATTATAGGTCTAATGTTTAGATATTATTATAAAAGTAAAGAAAATATTATGGAGTGCAATAAAATTATTACTAAGGATGTTATGAAATATTTTTTAAAATATATAGACTAAACTAATGCCAAGTACAAAATTTGAAGATTAAATAAACATTTACCCAAATAATAATAAAAAGCTATTGTTCTCAAATACATAGCAAAGCTATTATATTAAATTGGATTTGTAAACCTTCGAATCGATGCTTATTTTCAGCAACTCAGCCTACCGTCACAACTGCTAGCCATCTCCTTTTAATTAATGAACACTGCAATAATTAGGAACTTCTCTTTAAGTGCATTAATTCATTAGTGAAATAGTTCCATTCCGCCAACCTCAAACTAATAAGTGGCTTTCCTTTCTGTTTGCGATTTATTTTGGGTAAATGAATAAAAAACCACAAAATTAATTCAAGAGCAATAAATTTATATTTTTGTCGGGGAGCGAGGTATCTCGCTTGTTCGGCACGTGCGGGCTGTTTAGGCTTTTTGTGGAGTGAAGGAGGATTGAGATGACGGTGGTTATGGAGGGGATCTGACTTTAGGTGCGGAGGGCTGGTGAAACTCGCCTTAAACCTGCGAAACAACCAAAAAAGAGGTCAGAGGTGGAGCCGGGGGTGGTCGGCGACCACACTCCAACGCTCAAGTCAGAGTTGGGTTATCTCAGGTTAGAGAGCTTGCAAGCTCTTGGTAATGGAGGTTTTGAGGTTGAAGAAACCCTCCTTTTTCCTGGTGAGTCTATTCACTCACTTGATAAAAATCAAACCTGAGTATTTATATGGTGTACCCCGGTCGCCGTGCCACCTGACGCTATTTTAGTGGCGTTCCCTGTTGTCATGTCAGCAATATTCTTATTTTCATGCTTATGGTGGCTTAGATGTTTCAAAAATATCAGTGGAGAGCATGTTTGTGGCATATTCACGTGCTGGGCGTAGTGGAGTGGTCCCGCGTACCTTTGCAATTCCATTATAATTTTGCAGGTGTAGCAGGAAAAGCTGGTGGTCCCAACTGTCACAATATCACACTTTTGACGGATTCGCTGGCGTGACAGACGACTGTCTTCTCTTTTGCGGCACAAGATTTTCTTATTTTTCAACACGTATCAAACCGATCTTTTTGAGATTTGGGGCCCACATATTCCTTCACATATTTACGAAGATTTTTATTTCCTTTCATGGTGTACCCGAGGTACCCCCGAAGTCCTTAGGGTAGCCGGGGTACCTAGAGTACCCGAGGTACCCAAGGTACCCGAGACAAATTAATCTCTTAAATATCGACATGTGACGCTTCATCATTAGTCTCATATTTCCTTCCCAAATAATATCCCCCTAGTTTCTTTGTGGCAAATGTAATTTAGGCACAAGAAACACTTGGAGGAACTGTGCGTGACACGTGGCGATATTTACACACTGAACTAATGCATGTCTTCTTGGAGGAACATCCTCCTGGTTTTTTTTTTTTTTCCGATGGGAACGAACAGTTGTTTTCATGTCTCTCTCTCCTTTTTCTTGGGAAATGGCAGCCGCCTGGCATGCAATTTGAATTATTTTTTAAAAAATACCAATCTCACGCAAACATCCATGATATTCTTTTCGTGCAATGTGCTCTGTCAGGTTTAATTAAAAACCCTGATGTAAATGTCAATCTCTTGTCGTTTATTTTGAAAATCCCAACATAATCTCCCATCAAATTTAATTACTTCCAGTGGCTTCTTACTTGCTATGGCTTTTAAAATTTAAAAACCAATCAAATCATTTCAACCGCCAGCTTCACCTTTTTTTTTTAATAAATCACCTTCTGCATGTTTTCATTCCCCCTTTATTCTTTTTCATTTTGCCATACCCAAAAACTTTTCATCTTCTTCTCCAAATTCCAACGCCTCCCCATCTCCACTTTTTCTTCTTTATTCTACTTTATTCTTCTTGTCCTTTCGTCTTCCATCTCCTTTTTTTTTTCTTGCTCTCAGCCCACTATCACATTTTCTTTCTCTTTTTGCATTCCTTCCTTTCTCTTTTCTTTATTTCCTTCCAGGCAACTTTCACACCCCCCCTTTTTTATCACTTTCATTTTCTTTCTCTTTTCTTCATCTTCCTTTTTTCTCTTTTTTTTTATCCAAGCTCCTCTTTTTTTTTTTAATTATGACTTTTTTTTTTATATCTCCAGGCTTCCTCCATTTTTTTTTTATCTCTAACAGGTTTCATTGTATCTATGACAACCTCTGCTCAGCTCCATCTTTTGAGCAATTTTTGGCGATTTATAGTCTAAAACTTACTTATTGGCGACTCTCGGTGAGATCTAGGTATAAAATTTTTCATACCTATTTTTGACTTCTCTATTTTGAAGAATAATGTTGTGGCTTTGTTTTTGGATTTGTTTCTGGTTTTCATGCAAAGTGTTGGCATTTTTCTTTTTTGTTTATGCTTTTATTGGTTTTTGGCTTGTGATGGATGAGGTCTGAAGTTGTGGGGGTATGTTTTGATGTGTAGGCTTTCTTTTTCAACTTGTGTCTTGTGTTTTTAGAAGAACAAGATGGGGAGAAAAACTGTTGTGAAAAAGGGTCGTAATGTGGTCAGGAAAACAGGGGAGACGAGTGAGGAGGCTCCCCTTTCTGATTCAGCCCCTTATATATCCCTTAGTGACGATGATGGATCCCCTGCGGCTAGTCCCAAGTTATCTCGAACCAAACTTAGTAAAAAATCAAAGATTAAAGGCAAACATCCAACCAAGCCAGCCCATAGAAAAACTCATGTAAAGACATCAAGATCCAAATCTCCTGTTCCTGTCAGCATTCCAAAACCTCCCCTGATCTTCCCCTCTGTTCTTGTAGCTCGTAAGCTCTATGCATTAGGGGGTAGGCTGGTTACTCCGAGAGATTTAGAAAGGGTTAGAGCCAAGTACAACATACCTCAGTCTGTTCACCTTAGGGTACCTTGCAAGGGCGAGCGCCCCGAGCACTCTCATTCTGATGGTGTTGCCCTTCATATCGACCTTTTTGATTTAAGTCTCAATTTACCCCTTCAACCTATTTTTTAGAAAAATGTTCACTAAGATGAAAATTACTCCTGGACAGTTATCCTTACCTGGTTGGAGATTGCTCACGGGTCTGGAGGTTTTGTGACTAGATATTTTTGGGGAGGATATTTTTTATGGAGATTTAAGAGGGCTTTATCAGTTGAAAAAGCCCGCTGGTTTATCCGTAGCCTATTTTGCTACTTGGGGGGTTCATGGTAATTTGGTGAGACCGGATCCCTTGCTGAAAAAGGGCTACAGATATGGGTGGTTTGTGGCTGAGGGCGAGTGGGGGAAGAGCATTCCAGTAGGGAATAAAGTTGTGCAAGTTCGAAACTTCTTTAATGAAGATAGTATGTGTTTCTTTCCTTTTCTACTCCCTTTCTATGTATATATACATCTCTTCGCATGAATTTTCTTCTTATTCATTATTTTTTGGGATTTTTGCAGACATCACTTGGACCAAGGGAACGTGCCCAATCCATGAAGTGAGGAGGAAAGTGAATAGTGTTATAGAGAAATTCCAGACTTTGCAGAGTGAGGGTGATGTTCTGTGCACTCCCGGTTGGCGAGAGCTGGTCTGATTAAGGAGAGCTTTCAGTCTTCTTCGGGAGGCGATTCACGTATGGCTATGTGGTGTTGCTGGGGTTCCTCGCCTTCATTGGTTCTGTGGGGTGCCCCTATTATTTGAACAAACTTTTTTTTTTATGCTTTGGTGGCCATCTCTTATTTTTTCTTAATGTGCCTTTTTGCCAATGACGACTCTGTTGTTTATTTTCCTGATTTGTCTCTTTGTCTCACCTCTTTTTTTTGTTGGATAGGCATGGACCCTTTTGGCGAAGATTTTGATGCCTTCTTCAGTCGCATGAGCGGCAGCTCCTCCGGTACCCTGGGCACCTCTGCAAAAGGTGACCGACCTCCCGTCGTTTCAGACAGCAAAGGAAAATTGCCCGTCTCCTCTCTTGGGGGTTCTCGGGGTACCCCGACTACCCACAAGAGGAAGTTTAGCTCCCTTTTCACGGCACTTGGAAACCTTATGGAGGGCGAACTGGATCCGATGGCTAACAAGCGGATATTGCACCTGACTGATTGCTTCCTTCATTCCTCCGAGAGTATTCCTACAGACATGGCAATGGAGGCGGGTAAATTAGATTTAAATGAGCGTTATAGCCGAGCGCTCAAAGCTTGTCATGACATGAGTGCCCCTCACTCTTTTCTTTTCATTTTTTTTCTTTTAATATTGTCCTGACTCCCTTTCATTTTCTTTATTATTATTTGTGTAAGTGGCTTTCTACCTTAGCCACGGTCTCCGAGACCTTAATGGCATCTCGGCTGCACAGACCGAGGTAGAGAGGCTGCGAGATGAGGTTAGGCTCGGCTAGTCTCAGGAAGAGAAGCTGGGAGATGAGGTCAGGGCTTTGCAAAGGCACTTAGACGACCACGCCTAGGAGAACAGCCGATTGTCTAGGAAGTTGGAAGAGGCGGAGTCTAAGCACGGCAAGCTACTATTTTGCCAACTGAAGATGATGGACAAAGCCTTTACTCTTATCATGACTGAGGTCTGGAGCGTCGAGCCTGAACTGGTGGTATCCCGGGTGGACAAGTCAGCCATCCTGAAAGCGATAGAGGATAAGAGGGTTACCCAGGCTCCACCATCCTATAGCCTGCAGCAATCTTCGGGGGTACCCCAAGTACCCCAGCTACCCCAGGCGGATCTCCCTTCGGCTAGCGCTGTTCATGCAGATAGTAGCTCTTTGGCCGCGAGTGTTCCTATTGACGCCCCCGTTGAGGGGAACGGTGGGGAGGATGTCCCTCCTTTTGCTTGATCTTACTTGCTATTTACAGTTTTATCTCGAGATGTCTTAGCAACTTTCTTCCTTTGCTTCTGTACCTTTGTAGTATGATATCATCCTTTTGATGTGTTGGGATACTTGTCTTTTGGAAGGTTGCCTTGGCAATCTTGCTACTTATTCGTATTAAACTTTTGCAATAGACTTTATTCGGCTTACCATTGAATTCATTGCTTATGATTGATTTGTGTAGACTCGTGGGGGTTCCTCGGGTACCCCAGGTACCCCCCTGATGTATTTTTGGCGCTGGCGTGGTGATTTCCATAGATTTGCTCACTGCTCGTCTTAATAAAGATTATGTCGTATCTCAAAATAATTTAATAATTCGCACATCATCATAAGATAAAACAAAATTCATATTTGGCGCAACTAGGATAAAATAAAGATTATGATGTATCTCAAATAGACTTGTGGAGTTTCTTGGGTACCCCGGGTACCCTTTTCTTTTTGGGGACCTTCTTGGCCCCCTTTTTTGCAGAAATGGTCAAAAATATGCTTGTTTTGCCATCCGCTTCTAGTCAATATTTAATAAAATAATGCGAATAGAGGGGCATGCTTGCCTACCTCGTTTTGTTTATCTATTCTTTACTTGGCTCAAGTAAAAGAATGGAGGTGTGGGCGTGTGCATACTTTAACGAAACCTCATGGCGCTAGGGTATGCTGGTTTACCCTGCCCTCGGGCCTTCTCTGACCCTCCCTCTTTAATTTTGTTGTATTATTTTTTATTGGCGTTGACTTGAACAAATCTTCACAATCGAATCGAGTCAGATACCTCAGGTTCCTCTGATTATCTTGAAATGAAGCAATTATAGCTGAATAAGACATGACGTAATAAGAGAGAGTCACATTAATGGCGAAAATTTAACCATAATCACATTCGGTAATCAAAATGAGAACATTACATAAGACTGACTCATTGTCCTAATGAGAATAGGAAACCGTATAGATATCCACTCTCTAGGACTTAGGGAATTAAAAATTTCACTTGCACATGTGGGGTACCTTAAGTACCTTTCATGGCTTTACCACATTGTACACATAGTAAAGAAAATAAGAGATAGATAAAGTGAACGATAAGGTTTAAGACACTGTCCTCATGTTAGTAGTACTTCCTCAGCATTGTGGCATTCCAGGAATGCTTGACGATTGTTCCATCCATGTGGAGTAGTCTGTATGCCCCTGAACCTACCGGCTTGTCTATGCGATATGGGCCTTCCCAATTGGCTCCGAAAGAGCCCTCCGAGGGTACCCGGGTATTCTGAGTTACTCTTCGTAGGACTAAATCCCCTTTCTTGAATGATTTGGGGCGTACCCTCTTGTCATATAAATCTGAAACGTGGTGCTGGTATATTGCAACCTTTAATTCTGCTTTGGCCATTTTTTCTTCAACAAAATCAATATTGGACGCAATCAGAGAGGCAATCTCAGCTTCATCAAAGTATGCGGTTCTGTGAGAGGGTATCCCGATTTCAGTTGGAATGATTGCATCAGTCCCGAAAGCCAGAGAAAATGGGGTTTCCCCAGTTGAAATATTCTGAGTTGTCCGATAGGCCCAAAGAACACCGGGTAACTCGTCTACCCAAGCTCCATTCCTTTCCTCCAGCCTCTTCTTTAGGATACCCTTGATGATTTTGTTGATGGCTTCCACTTGTCCATTAGATTGCGAGTGAGCTGGAGAAGCAAATCGATTGGCTATCCCAAGCTTCGAGCAGAAATTCTGAAATTTTTTGTTATCGAATTGCTTCCCGTTATCGCTGACAATTGCATTAGGGATACTATATCTGCATATGAGGTTGCTCCAAACAAAATTAGTGATTTTTCTCTCCGTAATGCTTGCCAACGGCTCCGCTTCTACCTACTTTGTGAAATAGTTAACGGCTACAATTGCATACTTAGCCTGTCCTCTACCAGTTGGTAGTGGGCCAATAAGATCTATACCCCAAACAGTAAATGGCCACGGAGAAGACATGACAGTTAACTTTTCTGGTGGAAGGTGGGGTATCTTGGCAAATCTCTGGCACTTGTCACAACTCTTGACCATGTTTTTGGCATCCTCCCGCATCGTAGGCCAATAAAATCCTTGATGAAGGACCTTCTGTGCCTATGATTGTGCTCCATAGTGGTTACCGCAAATCTCTTCGTGTATCTCTCTCATGACGTATTCGGCATGTTCATTTCCCAAGCACTTTAAGTAAGAGAGGGTAAACCCTCTTCTGAATAAGGTATCCTCGATGAGACAATATCGAGCAGCTTTGTACTTTAGCTTCCTTGTTTCATTCTTGTTTGAGGCAGATCCCCACTTCTGAGGTATCCTATGATTGGTTGTATTCAGGGTACCCCAGCAGTTATCGACCCCATTTCTTTTGGCTCAAGTAGATTAACACTGGGTATAGGTACGTACTCAGCAGTGATTGGACCAACCGACTGAGTTGCACCGAAGGAAGCCATTTTGGCGAGGTTGTCAGCTTCACAGTTTTCTATTCGTGGAACTCTTTCCATCTTGACCTCAGGAAATTGAGATATTAATTCTCTTGTTCTCCCGAGGTACCCCTTCATATTTTATTCCTTAGCTTGATATTCTAAGTTGATCTGACCAACCACCAATTGAGAGTCACTTTTGATGTGGACTCTTTTTGCGCCCAAGACCTTCGACATCCTTAGTCCCGCTATCATAGCTTCATACTCAGCTTTGTTGTTTGAGGCCTTGAACCCGAATTGCAAGGCATAACATAGCTTTACCTTATCCGGATCGATGATTATTACTCCCGCACCGCTTCCGTGTGAGTTTGAGGAACCATCCACATAAATTTCTCAGACTTGCTCTTCTTCAATAACTGATGTAGTTTCGCCCGGGTACCCCGCGATCTCTTCACCCTTGGAGTCATTGGCGAATTTTGCAATGAAATCGGCGATGGCTTGGGCTTTAATAGCTGAGCGTGACTTGAAGATAATGTCGAACTCACTCAATTCAAGAGACCAGCGAAGAAGTCTTCCAGATATGTCTAACTTCTGGAGGATTTGTCGAAGGGGAAGGTTTGTTACAACGGCAATGGTGTGGGCCTGAAAATACGGCCGGAGTTTTCTCGCAGAGATTACCAAAGCCAAAACCAGCTTCTCTGTGGCGGGGTACCTCTTTTCCGCATCCACCATTGCCCTACTAGTGTAGTAAATAGGCCGTTGCACCCCGTCTTCATCTTCTCTAAGCAACACCGAGCTAGTGGCGTGCTAAAAAACAACGAGGTACAACAGAAGCACTTCTCCATGCTTAGGCTTGGCGAGTAACAACGAATTAACAAGGTACTCCTTCAGCTTCTGAAAATCCTCTTCGTACTCGGCGGTCCATTGGAGCTTCTTTCCCGCTTTCAAAGCTTTAAAAAATGGCTTGCACCTGTCGGTGGCCTTAGAGATAAAACGACTCAAGACGGCTATCCGGCCAGCTAAGCTCTGGACTTCCTTGATGGTACTTGGTGACTTCATCCCAAGAACCGCCCGGATTTTGTCGGGATTAGCCTCAATTCCCCGCTGTTGTACCATAAATCCAAGGAATTTATCCAAAGTCACCCCGAATGCACATTTCTCAGGATTTAGGCGCATCTGATGCTTTCTCAAAACATTGAAGGTGTCTCTGAGGTGCCCTAAGTGATCACTGGCATACACCGACTTTGTTATCATATCATCGATGTACACCTCCATGGTACGACTGATTTTCTGTTTAAACCAAAAGGCATAACCTTGTAGCAGTATAAACCACGGTTGGTGATGAAGGCCGTTTTATCTTGATCAGACTTGTACATTAGAATTTGGTTGTACCCGGAGAAAGCATCCATGAAACTAAGCATTTCGTGCCCAGCCGTAGCATCGACTAGCTAGTCTACCCGAGGAAGTGGGAAGCTATCCTTAGGGCAAGACTTGTTTAAATCCGTGAAATCTACACATATACGCCATTTCCCGTTAGACTTATTAACCAATACAACATTTGAAACCCAATCGGGGTACACCGCCTCCCTAATAAACCCCGCTGCTAGCAATTGGTCCACTTCTTGTTCAATGGCGTCATAACGTTCCTGGTTGAAAGCTTGACGTTTTTGCTACAGGCCTATGATGCGGATCGACATTGAGCTTGTGATAGGCGATAGAAGGCGGGATACCCGGCATATCCGCGTGAGACCAAGCGAACACATCCAAGTGTTTCTTTAAGAACTCAATAAGCCGCTCTCGGTGTTGGTCAGGGAGGTTGGAGCCTACCTTGACCATCTTGGTTGGGTCCTTATTGCAGATCAAAACAGACACAAGATCCTCAACCGGTGTTCCTCGCTTTTCATCTTTCGATACCCAGGGATCCAGGGGTACCTTGACTTCTCTCATTGATGCTGAATTGGGACTTTGGGGTACCAGTTGTGCCCCAGGAGCTACCACGTCCACTTCTATTGGCCCAGCTTCATACGACGCTTGGGGTACTTGGGAGTTCGTGGACCGTTGAGCTTTCTTACGTGCAACTCTCGGCGTCTAGCTAGTGCCCGCTTGGATAGGCCGGTAAATGGCCTTGTGTTGACGGGGTACCCCTCCAGGAACATATTGGTGGCGATTTGATAGCTCACTTTCGATGCGACCGAGTAACATCCTCGAGCCGATTGCTGATCCTCTTTGATCGTGATAATTTCCCCAGCGGTTAGAATCTTTATGGCGAGGTAATGCATGAAGATTGCCGCCTTAGTTGTTGCTAAGAATGGTCTTCCCAAGATGATATTATAGGCACCTGGGTGATTCACAATAAGAAAATCAATCACATGAACAACACGGTGAGGTACGTTACCAAGTGTAACGGGCAGCGTAATGATGCCCTTTAGGATAACCATATCACCGGCGAACCTAATAAGAGGTGTAGCACATGGGGTGATCTTTGGCGATTCAATCAATAGTTGATTCAAGGCACTTTTGAAAATGATATCAACTGAGCTGCCAGTGTCTACAAGAGTTCTTGCTACCTTACTAGTAGCAACCTTCAACGTAATTACTAAGGCGTCGTCATGGGGGTACGAGACATCTTCAATATCTTGCTCTGTGAAAAGGATTGGCGGGGGATGGTGGGGTACTCCAGGTACCCTAAGTTAATTTTCACAAGCGAAGTTCACTTCTTTTCCAAGGCGATCCAAAATTGGTGACTTGCTGTAACGTTTGATGGCCCGTTTAGATTCCTCAGCGAGGGTAGGACCCCCTGCTATCATTCGAACATACATGCCTTTCTTAGACCCCTGGGGTATTTCGGTTTCAGGATGAGGGTTATCAACTTGTTTACCCTTATCTTGCTCCGAGAACTTTCTTGCCTCACGCATATCAGCCACAAATTCCTTGAGATACCCACTCAGAATCAATGACTCAATTTCTTCCCTCAAGTGAAAGCATTCGACGGTGCTATGACCGAAATCTTCATGAAACTCACAATACTTCAAGCTACGCTTCATATTGGGGTATTTTTGAATTGGCTTAGGTGGGCGAAGCATCCCCGTATCCCTAATATGGTAAAAAATTTGTTCTGGAGATTTATTCAAATGGTGGAAAGAGTCATATCTAGATTTTTGTGGTGCTTCCCGTTGTTCTGACAGTAGCGGTGGGCTATGTACTCGGAGTGCTCGGGAGGGTACTTGAGGTACCCGGGGTACCCTGGGTACACCAGGGATATTCAGCCCTCACCCACGTGGGGTTGGACAAGGTGGGCTGTGTACCCGGGGTGCTCTAGAGGGTACCTGAGGTACCTCGACTCTCTTGGGTTTCTCCTTGTTTCTCACAACTTTGACTCTGTCTTCCTCCCGCTTTAGGTTACACTTCTCATCCATTTCTATTTGTTGCAGGGCTCGAGAACGAGCTTCCCCATATGAAAGAGGGCGGTGTTTTTGAAATGACCGCCATAACTTCCCCAAATGCAAATTCTTTTCAAAATGAGTGAGAGTATGTTGGTGACCAAATGTACCGGTACGCAACACCTCTTGGTGGAAGCGGGTTACGTACTCGGCTAAAGACTCTGAATCCCCTTACTTGATGAAAGCAAGCTTGGAGGATGTTATATCTTGGGCGGATACATAACCAAAGTCATGAACAAAATCTTTTAGGAGCTGGTCTAAGGAGGATACACTACCTGCCTTCAACAATCGGAACCATGACTTGGCTGGTCCGGTGAGGGTATGCGGGAACATCCGGCACATAGCATTGTCGCCCACTCCTTTAATCATCATCTGGTCACGATATAACTCAGCATGTTCCACAGGATCCGAGGTACCCGAGTATTGTTATATTTGAGGCATGATGAACGCTTCCGGGAGAATCGCTGTCCGAATCTCCATGGTGAATGGCGAGGTATGCACTGCTGGCGCTAGAGCATTGGTGTGATTTTATTTTTCAGAAAGGAGCTTCACTTGAGCTTCGAGGTACTCCATTTTTTCCAGGAACTCGCGGGGTACCCCAGGTGCACCTGAGGAGGCCGCTGTTGTCTGGGAAACTCTTTTGGCGTTCAACTTGTACCGGAGATCTTAATGGGCTTTTTGTTTGCGTTTAGTACCCTGGCTACTACGGGAATAACAAGAGGTAGTGGAGCGTTCTTCCCGGGGGCCGGTGGCTTGAAACTTTGAACTGGTGCCCGGTGGCCCATGCTTTGGTCTACTTCCCTCCAGTAGTTTAGATCTTTGTATGATCTATTTTTTACCGCGTGGAGGCGGGACATTTTGAGTTACCGGAGAAGTGGCTGCTTTGGGTACCCGAGATCCTACTGCTCTGAGAATCGTATGAGCTAAATCCTCAAAGTGTTTATGAGTAACGGGCTCCTCGTCGGGTTGAATACCAGCTTATTGCTTAATTGATTTGCCTTTCTCTAGGCGGGGTGCCCTCCTCGTCGAGTCACCCCTCTCATCGCCGCCATGGTCCTCTGCTCCGTCATGACCTAGCATTTGGTTATCAACGGGTACGTCGGGTGCCATGGTTGTGTGAGCACACGTACCGACAAGTTTAGCACCGTGTGGAAGCTTTTTGCCAGGCTTCCCACAGACGGCGCAAATTGTTTGCGGCAGATTTTGAGTTAATGAATAAAAAACCACCAAACTAAGCCAAGAGCAATAAATTTATATTTTTGTCGGGGAGCGGGGTACCTCGCTTGTTTGGCACGTGCGGGCTGTTTGGGCTTTTTGTGGAGTGGAGGGGGATTGAGATGACGGTGGTTATGGAGGGGGTCTAACTTCAGGTGCGGAGGGTTGGTGAAACTCGCCTTTAAACCTGTAAAACAACCAAAAAAGAGGTCAGAGGTGGAGCCGGGGGTGGACCGGCGACCACACTCCGACGCTCAAGTTAGAGTTGAGTTATCTCAAATTAGAGAGCTTGCAAGCTCTCGGTAATGGAGATTTTGAGGTTGAAGAAACCCAAGTTTTTTTTTTGTGGTGAGTGTGTTCACTTACTTGATAAAAATCAAACCTGAGTATTTATATGGTGTAACCCGGTCGCCGTGCCACCTGGCACAATTTTAGTGGCGTTCCCTGTTGTCATGTCAGGAATATTCTTATTTTCATGCTTATGGCGGCTTAGACGTTTCAAAAATATCAGTGGAGAGCAAGTTTGTGGCGTATTCACGTGCTGAGCGTAGTGGAGTGGTCCCGCGTACCTCTGCAATTTCGTTGTAATTTTGCAGGTGTAGCAGGAAAAGCTGGTGGTCCCAACTGTCACAATATCACACTTTTGGCGGATTCGCTGGCGTGACAGATGGCTGTCTCCTCTTTTGCGGCACAAGATTTTTTTATTTTTCGACACGTATCAAACCGATCTTTTTGAGATTCGGGGCCCACATATTCCTTCACATATTTACGAAGATTTTTATATCCTTTCATGGTGTACCCGAGGTACCCCCGAAGTCCTTAGGGTAGCCGGGGTACCTAGAGTACCAGAGGTACTCGAGACAAATTAATCTCTTAAATATCGACACGTGGCGCTTCATCATTAGTCTCATATTTCCTTCCCAAACACCTTCTTTCTTTTTTTCTTAAATAAATGACATAAATAAGTGTACGATGGAGAAATTGGTTGAATAAAAGTTTAACAAATTTATATATAATTTTTATTAACAACTTCAACTTTTTAATTAATTTCTTTATGTCATATCATTTATATACACTTAATTATATCATGTGTTTATTATCACTCAAGTCATTAGATTGATAAGAGTAATGCTAGTGACATCAGTATTGAAAAAGAAATTCTTTATTGAAAATTTTGTAATCCAAATTTTTATCAAAATAGATTTTTTTTTAAATTCCAATAGATGGGTGTTACCGCGTTAGAGGTTGGTTTTTACTAATTAAACAAACATGATGGGAAACTAATTGTTAGGAATTGGTGGGTGAAGCAGACACACAGCTAAGTTGAAATTGTAAGAAAATAAAGAATAAGCACAATAGTGGACTCCAGAAATTACGTGGTTCGGCGTTTAACCTACATCCACGGGTGAAAACAGAAGGAAAATATTTCACTAGTGAAATAAGGATTACAAGTATTGTAATATTTTAACTCACTACCCAAAACCCCAATACACCCAATCTCTCACTCACTAGACACTCAAGAGTTTATTAAACTCTTAAAACTCTCAATACTAAAAGAAAGCAATGCTTCTCTCTCGATGGAATTGGATACAAGCTCTAGATTGAGAGCTTGTATTTATAGGCAAAACTTTGCCTCAAATGTCAAACAAGTGGCCAAAACCTCAAGCCATACAACTTAAAAAATTTCAAACTTTGAATTTTTCTTTTCTTTTACCAAATATTACGGCATCTAGAATTTCAAAGCCAAGTGCCAACTATTCTTGTTTATTCAAAGCTTCTAGATGCAGCCATGCCAACCATTCTTGTTTATTCAACACTTCTAGATGCAACAAATTTTGACATTCTCCCACTTAGAGATTAAATTGAAAATCAATCAACCTCTACACTATCCTTTCTGCTTTGCCATAATCATGTTGCCTACTTTTCTGCTAGACCACAAGATGATCTACTCCAGACAAACTTATCAGTATTTATCGGCTTGGTCAAAACATCTGCTAGGTTCTCCTTAGTATGGATTTTCTGTAAATCCACATTTCCGTCTTCCACTACTTCTCGAACGAAGTGATACTGAACTCCTATGTGCTTTGTCTTGGAATGAAAGACTGGATTCCTTGCAATGTGCAAAGCACTCTGACTGTCACAAAACACATAAATTTTCTCTTGTTTGTGCCCGAGCTCCTCCAATAACCTTTGTATCCAAATAGCTTCCTTGCAAGCTTGTGTAACTGCCATGTACTCTGCTTCTGTTGTAGATAAAATCACAACGGTCTGCAGTTTTGAAACCCAGCTTACAGCTGCTCCTGCAAGTGCAAACACATAATCAGTAGTGGATTTCCTTTTATCAAGGTCTCCTGCAAAATATGAATCCACATAACCCCTGGCATTTAACTCTGATCCTCCATAACATAATGCAACATATGAGGTTCCTTTGATGTATCTAAGAATCATCTTCACAGCTATCCAATGCTCTCCACCAGGATTCGCCATGTATCGACTGACTGTTCCCACTGCTTGTGCAATGTCTGGTCTAGTACATATCATAGCAAACATCAAACTTCTTACTGCTGATGCATACGGTACTCGAGACATCTCCTTCCTCTTCGCTTTATTGCTAGGACACATACTTGAGGATAATTTGAAATTAACAGGAAGTTGGGTAGAAATTGACTTACAATCTTGCATGTTGAAGCGCCGTAAAATTTTCTTCAAGTAGTTCTTCTGCGAAAGCCAAATCTTCATGTTATTTCTGTCTCAGTGAATTTGCATCCCTAGAATCTTGTTTGCTGGTCCCAAGTCCTTCATTTCAAACTCCCTAGCCAACTGTGCCTTCAATTCTTAGACTCGATCTTTGTTGGGACCTGCTACCAACATGTCATCCACATACAACAGCAAAATGATGAAATCATTATCTTCAAACCTTTTGTAATATGCACAATGGTCTGAATTAAGTCTGTTGTATCCAAGGCTCATAATGAAGGAATCAAATCTCTTATACCAACACCTCGGCGCCTGTTTGAGACCGTATAGAGATTTGTTCAACCTGCAAACCAAGTTCTCTTTTCCTGTTTCTACAAAACCTTCTGGTTGGAGCATATATATTTCTTCTTCAAGTTCTCCATGAAGAAATGCGGTTTTCACATTTAACTGCTCTAGATGTAGGTCAAATGTGGCACACATTGCCAAGACTATTCTGACTGTTATGAGTCGAACTACCGGCGAAAATATCTCGTTGAAGTTAATACCTTCTTTCTGTGTATATCCTTTCACCACTTATCTCGCACGATACCGCTCCACTTGGTCATTGCCACCACGTTTGATCTTGTAGACCCATTTGTTTCCAATGGCTTTTCTTCAGTGTGGTAGTGGTACAAGTTCCCATGTCTTGTTCTTGTGTAGAGCTTCAATTTCTTCCTGCATTGCTGTCATCCACAAAGCAACATCTGAGCTGTTTAAAGTTTCATGGAAAGTTGAAGGCTCTCCATCCTCTGTTAGAAGACAATATGCAACGTTGATATCTGTGACATACTCCGAGTGCCACGCCGGCGGTCGTCTCTCACGAGTTGACCGACGAACTTCTAGAGTCTCGGACTCGACTGGTTCTTGTTCCTCGTGCTCTGGTGCTGCTTCAGAAGAATTTGAATCTTCTAGATTATTTTCCACATATACTGGCACAGTCTCTGACTTTTCTTTTACAGTGCCATCATCTCCATATTTTCTTTGCAGTTGATTTTCTACAAAAAATAACATCTCTGCTGATGACGATCTTGTGGGCAGTGGGGTCCCACAGACAATACCCCTTTACTCCATCAGCATACCCCAAGAAGATATATCTTTTAGATTTTGCATCCAGCTTTGTTCTTTCTTGGCATTGTACATCACGTACACAAGACATCCATTTGCATGTAGGTAGGAATAATCAGCTGGCTTTCTAGTCCATATCTCCATCGCCGTCTTCAACCCAATAGCTGTAGATGGCGACCGATTTACTATATAACAGGCAGTTTTGGCTGCTTCTACCCAGAATGAATTGGGTAGACCAACAGTCCTCAATATATCTCTTATTCGTTCTGTAAGAGTTCTGTTTATCCGTTCTGCCACTCCATTTTGTTGAGGAGTGTATGCCACCGTGAACTGCCTCTGAACACCTTCTTACTTACAGAAAGTAAGAAACTCACCGTCTGTATACTCTCCACCATTATCCGTTCTCAAGCACTTGATCTTTTTACCAGATTCAAGTTCCACCCGCGCTTTGTATTCTTTAAACACTGGAAATACATATGACTTTTTCTTAATTGGATACATCCAACATCTTCTGGAATAGTCATCAATGAAAGTCACCATGTACTTTGCACCTCCCATGGACATATCCGGTGATTCCCAAACATCAGAATGAATCAAGTCTAGAATGCATTTACTTTTAGCAATAGATCTACTAAATTTTAATCTATGCTACTTACTTATAACACAATGCTCGCAAAATGGTAAACTTACCGATTTGAGCCCCGGAAGTAATTTTTGCTCAAAGAGAATCTTCAAACCTTGTTCTGACATGTGGCCAAGTTTGAGATGCCACATCATCGTTGACTCTTCTCCATTTGACGCGACACATGCATCAGCCTCTTGTAGTGTTTCTCCTTTAAGCATGAATAGATTAGCACTGATCTTTTCTACCTTCATCAATACAAGCGTGCCTTTAACGATCTTCATAATTCCATTCTCCACATGAGTTTTGTACCCATGGCTATCCATTTGTCCCAAAGACAATAGATTTTTCTTCAGGCCATTGACATGTCGTACCTCTCCAATTGTGCGAATTGTACCATCAAATATTTTTATTTTTATAGTACTAATACCAGCGATCTCCAAGGCATGATCATTACCCATATATACAGATTCTCCTGAGATAAGTTCATATGTGTGGAACTATTCTCTCCGAGAGGTCATGTGCTAGGTAGCTCCTGAGTCTATAAGCCAGACATCAGACAGTCGTTTTCTGCCTTCTGAAATAGTTGTTACCTCGCTGTAAAGAATTTCGCTATCATCCGAGGTACTTGCTACACAACCTTGAGCATTTGATGACTCAGGTTCTTTGCCCTCTTTTCTCTTCTGGTTACTCCAACATTCTTTTTTGACGTGCCCTTTCTTGCCACATTTATAGCATTTAACATTCTTCTTACTTCTGGATTTTGATCTACCCTGATTTTGACTCCCACTGGGGCCACGTTCCGTTGATCTCCCTCTCGTCACCGATAGCGACTCTGCTTGTTGTGAACTTGCTTGTCTGTTTTCCTTATTTTTCCGCATGATCTCCTCATTTAATACGGGGGCTGCAACATCGTCAAAAACTAGACTGTCCGCTGGATTGTTGTTCGTCAGGTTGATGATGAGTTAATCATATGAATATGATAGACTTTGAAGTAGAAGCTCTGCACGTTCATTTTCCTCTATATTATGACCCAACGTTGTGAGTTGTGAAAATAAAGTTTTCAAGGTGTTGATGTGGTCGGTTACCATTGTAGATTCCGCCATTCGAAGAGTATAGAGTTTTCTCTTCAAGAAGATTTTGTTGTATAGTGACTTGGCCTTGTATAATTTTGTAAGAGTATCCCAAATTTCCTTCGCTGTATTTTTCTCTGCCACACTGGATAATACTCTGTCTGCAAGTGCCAAGTGCAGATCAGAAATGGCATTTCCATCTATCTCGTTCCACTTGTCATCAGTTATCTCCATGGGCCTTTCTCTAATTGCTGCCAAGTAATTATTTTTCCTCAATACAGCTTTCATCTTCATTTTCCACAACGAAAAATTATTTCTGTTAAATTTCTCAATTTCATACTTTGCCGCCATTTTGTTGATAAATACTGCACACAAGCTAGTATACCACCTTGAATAGTTGTGAGTATGTGTGAGAATGCACACCAGGAAAGTTCCCAGGAAAGACTGAAGGGGTCACAATGGTCCCACTTAAAACCCAGTCTCCTTAAGCTCTTATCGCCTTTGTGACAGAACTTTCCTAGACATGTACAAAAACCACACAGTTGTTTTACTCACACCACTATTCCCTACTTTGCACTGCAAAATTCTTGGATTACTCCCATCGTTTCACATGAATAGTACCGTATACGTGAACAACGCGTCAAATCGCTGAAAGGCCTTGGTGATTTTACAATTTGGTAATCTGAAGATAGAAAACCGCAATGATTCCAAACTTCACTTCAATAGTCTCGGATCCATGCTGCCCCGACTCCAAACTCGATGTTTGTTAACTAAGCGGGACATTCCCAAACTCTTTCTTAGAAAACCCCTTTCTCGTTCCCTTGTACAGCCTTTACTTTACCAGGCTTTTTTCATTATGTGTTCTTTTCGGGAGGTTAGGAGTGAGTTAAGCCAATGCGTACAAATAGATAGACCAGGTTCTTTTTTTGTTGAGGTCAATCTGTCTATGATTAAGAGTCTAGGTGGTGTTGAAGCCGGCTTATTCATGCCAGTCATCTTAGAGCTATGAGTCAAAACAATGTTCACCAACTCTTCCATAGAAATCTTGTTCATATATCGAAAATTCAAATATGAGTTTCAATTGTTATAGTGTTTTGTCTCCTCCCAAGGTAGCATTGCCGAGCGGGCGATCCCTGTCTTGTTTATCCAGCTAGCCTTTCCTTTCTCCGTGGTACTAAAATTCGATTTGTGAGAGCTCCTTGCGGCTCGGCTACTTTTTTTGAAAGGTAAGGTGGGACCTTAACCTTAAACTTAAAGTTAAAGCATTATCAATAAAGATGCCTATCTATAAAGCGCTGGGTTGAAGAGGGAACAAGTCCCACAGAGAGTAACGTATACGTGAATAGTGCCGTTGTCAAACAAGTGGCCAAAAACTCAAGCCATACAACTTAAAAAATTTCAAACTTTGAATTTTTAGCTTTGAAGTTTTCTTTTCTTTTATCAAACATTACGGCATCTAGAATTTCAAAGCCAAGTGCCAACCATTCTTATTTATTCAAAGCTTCTAGATGCAGCTATGCCAACCATTCTTGTTTATTCAACACTTATAGATGCAGCCAATTTTGACACTAATGTGGCTTATTACCCAATAATTAAGTTGGCACGTATCACACTGCACTACAAAAGCCGAACGTGGTCCCTGATCTATTAATTTTGCCTTGGGATTTCGGACAGCGATTGGAAAATTATCGTCTAAAAGGCATTAAACGGAGGTGTTACATTCTTCAACAACCCTACATAATCTAAACAAGAAACTGCCGACGTCATAGGTTGTCCGAATTAATGCCTACTTAGTTAAATAATCGATGTATTATTCGTTGTGTGGTCTGAATCTTCACGTATTGCAAGAGATGAATATGTGGGTGTTCAGGAGAAAAGGGCCGTCTGAATTCTCAGCTTCATCAACAGGTGAGGAAGTTACTCAAGGAATTGATGCCGCTGGCGTCACCGCAATTGTTACAGGTTACAATTTCTTCTTCTTCTTATTTTTTTTTTTCGCTGATTGTTGTATAGTCTTTTGTGATTACGAATTTATCTCTGTGAGATTACAGGTGCATCTAGTGGCATCGGTGCTGAAACCACACGTGTCCTTGCACTGCGGGGTGTGCATGTAATTATGGCCGTCAGGAATATGGCTGCTGGTAGGGATGTCAAAGATGCAATTGTCATGCAAAACCCTGCCGCTAAAGTTGATGTTATGGAGTTGGATCTGCCGCTAAAGTTGATGTTATAAAGTTGATTTTACTTAACAATTGTCATGCAAAACCCTGCCGCTAAAGTTTTTGGCCTCTGTCAGGAAATTTGCATCGGATTTCACCGCCCGGGCTCTTCCACTAAATATTATTATGTAAGAAAAACAATTAAGTGTTTGTTTGGGATTGCTGTTTGAACTTTCAAAGGATCAAAAGTAAATTTTAAAACTTATTAAAAGTTGAGTCTAGTAGTTGATGATTTTTTTTAAAAAAAATCTCTATACTATTTTTATTTACTTAAGTAATAAAATTAGTAAAAATTAATTTAAAGAGATTATTTTTATTTTATTTTAAAATATTTTGATATTATATTGTTGTTGTTATTTGATGGAAATTGTAGTTGTTTTTTATCATCAATTACTTTATGGCAATAAAATAATAAAAAATAAAAGTAAAAATATATTTCACTTATCTATTGTTTTGAGTTACCCAAAAAGAAAATAAAAATAATAATGAAATACAAAAACTTTACGCAATCAATATTATACATTCATGTTTATATACATGTAAGTAGTTTTAATTCAATCTTGAATTCGATAATTAAGCTCAATGAATTTTATCTCTTGCGTTACAAGTAACAATGCAGGAATTTTCGGAACCCCATTCATGCTCTCCAAAGACAACATAGAACTGCATTTTGCTACAAATCACTTGGGTGCGTTTTACTAGTTACAAATGTTTATTAATTTTAAGTGTATATATTATTATCTAACGATATTAAGTTAAGTATTGTCGGCAATAACCTGATTAAATGAATCTTTTTCCCTATTTTATTAGTTATGGACTGATTAAACAATCCTTCCAGTTTTTCTTGGGTAACCTTGTTGTTAAATTAATGATTTCTCCAGGTCATTTTCTTTTGACTGATCTGTTATTGGACATTATGAAGAAGACAGCACAAGAGAGTAACAGGGAAGGAAGAATTGTGAATATCTCTTCAATCAGTCATTGGTGGCCATATGGCGAAGGAATTCGTTTTGATAAAATAAATGATCACTGCTCAGGGTAAACACCATCTGTCGGAAACCCCTAATTACACTTATAGCCTCCTCTAGTTTACGATGATACTTGGTGGAGAATGATAATTTTGTTCTTCTTTGAGGCAACATGATATGTAGCATTGCATCCACAAGTTAAAGGGAAGAGTGGCCTCTATTTCTCAGAATGTAACATAGCTCAACAAGGCTCGCATGCTGTTGACAGTGAGTTGGCAAGGAAAATTGTGGGATTTCAGCTTGGATTTGATTAAGAAATGTTCTCAAAATTCAAGGGCTGTAGATGTTTATGTTTAAATAATATGGATGGATAATATTTTAAAATCAACTATTGATTGGCTACTTGTGTGTGCGCCTTGAAGACCTTAACTAACTTGCATATCAGTGGATTAAGCATCTGTTTAATTGCCTTAACTAGACTTGCTTAATTATGAGCAGGTACAATGGTTTCTTCGCGTACTTTCAATCAAAGCTTGCCAACGTTTTGCATGCCAATGAGCTTGCGAGACGTTTGAAGGTTAAAATTTTCTTCAAAGACAGAATTTTTTATCTTTCCTGATTCGATACGATCTTAATTATAACTGTTCATTGGATGTTTTCTAATTAAACAGGAAGACGGGGTGGAGATAACAGCAAATTCACTTCACCCAGGAATAGTTCTCACCAACATTTTCCGTGAAGTTGGCTTTTGCAATGGTATTAATTAAATCAATCTTTACACATGTGCCTTTTTATCTTCTTGAATTTTTTGTGTGTAATAATTTAGAATGCTTTTCTCGTATGAGTAACATATGTACTGTGTGTTTCAAGTCTGAGTTTTCTGCTTCCCATCAAGTAATATTTGTACGTAAGTTGTGCCTTATTATAATAATATATCTCACTTCTACTGTGGCAATAAAATAATCTGTTGGATGAAAAAATAATTAAGCATTTAAATTATAGTATTATACCATTATACCATGAGTTACGGAAACAGAATGTATGCATTTAAAAAATATTTGATTACGAAGGAGTTGTAATTTGTTTTATGATAGATTTTAAGTTATCTAAACTCAATAATAGACATTTTCATTAAAAAAGGTACTTAACAAAAATACACGAGATTACCAAATAAAAAAGTTTCAATATTAGTAAACATGTGATCGATAGTAATTAATTGTGATCTTGCTAAAATTCTTTTCTGTCTACTGCAGCTATTCTTGTCTTTGTTGGTAAATATCTGTTCAAAAATGTTCGCCAGGTACTTTGATATTGACAGGAGAAAGAAATTAAATTTGATATTATGTGTTTGGATACATTGTTGTTGGCTACAAAGTTTCAAATTGGTTTGTTTTGAACAGACTATTAGTCATATACGTATTTGTTTGTTTGTTCATTTTGATCTGGATATAACTTAGGGGGCAGCAACAACATGTTATGTAGCATTGCATCCACAAGTTAAAGGGAAGAGTGGCCTCTATTTCTCAGATTGTAACATAGCTCAACAAGGCTCCCGTGCTCTTGACACTGAGTTGGCAAGGAAATTGTGGGATTTCAGCTTGGATTTGATTAAGAAATGTTCTCAAAATTCATAGAGGGTGTAATAAAGCAGCAGAAGAAGAATAATCTGGATGGATAATATTTTAAAGAATTGTAATAAAACAGCAGAGGCTTTAGCATATTTTATATTTTGCTGCTTTGAATTTTATGTTTGGATGGATTAATAAAAAAGACATGCACATTAATTTTAGGAAAATTATCCACCGTCCACTTATTTTTTTAATTTTTTTTAAAATATACAATTTTTTTTTATTGGAATCTACCTAAGTTATATTTTTTTTCACTTGTCCACTTCCGTTTGGCGACGGTTAAAAAAATTGATAAGTGTATAAGCTTATAGGATTTTTGTTCAGGCAACTAGTAAGTTACATTAATTATAAGTTAAGACTGACCTAAAAATATTTTTTTAATGATCTACTTATTATTTGACAAATAATAATTAAGTCATTTAAAAACTTTTTTTAATACTGTTATACAGACTGTTACTGATATTACATTAAGTATTACAATTAATATTTACAAACAGATTCTACAATTAGGACATTCTTCGTGACATGTACTCCTCTGAAGCGTTGCCCAGATTCTTTAAACCCTCTCAAATATTCGAGAACTAGTCCACTCCACTCATATTTCGTGAGGAATAGACTGGTTTACTCAATTATTTAATAATTAAGGGAGGATTATAAATAATTCTCATAAATATTTTTATGAAAGCTCGAACCCTTACACTCAAAATTATAAAAAGTCATTTAAAAACATAAATTTTAAATTGATGTACCTTATTGATAACGAAATATAATGAGCCCATTTTTTTATTGACGTTGATGTTTCGTGGCCGACCGTCTATTCATTACTCGAATGTGACAATTCATAAATCAATATCTCATTCATTTTTTCAGGAATTATCATTTTAATTGTCACTCGGCAGCCAACTCAAAACGTAAGGAAATTGGACTGAAATTTGAAATTTCGTATCAAGATAGAATTCTGAAATTTTTAAAGTAATTAAAACTTAAGGAAATTGTCAAGTAAATAAATGATTCCTGAAATGCAACAAGCTTGTAACTTCCGAGATATAATATAATATAAAAACTAGTGAAATTTTAACTCATTTAATCTAGATTTTTGCAAGAGAGACTTCTATCTTATTGGTGGATACTTAACTCATTTATTTTTTTATGTCATCCAAATATTGTTAATAAAGAAATCAATCTATAACCTATCAGTACATCCTTAACCTTTCTTTGTTAGAAATTTTAATAATTTTAAAAAATAAACTGAACATAAAACTTACAAAAAAATCAACAACTTTTCATACATTTACTTCAGCAACAATTGTGTCAAGACACTGCTTGCAAAACTCAGCAAGTTGCAAGAGTACATTTATTCCCGGTTTTGCAAACGTTACAAAATTACCTAAATACATTCATATCTAATTATTATTATTATTATTATTCCTCGTGCATGTTGTACATGACAATGTTTAACACGAGTTGAGCCCGTTAAGAATCAACCAGAAAGCAATTACAATATTGAAAATGCGTCTAACAATATTTCTTCATCATCAGTTGTTGATGGTCATGATCATGATGATGATGGTTTCTCCTCGGCCGGTTCAAGAATATTAATGTCGCTAATGAGTAGAAGTACTCCCAGTCAAGAACCAATATCCTGTTGCTCCAAATTCAATAAGAAGCGGAAGCATGTGCAACAAGTTCATCAAGAAAGCAGTAAGAAAAGAACAAGAAAGCGAGATCACAGCATTGTTATTATTAATAATGATAACAGTAACGAGATTTCAACAAAACTGAGTTTGCGTGATGAAACTTGGCCTACCAAAGAAGACACCACTCAAGCTTACATCCCTGCAGAGGACATGATGAGAAGTCAAATGCTGGCGTACAACATTGGGCTAATGAAATATTATAGGCCCGGAGAGGAGGAACACGAGTCTCGAATTGGGGTCTCAACAAAACTGGACCTCTTCACGTACCTATGGAGCATCACCAAGATACTTACTCGCAGTGACCTGGGGCATTTGTCGAGGCTGTTAGTGCAAACACGTTTGGCCGAGAGATATGTGATGCCTTTTCTCGACGAGGCTAGTCGTAATGAAGTAATTGGGAATCCGGAAGGTCTTAGGGTCAGCGTGTGGGATTGTGATACGAATTCAATGCACCGTTTGGTGTTCAAGAAATGGACAACTTCTAACAGCTATATGCTTATCAATCACTGGACTGCAGACTTTGTGCGCAGACGAGAGTTGGCTGCTGGTGACGAAATTGGGATGTGCTGGGATTCTTTCTATTCCAGATTCAACTTCTCCGTTCTTAAGCATGCCCCAGCCCCAACAATTATTGTTCAAGACCACGCTGACGTCGCTGCTTCATGATCATGATAACGATACTCCTCATCATCAACTCAATGCTGTCCAATACTTGTAGGACTAGGACTAGAGTGTGGGTGTGTGTGTATATTAAGACTAATGAGTTTAGTTGAATGTTTAATTTCATGCATTTTTCAAAATTAAGAATTAAGAATTTATGGAAAATAAATATATATTATCAGTAGTGCTCAGGCGTTCAACCTGATCTAAACAATTTCCTTATTGCATTAGAAGATGCATGCATGCATGCATGATTTCTTCTTGCTCTGTTCGCAGCTTCATATTTGACGTTTATTATTAGACTAATGTTAATTTACATGCATGTAACTTATGGGGATCCTTATTATTATTTAATCAAGGTAGTACTGTCTCAACTTCAGCACTATTCAAATTAAATAATTGTTAATTCAAAAATATATATTTATTTAGTTGAGACATCTAATTTGTATCTTAAATGGTGTGGCAAATGATATGTAACTGTTTGATTGGCTCAAGTGATAACTAATTACTAAGTCTTACTGTTTCTAATCCAGATAGTAAATTCGATTGATGACACAACAGTTGGGATACAAACCAAGTATTCCAATTGAGTAAGCATAGTATCACTCTTAATAATTAATTATTGATTTATCTAATTTCTTATGCTCTTATTAATTCCTTCGATTGGAGGATGCATTATATAACTATTGTATATGTGAGTTAGCCAATAAATTATGAGTAGTAAAATAATTACAAACTCTTATACAAATTGATATAGTAAATCATTATTGCTTGAGTGAAAATACAAAATAAAAAAAAAATCATTTGAATCATGCACTTACTCATAAATTATACGTATACTTATAAATTATTCATACTTTTTATTGTAGAGCCAAATGATGAAAATGATGTACTCTTCTATATAGCTGAAATTTGGACGTGGTTACTTTTATTTTGGGGAGTTCCTATAAATAGTAGTTAATTTGGTCATTTTAATTAAAATTACGAAGCTGTTTGATGGTGATGATAACGACAATGATGAAGGCGATGACGATAACAAACAAAAACATCCTTCTTAGAGAAATACTCTATAACTAGTGATGATGCTTTAGATATGCTCTTTTTAAAATTTTTTATCCACTTTATATATATATATATATTACAATCATAATTCTACTGATATTTATAATTAAAAATCTATCATGATTATACTTAATAATTCTAATGTGGCATGACATGATTAGAAAGTGTATTACTCTCAAGTATAAGAGTGTCTAGTTATAATATAACCCGGTGAGACCGGGGTCGAACCACATGGAGTTTTAAATCTAGTAAAACTAAGAAAATTAATTGTGCGGAAAAGAAAATTTTTTAAAACCAATTTAAAAATAAGCTAAGGTTTATGATCCACTCTCTGTATTCAAACTATAATTTTAATACTCTCTCATTTATATTTTGCCTCACTTTTACTAATTAATTATTATATCATTTAATTTTATGTGTGTGGATAAATATAGAATAAAGTACCTAATGTGTCACACTATATTAATGTGTCGACATTATGTTAAAATACCATAAAATCCAGTGAGATTTATAAATTAACATGATATAAAAATAATTAGAAAAGAATTAAATAAATTTAATTGAGAAAATAATAATAATTAATAGTTTGAAACATTGAGCTTCACCATTCACCTCAGCTTAATAAAATTAGCTACTCATATTGAAAGAAAACACAACACTCTTTTTATTTGATAAACTTTTTGAAATATATTACAAAGAAAACTGATACAAACGGAAGCAAGAAAAGAAAAAAAATAAAGAAAGAAAGAAATTCTTCAGCTGCACTCTATTCTCTCTCGGCTTCAGCTCTCAAATTAGCTCACAAAATTGGCTCTCAAATTCCTTTTGGCCCCCGGCTTTTATAGGCAACATTTGCCTCCTCTTCATTCTTTTTATTGTTATTTAATTTATTATTATATTATTAATTTATTTTTTATAATTTAAATGAATGTTGAAAAGTGTGATGGCCAGGAGGCGTGATGGCCTCCTGACCATCACAAGCAACCAAAACATGGTTGCCTTTTACTCTTTCGTCTTTTTGTTCTTTTTTAATATTTTTTATATTTTTTTATTATTAGATCTCCTCAATTGTGTTCCAGTAGTTCTTCTTTGTTCCCACTTTCAATTCCAATTCCATCTTTATTCCTGAAAAATATTTACAAGATAAAAATTAACAAATTACGAATTAATTTAACATAAAATATTTGGGGAGTATTAAAATAATGTAGAAATAATGAACGCATTAATCGATACAATAAGTGAAAAACTAATAATTTTATCCTTATTAAATGTACACTTTTTAGTATCAATCACACCCCCAACCAGCTTATTGCTAGGCCCTCTCAATTTAAGCGATAAAAATTTAGAGAAATTTCAAAACCAAATTGAATTTTTTTTGTTGCAAAATTGTGTTTACTTCTTCCATCAGATTAATGACAATAATAAAATAAAAGTATAAGCATTATCTTCAGCCTAAAGAAAATCACACCCGCTCAAAACAGTTTAGTAAAATCCAGTAAAATGATAAATCATCAGAGCTACATTAATCGAGCCATTTTTAAGAACGATAAATCAAACCACAAAATCTTACAATTAAGAGTGACTCTCTCAAAAGAAGATATACCCCAAATTTATTTGTCACTAAAAAAAAGGTAAATTTGAGAGAATAATAAAACAATATCACACGCTCTCACCAAGATGAAAAAATAATGCCCACAGCCTAGAAATAAAATGATCTCAAATCCAATGAATTACTAGCAATTTTTATTTTTAATTTTATTTTTATGCATCACCACATCCTTTAGTCTATATTAATAGCTTTTATTTCAGACTATAGTTCTCAAAAATCGAGAAGGGCTTTTACTAGGACGTAACGTAGGGTAGGGTTATGGCTAACAAAAAAGGTAATAGAAAAAACAAAAATATATGTTTGAAAAATAGGGGACTTTGTGGAGATTATAAGGTGCTTTTTTTTTTGCTTGGATTTTTTTCTTCTTTTTTTAAAATTTTTTTATTAATTGATATATACATATCATTTTTTTAGCACCATTATTAGAAATACATAATCATCCTTATTTTTAAACATAATTGGGTGATGGAAAACATAAAACATAAGGTGATACTCTTCATTGGAGTAGGAAAATATGATAGGTTACCAAAGAAAAAGTTTTTTTTTTTTCAAAGGCTCAAAGGGGTTAACTATGAATTTTTTTTTATAATAGGGTTGGCTAGAAAGGCTCAAACGGATCAAAGATGGCCTTCTGCCATCTTTTAGGGTTCCATATAATCTTTCATATTCACTAGTTCAACGGACGTTTAGATGCGGCTGCACAAATTTTTTTTTTTTAAATATTGAGATCTTGTACAATAAATTGTGAAGCTGTATAGGCAAACAAAGTTACTCTCCAAGGATAATAGGCTAAAAAACTCGCTTGATCTTTTCATAACATGTACATTTCTCCAAATGACTTAATCAATTTCACTCATTCAATTTCTCAATTTACATTTCAACATGCAAAGGGAAAAACATAGTGTAATATAACTCAAGGCCAAAGATAATACGAATATCAAAATTTGAAAATCATCATGTTATCCAATGTTAAAAGATCACACGGAAAAAGAATTTTTTTTTTTTTAAGAAAACATATGTCAAAAGTGGAACTAATTGTAAAAACTTAAGTAGATGGTTAAGAGAAAAAGAGAAAAAAACCGAAAACAAAAAGTTAGAAACATTTTTTTTTGGAAGAAAACACAAAAGTTAAGAAGATACGATTCTAGAGACATTACATTCTATACTCTGCCATCTTCGACTCAAAATTTTATCCAAAGTTAGTCTTTACAACAAAAATTAGTAAAAACATCACTAGGACTGAGACATTCTACAATTATCAACTATTCCCTACCCCCAACCTGAAGGAGACATTGTCCTCAATGTCTAAAGAAAGGAGTAGAGTTTAGAAGATATCACCTGGCCACTGCTGGAAATATTTACAGACGGAGAGTTAAATCTAATTTACACTTTTTACGAGAGTTACTGCCATCGTCATCCATTGCCCAATCTAACGCCAAAGTCATGGGATCTGGCTCTGATTTGTAAGTTTGCAAAAGATCAAGTAACTCATTAGCAGTAGGAGCACAAATGAAAAGTTTTTTGCTGAGGATGGAATGAAATAATTTTTTATTGCATGATTACGAAATGTTATTAAGCCATCATAAAAGTTATTAACATTTAACAAACTGATGGGTTTTTTATGGATATTCAAATGGGCCCAAAAAGCAAATGTAATTAGCGCCTCTAAAGTTGCAAGGTCTCCTGGTAAGAAAATAAAAGCGTCAACATGATTCAATATTTCAGATATTCTTTCTTGCATACCTGAGACAACTAACTTTTCTCCAATTGGTGAGTCTGGTAGACATCCTAAATGTTTTAAGGCTTTAGGAATGATGCCTAACACTTGGCTTCCTCGAACGAAAGCAGCTTCAGAGACAAGCTTTGATAACCCTCGGTCACCTCCTCCATATACAAGATGTAGTTTCCTCTCTACTATAGCACGACCAAGATCTATGGCTGCCTGAACGAACTCCTTATACTTTCCATAATGAAATCCAGAAAGCACACAAATATTTTTAAATTGACTGCTTGAAGTTGCTGCCATTAAAACAATTCTAAAAAGAAACAATTTGTGAGTGCTTGAAAAGAAGTTCCTATTTAAGGATCTTTGTGACGGACATAATGATATACATCTGTAAATGGGGTGTTGTGTTTGTCAAATGATGTGTGAACTTTATAGCTTAATAATTCAAAGACAAACAGTGAAAAGAAAAAGGAAACAATGATTAGATAAAATAAAGAAAAAAAACACAATAATAATAATAATGCAAAAGATAAAAGAACAGTAAAATAAAAGGATATTTACCGGTAATTGTGATTGTGGCTCACATCTTCCTCTGATTTTACGTCCAGTAACAGCTTGAACGCCCTCTATGGGTCGAGGATAGGCTTCCCATCCAGTTTTCTTATAAACTGGCAAACAAGGTCTTTTGGAGTCAGATTCCCAAGACTAAACTATGCACTTTCCTTTTGGAACAACTGCCACAAATTTTGAATTTCACGTTGAACATGTCCGCTCGGATGCGTCTCAAGAGATCGTAAGATATCATCCAACGATTCTTTACTCATGTCATCCTTAACGAATTTGATTTTTGCAAGCAAATCTTACACAGTGAGAACATTCAGAGCCAAGTCGTTTAGCTCTTCTTTTCTTAGCAAATGTACTTTTACCAAAACCAGCCATGTAGCAAATGAATAGATCAGAAAACTCACCTACCAATCAGACCTTTGCTTCAATTAACCAGCGAATGTCAGCAGGAATCCCATTGATCATTAACAAACGCAGTCGTTCACAACGAGCTTTGTAAATCTTCTTAAAAGCATTTTGAGGGAGAGAAGGAAAATGTTGATGCAAATTTTGTTGTATTTATTCCATGCTTGACATTGAGGTTTCAATTATTGTGAGAAACTGAGAATACCGACTTAAAAAGTCACGGAGTGTCGTTATCCGCCATTTATACGGGAGAGTGAATCAAAACAAAACAAATCAAATCTGCAAAATCAAATCAAAAGTGAAAAAGAACAATAAAACAAAAACACACAAGGAATATAACTTACCTTCGTCCTTTTATTGAATCCAGTTCCAATTGCAGATTATAAATACCATCCTCTATTTCCTTGAGTTGTCTTTCTAGATCTTTCACGTAAGATACTAACTTTGGTGGTTGCAGATCCCAAATGAGATGTAATTTACAAAATTGGAGCAATTTCCTCAGGTGAAATTTTACATGAAAAAACGTTTTAAGATGATTGAAAGGAAATTTCTCATGAAGGTACTCATGACAAGTATAAAAATTTGGTGAGCTAAATCACAATTGTCAAACAACACATAATTAAAACAATGCAATGCACTCCATTCAAGACATAGGGAAAAGGAAAAAAAATTAAATAATTCAAACGATAAAGTCACAGTAAATTAAATTCACAAAACGTTAAAATGAAAAGGCTTAATCAAAATTTTGGTGGGTCACTCAAATGGATTTCGGCATCTGCTTCATGTGGTTGGTATTCCAGATATGGTTTCAATCTTTGGTCATTAACTTTAAATGTGACACCATCCTTTGGATTCTCAATTTCTCCAACTCCATATGGATACACATTTTTTACAACAAATGGACCATTCCACTTTGACTTTAACTTCCTGGAAATAAATGAAGACGAGAATTATAAAGCAACACTTTTTGACCAATTTCAAATGTTTTCCGAAAAATTCTATTGTCATAAAAAAATTTGGTTCTTGCCTTAATAATTCTGAAATTCTCATATGCATCATTCCTTAATTCCTCAAGTTCATTTATTTGCAATTTACGCACATTGCCAGCATCATCAAGATTTGAATTAAAAGCTTTATTGACCCAAAATGATTTATATTCAAGTTCTACTAGTAAGTGGCAAGATTTTCCATAAAGAAGCTGATAGGGTGACATTCCTAAAGATGTTTTAAAAGCAGTACGATATGCCCAAAGTGCATCAATTAGTTGAAGAGACCAATCTTTACGGTTTGGATTAACTGTCTTTTCTAAAATTTGTTTTATCTCCCTATTTGCTAATTCAACTTGACCACTTGTTTGACGGTAATAAGGGGTAGTAACCTTATGTGTAATTCCATATTTCTTCATTAAGGACTCAAATGGTTTATTACAAAAATACTTACTTCTATCACTGATAATGGCTCAAGGTATTCCAAATCTGCTCAAAAAATTTTCGTTTAAAAAGCGGATCACAATCTTATGATCATTGTGCCGACAAGGAATCGCCTTGATCCATTTTGAAACATAATCAATAATAACCAAAATGTATACAAATTCAAATGATGATGGAAAAGGGCCCAAAAAATTAATTCCCCAATAATCAAATATTTCAATGACAAGGATGGGGTTTAAGGGCATCATGTTTCGCTTTAAAATAGACCATACCATTTGACAATTCTTACACATTTTGCAGAATGCATGTGAATCTTTAAATAATGTAGGCCAATAAAATCCATATTGCAATATTTTTGCAGCTGTCGTTTTTGAAGAAAAATGGCCACCTCATGCTTCAGAATGACAAAATTGAATGACCCTACTTACCTCGTCGTCTGGTATGCATCTTCAAAAAATTTGATCAGAGCAGTACTTGAACATGTATGGTTCATCCCAGTAAAAGTTTTTTACTTCTGTTAAGAATTTCTTCTTATCTTGGGAACTCCAGTCACATGGCATTTCACCTGTTGTAAGATAGATGATCTGCAACAACATTTTTAGCGTCCTTTTTGTCCTTGATTGTCAAATTAAATTCTTAAAGTAGCAAAATCCATCGTATCAACCTTGGTTTGGCATCTTGTTTTGACATTAAATATCTCACAGCAGCATGATTAGAATAAACAACAGTAGATGAACCAATTAAATACGAACGAAATTTATCCAATGCAAATATTACCGCAAGTAGTTCTTTCTCAGTTGTAGTGTAATTTATTTGAACACTATTTAAAATTCTACTTGCATAATAGATGACAAAGGGTTTACCTTCCTTTCTTTGTCCCAAAACAGCGCCAACGACATAATCACTAGCATCACACATTAGCTCAAACGGTAAAGACCAATCAGGGGGTTACATTATTGGGGCTGATGTCAAAAGACTAATTATCTTTTCAAAAGCTTGTTGACAATCTTTAGTCCATTCAAATTGTGTATACTTTATTAGGAGGTTACAAATTGGTTTAGATAAGACACTAAAATCTTTTATAAACCTCCTATAAAATCCTGCATGTCCTAAAAAAGAACGGACTTCTCTAATTGTCTTTGGTGAGGGTAATTTCGAAATGACTTCAACTTTGGCTTTATCAACTTCGATTCCTTTTGAAGACACAATATGGCCTTCTTGATCATGCGTGAGCTGAGAAGAAATTACCACCGAATATGTCTGCTGCTCTCCAAGATAGCATACTTCAATTCTTCTGGTAAGGGTTTTAATTCGAGCTCTGGTGCTTCCTCTTCGTTTGCTTCTTCAGGTTGCACCGTATCTTCAAAGTTCGATTGGTTATCGTCGCCTATAGGTACCTGCATAGAATCAAGTGTAGGGCATGAGTTAGCAGTATCACAATGTAATTCTTTACTTGATTCAAAAGAACCAAGCAAAACAAATTTCAACAGAGTTTGTAAAATTCTTATCCTGAATGTGTTCCTCAATGATTGGCTCGATAAGATCAATTTCCTCATTCTCATTATCATCATCTTCTTGGTGGTGAGGTTGTTTACACATGTTGAACACATTGAGTTCCAGTGTCATGTTGCCGAAAGATAAGTTCATTAATCCATTCCTGTAATTTATCAAAGTATTAGCAGTAGCTAAAAATGGTCGACCCAAAATAACAGGAATTTGTTTGCATTCATTAGCAATTTTTTCCGTTTCCAGAACAATAAAATCCACAGGATATATGAATTTATCGACCTGGACTAATACATCTTCAATTATTCATTTTGGAACCTTAATCGATCTATCAGCAAGTAAAAGAGTGGTAGAAGTTGGTTTAAACTCACCGAGATTAGGTTGTTGGTACACTAAGTAAGGAAGCAAATTAACACTGGCATCAAGATCAAGTAAAGCATGTCCAATTTTATGATCCCCAATAGTGCAAGAAATAGTTGGACAACTAGGATCCTTGTATTTCAAAGCACTATTGGTTGAGAAAATAGAACTTACCTGTTCTGCTAGAAAAGCTCTCTTTTACATCTTATGTTTCATTTTCACTGTGCACAGATCTTTTAGAAATTTAGCATAAGAAGGCATTTGTTTAATGACATCCAGCAGAGGAATGTTGACCTTAACTTGTTTAAAAACTTCATAAATTTCTGGATTGTGGTTTGATTTCTTTGGTTTGATCAGTGCTTGAGGAAATGGGGGTACATGAGGAGAGTTGGTTATTTCTTCATGCGTTAAAGGTTCGACAGACTCTTCCATATTTTCTGAAATTGAGTCTTTACTAGTTTCACGAGGGTCCACAATGTGTTCTTCGACTACTTTACCACCACGAAGGGTTATAACCGATTTGACTTGACTTATATTTTGGTTTCCTGAATTTCCCATTTGAGGATGTTGTTGACTCTTGGGTTTGGTTCAGGTTGAGCAGGAAACTTTCCTTTTTCATGTATGGTCAGAACAGATGTAAGTTTGGAGATAGTTTCTGTCAAATTGGTTAAGGTTTGCATCGTTTGGTTATTGACCGACTCTTGTTTTTCAATAAATGAATGCAATGTGTCTTCCGAAGTTTTTCTTGGTGGTGGGACATATGGTGGGTAACTCTGGAAGTTTTGAAAATTTTGACGTGGAGGAACTGGTTGTGAAGGTTGTGCATAATTGTCATTTCTCCAACAGAATTGTAAGTTTGGGAGTATAGATTTGGATTTGGCCTTTTGAAATTGTCGACGACATTTACTTGTTCATGCAAACTTTTTCTCAGAGCTGGTAAAGATAGACAGTCCTGCGTAGAATGGTCAGTAGAATCGCAAACATAACATGAAATATTTTGAACAGACTTTACATGATCATTTTTTTCGACTCTAATGCTTCAACTTTTCTAGTTAATGATGCAAATTTGGCTTGAAAATCATGGTCTTCCCTAAGGTTATGCATGCCTGCACCAGATAGAGATGATTGGGGTTTACTTGACGACTCATAAGAACCAATTGTATCCCAGTGTTGTGCATTTTCTGCTATATAATCAAGATAGTCTAATGCATCTTCAGGACTTTTATCTCTAAACTCACCATTACACATCATTTCAACGACTTGTCTACCTTGGGATGTTAATCCCTCGTAAAAATAAGACACTAATCTCCATGTTTCAAAACCGTGATGTGAGCAAATGCTAAGTAGTTCTTTAAACCTATCCCAACATTAGTAGAGAGTTTCTCCTAATTTTTGAGTGAAAGTAGTGATTTGTCTTTTGAAAGAATTTGTTCTGTGGGGTGGGAATAATTTTTTCAAAAATTGTGCTTGCATTTCATCCCAAGTTCTTATGGATTCTGACCTAAGATTTTATAGCCAAGTTTTAGCTTTATCCTTAAGTGAGAAAGGAAAAAAATTTAAGCCTGATTATATTCATGCTACAATTTTGATCAGTACATGTGTTACAGACTTCCTCAAATTCCCTTAAATGCAAATATGAATTTTTAGACTCAAAACTATGAAAAGTATGAAGAAGTTGAATGATACCATGTTTGAAATTAAAACGTGATGCATCAGGAGAGAAAACCATGTATGATGGTGACCCTGTTCTAGTAGGATGCATGAAGTCTCTAAGGGTCCTAGGTTGTTCATGAAGATTTTGCAAGGCTTGGTCATTTTCGTGCTCCGAAAAATTATCAGCTCCTATGTCTGCCATATTGAAGGGTGGTGAATGTGATTTTCTAATTAATCTACCACTATTTGTACGAGACCAACGACGCATGCAATGCTAATGATGTGTGCTAAACTAGTGATGCAAAAACACTAAATGAAAAGTGCAGAAATAAAAATAAACTGTAAATTAAATAAGCAAAAAAATGCGAATTAAAAATAAACAAACTGAAGATAAATAAAATAAATAAATTAGGCGGTAAAACCAGCCATTAAAAAAAAGTTTAGGCGATATTTTAAAACCAGCCATATAATAAAACATAAAATTAAATAATTAATGTACAAAAATAAATAAACTGAAATTAAAATGTTAGGCGATAGAACCGACCATTTAAAATAAATGCGGAAAGTAAATTGCAGAAATTTAAAGAAATAAATTTGATTTGAGGACTGATTTGCAAGGGTTTTTGGGCTAAGATGAAGTTTCTCACAAATTTTATGGATAATGTTAAGGTTTGAAAAGAAGAGGGGTGCTAACTGAAGTTTTATAAAAAAAAGAATAAAATAGAATTACGGAAAGATGGTAACGACAAAACAAAAAAATAAATAAATAAAATAAAGTAAAGACAAACCAATACCAAATTTAGAAAACTTTCCGGTAACAACGCCAAAAACTAGATACGACTCAAAAGTATATTACTCTCAAGTATAAGAGTGTCTAGTTATAATATAACTCGGTGAGACTGGGGTCGAACCACATGAAGTTTTAAATCTAGTAAAACTAAGAAAATTAATTGTGGCGAAAATAAATTATTTGAAATCAATTTAAAAATAAGCTAAGGTTTAAGATCCACTCTCTGTATTCAAACTATAATTTTAATACTCTCTCATTTATATTTTGCCTCACTTTTACCAATTAATTATTATATCATTTAATTCTATGTGTGTGGATAAATATAGAATAAAGTACCTAATGTGCCACACTATATTAATGTGTCGACATTATGTCAAAATATCATAAAATCTAGTGAGATTTATAAATTAACATGATATAAAAATAATTAGAAAAGAATTAAATAAACTTAAAAACTCAATTGAGAAAATAATAATAATTAATAGTTTGAAACATTGAGCTTCACCATTCACCTCAGCTTAATAAAATTAACTACTCATATTGAAAGAAAACACAACACTCTTTTTAATTGATAAACTTTTTGAAATATATTACAAATAAAACTGATACAAACGGAAGCAAGAAAAGAAAAGAAACAAAGAAAGAAAGAAATTCTTCAGCTGCACTCTATTCTCTCTTGGCTTCAGCTCTCAAATTAGCTCACAAAATTGGCTCTCAAATTCCTTCTAGCCCCCGGCTTTTAAAGGCAACATTTGCCTCCTCTTCATTCTTTTTATTCTTATTCAATTTATTATTAAATTATTAATTTATTTTTTATAATTTAAATGAATGTCGAGAAGTGTGATGGCCAGGAGCGTGATGGCCTCCTGACCATCACAGGCAACCAAAACATGGTTGCCTTTTACTCTTTCGTCTTTTTGTTCTTTTTTTTTTTTGTTTTGTTTTGTTTTAATTTTTTTTAATTATTAGGTTTCCTCAATTGTGTTCCAGTAGTTCTTTTTTGTTCCCGCTTTCAATTCTAATTCCATTTTCAAGTCAGCTACATTCCCAGTTCAGATAATACAGCAGACATTCTTACTAAAGCCTTGGCTCATAAACCCTTTCATTACTTATGTTCCAAGCTCAATCTTAGTTCCCCAGGTTGAGCTTGTGGGGGAATGTTAAGGAATACTAGAATGAATGCCAGCTGTCATTTTATGATTGGTCAATATATTTAAAGACTGTTATTTGTATTTCAGTTTGTTATAGCTATTTTGGTGTAGCTTCGTGTGTATAAATAGAGCTTGTATCAACTTGTTTCAGTTCTGTTAGTAAATGATAACAAATTGAGTTTTTCCTTTTTTATTTTCTTGTGTATTTTCTCACGATCCAAACATCATATCATTTTAATATGCTATCAGAGCATTTCAAAAGGAGATTTTTTATTTAAAACAGGTGTGGGAATTCTATTAATGAGATAGACACAGTATGGAAAGCATTCCACCAGAATTTCAAAGGAAGGTGAGCTTGAGCTAAAAGGGTTAATCTAGTTTCTACAATGTGCCTATGTTTTCTTTCCACCTTGTCATTTTGATGATGGATATATAGACAAAGATGGCGAAATTGAATACCCTGAGAAGCAAGATAGGGAACAAAAGATCTGAACTCACCCCCCCCCCCAATCTGTTTGAAGGCACTTAATTTTCTTCTCAAGATTGTTTCAATCATATTTTTGAAGGTTGTGAATACTGATAAGGTGTTTGATTTGGTTGTGAGGGGAAATATTCATGTAAACCTAGTGTAGTCATCTACGATTGATAGGTAGTAATGGTAGCCTTGAGAAGATAAAATAGGGGCTGGTCCTCAGAGATCAGCATGAAGAAGTTCAAGTGGTTGTGTTGTTGAAATTTCTATGGAAGGAAAATGTTACATATGACATTTCCCGAACTGACATGCATCACAGAATTGAGGTTTGATTGTTTTATCAATTGGAAATTTGAATTCAATCTTTTCATAATTTGATGCAAAGCATGGACAGTAGAATGTCCCATTCTTTTGTGCAAAAGATTACAATCAACACTCTTTGAGTTAGAAACAGCAGAAGTCATAAATGCAGTTTTATTGAATTGAAATTCATTTACAGGTACTTGAAATTGAGACAAAGTGTTTGAAGAATCACACTGAGCAAATATTAACACTGGATTTGTTTTTGAAACTAAGACAGACTTAGACAAACTGGACACAGGAACTGGAAACTTTGAACTATCACAAACTGCAGAAAGATTTTCAACTTGATAAAGTCCTCCTCTAACAATCCCCTTGAGCAATATGATCCCTGTATTCTTGGCCTTGACAAAACAAGCACAATTATAGAATTCAATAAAGGTATTGTTATTAGCTAACAATTTAGAAATGCTAAGTAGATTTTTGGTTATGGCTGGAACAAGTAGGATATTATTCAGGTAAAGATATGATGTGGAAAGAGTTTGAATAACAGCAGAACCAATGCTTTCAATACCTAATCCCATACCATTTCCAACATGTAATTTATCATTTCCAAAGTAAGCTGAGCAGTGAACAAAAATACCTGGATCCTGAGTTACATGATTAGTAGCTCCAGAGTCAAGATACCATGCTGAATCTGCAATTGTGCCATAAGTAGTTATTGGTGCAGAGGAAGTAGCTTGTCTTGCAAATATTGGATTTGCTGCTGATCCAGGAAACATACCATGATGATAATTGCCATTGTTTGCTTGAAACTCTGGCATTTGCTGATGATAGATGAAGCTTGGAACTTGATAGGCCATATAGCCTTGAAATGGTGTTGTCTGTCTAGGATAGCCAGATTCAAAACCCCTGCCAAAACTCTGATAGTTGTTCTGGCCATTTCTAGTAAAGGTCCTAAACATTTGGTAGTTTTGACCTCTTCTGGGCCTTAAAACCTCCAAAAACTTTGTTCCTTGGAACAAACCCTTGATTAAACCTATTTTTGCACTTATATGCAGAGTGTTCAGGGATAAAGCATATCTGACAAACTATATCTCTACCAGGATTAAAACCAGCAAAATTATTTCTATTATCATCATAGTCTCCAGTAAAACCTCTAAAATTTCCACCAGAATTGTTATTTTTCTGAGTTCCAAAATTATTCTTGTTATGATTCTGACCTTTCTGAGCAAAATTAGCAGTCATATCATGCATTAATTCATTTTGTAACTTTCATTTACTCATCTTCAACCTAGTTTCATGGCTAAGCAACATTGAATATACTTCTTCAACAATAAGTTCTTCTTTCTCAAGTCTAGTGAGAATATTAGTTACAATAGATTCATAACTATCATCTAGTCCAGTAAGTAAGTGCATAATCAACTCATTTGATGAAAGTGCATTACCTCCAATAGCTAGACTGTCAGATATCTTCTTCATTTTATTGAAATAGTCACTTATAGAGAGTGATCATTTCTTAGTTGATTGGATCTGCAACTTCAATGGCAGAAATCTGGCCTTTGACTGAGACATGAAGATCTGACCAAGCCTTTCCCACAGCTCTAGTAAAGATTCACAATTAATCACCATGATAAGTACATTATCTACCATTGATGAAAGCATCCAGCTTTGAAAAAGCTTGTCAGTTTTCATCCAGACAATGTATTCTGAATTTTCTTGCCTCTGTGAGATTAGCACTGCTGAGCTGCTTGATTCTCTCCTCTGTTAAGTTGAGATATCGATCTAGACAAACACTATCACCAGTAACAAAGCCTTCAAGGCCATTAGTAATTATTGATGCACGCACTTGAGCTTTCCACACTAGATAGTTTGATTTGTCGAGCTTAACTGGCTGAATGAAGTTGAAAGTAACAGACGCAGAAGCTTGATTTGAATTAATCATGTTTGTTTGCTCTTTCACAAAATACCAAATTACACAGTCATGAAGGTTTTTAGATGTTCTTGTTATCCATATCTAAGACCTTATAATCATCACAAATTTGCTTTTAGAAGTCAGAGATGCATATTCCTTGGTTATAGCTCACATCATAAAGGGTATGTTTGTCTTCATTCCTTAGGAAGAATTTACATAAGCAATCATGTTGTTTTTAATGAAACAACTTTTCCTTTTGAGTCTGGTATTGATTTTTCTTCAGCTCATCATTCTAGCTCATCCTTGTCTTCACATTCTGTCAATCCACAAGTTACTTTCACACTATCACAGTTTGCATTTCCACTTGATAATTCTGCTTTACAATCCTCTCCAGCAGCTGATCCACTCTCCCCTTCATCTTCTTTATCCTCACCTGAACTAAACACTCAATCTCAGTCAACTCCCTCAACTTCAAACCATCATTTATCTCTACCTCCTCAACTTGTTCAAGGACATCCAATGGTCACCAGATCTAAATAGGTATTTTTAAACCTAAAACAACATTTCTTACAACATCCTCATCACCACCACACGAACCATATTCCATATCAGAAGCATTGGCTGATCCCAAATGGCTTTAAGCCATGAAATTGGAATATCAAGCACTAATGGATAACAAAACCTGGACATTGGTTCAACCTTCATTTCCAGTCAAGGTCATTGGTAGTAAGTGGGTTTATAGGATAAAATACAACCCTGATGGCAGCATTTCTAGATACAAAGCTCGTCTAGTTGTTAAGGGTTTTCATCAAACTCAAGGCATTGATTTCAATGAAACCTTTAGCCCTGTGGTGAAAGCTTCAACTGTTAAAGTCATCATGAGTTTAGCAGTTTTGAATCACTGGACTTTAAGACAGGTTGACATAAACAATGCTTTTCTTAATGGTCATCTTACTGAAGAGGTTTACATGAACAACCTGCTGGTTTTGTTGATCAGTCCAGACCCCATCACATTTGCAAGTTACAGAAGGCTCTTTATGGTCTTAAGCAGGCTCCAAGAGCCTGGTTTGACAAGCTGAAACAGGTGTTAACAACTCAGTGGGGTTTTTAAAACTCTAAATCTGATACTTCTTTATTCTTCAAAAGGGTTCAAAGTCATCTTATGCTTGTCCTAATATATGTGGATGATATAATTGTGATAGGGTCTAGCTCCTGCTTGGTTCAGTAGGTTATCTCTAATCTTCAATCAACTATTGCCCTTAAGGATCTTGGGGAGTTGAATTATTTTCTAAGTATACAAGTTGTCAAAAACAGCTCAGGTCTGCATCTTTCTTAATCCAAGTATATAGTTGATCTTCTTTATAAAGTCAACTTGCAGGATTGTACCCCCTGCTCTACTCCTATGGCTGCTGGTACATCTCTTACTAAATCTGATAGTGAGTTGTTTGATAATGCTACTTTGTATCGAAGCCCTATTGGTGCATTGCAATATGCCACATTAACTAGACCTGAAATAGCTTTCTTTGTTAATAAGTTGAGTCAGTTCCTAGCTGCTCCAACAGTGAATCATTGGCAAGCCTGTAAACGAATTCTCAGGTATCTTAAGGGTACTTTACAGCTTGATTTACAATTCTATAGTCATGGAGTTCAAAATCTTGATTGCTTCAGTGATGCTGACTAGGCAAGTGACAAGGATGATAGGAGGTCCATTGCTGGCTACTGTGTTTTCTTAGGTCCAAATTTGGTTTCATGGTGTTCCAAGAAACAAGCTGTGGTGTCCAGGTCAAGTACAGAGTCTGAATATAGAGCTCTAGCTCTAGCAGCCTCTGAGGTTTTGTGGATCAAATCTTTGTTAACTGAGCTTGGTGTTTCACTCATCTCAACTCCAGTAATCTGGTGTGACAATCAGAGTGCAGCTGCATTAACTAGCAATCCTAAGTTTCATGCTCGAACTAAACACATTGAGCTAGACGTTCATTTTTTGAGAGAAAAAGTTACAAATCATAGTCTTCAAGTCAGCTACATTCCCAGTTCAGATAATACAGCAGACATTCTTACTAAAGCCTTGGCTCATAAACCCTTTCATTACTTATGTTCCAAGCTCAATCTTAGTTCCCCAGGTTAAGCTTGTGGGGGAATGTTAAGGAATAACAGAATGAATGCCAGCTATCATTTTATGATTGGTCAATATGTTTAAAGATTGTTATTTGTATTTCAGTTTGTTATAGCAATTTTGGTGTAGCTTCGTGTGTATAAATAGAGTTGTATCAACTTGTTTCAGTTCTGTTAATAAATGATAACAAATTGAGTTTTTCCTTTTTTATTTTCTTGTGTATTTTCTCACGATCCAAACATCATATCATTCTAATAGTATGGTACAATATTTAGGGAAAAAAATGCTCCTTAAGAGTTAATTGAGTATAGCTCATGATTCTCTTTTTAATTGGTAACTTTCTTTTTCAATTGCATTTTTCTCCTATATTCGTGCAAAAATATATTAATGAACTATTTTAACTTGAGCTAATGAAAAAATATATTAACGATCACGATAGCTACTTTAACAAGAAGGTTAATGCTCCTTTATTTTTTTAATGTTAAAAGAAATGCATTTAGTTTTAATCTTTGGTTATTTATTTATTTGATTTTCAACGTTTAGTTATCAAAATTGTAGATCTAATGTTAGGTATTATTATAAAGAAAAAAAAATATTACGGAATGTAATAAATACTAGTAAAGATGTTTTGAAGTATTTTTTAAAATATAAATTAAACTAATTAATACTAAGTACAAAATATAGAGATTAAATAAACATTTACCTAAATAGTAATAAAACATTATTGTTCTAAAATATATAGCAAGACTATTATATTATATTGGATTTGTGCACATTCAAATGAATCAAATCCATCGTGTTTTCAGCAGCTCAGCCTACTCTCAACGGCTAGCTATCTCCGTTTAATTAATGAATCCTTCAATAATTGATTGGTAAAATAGTTTCGTTTTGCCAATCTCAAACTACGTCTTAGTCAAGAACCAATATCCCATTGCTGCAAATTAATGCGATAACAATTACGAGATTTCAACAAAACTGAGTTTGCGTGATGAAACTTGGCCTACCAAAGGAGACACCACTCCCTACCAAAGAAGACACCACTCAAGCTTACATTCCTACAGAAGACATGGCGAGAAATAAAATGCCGGCGTACAACATTGGGCTAATGAAACATTACAGGCCCGGAGAGGAGGAACACAAGTCTCGAATTGGGGTTTCAACAAAACTGAACCTCTTCACGTACGCATGGAAAATCACCAAGATACTTACTTCTAGTGACTTGAGGCATTTGACGAGGCTGTTAGCGCAAACACGTTTGGCCGAGAGATATGTGATGCCTTTTCTCGACGAGGCTAGTCGTGATGCAGTAATTGTGAATCCGGAAGGTCTTAGGGTCAGCGTGTGGGATTGTGATACGAAATCAATGCACTGTTTGGTATTCAAGAAATGGGCAACTTCTAAGAGCTATGTGCTTATCAATCACTGGACTAAAGACTTTGTGCGCAGACGAGAGTTGGCTGCTGGTGACGAAATTGGGATGTGCTGGGATTCTTTCGACTCCAGATTTATTGATGAATCAAGAAGACAAATACAGAGCTTCTCAACAAGAGATTACAAGCAACAAGATTACACTCTCACACTTTCTGATCTCTCTCTCAAGCTCTCTCTGAAAATCACGTTATTTCTCCCTCAGCGACCAGTTTAATACCCCTGATGCTGAAACCCAGATTGCACCGAATCTGGACACGTGTGTAACGGCTTTTAACAGCCTTGATTCCCTTCACGACCTGGCTCACGTGCTTCACTTATGTTTCTCCAAAACGACAGATGCTGAGTCGTTTAGCCTTTGAATTTAAAAGCCACGTGCAGCACGTGACAAATGACTGAATCATTTAATCAAAACGAACCGTTTTGGGACTCTGAGTTTTGGATTCATTGCACTCAAGTCCACAGTAACTCAGTATTGTCTAGTACTTATAGGACTATGACTAGAGTGCATATATATATAGATAAACACCTATAAGGGCTTAGTTAAATGTTTAATTTTCTTGTTTTTTCAAAAGAATTTAGACCTAATTAATGGAAACTGGTTATTGTAAATCAGGTTATTTCAATTTTCATTTATTTTGTTTTGATTGGTCATGCAGTTAGTTTTATTTATTTGATTTTCGTTGTTTGTTATCAAAATTATAGGTCTAATGTTTAGATATTATTATAAAAGTAAAGAAAACATTATGAAGTGCAATAAAATTATTACTAAGGATGTTATAAAATATTTTTTAAAATATACAGACTAAACTAATGCCAAGTACAAAATTTGGAGATTAAATAAATATTTACCCAAATAATAATAAAAAACTATTGTTCTCAAATACATAGAAAAGCTATTATATTAAATTGGATTTGTAAACCTTCGAATCGATGCTTATTTTCAGCAACCCAGCCAACCGTCACAACTGCTAGCCATCTCCTTTTAATTAATGAACACTGCAATAGTTAGGAACTTCTCTTTAAGTGCATTAATTCATTAGTGAAATAGTTCCATTCCGCCAACCTCAAACTAATAAGTAGCTTTCCTTTCTTTCTTTTTTTTCTTAAATAAATGACATAAATAAGTGTACGATGGAGAAGTTGGTTGAATAAAAATATAAAAAATTTATATATAATTTTTATTAACAACTTCAACTTTTTAATTAATTTCTTTATGTTATATCATTTTATATACACTTAATTATATCATGTGTTTATTATCACTCAAGTCATTAGATTGATAAGAGTAATGCTAGTGACATCAGTATTGAAAAAGAAATTCTTTAATAAAAATTTTGTAATCCAAATTTTTATCAAAATAGAATTTTTTTTAAAAAAATTCCAATAGATGGGTGTTACCGCGTTAGAGATTGGTTTTTACTAATTAAACAAACATGATGGGAAACTAATGTGGCTTATTACCCAATAATTAAGTTGGCACGTATCACACTGCACTACAAAAGCCGAACGTGGTCCCTGATCTATTAATTTTGCCTTGGGATTTCGGACAGCGATTGGAAACTTATCGTCTAAAAGGCATTAAATGGAGGTGTTACATTTTTCAACAACCATCCATAATCTAAACAAGAAACTGCCAACGTCCTAGGTTGTCCGAATTAATGCCTGCTTAATTAAATAATCGATGTATTATTCGTTGTGTGGTCTGAATCTTCGCGTATTGCAAGAGATGAATATGTGTGTGTTCAGGAGAAAAGGGCCGTCTGAATTCTCAGCTTCATCAACAGCTGAGGAAGTTACTCAAGGAATTGATGCCGCTGGCGTCACCGCAATTGTTACAGGTTACAATTTCTTCTTCTTCTTCTTCTTTTTTTTTTCGCTGATTGTTGTATAGTCTTTTGTGATTACGAATTTATCTCTGTGAGATTACAGGAGCATCTAGTGGCATCGGTGCTGAAACCACACGTGTCCTTGCACTGCGGGGTGTGCATGTAATTATGGCCGTCAGGAATATGGCTGCTGGTAGAGACGTCAAAGATGCAATTGTCATGCAAAACCCTGCCGCTAAAGTTGATGTTATGGAGTTGGATCTCAGTTCTTTTGCCTCTGTCAGGAAATTTGCATCGGATTTCACCGCCCGGGCTCTTCCATTAAATATACTTATGTAAGAAAAAAATTAAGTGCTTGTTTGGTATTACTGTTCGAACTTTTAAAGGATCAAAAGTAAATTTTAAAACATACTAAAAGTTGAGTTTAGTAGTTGATGATTTTTTTTAAAAAAATCTCTGTACTATTTTTATTTACTTAAGTAATAAAATCAGTAAAAATTAATTTAAAGAGATTATTTCTATTTATTTTTAAAATATTTTGATATTATATTGTTGTTGTTATTTGATGGAAATTGTAGTTGTTTTTTTATCATCAATTACTTTATGGTAATAAAATAATAAAAAATAAAAGTAAAAATATATTTCACTTATCAATTGTTTTGAGTTACCCAAAAAGAAAATAAAAATAATAATGAAATACAAAAACTTTACGCAATCAATATTATACATTCATGTTTATATACATGTAAGTAGTTTTAATTCAATCTTGAATTCGATAATTAACCTCAATGAATTTTATCTCTTGCGTTACAAGTAACAATGCAGGAATTTGTGGAACCCCATTCATGCTCTCCACAGACAACATAGAACTGCATTTTGCTACAAATCACTTGGGTGCGTTTTACTAATTACAAATGTTTATTAATTTTAAGTGTATATATTATTATCTAACAATATTATGTTAAGTATTGTCGGCAATAACCTGATTAAATGAATTTTTTTTCCCTATTTTATTAGTTATGGACTGATTGAATAATCCTTCCAGTTTTTCTTGAGTATAACCTTGTTGTCGAATTAATGATTTTATCCAGGTCATTTTCTTTTGACTGATCTGTTATTGGACATTATGAAGAAGACAGCACAAGAGAGTAACATGGAAGGAAGAATTGTGAATGTCTCTTCAACCAGTCATTCGTGGCCATATGGCGAAGGAATTCGTTTTGATAAAATAAATGATCACTACTACGGGTAAACACCATCTGTCGGAAACCCCTAATTACACTTATAATAACCTCCTCTAGTTTACGATGATACTTGGTGGAGAATGATAATTTTGTTCTTCTTTGAGGCAACATGATATGTAGCATTGCATCCACAAGTTAAAGGGAAGAGTGGCCTCTATTTCTCAGAATGTAACATAGCTCAACAAGGCTCGCATGCTGTTGACACTGAGTTGGCAAGGAAAATTGTGGGATTTCAGCTTCGATTTGATTAAGAAATGTTCTCAAAATTCATAGGGGCTGTAGATGTTTATGTTTAAATAATATGGATGGATAATATTTTAAAATCAACTATTGATTGGCTACTTGTGTGTGCGCCTTGAAGACCTTAACTAACTTGCATATCAGTGGATTAAGCATCTGTTTAATTGCCTTAACTAGACTTGCTTAATTATGAGCAGGTACAATGGTTTCTTCGCGTACTTTCAATCAAAGCTTGCCAACGTTTTGCATGCCAATGAGCTTGCGAGACGTTTGAAGGTTAAAATTTTCTTCAAAGACAGAATTTTTTATCTTTCCTGATTCGATACGATCTTAATTATAACTGTTCATTGGATGTTTTCTAATTAAACAGGAAGACGGGGTGGAGATAACAGCAAATTCACTTCACCCAGGAATAGTTCTCACCAACATTTTCCGTGAAGTTGGCTTTTGCAATGGTATTAATTAAATCAATCTTTACACATGTGCCTTTTTATCTTCTTGAATTTTTTGTGTGTAATAATTTAGAATGCTTTTCTCGTATGAGTAACATATGTACTGTGTGTTTCAAGTCTGAGTTTTCTGCTTCCCATCAAGTAATATTTGTATGTAAGTTGTGCCTTATTATAATAATATATCTCACTTCTACTGTGGCAATAAAATAATCTGTTGGATGAAAAAATAATTAAGCATTTGTTAAATTATAGTATGAGTTACGGAAACAGAATGTATGCATTTAAAAAAATATTTGATTACTAAGGAGTTGTAATTTGTTGTATGATAGATTTTAAGTTATCTAAACTCAATAATAGACATTTTCATTAAAAAAGGTACTTAACAAAAATAGACGAGATTACCAAATAAAAAAGTTTCAATATTAGTAAACATGTGATCGATAGTAATTAATTGTGATCTTGCTAAAATTCTTTTCTGTCTACTGCAGCTATTCTTGTCTTTGTTGGTAAATATCTGTTCAAAAATGTTCGCCAGGTACTTTGATATTGACAGGAGAAAGAAATTAAATTTGATATTATGTGTTTGGATACATTGTTGTTGGCTACAAAGTTTCAAATTGGTTTGTTTTGAACAGACTATTAGTCATATACGTATTTGTTTGTTTGTTCATTTTGATCTGGATATAACTTAGGGGGCAGCAACAACATGTTATGTAGCATTGCATCCACAAGTTAAAGGGAAGAGTGGCCTCTATTTCTCAGATTGTAACATAGCTCAACAAGGCTCCCGTGCTCTTGACACTGAGTTGGCAAGGAAATTGTGGGATTTCAGCTTGGATTTGATTAAGAAATGTTCTCAAAATTCATAGAGGGTGTAATAAAGCAGCAGAGGCTTTAGCATATTTTATATTTTGCTGCTTTGAATTTTATGTTTAGATGGATTAATAAAAAAAACATGCACATTAATTTTAGAGAAATTATCCACCGTCCACCTTTTTTTTAATTTTTTTAAAAATATACAATTCTTTTTTTATTAGAATCTACTTAAGTTACATTTCTTTTCACTTGTCCACTTCCGTTTGGCGATGGTTAAAAAAACTAATGGAATTTTATACAAATGACTATTTTACCCCCCAAACGATGCCTGTTTGGAATCCACCTAAAGTTCTTTTCACTTGTCCTCACACCACCTCTTCAAAACGATGGCTGTTTGGGCCCCTCTTACCTTCTTCTATTATTCCTAAAGTTTTGATTTTGGATTTGTTTGTGATTTTGATTTTGCGGTGGCACGATTTGGTGGTAGCTACTGACGATGGGGTTGAGATTCTGGGAAAGGGGGATCCTGATGCTGGTGCTGTGGGGAAGGCTGACGTGCGCTGTCGTGACAGTTAGATTTCCATTATGTCCGACGGAATCCATTACGGACTCGATCTTTAGGTTTCAAGATTCTTTCTGTCCAATTAGCAGCAATGACTTTCGGGATATCGTCGGTGTTATCGAGTACGTATTTACGCTTCCGTATTCATGTCAATTGAATTTTGAGAACTGGAATTTTTCATCCATTTTTTTTCTTTTGCTGTTTGTGGGACAGAATCTGTTGTTCGAATTTGGCTGTTTGAAATTTAAAAATTGGAAGTCTGATTTTTGTTTCTAATTATGTAAAAAATTGGAGTAATATTATAATAGTCTCCAAATGAAAGTGGACAAACAAAAAAAAATGTAACTTTAAGTGGATTTTAACAAAAAAAATTGTGTATTTTTTAAAAAAGTAAAAAAAATAGGTGGACGGAGGATAATTTTCCTTAATTTTAATCTAATAAATATTAACAAGCGTAAAACTAAAGGATAATTTTCCTTAATTTTATTCTAATAAATATTAACAAGCGTAAAACTAAAGATATTTTTTAGATGGATCTCTTGGAAACCTCTTGATTGGCCTTGGTGCTCTTTGAACGCTGATGGTGCCCATAACAGGGAGGGAATTTCTACTGCTGGGGGATTGATTTGCGATCACATAGGTCGCTGGCTTAGTGGCTTTGGGATGATTATTGGTTCCTGCTTTGTTACAATTGCGGAGCTTTGGGGTTTGTATCAAGGGTTGCAGCTAGCTTGGAATTCTGGTATAAGAAAGCTTAAAGTGGAAATAGATAGTCGGTGTGTGCTGCAGTTGGTGACCAAGCCAACTTTGGAAATCAATCACTATGCTCCTTTGATTCGAGCTATCAAGGATTATCTGAAGATGGATTGGCAAGTTTCTATCTCCCATATTTACAGAAAAGCTAATTTCGCAACGGATTATATGGTGAGCCTAGCTTTCTCCATTCCTCTTGGTCTTACTATTTACCATATTCCCCCATTGGGAGTTAGTCCATTTTTGTTTAAGGATGCTTATGGGGTTGTCCATTCTCGCTCAGTTGTTTTTTAGCTCTGCTTAGAGCCCCTTTTTACCAAAAAAAAAAAAGATATTTTTTAGAGGGATATAATACATATACACTCTTTCTCTAGTGAGGCTGAATAAATATTAAAATTAATGTGTCCCTATATATATCAATAATTTTCTTTTTATTTCTTATGCAAATCTTAGCCATAAAAAAATTAAAGTTTATAATTGGATCGGTAATTGTAAGTGATTATCCTAATTTCATATTTATCTATTGATTTTAGGAAAAGATAACAAGCCCTCGTATTTAAGTGTGAGTTATATTCGTGCTATCTGTCATATACAAATCACATGTAACACAAAAAAAAAAAAAGAAATTATCTAGGAAGAAAAAGAAACAGAAGAAGAAGAATTAGTGGAGAAGATTGTGTAGGAAAAAGAAGAAAAATATGGAGCAAAAAGAGGAAAATAAAATGGAAATAATATTATTATTAATTTGGTGGATTCAATTTTTATTTTTTAAAGAAATTTAAATTAACAGTAATTTCAAACCTTCTATTAATTATGATTAAGGGTTGAGATTTTGTGTAAAAATTTGTTTAAAAAGAAGGGCTCCCGATCTTGTCCCTATATATATGTGTGTGAGTGTGTACACTTAGGGGTCTTCAAAATCCAATCCAATCTACTCAACTCATTTGATCCGTAAAAATCTGATTCGTAAAAATCCGATCCATAAATTGGTAGATTGGATTGGATTGGATTAAAAATTTGAAAATCCACAATCGGTGGATTGAATAGAGAAAAATATTTTCTGTAAATATGTAAAAATCCGTGAATCCACAAAAAAATATTTATTTAATAAAAAAATTAAACTTGTAAATATGGCATTAGTATTTACTAATAAATAAATAAGTTAGAACATAATTATATTAACACCATATTATATCTTATCAGATAATAATATAAAATAAAAATAGTTAAATAAACAAATATAGTTTTCTAATCAATTAATTTTTATATACTGATATAAACAAATGAGTTTTTTTTTGTGTTTTATATTTTGAAGCTTTGAATGTATTTCTAGCTTTATTTAAACAAATAATTTATTTAAATCTTATTTAATCTTGAATTTGATTAGTAAGAAATAATTTTTTTATTTAGTTAGTTTATGGATAAAACATAATTAAAAATTTTTAGCTCGCAAACCAATCCATAAAATGGTGAATTGGATATAGATTTGGTCAAATTCATATCCGATCCACAGACGTATGAATTAAATTTATATTAAATTTTACCAATTTATGAATTAAATTAGACTAAAAATTTATAATTCGTAAAATTCTGAATCGGATATAAATTGATATCCGATCTTGTAAACACCCATATCTACACTTTTAGTAATGATACAGCCACAAACTCTTGTACAAATTTATTTTGTACAAACTGACATGGCATTAATTCATTGGTTGAATGAAAATATAAATTAATAAAAACAAATCATGTGGGTCAAGTAATATTTAATTCAACCAATCTTATCATAGCATATCAGTTTGTACAAAATAAATTTATACAAAAATTTATGCCTGTATCATTACTCCTACACTTTTCTATCTTCGATGAGCCAATCCTCACAACTACAAATTGAGAGATCGGACCCGACAAAATCTAAAACCCATCTCTTACGCCCGTTTCTGAAGAAAAAAAAAAAACCGACGCCGTCTTAATTTTTTCAAAAACCAAAATGGACCGATCAAATGGAACCGGTTTCAGATCAGCAATTCTAAAACCCTAAGCCAAAACCAGAACCAGAGCCCAAACCGCCAGAACCCCATCGCTTCATTCATTTTTCTCTCCCCTTGGCTTGGGGTAATTGCACTTTTCTGAAAACGGCACGATGCTCTCTCGGATGCTCCTTAAACCCTCACATTTTCGTTTATTAACTAATCTTTCTCCAAAATCCCATTTTTTTCCCCAAAACCCCAGCGTCCCTCCTCTTATCAGTTTCTCCCGATTCTTCTCCTCCAATAACAATAGCAACGACAACAATCAATCTAGCTCCAATGTTTGGAACCTTTCTCGCGAAATTGACGGAAAATTCGACCAGCTCTTCGGCGACACTGAGGCCAAAGACGTCGGTCAAGATGAGTTGTTCAATGCGGAGGAGAACCAGTCGTGGAGTTTTGGGGAGGGCGTGAAGGATGGCTCGTTCGAAATTGGAGAGAGTGCAGGGACAGTCGATGAAACTGGGAGGGAGAGTGGTGAGGCGGACGAGGAGAGCAAAGAGGAGCTCAGTGAAGAGGAGCTGAGGATGCTTCAGCTTGAGGAGAAACAACTTACAGCTGAGCTCCAAGGCAAAACCCTTTCTTTTTTCTGATTTATAATCTATGTATTGGTATATAATTCATTTGCCATTTGGTTATATCTTGTTTGTGAGGGTGATTGAAGATATTAATGAAATGAAAATGATAAAAGTTCAATGATCTTTAGTGTGTTAATTTATCAGCTCATTTTGAATGTTTGGAAAGTGATATCCTTTTCATTCTGTAAGTTTAGATAGAAATGGGTCTTTGTTTATGGAGTTAGTGCTGGAATTTCATGTTACATGATATGATTGACAATGTTTTTGCATTAGGAAACATGGATGAACCAAGAGCGACTGTTGCCGTAATGATGGATGTTGTGAAATATTTGAAAGACCTTTAATATCAGTGCATTCTTTGACGTTTTACTCACTAAACATCAATGTATAATGTGGCTCTTCGAGAATCACACTACGAAAAACCTGAGTATGCTAAATATTATGTTTGCACTTCATTGAAGATCTTGTTGTGAAATTTGCAGGCTCACCTTTTCTATTTTAGCTCTTTGTAAGTATTAATCTTCATTTGTGATGCTACGTATGTTTTATGAACAGTTTGGAATTTGGAATAGTTCTATTCTGCATAATTTCCAGGCAATTGGCGTCACTTTTCTTTTGTCATCTTTACGGCTTATCACTGAAGGTTGTATTGTTTTCATGTTTCTGCTTGCAGGTCCCAGTCGTGCATTTGGTGACCTTATTGCGGCATCTGGTATCACGGATGCAATGCTAGAAAGTTTAATTGCGCTGAAGGACTTAGAAGGGGTTGAAGGTCTGCCCCCTCTAAGTGAAATAGAGGAAATGCGGTATGAGAAAAATACGAGAAAATCTACCAGAGCTGAAATAGAACGCCAGAAACAGGAGGAAGTTGCTAAAGCTAGAGTCAGACAAGTAGATGAAAAAGGAAGGGCTTATGGAACAGGGAGAAGGAAATGCAGTATAGCTCGTGTTTGGATTCAACCTGGTGATGGAAGATTCATTGTTAATGATAAAGAATTTGACGTCTATTTCCCAATGCTTGATCATCGTGCTGCACTTCTTCGACCTTTCTCTGAGACAAAGACCTTGGGCCTTTGGGATGTCGATTGTACTGTCAAAGGGGGTGGTGTTTCAGGTGAGCTAAGGTGTTTCTAATTACTGAGCACTTAATTATCCATCTATGATATATGGTATCATCATGAATTTCAAGTTAAATATAGTTGTCCCCTACCTTCCACTCCTTTGTTTTTCTTTTGTATTTATTTTGTTGACATTTCTTTGGTACATCTGTGGACTATTTTAAGTTCTGTTGTTTATTGAAAATATGGTTCATTAAAGCAGGTATTTCATAATTTCAGTGTCTGATGGGCTGTTGTTATGGCTAATGAGTTAGTTGTGCATTTCTATGGTTATTGTTAATTTCAATGTTCATTTTGCAATCCAGCAATTGAGATACGGATATAGAATATTGCCATCTTCATCTGTTGCAGACCATACGGTTGCAGAGTTTTGAATTTATTCTGTCTAGGATTTATTGTATTTTATTTATATATTTTTTATTTTTGGATAGGAAACAAAGAAACTAGTATTGGTAAGAACTTGAATTTATTGTAGCTAGTGGTCTGCTTTCTGGCATCCAAGAAGCCAAAAGATGAGATTTATAACTTGTAGTGAGTGTACTGGGTGGAGATGGTAATTAGAACTTGGCAAATTTTAGCTATTGCTGTTCGAGTGGTCTAAGCATGTCCTCAAATTTATTGTAGCTAGTGGTCTAAGCATGTATTTGTTAATGTATTTATGGTTTCAGTGATTAAATCCTTTTTACTTCTGATCTATCTTGAAGGTCTTATGGTGAAATTGTAGATTCAATCTTATTACGTTGACTGAGAACTACATATAGTGCAAATTAGAAAGCTTATTTTTTACTTTTGAGTGAGCCTGTGCATTTTTGTCAGTATTTGATCCCTGATGGTGGCTGTCTAAGTTTCCTGATTACTTTCTTTCTACTGTTCCTAACCTTGAGAAAATTGTTATTATCTGCCTGGTGACAGGTCAAGTTGGAGCTATTAGGCTAGGGATCAGCAGGGCATTGCAAAATTGGGAACCAGATCTACGTCCTGCACTCAGATCCGGTACAACCTGCAAAAGCTTTCTCTTTCATATCTTTTACATCAAATCCTACCTTCTACTAATATTAGAAATTTATGCTAAATTGCTAATCCACATAGAGAGAACTTCTTTACGTCATGTTAATGTTGGTATATTAACCAGTTGTTCATAATGTAACCCTAACTCCTTTCAGTTGCAAATCTCGGATTATTTTCTTGATGAACATTTAAATGTTTTATCGTGTACTTTTTCACTAAACCTACTCACGTGTCTTAACAGCTGGGTTCTTGACGAGAGATTCACGTGTGGTTGAAAGGAAAAAACCAGGGAAGGCAAAAGCGAGAAAGAGCTTCCAATGGGTTAAGCGTTAATCGACAATTGGGGCTTCCATTTCAATGGCCCACATTCTATGGAAGTTCAGTTTTGCCTCATTGCAATAACTTATTGAGTCTTGAGAGTATCCAACCGGCTGGGCACATCCATTCAACACGCCCTGCTTCTTGCTTTCTGTACGCTCACGGTCATGGAAAAGCTGTGAAGATTTTTGAGCAGTTTATTTGTTAAACAAAACTGTTTCTAGTTTGTACCCTTATGTCATCTTTATGTGCAAACACAAGAGAGGAGCATTTGTTGAGCCCTGAATTACGGTGTTGATTGTTGAGTCTTAGTCTTCGCTTTAAGGACAATCGTACAGTATTAGGATTGATTTTACCATTGCTTCTCTTGATTGTAGCCAGACGGAAATTATTAGTTTGGGTTCAAATGTGAAGATATATAATGTTGGGGGAGAATAATGCAAAAAGATTGTCCAAATAATATTAACTTTATCAACCCTTTCGACCGACGGTGAAAGATCTTAACAGAAGCAGCCTTGTAAATAGGAGAGCATATCGATGACTAAATCGGCCAGCCGTCGTTAACAACAAATTATCCGTTATTCATCTTAAAACCGTTGATACTGTTCCCCGTTTAAGCATAATTCCCTTCTTCTGACTAATTTACCCTTCCCGTCAGAGCTGATGAGGTGACACGATGCCGCAGTGGAACCAAACCATTGTAGTCCCTACAGCCTGGCCGTTTTGATCATTATCAAAATGCAAATGAGCAAGACAAAAATGTTACGTTTTGGTCATTATCAAAATGCAAATGGGCAAGACAAAAATGTTACACTAAAGATGCATATATGACTATAAAATTCCAGCCGCGAATCCATACAAAGCAGAAATTGCCATTTAGCAAAAGCGATCAAGCAGTAGGTAGTTGATACATAATCCACGAAGGTTTATTAAAAGGGAGACTTGGTATGCGATCAAGCAGTAGTAGTAGTAGTTGATACATAATCACTGAAGGTTTATTGAAAGGGAAACTTTATACTAACAACGCCATCGATCACGTTATATTATTTTTTTAACGTCTCTATTGATTAATTAATGATTTCTCTTCCTACTGCCCTGGCGAACGCGGGATGGGATGCTTTGTTCGTTTCTAAAGAAATTATCAGGATCCGCCTTAGTTTTGACATCAACCAATCTTTTGAAATTGTTCTTGAAGTATTTGTTCCCCCAAACGCCGGCTTCTTCGACGCTTGTGTAATTGTCACCAAAGTTATTTCTTCCGATTTCCAGATCCTTGCAATTGAAATATGTAGCTCGGGGATTTTTGGTAACATAGGGAGCCATGTAATCGTACAGCTTTCTGTCCAACTCAATCACCCTTTGGGATTCTTCATCATCATACCATTCCGCATAGTACATGAGGTGGAATTTGTTGCTCCTGTGCGGGAATGCGGTTGCCGTCTCCGAGATCTCATTGAATCTTCCGCCATAAGGAAATGAAATCACGTAAATGTTGTGCCCTCCTTCTTCATACAGAACCTCATACATCCCTTCCAAGGCTTCGACAGGAATAGGTTCCCTCACGTAGTCAGATTTTGCTTTCATGTAGTATTTGGCATAACTAAGCCTGTCAAGCAATAACTCCAAATTCAGATTCTCTTTTGCGTTGAATGCACGATGGTAGACGGTTGATTCAACCCAGCTCATTTCTTGGCAATCTTCTTTCCTCACGCCAAGCTCAGGGAACCTCTCCTGCATCAGCGGAAGCAGCCTGTCTACTCCACCCAGATACTCGGCCGAGAATATGGCCACCATCGTTCTCTTTCCTTCCACTGATTTAAGCCCAGCACTGATCACTAATTCTTCTGGAAGCTTATACGCAATCTGCTGCCATTTGTGATGGATCTGTGTTGCATTCTGTTCCAAGGTTCTTACAACTGTGAATACAGTCACAGTTGGCGGGACATCCACTAGGTTCACTTTCCAAGAGACAAGGATTCCGAAGCTAGCTACCCCACCTCCTCGAATGGCCCAAAAAAGATCTTCTCCCATTGATTTTCTATCAAGAATCCTGCCATTAACGTCCATCAAGTGAGCATCAATTACTTGATCAGCAGCAAGACCGTATTTACGCATTAAGTAGCCAAACCCTCCACCACTTAAATGTCCACCAACCCCTACAGTGGGGCAAACTCCTGCTGGAAAGGCAAGAAGGTTGTTACTTTCCTCAGCAACTTTGTAATATAGTTCCCCAAGGGTGGTACCAGCTCCAACCCATGCTGTCTTCTCTTCTGCATCGACGTCGATTTGATTAAAGTTGATCAAATCAATCATCACAAATGGAACCTCAGAAACGTAAGAGAGACCCTCATGATCATGACCCCCACTTCGAACTATGGTTCGTAGGCCATGTTTTCGGGCACATTTGAGGACCGATTGAATTTGTGATACGTGAAATGGCGTGACAATGACTTGAGGTCTCCGGTACTCGGGCGATGCGTACAGAAGATTTTGTTTTAAATTATTCAATATCGATATATATGAAGAGTTGCTTTGGGTAAATATTACTTTAGAAATGAAGGTTTTCTCAGAGTGTACAGAGAGGCATTGAAGAAACTTCTGATTAGTGTCATGATGAACATGATCATCAGCTAAAGCTATCCCATGAAGAAATGATAACAAAAGAACTAAAGTAGTAGTAGAAATATTAAATGGGAGAATTGATGTAGTGCTTTTAGTTTGAGGCTTCATTTTGGTAGATGTCTGATGATGTGTGAGTATCCAAATGAATTCTATCCCTGAACTATATATCCTTTCAATCCAACAGCTCTCCTTGACCCAATAATTTTAATAGTGTGGTATGCGGTGTATGATTGTTGACAAATAGTGTATGTTAATAGTTTTATATTCTAATCATGATTGATTATATATTATGATATATTACATCAATGCACGAACAATTTCGTGACTGGCTGCATGTATATGTTCAGACATAGAGTGGAATATTTGACGGTCCTATTGGGTAGGCTTCTTTATATTTATTGTGGAATGCAGTATGACACCTGAAACAGTCTAAATAAATGAATTGTTTAAAAAAATATATAGTAACATTGCGATTTTATTCGGTACTTAATTAATGCCCACTTTGTACAACTGTTTTTTTTTAACGTTAATATAGGCTCTAATTCCGGCCGAAATAAGTCTATTAAGCACAACTCTAAATGAGCATGAGAGTTCAATAAGAAATTTAATAAGTTAATTAAGCACAGCTATATAAAAGTATGAGAGCTCAGTAGGAAATTTAATAAGTCAAGTAAGTATAATTATATAAGAGTATAAAAACTCAGTAAAAAATTTAATAAATCAATTAAGTATAGATATATAAGAGCATGAAAATATGTGAGTATGAGAGCATGCAAGCTCATAAAGGAGCTTAATAAGTCAATTTAAACATAGCTATATGAGAGTATCAGGTTCAATTGGAAGCTTGATATATCAATGAAGTACAGTTATATGAAAGATAAAGAGCTTAATAATAAGTTTAATAAATTCTATGATCAAGTGCCGAAAACCCATCAAGAGATGTGTTGTACAAATTCTATATTGTTAATCTATAACTCCAATACTCATAATTGCTCCCACCAAGATACCGGGTAATCTTGACCACAAGGATGTGTTGTGCCCATTGGTAACTCAAATTAAATAACAATTACAATCAAGAAATCATAATTAACTCAAGATTAAGATTACAGTAAAATCAACGCCTATGAGATTTAATAAGTCTGACAGTTATTACAAAGTTAATTAAATCTCATATGTGATCCTGTTCAATGTAGTCGTACTACATCAATAAATTCATACATGATTAAGACAAATCATTCAATGAATTTATTACAGTCTATACCTAAATAAAATGCCCAACTTTATTTATCAACTGCGAACTAAATTTATTTAATCATAAGATAACTTGTATTTATGTCTTCTGTGAATCCACATGGTGATCACATAAATACATATAATATGATTAAATGGACTTTAATACAAATATTAATGCAATTAAGATATTTAAATAAAATACCTTATCTATTTTATTAATCAGAAAAATTATTTATTACAATTAAATAAACACATATGCTTTTAAAGAGCATATTTTCCCAAGAGTAGAAATATTAAATGGGAGAATTGATGTAGTGCTTTTAGTTTGAGGCTTCATTTTGGTAGATGTCTGATGATGTGTGAGTAGCCAAATGAATTCTATCCCTGAACTATATATCCTTTCAATCCAACAGCTCTCCTTGACCCAATAATTTTAATAGTGTGGTATGCGGTGTATGATTGTTGACAAATAGTGTATGTTAATAGTTTTATATTCTAATCATGATTGATTATATATTATGATATATTACATCAATGCACGAACAATTTCGTGACTGGCTGCATGTATATGTTCAGACATAGAGTGGAATATTTGACGGTCCTATTGGGTAGGCTTCTTTATATTTATTGTGAAATGCAGTATGACACCTGAAACAGTCTAAATAAATGAATTGTTTAAAAAAATATATAGTAACATTGCGATTTTATTCGGTACTTAATTAATGCCCACTTTGTACAACTGTTTTTTTTTAACGTTAATATAGGCTCTAATTCCGGCCGAAATAAGTCTATTAAGCACAACTCTAAATGAGCATGAGAGTTCAATAAGAAGTTTAATAAGTTAATTAAGCACAGCTATATAAAAGTATGAGAGCTCAGTAGGAAATTTAATAAGTCAAGTAAGTATAATTATATGAGAGTATAAAAACTCAGTAAAAAATTTAATAAATCAATTAAGTATAGATATATGAGAGCATGAAAATATGTGAGTATGAGAGCATGCAAGCTCATAAAGGAGCTTAATAAGTCAATTTAAACATAGCTATATGAGAGTATCAGGTTCAATTGGAAGCTTGATATATCAATGAAGTACAGTTATATGAAAGATAAAGAGCTTAATAATAAGTTTAATAAATTCTATGATCAAGTGCCGAAAACCCATCAAGAGATGTGTTGTACAAATTCTATATTGTTAATCTATAACTCCAATACTCATAATTGCTCCCACCAAGATACCGGGTAATCTTGACCACAAGGATGTGTTGTGCCCATTGGTAACTCAAATTAAATAACAATTACAATCAAGAAATCATAATTAACTCAAGATTAAGATTACAGTAAAATCAACGCCTATGAGATTTAATAAGTCTGACAGTTATTACAAAGTTAATTAAATCTCATATGTGATCCTGTTCAATGTAGTCGTACTACATCAATAAATTCATACATGATTAAGACAAATCATTCAATGAATTTATTACAGTCTATACCTAAATAAAATGCCCAACTTTATTTATCAACTGCGAACTAAATTTATTTAATCATAAGATAACTTGTATTTATGTCTTCTGTGAATCCACATGGTGATCACATAAATACATATAATATGATTAAATGGACTTTAATACAAATATTAATGCAATTAAGATATTTGAATAAAATACCTTATCTATTTTATTAATCAGAAAAATTATTTATTACAATTAAATAAACACATATGCTTTTAAAGAGCATATTTTCCCAACAGTAGAAATATTAAATGGGAGAATTGATGTAGTGCTTTTAGTTTGAGGCTTCATTTTGGTAGATGTCTGATGATGTGTGAGTAGCCAAATGAATTCTATCCCTGAACTATATATCCTTTCAATCCAACAGCTCTCCTTGACCCAATAATTTTAATAGTGTGGTATGCGGTGTATGATTGTTGACAAATAGTGTATGTTAATAGTTTTATATTCTAATCATGATTGATTATATATTATGATATATTACATCAATGCACGAACAATTTCGTGACTGGCTGCATGTATATGTTCAGACATAGAGTGGAATATTTGACGGTCCTATTGGGTAGGCTTCTTTATATTTATTGTGAAATGCAGTATGACACCTGAAACAGTCTAAATAAATGAATTGTTTAAAAAAATATATAGTAACATTGCGATTTTATTCGGTACTTAATTAATGCCCACTTTGTACAACTGTTTTTTTTTAACTTTAATATAGGCTCTAATTCCGGCCGAAATAAGTCAATTAAGCACAACTCTAAATGAGCATGAGAGTTCAATAAGAAGTTTAATAAGTTAATTAAGCACAGCTATATAAAAGTATGAGAGCTTAGTAGGAAATTTAATAAGTCAAGTAAGTATAATTATATGAGAGTATAAAAACTTAGTAAAAAATTTAATAAATCAATTAAGTATAGATATATGAGAGCATGAGAACATGTGAGTATGAAAGCATGCAAGCTCATAAAGGAGCTTAATAAGTCAATTAAACATAGGTATATGAGAGTATCAGGTTCAATAAGAAGCTTGATAAATCAATTAAGTATAATTATATGAGAGCTAGAGAGGTTAATAATAAGTTTAATAAATCAATTAAACACAAATACATAAGAGTAGGATAGCTCAATAGGAAGTTTAATAAGTGAGTTAAAGCACAACTACATAAACAATAGCGAAAAGGCCAAGCAAGCAAATTGAGAAGAGTTGAAAGTGTATTGGGGTTGGGTGCAAAAGTGGTGGTGAGATTTTTCATCATTGGCAAATGGGAGAGTCGTCAATGTAGTACATAATGCATAATTTTTAAAACTCCACCCGTTTGATTAAAGTGCTTCAAATCAAGCGGATCTAACGGCTGAACCACATACAGACAAATTAAGGAGTAACGTAACTCCTGATTGGACCCCTAATTTCTGTATATATTCACAATAAATCATCAACGAATCTGATAGGGATCCACCTTTTGCAATCATCTTTTGGGGTATCTATTTAAATTTTTTTGGATGTTTACATTTATATTTATTTTTATGTTTTTCTAAATTTGGCATATACAGTACTACTCTTACTCAAAAAGTTATATGCTATTTTTCTTTATTTATCTTGTAATATTTAGTGTAAGCTAATGCAATGGGGTTCACATTTACATTTACATTTATGTTTTTCTAAATTTGAGATTTATATTAAATTATATTAAATAATTAGTATATTAAATTATTTTATATTAAATATAAATAATTAATTGTTTTAGAATTTTTTGAAATTAAAAAAGTTTGGTATTAATATTAAATTATATTTTATTACTAATATAGATAATTTAGTATTTAAGGCAAATGATAAATTTATCCAAAGAAAAAATTGTAGTTCATTTCCCTATCAAAAATAAAAGAAAAAATTGTAGTTCATTTCCCTATCAAAAACTCAGTCCAAGGGTTATTCAAGAAAAGGGTGCCATTAAGATATTCTCACCCCAAACAAAAATAAAAAAAGGTGCCACATGCAATATAATGAATTTTAAGCGTTATCGCTAGCTGCTTCACAAAAGAAGACAACTGCCCAAGACAATATAAATTGAGGGTTTGATCACTTAAATTTGTGTCAAGCTCTCTCCACAACTGACGCCAAAAGAAATAAAGAGAGAAAGAAAGGAGCAAATCATCATGTTGCTTCAAATTAATCCGCGATCAAGCTTTTCTTTGAAATACCATCCTTTGCAACACGCTGGTAAGCTTCCTTCTAATATTTTAACAATGTCCAAAAAAATTGACATTTAAGGTGAATTTTATTCTCCGTTTCTCACTCGCATGAGTTTGGTATTGATAGCTTTACTACGTGCACATCTATTCTTTGATAGTGAAATTATGTCGTATAAGTTTATGAGTCTAACTTATGCTCAAAATATATATTTAATTCATAGTTTATTTTCAATCAATATGGGATGATGTCCCTAGCTAACACCAGAGATAAAATCTGATGATAAAAATTTATTAGAGGTTTAAGTGATTAAAAAATAACTTAAGAGGAACCAAAGTTCTCATTCTATCTTTTTTTTTTTTGGGTAAGATAATTAAATATTTTATCCATATTTAGGTTCAGTTAAAACATTCCAGACTCGAGTGAAACACATAAATGGCTTGGCAAACAAAAGTGAGAGCAAGAAGTACTCCGTCAGATGCTCCTCCGAAAGTTCATTTTTTTTAACCAATAAAATTGGACACAGCGAGGATTTAGTAACCAATAGAAGCCAAAAACCATTGAGCAAATCAGCAGTTGCACTTGCAGCTCAAGATGGGTATTCATCAGAATCCGAGCTGCCTTCAACAAGCTTTATGCAAGTTTTGAACAAGAAGTGTGATGCATTCTATCGGCTTACTCGTCCCTACAGTTGCGTTAGCATTGTGAGTTTGCTTAATTAATTTTAGGTGTATGTGTAAAATGATAGACAAATCAATGTAGCTTCTTTCCTTTTCTTTTTGTTTTTCTTATGATCATTTTTAAATTTATCAGATTGCAGCGTTATTATCAGTTTCTTTGCTTCCATTACAAAGTCCTGCTGATTTCACTCCCAAGCTTATCATAGAAGCATTCAAGGTAAAATTTAAATGGCTTAATTATTGTCAAGTTTATTTTGGAATTTGGATGAGCTAATTTTTTTTTATTTATTGATATTAATTTTCAGTGCATGGTGCCCGCAATAATGATGAACAATTATGCCAATGCCATAAACCAATTGGTAGATGTTCATATCGACAAGGTATTTATATATTTCACTCACCTGTATATTTTGATTATTTCATGTATAAATTATATATGTTTGGCTAACAAATTTAGATTAAAATTGTCAAAAGGTTAACAAGCCTCATCTTCCCCTCGCTTGCGGAGACTTTTCAATGGGAGAGGGACTGGCAATTACTATAGCATCTCCATTGATGGTAATTAATTAAGCAATGACCAAACAAAAGTAAGGCTTGTTTAAAATTAAGGTTGGACAGTAGTAATTTAAAAGTTACAACACCAAAGTAAAATATTTGGTAAACACTAATTGATTTAGCTTGGAAGTTAAATTTATTTTTTTTACACTTATATGATAAAAGATTTACTATATTTTTACCGAATTTGTCAAGATTATTATTTAAAAAATATATTTACTGCATACTATTGACTTTTATTTCATAATTATAACTTTTTTTCTACAACAATTATAAAGTATTTCAATATCGAACAAGGCCTAAAGCTTTTAATTAAGTTTGTTTTCGCATCTTCTACGTTGTTAATTATGATTTCACTGTTTAAATTTATGTAAACCTTAATTACTAATTTCCTTTAATTAATTTTCAGGCTGTGGCTATGGGGATTATGCTTCGATCTCCACCACTAGTTATAGGCTTCATCATATGGTGTATAGTTGGAGGCGCTTATTCCATCGATGTAAGCACCCAACTTGCTTCGATACATAATAGTTATTTGTGAAAAAAAGAAAAAAAATCCAAATCAGAAACTTCAGTTAGAGATGAAGATCATGAAGTCAATTTGATTAATTAATTGCTTCAGAAAAATAATTGGTTAATTGATCAATTTAATTAAGTTCATTATCTAATTAATTGTTCTTCTCAATCTCAAACTTGCATGCAGCTTCCTCCCCTTCTTCGATGGAAGGGAAATCCATTGATGGCTGCAGTGACCATCATCAGTATGAATGGACTTCTACTTCTTTTTCCTTTCTTCATACACTTCCAGGTATATATATTGTTAAGACTTATTTGGTCATATATATTTTCAAACTAATTACGAAATGGATTTGATACATGAAACACAGAAAATTGTGCTCGGTAATCCCGTAGCATTTACGAAACCAGTGTTGTTTACCGCTGCTTACATGGTGATCTGGAACGCTGCAATTGCATTTGTGAAGGTAACTAATTCAGACATGGAATAAATAACTATATGTATATATAAACTTATATGATAAATTTTATACTTACAGCTGATTTGGTATGTCTTATTTAATGGCCATAAATACTTATTTAATTATATAAGCTCTTTTCAAATTTTTTTTTTGTTGTTGTTTGGATTTTTTGAGTAGAGATTTTAAAAATTAAATAAGTTATTTTGACTCTACTAGTAAAAGCTCAAATTTTGGGTTTTTACGAATAATAGTTGAATTTTTTTAAATATTAAAATATCCAAAATATTCTTTACTTATTTCATAATCTTATTTTATTCCTTTCAAAACGTAACTTCAAATACCTTGCATATTAAGATAATTTTACAGTTTTTAATGAACGCTCTCATTGATAACCAAACAACCAAATTTTTTTTTGATAAAAACTTTATTTGTAAAAGCTCTTCTAATAAAAGTTCTATTTAAATAAGCTCTTTTAAAAATTTATACCAAACGAAGCCTTAATTATTTTTGGTTTTGGACTTATAATATATAGGATATACCTGATGTGGAGGGTGACAAAGCATTTGGCCTTCGAACGCTCCCAATCATCCTAGGGAAAGAAAAAGTGAGTAATAATAATTTTCTTTACCAATGTATATATGATTTATTGGCTAAAAATATTAATGATATGTTTCTTTAATTTCTGAAAGGTATTTTCGATTGCTGTTAATATGATGTTAATGGCTTATGGAGGTGCTGTACTAGTTGGAGCTTTTTCGCCTTCCGTGTTATGCAAACTTGTTACTGTAAGAATTTTAATCAGTAATTTCTACAACAAATTTAGCCTTGTTTTTATATATGCGCTTGATCTTGAATGTGATCTTCATAACTCATCATTTAAAAAAAAAATTTATGCTCTTTTCTTGTAGATGATAAGCCACTCCGCACTGGCTTTCGTTTTGTGGCGTCAGGCTAAAACTATTGACCTTTCCGATAATAAATCAGTGCAATCTTTTTATTTGTTCATTTGGAAGGTAAGTGATTCCTACTTCCATGTGTGAATACTTAATCAAAGAAAAATGTTAAAGAATTGAAGGCTGGCTGACAAGATTTTGTTAGATTTTTCTGCTTAAATATCATCGCCCCTTAATCAAGATTTTTCATTTACTTTCATACTGAAATGTTCTGCTGACGCATCTGCAGCTGTACTATGTTGAATTCCTCTTTGTACACTTCTTACGCTGAGAATGAGAAATTGATTCACATTTCTTACAAAGAGGAACAAAGTGAGTAAAGAAAATGAAGAGTACGCGGCCAGAGAGCTGGAGAAGGGCGCCTTTGGTAGGAGATAATCATATCGGCAGTACGTACTGAATACTAATGTGCTTGTCTAGCTCAGTGCTTCCTTGCAGCAATTGTTGTACTATGTTCTGTTGTATGTTACGCGTTAAATAAGTTGTAAGGTTGTTAATTTTGTAATGATTATAAGCAGTTGTTTTCTTATGTGTGCTGAAAAATGTCCAAAGTTGTGGGTTTATATATGTGTGAAGTTTATCCTTGTCTTTATTACTTCAATTCCCATTTTCCATCATTTTGTTTTCTCTTTTATCTTTGTGAGTACAAAATACAGTAAAATCTCAATGAAATTATCAATTATTAAATTAATAATCTCAAATTTGAGCCATTCGATCGAAACGCATCCTCAAAGTTGCAACTAATTTGCCAATTGTTTGCACGCATATGATTTGCTTGTCAAATGATTGGAAGAAAATAACTTAAACGACCCGCCCCGCACTCCCCCAAGGCGAGTCTATTTAAACTCGTCAAATTAAATCAATCTGCTTAAGAATTCTATAAAAATTTCGGCAGCATCTCCTTTATAAATAAAACATTCCCAATCCTGCAAATTACAAACAACACTCCCAAAATAAATCAATATTCATCCATCCTCCATAACCAACTTCTCACATCAACATATCAACTATCACCCAAATCATCCGAAAATTTAAAATACAATGATTATCCTTAATAACATAAAATAATAATTAAACACAACTCGCAAAAATTCCAAATATAATAAGAAGTAAATCAACGACTACTAGCACCATCACGTGACCACAGAATCAAACTAACGTTCCTTACTGGGTTGACTGATGTACCTGTAAATTTCCTGTGGGGGGAAAAATATTATAAAAAATAAAAGAGAGGTGAGTATAAAACTCAGTGAACTCAGTGAGTGGATAGTAACTTTGAAAAATCAATTCTTTTAAAATGATTTAATCTTTCTCAAATCAATTTCTCAAAATCAATTTCATCGAAATATCATAAGAACTTACATAAACTCATTACTTCAAAATGAATAACTGCAATAATAAATCTGCATAAAATCGATGGACTCATCATACTCATATCAAATATTGAATACTAAAAACTGTCATCAAACAAGTACCCAGGGAAATAATCTCGTCATATCCGGACCTCAACGGACGGGTAATGACGTACTATCTGGGTAACGTCACGCCCCGGAGCTACAACGGATAGACAGGGAAATACTATCTCATATCTCATCATATCTGTGCATGCATAATCTAGTCCCCAAAGGACAAAAGCGCCCAAGTACACGGCCCAAAGCCTCTGTGTGTACTCAGACGGGCCCCAAAGGCCTGTATCTCATCTGTATCTCATATCTGTATCACTGTATCTCTGCATCTCAATAACTGATCTGTATCCCATCTCTGTATCATTGTATCTCAATAACTGTCTGTAGCCCATATCTGTATCACTGTATCTCAATAACTGTCTGTAGCCCATATCTGTATCACTGTATCTCAATAACTGTAACACTGTAATAATCATACCGCATGCATATGCCCCAAAGGCAAAAACGCCCAAACACACGGCCCAAAGCCTCTATGTGTGTTCAGACGGGCCCCAAAGGCCTCTCATATCATATCATTTATATCACTTTATCTGAAGGGGAAGGGTACTGTCTAATGATTTCAAAAACACTCACTGTACTCATATTCATATACCTCTTTACCACATTTTAAATCATACAACATCTGAATCCACTTTTCTTAACTTTCAAATAATATCACACTTTATTCAAAATCGATACGCAAAATCATTAACCAAACATTTTCATATAATATCAACAAGTGAATAAAATTCATTTCGAGGAAATCACATTAAATCCAATTCGAGAAAATCACATTAAATCCATTTCGAGAAATCACATTAAATCAATTTCGAGAAACCATTAAATCAGAACATTTAAAAATCCTTATTCCGCAAACATGCTTTACTATCATAATTAACTCTAAAAATAGGTTTCGTATATTCCACTCACAGTGACAATGTCCAGACTCGGTGCCAACAACGTCTGCGGGTTGATTCTCGTTTGCGAATCCTCCTAATTAAGGAAACGCCATAATTATTCTCCGTAAATTTGAAAAACAACTAATCTTATATAATAAATCTCGAAACAAATATCTGTTAACGATAAACTATGCCCGCATATATAAAATTACCAAAATACCCCCAACATCGATATTTTGCCGACTTAACCGCAAACGTCATTATTTTACCAAATTATCCTCATATCGTCAATTACCAAATTGTCCTCAATTCAGATTACATAAATTAACCACATTGTCCGAAATTACGAAATTACCCTCGGTTCGTAAAATTACCGAAATGTCCTTAACGAGTTAAATTACCGGATTACCCTCAAATTCACAAATTACTTTACTGCCCTCAACCAAAATTACCAAAATATCCATTATTTACATAAAATTACACAATCACCCCCAAAAGTCCATGAATTTACCGAATTGCCCCTCGCCGGTCAACGGTGACCTGACTTCAGTCAACGATGACAGGGAGCTTAGGTCTGCTAGTTCCGGCCTTGGTGAGTTCAATGGTGCCGGCGGTGTCCTCCCACGCGCGGCGGCAACGGAGGATCGAAGCTCCAAAGTCCGCAAGCTTTCCGGTGGTCGTTCGGCGATACTCCGGCATCCCTGGTGGTCGTGGTTGGTCGGAAAATGATGCTGGAGACGTGAGGAACCAGTTCCAAGTGGTGGCGCGTCAAAAATCCGACGGGATCAACGGCGACGAAAACGGGCCTAAGCCGCGAGTTTCCGAGCTCAAATCGCCGGCGTTCTGGTCGGTTTCCGGCGACGAGGATGGCATGGATACGTAACTCGTCTCTCAAGCTTCGAATCGGTACCAAGCACGACCGGTGAGGTGGCCGAAATTGGGAGAACCAGCCGGTCAAAGTCGCGGGTCCGGGTCGGGTTGCGGGTCAAACCCGGGTCAAACTCTCCTCCTCTCTCTCACGCATGCCTTCTCTCTCTCCCACTCTCTCTCTCTCTCTCTCAATATATATGGTACTGGGTGTGGGGTGTTACAAACTTCCCCCCTTCAAAGAATTTCGTCCTCGAAATTCACTTATAGTCATGCTCGCCGAATCTAAACCTCAAGAATTACTTACGATCTATAAATCCTTATATAGATCAAAACCAATTACATCACGCTTTCACTGCGCTACTCTGATACCTCAAAAATATATCGTCGCAAATACAACTATAAAACGCAAACTGCAGTGGAAGAATTTAAAATTCATGCCAAACCATCGAATTCCTCCATTCAAGTCCTTCTCGATTCTCATCGTGAATCAATACTCATCACAAATCAATCCTGATTTACGGAAACTGAATCACAATAAACTAGAATGCATATGAAACTCATTAAGTAAACCAGCTTGCATAGACCAAAATACATACATACATATGTATAGTGCAACTGAATGACATACCATGGTATAAAAAAAAATATTATAAAACAAATCATCGAAATCTCATTCTATCTTTCTGAAACTTTCACTTTCTCTTTCAAATCATTTACTTGAGCTACCTTTATTCGATTACCGCTTAGTAGGACACTCTCTTAACTTTCATAACTTTCATAACTTTCATACTCTTTGGACTTCTCGCCAATGCGTTCTTCGCCCACTTATCTCATAACTATATCTAGAGTATCCTCCACTAAGCCAATAACGAATTCAAGCATCCAAGCTAAAACTGTAAAACAATCTTTCAAATTCTGTTTGGCTAAAATCAACTTTCTTCTTCAAATTCTGTTTGCTAAAATCAACTTTCTCATTTTTCAGAAAACATAATACATTTTCGTGTTCATGCCAATGAAATATTCACACATACATATGCCCATAAATACACATAACAACACATCATATTAACACATCACATAAACACATGAGCAAAACATATAAATCAATATCCGGACATATATCAAAATAGACTTTTCAAACATGTCAAACATATATATTGTTTATTGTGATTCGTTTGGAAATCCAGTTTACTTACCTCCTGGTAAATCAATCCTCGAGTAACAAATACTCATCGATATCATCGGCCTATAAATAAATCAAAAATACTCTCATAAGAATAAAATTAAATCATAATCATAAACTCCAATATTCTCAAATTCCTCAATATAATCACATTCCATACGTAACCTCAAATAATCTTAATTAAAATCATAAATCATCAAAATACTCATAATTCTTGAAATTAGCTGCATCTTCTCATTGATATCTTGAATCAATTCGAATCCAAATAATCTCTACTCACCAACCTCATATGATCAACATACTAGAGTTTTACATTTCCTGCCATATAAAACCTCATAAGATGTCCTTTTGATACTAGCTTGATAATTGTTATGGGAAGCTAACTCCATCAAAGGCAAACAAATGTTCCAACTACCCTCAAACTCAAAAACACATTCGCAACATATCCTCCAGTGTCTGAATAGTACGCTCCATCAGTCCGAGGATGAAAAGCTGTACTAAAATCCAACTTGGTGTCTAAAACTTTCTGCAAGCTAGCCCAGAACTCATAAGTGAACCGAGAATCCTTATATGAGACAATAACTATAGGTACTCCATAAAAGCGAATTATTCCAGCCATATAATTACTTCCTAACTTGTCCATAATGATGTGTTCCCACTTTCACTCAATCATAAACCACTCAATCATAAACCAAAACACCTGCGATAACTCAACAGGCCTCTAAACATTATACTATCTCATTCTTCATACGCCGTCATAAGTAATGATCCCTCACGGTACAGTACATCTGGTCGAGTCAACCCAACTACTAATCTAATACGGCCATAATCACATCTACCGCTACAACAAATCCTGATGGCGTCCACAAAATATCAATTCCGACTTTAATACCAATAAAACTTATTCTATTTACGACAATAGAGTCTACAGAATCTAAAACCATGCTCTGATACCACCTGAAACGACCCGCCCCGCACTCCCCCAAGGCGAGTCTATTTAAACTCGTCAAATTAAATCAATCTGCTTAAGAATTGTATAAAAATTTCGGCAGCATCTCCTTTATAAATAAAACATTCCCAATCCTGCAAATTACAAACAACACTCCCAAAATAAATCAATATTCATCCATCCTCCATAACCAACTTCTCACATCAACATATCAACTATCACCCAAATCATCCGAAAATTTAAAATACAACGATTATCCTTAATAACATAAAATAATAATTAAACACAACTCGCAAAAATTCCAAATATAATAAGAAGTAAATCAACGACTACTAGCACCATCACGTGACCACAGAATCAAACTAACGTTCCTTACTGGGTTGACTGATGTACCTGTAAATTTCCTGTGGGGGGAAAAATATTATAAAAAATAAAAGAGAGGTGAGTATAAAACTCAGTGAACTCAGTGAGTGGATAGTAACTTTGAAAAATCAATTCTTTTAAAATGATTTAATCTTTCTCAAATCAATTTCTCAAAATCAATTTCATCGAAATATCATAAGAACTTACATAAACTCATTACTTCAAAATGAATAACTGCAATAATAAATCTGCATAAAATCGATGGACTCATCATACTCATATCAAATATTGAATACTAAAAACTGTCATCAAACAAGTACCCAGGGAAATAATCTCGTCATATCCGGACCTCAACGGACGGGTAATGACGTACTATCTGGGTAACGTCACGCCTCGGAGCTACAACGGATAGACAGGGAAATACTATCTCATATCTCATCATATCTGTGCATGCATAATCTAGTCCCCAAAGGACAAAAGCGCCCAAGTACACGGCCCAAAGCCTCTGTGTGTACTCAGACGGGCCCCAAAGGCCTGTATCTCATCTGTATCTCATATCTGTATCACTGTATCTCTGCATCTCAATAACTGATCTGTATCCCATCTCTGTATCATTGTATCTCAATAACTGTCTGTAGCCCATATCTGTATCACTGTATCTCAATAACTGTCTGTAGCCCATATCTGTATCACTGTATCTCAATAACTGTCTGTACCATCTTACTGTATCTCATACTTACACTATATCATACCGCATGCATATGCCCCAAAGGCAAAAACGCCCAAACACACGGCCCAAAGCCTCTATGTGTGTTCAGACGGGCCCCAAAGGCCTCTCATATCATATCATTTATATCACTTTATCTGAAGGGGAAGAGTACTGTCTAATGATTTCAAAAACACTCACTGTACTCATATTCATATACCTCTTTACCACATTTTAAATCATACAACATCTGAATCCACTTTTCTTAACTTTCAAATAATATCACACTTTATTCAAAATCGATACGCAAAATCATTAACCAAACATTTTCATATAATATCAACAAGTGAATAAAATTCATTTCGAGGAAATCACATTAAATCCAATTCGAGAAAATCACATTAAATCCATTTCGAGAAATCACATTAAATCAATTTCGAGAAACCATTAAATCAGAACATTTAAAAATCCTTATTCCGCAAACATGCTTTACTATCATAATTAACTCTAAAAATAGGTTTCGTATATTCCACTCACAGTGACAATGTCCAGACTCGGTGCCAACAACGTCTGCGGGTTGATTCTCGTTTGCGAATCCTCCTAATTAAGGAAACGCCATAATTATTCTCCGTAAATTTGAAAAACAACTAATCTTATATAATAAATCTCGAAACAAATATCTGTTAACGATAAACTATGCCCGCATATATAAAATTACCAAAATACCCCCAACATCGATATTTTGCCGACTTAACCGCAAACGTCATTATTTTACCAAATTATCCTCATATCGTCAATTACCAAATTGTCCTCAATTCAGATTACATAAATTAACCACATTGTCCGAAATTACGAAATTACCCTCGGTTCGTAAAATTACCGAAATGTCCTTAACGAGTTAAATTACCGGATTACCCTCAAATTCACAAATTACTTTACTGCCCTCAACCAAAATTACCAAAATATCCATTATTTACATAAAATTACACACAATCACCCCCAAAAGTCCATGAATTTACCGAATTGCCCCTCGCCGGTCAACGGTGACCGGACTTCAGTCAACGATGACAGGGAGCTTAGGTCTGCTAGTTCCGGCCTTGGTGAGTTCAATGGTGCCGGCGGTGTCCTCCCACGCGCGGCGGCGACGGAGGATCGAAGCTCCAAAGTCCGCAAGCTTTCCGGTGGTCGTTCGGCGATACTCCGGCATCCCTGGTGGTCGTGGTTGGTCGGAAAATGATGCTGGAGACGTGAGGAACCAGTTCCAAGTGGTGGCGCGTCAAAAATCCGACGGGATCAACGGCGACGAAAACGGGCCTAAGCCGCGAGTTTCCGAGCTCAAATCGCCGGCGTTCTGGTCGGTTTCCGGCGACGAGAATGGTATGGATACGTAACTCGTCTCTCAAGCTTCGAATCGGTACCAAGCACGACCGGTGAGGTGGCCGGAATTGGGAGAACTAGCCGGTCAAAGTCGCGGGTCCAGGTCGCGTTGCGGGTCAAACCCGGGTCAAACCCGGGTCAACTCCTCTCTCTCACGCATGCCTTCTCTCTCTCCCACTCTCTCTCTCTCTCTCTCAATATATATGGTACCGGGTGTGGGGTGTTACAATAACTTCAACATATTCCTTCTAAGTTTCTAAAATCATTCAACATACCTTCACTTCCACAACAAGGCTGGCCTGATTTTGGACAAATTAAAGACAAAATATATACACATCATCATATCTTGCAAACAGAAGCAAGAGCATTCTAGTTTGTCCAAAAGTATATAAATTGCCTCTTTTGTTTTCATTTAATATCTTCCAAAATCCCAACACTTCATTAGGGCGGGGGGGAAGAAAAAGAAAGAAAGAAATCTGCAGCAGAAAAGTGTTTCCTTTGTTTCTCCAGAAGAGGTGAGCATGCATCCTACTCTCTTTTTCCCCACCTTCAACTTGCTTCTCAAGTTTCTTTAAATTCATTCCTTAGGGATGAAAGATTTTGATTACGTTGTTTACAGGAAACTTATTTTTTCCTTTTTTGGTTATTCTGTGCCATGAGGCAAATTAAATGAAGAAGAGAATTAGTGCACGCATCCGAAAGTGCATTGCCCATGCAGGTTTGTTTACATATTTTAAGTTCTTTTTCTTTTTCTTTTATCGTATAGAACAAATGTTAGTACTATCTCTTGAGATTATAACTGATTAAACCAATAAGCAGTAACAGGATTGAAATTGGAGCCAAAAGTTAGCGGGGTTATGTTTTTAAGGGTCAAAGTTTAGCTAATAGAACTATGAAAATTTAGAAAATTACTTCGTTTATTTTAATAACTAAAAAAAGTTGCAGAACCTAGCTAGGACCAATGGTTGTTGAAACTTGAAAACAGTAGTTGAAATTGCACCAACTAATAAACGTATAATACATCAAAATTTATTGCAGACTTTGCAGGTAACAAATAACTTTAGCTGGCAAAGCCAATGACATATTATTTTCTTAGGTCCAGCTACCTTGCATCATGGGTTTGGTACACTAAAACATATTTTAAAATTATATGTGGATGAGAAGTTCAAAGGACTGACGATATCCACATTTTAAAATCATTCGAATTTCAATACACTAAAACAGTGAAAGATAGAGAATTATTAATTCATATTTTTCTCATCTTCTAGATCCATCAGCAATAAAGTCACATGATCGTCGCCATATAATAACAAAAAGAGTCTTATTCTATATATATCGAAATTTGATTGTAAATTTAGTTTATCTTTAGAAAGAGGTAGTTTAATTCTTTTGAAAAACATAGTTTTGCATATGAACAGATTTAGTGTCTATTGAATGAGCTTTGTACTAGGATGTTAAATCATGCCGAAGAATAATGCTAAATAATAAGCCATCTAGAAGGGGACCTACGATAAAGTGGCCTCAATCATATTCATGTCTCTCTTTTATACACTCGCGATAGGTCTCATTATCAAAATCACTTCCCATGTGACCTATTTAAAGCCGATGCTTGAGTTTCATTTCTTTTGTACAAACATCATGGGCAAACTTTGTCTCTAATATCATGTTAATTTTGTCAAATGATGAATTATTAAAGTTATTGACGGGACAAGAGCCAAGGCATCAGCTATCAAAAGATAAACTTAGTAAGAAGAGTTAACGTCGATGCTAGGGAATCAATTAAAGAGTATAATTTTATAATGGTTATTATTGTTTTGGTGGATATATGCAGCATCAAGCGTCGATATTTCCAACCAACTTACTGATGTTGATGTACGAGAAGAATATGCTCATGCCTTCCAGATAGAATCATACAATGAGTTTTGAACACGTGTCCTTACTTTATCAAACAAAGATTCAGCCAAGTCCGTCCAAGTTGAATCTACAACAGCAGCTCGGATCGATAAATTATTTTTCGAGTGTGGTAATCCGACTAACTGTATTTTCTAATTAGGAAAATATCGCTTGTACACTTATTTTTTTCTAACTTTTTTAAAAATACACAATTTTTTTTTATTGGAATCCACCTAAAGTTACATTTTGTTTTACTTTTCAACTTTCGTTTGAATCTGTTAAGAAAACTAATGAAAATTTAAAAAAATAACCATTTTAGCCCTAAACGAAAATTACAATTTCACTCTAAAAAATGCCAAAAATAATCAGATTTAATAATAAATATCATTATTGGTACGTTAATGAAGTATAAAAATACTTAACTACTAGAGATTATAACTCAATGAATAATAATATTCTACTTATCTTAAATTCAATTGATGATTTGCGAGATTAGGCTATTTTTAATACTATTGTTATAATTTAGTATTCTAATTACATACATATTTTAAAAAAAACCATGCATTTGATGGTTGTGGAATTAATTTCTTTATTAATCGATGGGGAAAATAATTAGATTTAATATGATTATTTTTGGTAATTTTTAGGGTGAATTGCAATTTTCGTTTTAGGGGATAAAATGGTCATTTTTTAAGGTTTGCGTTAGTTTTCTTAACGGATTCCAAATGGAAGTGGAAAAGTGAAAAAAATGTAACTTTAAGTGGATTCCAGCAAAAAAAAAATTGTGTATTTTTGAAAAAATTAAAAAAAACGGGTGGACGGTGAATATTTTCCCTTTCTAATTTATCAAACCCATTTGCTTCGGCTGATTCGACCACTTGTCGATTTCGGGTCATTCAAGCCTGATGCGGGAAACTACTCAAGCAACTTGAGTCAAGTCGAGATGAGGCTCGGGCCAGGCTTCAACTACACACTACTAGAAAAATGAGTTACCATAACAGAGAATACTTGTCATCCAACCCCCCTTATGACAGAGTTTCTATGTGTCATTGTAGCCCGTGTGATAAATGCATGACAATATTTTATCTATCACATCTTCCATGACAGTGTATATCTATCACACATATGTCATGAACCATGCGATGTCGTTTTGCAAAACTTTTTGAAATTATCAAAAATTTTAGCGGGTAATTTAAATTGTTTTGAATTTGGTGGGTTTCTTCAAAATATGTCATATATTAATGATTTGTATTCTCTACCATGACATTTAAGGTTTAAAGAAAAATAAAATTATTATTTTTAATTTTGAAATTATAATAATACTAATTATTATTATTTAAATTCCAGAACTTTGAAATAAAAATAATAAAAATCACATTTTAAAACTTAAATTAACTTAAATAAAAATTACATTCAAATTCATCAAAACTATTAAATACCAAAGAGCATCGTATACTAAAAATTTCAATCACTGGAAACTTCCAACAAATAGCATCATCAAAATACATGGTGAATCAAATCCATAATAATATCTCATAAATCCTTTACAATATCTAATCACCTACAATATCCAATCACCAACCCATCCTAAAAAACAATTAATCCACTAAAAAAAACATTGATGGTAAATTCCCAAAAGCCACCAATATCACCTGAAAAACATATTACATTAAGATGAGTACCAAAAAAATGCAAATTAACATTTCAGCCACTTATAGTTAATCAAATTCATAAGGAGTCATCACACAGTTCAAAAATCAAGAATAATGAAGAATTTCGCATATGTAATAATAGCCTATAATTACTAACAAAAATCATCGTAACTTCATTTTTTAACTCTTCCATTCCTTGTCTAGAACCTTTTGATCGCCTTTTAACTGCAATTTCTTGCCTTTATACCTATGTACCATAGATATGCTAATTAGTTAGTATAAAATGAAACCTGATTTAATCTCAACAGAATGCCACAATATTACCTTGTACACAGGCCCAAATCTGTCTTCTCCCAGTTTATTGTAACTTGAGAAGTTATCTGTGGCCTTAGCTATACTGGCAAAATCAAATTCCCATAATTCCATATCTTATTTCCTCCTTCATTATTATAATTTTTCATATGATTCATCTTTGTTAATCCTAAAATTGTAGGAGAATTCCATCATGGACAGTGAACTTATTTAGCTACTAATTAGAAACAATGAATTTTATTTGCAACTAATCCAAATGAATGATATTAGCAAACGGCTTCGAATAACGAGTTTAAAGTCTTTGGAGCTCACCAGAGCTAGTTGGGTGTGTATTTTGAAGATATAATATCCACACAATCTCAACTTGTGCGTTATGGCTACTTATGATCTTTTTCTATCTTTATTCCATTAATATTAATGCAAACTATATATATAATCATGTACATTTGGATTAATGTTGTTTGTAACTGTAAGAACAACTAATAAAATTACAGAATCAACCCATAAAAAAAACCAACAGTAGTTAAATTCAATAAAAAAAACTCGTAGTTAAAATAACAACAACAGTTAAAAAACAACAACAGAAGTTAGAGAAATGGAAAGTTTCTTTCAGGGCAGAAATAAGAGAAATCAACACATTAGTGCCCATCATAACAGAGGGCATCCTAGACAAATATTTTGCAGTAAACTTATCATACACATTAAGCAACTAGTAATTTCTACTTTAAAAAGTGAAGAAATTAGATATCTAGCTAATCCATAAATTCAGATATCAAAAATCTTGACAATTACATAAAACATTTTCTACTAATTTAGATTCTAGTTTTTGTTCTGAGATTACCAAAAGTATTAACGCAGATGATACATAACTACTAAACTAATAAGGCAATACAAAACCTTAGATCTAGTAAATAAATCAAAATCAATTGAAAGCTACTGGTTAAAAAAAAAACAACATCATAGAATAGCAGTCAGATCGATCAAAATAAACGGCGAATAGATCACATAAAAATCAAATCAAATCAAAAGAATATAATAAAAAAAAGATGAAGTAAAGACCTGGCTGAACTTAAGCATATTGTTCATCGGCAAGTAGTAGCAGTAGCAGATCGAAGAGTAAAGACGAAGATGAAGACGAAGAGTAGTAATTTGTTGTTCGCAAGCAGCGCAGCAGAGAACCAATTTTTTTGTTGGTAGCATGGTTTTTTTTTCACATAAAAATAGTACCAGATCCAAAAAAAATTAAGTTCACAAAACACTACATAAATCTCAAAATTCGCACTTTAACAACTAAAGCGTTGACTAGTATTAAAAATTATTTAATTATCAAGCGATAATATGTTATTTTATACTTATGTTATAATTTATATTTGTGTTTATGTAATATATTATGAATTATTAATTATGTTTTAAATATATTTAATTTTGTGTTTTTTTATGTGTTTATTAGGAAAAATATTAATTTCACGTACTTTGAGGCTCCAAACAGATAAACGGAGGTCAAATTTGGATTCCGGAGGTCCGAAAACCTTAAGATCAGTAAAGATCGGCTTAAAATTGGGCTTGTGTAAAAAAAGTTGACTTTTCCTGTTGACCGAACACTGATTGGATGCTGAAATGAGCTTACAATAGATATGAGTGCATGGGATAGTTGGCAATCTTGACCAAATCTCAACCGTTCATGATTTAATGGCCATGATTGTGCCACGTGGCAATGGTTGGTGAAGCAAGTTGGAGGATCCGAATCTTTGTATTCGGGTCGACCCGATCCACCCATTAACCCGCCAAATCTCAACCGTTCTTTCGGTAAATCGGACGAGTCAAATGATGCCATGTGTAATGATTGACTTTTGAAGTTTGACCAGCCATTGGATCTTGATCTAAGGGTTGTGAGGAGCACATGCATGAAGCCTATGATGGACCGCAAAGCAGTAGATTATGAATTTATTTTTCTATAAATAGAGCCTCATTTTTATGTTTTAATCATCTCTCTACAACTTTCTTCTTCTCAAATTCTCTCAATCTCCTTGTAATCTTGATTTCCAGGTGTGTTTTTAATATTTTGTATAATTATTTTCATTAATAAAATTAGTTTTATTTCCAATTTTAGTTGTTTTTATTTCTTTTAATTATAAGTAATTCAATTTTACTACTTCTTTTTATTTTAATTATGCTTAACTAAATAATATTAATTAGGGGAAGGTGAAACTCTTAGGAAATAAATATGATTTAATCAAATTCTATTTTTAATTTTATAAATGAAATTATTTTCTATTTAATTTTATACATGTTTTATATTTTGAAAATTTGATTTATTGTAGACAAACAAATGAATTTGGCACAATAAATTCTTAAGAACTTAATATAAGACATGGTGAAATGGTATTTTGACTTATTGTATACAAATTAAATTTTGGCACAATAAATACTTAATCCATCATAAAATTAAAGGGAAAATAATAATAATTTGTATAATTAATCTTTTGGGTAATAAATCTAAAACAAATTGGCAAAAAGAATTTATTAAGTTTTATTTATTTCTAAGAGTGGATCCATAACCCTAACTAGCTCAATTCCATAGTTTCATTTAAATTGAGTTATTTATATTCAAGTTTTAATTTCAATTTTTAAATAAAATAAAATAAACTGATTAAATCTTTTCTCTGTGGATCGACCTCGGACTCATCGAGTTTTAATACAACAAGACACTCTTATACTTGGGAGTTAAAAATTACTTTTAAGTTGTGTCAAGCGTTTTCAATAACACAAAACAAAACAAAACGACAAGTCGTTTTCTTCCTTTGGTAAAAAATCTAAAACCCGAGCTTAGTAAAGAACCAAGATTCTTGCCAGTCTTAAACCTCTCCTCGAGGTGCTTCTTCGTCTCTTTACAAACTGTCACCTTCTTGTCCTTGCTCTAGAGGGAATCGGTCATCACAACTTTCTTTAAATCGACGTCGAGAGTGTAGCGCATGGGAATCAGGTGCTGGTAGCTGACCAACTTGACGAAGGCCTTGACGCGTGACTACTTCGCTGTGTTCTTCGCCGAGTCCTTGCGGATCACTTTGCCCTGTTACTTCTTTATCAAACGACTTCACGATCACCGCCTTCCGACCGGCGTTACTGTAGTGCGCAGAATGTAGAATCAAACACACCAAATAATTATAGAAAAATAAAGGACACAAGAATTTAACGTGATTCGGTAATTAAACCTACATCCACGAAGGCAAGAAAGAATAATTGTTTATTTAACGGTTAATAAAGTACAAATATTTGAGTAACGAATCTCACCTCCCAGAACCCAAATATACCCAATACCCTAACACTCTGCAGGAAAGATAAATTCCCCAGACACATTTCTCTCACTTTTCTCAAAAGCTTAGAAACTTATAAGCTTAACAATTTTGGGATGATTTCAAATAAATGAAATCCTTAGCTATTTATAGGAGAAATGAATTACTATTCAAAGAATAAAATAATTAAAAATATAATTTTTAATTATTATTATTTTTCAAATCCATCCCCTTTGTCCATTCTTTCTTTTCGGCTTACAAAATCAATTTGATTTTACTTCTCTACAATTTTTGGTGCAATCAACAATTTGTTGACTTCAACAAATCGTGCCACCAACCTTGCCTTTTGAAATTGGCAAGCCCTTCTTTGACTTTTAACAATTCTCTACCTCGGCGAAAATTTGTTCAAATTTGAGTCGACTACCAACGAGCCATCATCCCTAAAGTGGCTGCATCTCCATGACTGCTTACATACCTAAAATTTAGGATCAAACCAACCATAGTTCAAAATTTCCGAAGGACATAACTTAACACAATCGAAGGATTTGAATTAGTTTCAAGTAATGTTGAAACTTAACTCCAGAAACTACCTTCGTCAACATATCTGATGGATTATCTTTTATATCGATATTCTTCAGCAACACATCACCACATTCAATAATCTCCCTCACATAATGATATTTCACATCTATGTGCTTCGTCTGAGAGTGATATGTTTGATTTTTCGCGAGGAATATCGCACTTTGGTTATCACAAAAGACCGCAATGTTTTCTTGGATTACTCCCAAATCACATAACAAACTTTTCAACCAAATAGCTTCCTTTACAGCTTCAGTTGCTGCCATGTACTCTGCTTCTGTAGTGGACAAAGCAATTGTCGATTGTAGAATCGACTCACCTAACTGGACCTCTACCTAATGTGAATATGTAGCTCATTGTTGATCTTCACTTGTCAAAGTCTCCAGCGAAATCAGAATTACAATACCTAACACATTGTTGACCACAATCCTTCTTGAACAATAACCCAACGTCAACTGTCCCATACAGATATCGGAGAATCCACTTTACCGCAAGCCAGTGTTTTTTACCTGAATTGTGCATATATCTACTAACCATGCTCACTGCTTGAGATATATCGGGCCTTGTGCATACCATAGCATACATAAGACTACCCACAACACTAGCATATGGAACACGAGCCATGTAATCGCGCTCCTCTTAAGATCTAAGACATGAAGAAGAGCTTAATTTGAAATGAGGAGCTAGAAGTGTACATACCGGTTTAGTTTTGTCATCCATACCGAATCTTACTAGCACTTTCTTCAAATAAAACTTCTGAATAAACCATACGCTCCCATTCTTCTTGTCTCTATGAATCTCCATCCCAAGTAATCTCTGTGTTGAAAAGTGAAGTCAAATCCATGTGGTGGCAACACTCTTTGAACGCGTTTTGAACGCAGTTTTTTTCTTGATATTTGTTTCATGAATAGTGCCAACATTTTCCCTATAAATAGATAAGCATTCTTCATTTGTTTATCATCCCAAAATTGTTAAGCTTATAAGTTTCTAAGCTTTTGAGAGAAGTGAGAGAAGTGTGTCTGGGAAATTTATCTTTCCTGCAGAGTGTGAGAGTACTGGGTATATTTGGGTTTCTGAAAAGTGAGATTCGTTTCTCAAATATTTATACTCTATTAATTGTTAAATCAACAATTATTCTTTTTTACCTCCGTGGATGTATGTTTAATTACCGAACCACGTAATTCTTGTGTCCTTTATTTTTTATAATTATTTGGTGTGCTTGATTCCGCATTCTACGCACAACAAGTGGTATCAGAGCTGACGGTTCGTACTTGGGGGATACGGTACTGTTCACATATACGGTATTATTCACGTATACGGTATTGTTCACGAATACGATAGAGACGGCCATTTGTACTTGAGAGACAGCCTATTGTAAGTAGTGTGTATTTTTGCATGTCTAGGAAAGTTTTGTCAAAAAAGGCGATAAGAGTTTAAGGATTCTGGTTTTTAATTGGGACCAAGTTCCCGTCCAGTTTCTTGAGAACTTTCCTGGTGCATTTATTCACGCGAATTAACATCATTGAGACAATTTTTCAAGTGGAAATAGTTCGTTGAGAAAATGGTAGAAGGTGAAACTTCCAGAATTGGGGAGAGATCTATCGAGATTATTTCAGAAGACACTTCAGGTGGGCAGCGAGATTTGTTAAATCGCTATTCAGCACCTGTTATACGAGGCAAGAATATCGATGTTGAAAAGTTTGATGGGAAAATCAACTTCGGCATGTGGAGACGCGAAGTTATGGATGCCCTTATTCAAATCGATCTTGATGTTGTTCTGAAAAATAAAAGATACTTGTATGATGAAGCAATTTGGGATCGTATGAACAAAAAAGCTTGTGGTCAGATCCGATCTTGTTTGACCAAGAAGGTGAAATACTTGGTGAAAGATGAGGAGTGTACGGTGACTTTGTGGCGTACATTGGAGGAGAAGTACCTGCTGTTGTGGTCAGATCCGATCTTGTTTGACCAAGAAGGTGAAATACTTGGTGAAAGATGAGGAGTGTACGGTGACTTTGTGGCGTACATTGGAGGAGAAGTACCTGCTGAAAAGTCCTGAAAATCGCCTTCATGCAATGAGCCAAGTATATGACTTTCGAATGAAGCACGAAGTGTCAATGCACGATCATGTCTCAAGATTTGAAAAGTTACTTGCTGATTTGAAGAATCTTGATAAAGATATTAAGAATGAAGTCAAGGTTATGATTCTGTTACACACACTACCAGAGGAATATAGCCATTTTTTGACTACTTTGATATATGGAAAGAGTGTGATTGTCTTCAAAGATGTTTGCACAACATTGACTAACTTGAAGATTTGGAATAATGATAAAAATTCTGAACGAGCATCGTCTGAAGCTGTGGTAAGTAAAGATTGGGCGATGGAGAAACAGAAGAAGCGTGGTGGAAAGAATTCTCGATCCAAATCGAGAAGCAAAAATATAGCTCGAAATGAGTGTGCTTTTTGTCATGAAAAGAGCCATTGGAAGAAAGATTGTCCAAAGGCTCAAAAAGAGATGTGAAGAAACCAGCAGCAGCAAACATAGCACGGAAAGATGAAGACTCTGATTATTCACTAAGTATTACTCCTGCAGCATACGTGGCTAGTCCGAGCAAGTGGATACTTGATACTAGAGCAACATATCATTTGTGTCCTATTAAGGAATGGTTTATGGATTTTCGTAATTTAGAATCCGGTGCAGTTGTGATGAGGAATAATCAACCTTATTGCACAATGGGGATATGAACAATTTGGCTCAAAATGTTTGATGGAATGGTCAGCGAACTCAAAGAGGTTAGATTTGTTCCAGTTTTAAAGAAAAATCTAATTTTTGTGGGTGTTTTGAAAGCATGCACAAGACTATAATTCCCTTCGTATATTCAGGTGTCCAATACTGGAACAAATCTTTAGCTTCCAAAGTACCCACAGAAATTAGATTTTTCTTTAAAGGTGGAACAAATCTAACCTCTTTGAGTTCTCTAACCATTCCATCAAACATTTTGAGCCGAATTGTTACTATCCCCATTGTGCGACAAGGTTGATCATTCCCCATCACAACTGCACCGGATTCAGATTACGAAAATCTGTAAACAATTCCTTAATTGGACACAAATGATAGGTTGCTCCAGTATCAAGTATCCACTCGCTCGAACTAGTCACGTATACTGCAGGAGTAATACTTAGTGAATAATCAAAATCTTCATCTTTCTGTGCCATGTTTGTTGTTGCTGGTTTCTTCCCATCTCTTTTTTGAGCCTTTGGACAATCTTTCCTCCAATGGCCTTTTTCATGACAAAAGGCACACTCGTCTCAAGCTATATTTTTGCTTCTCGATTTGGATTGAGAATTCTTTCCACCACGCTTCTTCTGTTTCTCCATCGCCTAATATTTGCTCACCAAAGCTTCAGACGATGCTCGTTCATAATTTTTATCATTATTCTGAATCTCTAAGTTAGTCAATGCTGTGCAAATATCTTTAAAGACGATCACACTCTTCCCATATATCAAAGTAATCACAAAATTGGTATATTCTTCTGGTAGTGAGTGTAACAAAATAATAGCCTTGACTTCATCCTTAATATCTTCATCAAGATTCTTCAAATCAGCAAGTAACTTTTCAAATCTTGAGACATGATCGTGCATTGACACTCTAGACTTCATTCGAAAACCATATACTTGGCTCATTGCATGAAGGCGATTTTTCAGGACTTTTCAGCAAGTACTTCTCTTCCAATGTACGCTACAAAGTCATCGCACACTCCTCATCTTTCACCAAGTATTTTAACTCTTTGGTCAAATAAGATCTGATCTGACCACAAGCTTTTTTGTTCATACAATCCCAAATTTCTTCATCATACAAGTGTCTTCCAATGTACGCTACAAAGTCATCGCACACTCCTCATCTTTTACCAAGTATTTTAACTCTTTGGTCAAATAAGATCTGATCTGACCACAAGCTTTTTTGTTCATACAATCCAAATTTCTTCATCACTACAAGTGTCTTTTATTTTTCATAATAACATCAAGATCGATTTGAATAAGGGCAACCATAACTTCGCGTCTCTACATGCCGAAGTTGATTTTCTCATCAAACTTTTCAACATTGATTTTATGGCCTCCTATAATATGTGCTTAATAGCGATTTAACAAATCTCGTCTCCCACCTGAAATGTCTCCTGAAATAGTCTCGGTAGATCTCTCCCCAATTCTGAAAGTTTCACCTTCTACCATTTTCTCAACGAACTATTTCCACTTGAAAAACAGTCTCTATGATGTTAATTTCATGTGAATAAATGCACCAAGAAAATTCCCAGGAGACTGGACAAGAACTTGGTCCTAACCAGAATCCTTAGACTCTTATCGCCTTTGTTGACAGAACTTTTCTAGACATGCAAAAATACCCACTATTTACAATAGACTATCTCCCAAGTACAAATGGTCATCTCCACAGTATTCCTGAAAAGTACCATATACGTGAATAGTACCGTATATGTGAACAGTACCGTATCCCCCAAGTACAAACCGTCGGCTCTGATATCACTTATTGTGCGCGGAATGCAGAATCAAGGGCACCAAATAATTATAGAAAAATAAAGGACACAAGAATTTAACGTGGTTCAGTAATTAAACGTACATCCACTGAGGCAAAAAAGAATAATTGTTTATTTAATAATTAATAGAGTACAAATATTTGAGTAACGAATCTCACTTCCCAGAACCCAAATATACCCAGTACTCTCAACACTTTACAGGAAAGATAAATTCCCCAAACACACTTCTCTCACTTCTCTCAAAAGCTTAGAAACTTATAAGCTTAACTATTTTGGGATGATTTCAAATAAATGAAATCCTTAGATATTTATAGGAGAAATAAATTACTATGCAAAGAATATAATTTTTTATTATTATTATTTTTCAATTCCATCCCCTTTGTCCATTCTTTCTTTTCGGCTTACAAAATCAATTTGATTTTACTTCTCTACAATTGTTGGTGCAACCAACAATTTGTTGACTTCAACAAATCGTGCCACCAACCTTGCCTTTTGAAATTAGCAAGCCCTTCTTTGACTTTTCAACAGTTACGGCCGTGAAGAAAGATCACGACCTTGTTTGGTTTCAGAAACGTCATCATTTCAACTCTCGCTCCTCGCACGCCCGCAACTCTCTTTGGGTTTTTGTGTGTTTATGCAGAGGCTGGCAACGTGAATTTTTTTTTTTTTTTTGTGATTTGGAAATTAGAGTTGGCCATTTGAAGTCATAGGAGAGTCTACCACTTACAATTTTTTTGTGATTTCAAGATACGGTGTCGTTCTATGCCTAAATTAATTCATTCAAAACTCACCGTTTTATTAAATATTAATATGCTATCATGTGTATGTGATAGATAAATAAGCTATCACAAATCTATCATGCCTTTAAGATATATAAAAATTCTATCACGAATCTATCATACTTTTGTGATAAATGATTAATTTTTAAATATTTATCACAAAAATTCTACCATAGTAGTCTATTTTTCTAGTAGTGACATTCCTACTGGCTATCACAATTTCACTAACCGTTGGATACCATAAGCCGACTAGTGGCTTGGCTAAATGATGAAATGGAGCACATGCGTTCAATGGTTAAGTTTTGGCTCGAGAGGGAGAGACTCGGCTCCAGGCAAGTGGTGAAGTCGCCCGCCAGCTAATGAAGAACGAAGCCAGCTTCAGCTTGATGAGCTTGAAGAACATTTGTACTTGTGCTTGATGACTGTTAATAGAGCTAGAAACCTTGTCATGAAAGAGATTTTGGATCCCGGTCAATCTAGGAGTCGGGATCTAAATGTGATGTAAAAAAATAACTACGTTTTTGAAAATTGTTATTTATTTATGTTTAATTATGCTTAAATTACCGCTTAATTGTGAAGCTTTCCTCTATATATATATATATATATATACGTTACACGTACGTCTTAAATTTGTTAGTATCTCTTAAGTTCCATCAATATTTGACATTTAATTAATTATCTATAACATGATCTTAAACTTCTCTATTTTTACAAGTTGTAATAATTTGCTTCCCTATTTTTACAAGTTGTAATAATTTGCTTCCCTATTTTTACAAGTTGTAATAATTTGAAGATAATTTTACTTAAGGTTATTAATATTATGGTGACTACAACTTCTAAAGAAATATAAATGTAGTGATAAATAAATGCCAAGCAAAGAGTACACAATAAATTACGTGGTTCGGCATAAAGTCTACATTCACAGACAAAGATTGGAAAATTATTTGACAAACAAATAGGAATTAGAAAATTAAAAACTACTTTTAAAACCCAATAAATCAATACACCTAAATGGATCTTCACTAAAGTACTCAAGTAGAAATTCTCACAATTCTCTCAAATTGTTTTAATTGTAATTGCCCTCAACTCTCGTAATTTAAGATGATTAAGAAAAAAGAAGCTACTCCACTATTTATAGGAATGTTTGTTTGCACTATTTCTCTTAATTTTGGTAAATTATCAAATTGTCTGATGTGTACGAATTCAACACCTAATTTTCTGCCACGTTTCTTGAAAAATTCTCCAAATGGGGGCAACTACAGTACAAGCATGTATGAGATATGGAAAAAGTTATTTCCCCTAACTCGCGCCCCGACTCCAGCCCCGAATTGAAACTCACCGTTTTGATTAAAATGAAAACGCACCGTTTCATACCTAGGTGCGTTTTGCTTGCCAAATATTTCCCCTTCCCTTCATTGTTTCCCTTTGCTTGTCTCTTTTTCTTTGGCTTCTTAAGAAGAAACAACGAATTTGCTCATATCAAGCTCAAATCATCATCTTCTTTAAAGATGCCAAGAACCTTTGCTTCTCTTTTCTCCCGCAAGAAATCACAAACACTTGCCTTCAAAGATTACTACACAATCTGGTTCAACACTCTGCAAAAACCCCTCCTCCCTCTCATTCACAAATCTCTTTCTTCATCTTCTTCGCAAACCCTCCTCTACTCTCACGTTGACCTCCTTCTCAACCATTTTCTTTCCTATTACAACGCATTAAACAATGCAGCCACCCGTGAAAACCTACCCGACCCATCTTGGCGCAACAGTCTTGAAATCCCATTCCGCTTTCTTGGCAATCTCCACCCTTAAGTCTTCACCAACCTCGTTAGATCACTTCTTGATGAAGAAAGCGAAGAAGAAGAATAAGACAATGATGATGAATTTTTTGATAATAGGATTTGGCAAGTGTTCATGGCGCGGAGGAATGTGTCCAAGAATTTAATGTTACAGATTGAGCAAATTGAATATGGGTTGAGGCTGATACAGAGATGAGAAGCATATCAAACGACGTCGTTTTGATGCTGATAAAAACAAAAAAGAAAAATTCACAAAAAGTGCAAAATTTTAACTTTAAAATAAAAAAATTAAACTTAATCAAAACAGTGTCGTATTGGTAATGTTCGGGGCTTGACTTGGGGTTTGACCCGGGTAAATAGCAGCACTAATGAGATATATGTGCGAGAAATTACCATTAGATTAAATGGAGTAGATCCAACGGATGAGATTCGTTTCATTATTAAATAATAAAAAATTTTGAGACGCCTCCCCGTTCCCTCACCTCACTTCTCATCATCTTGTTCCACGACCATCAACAACGGCGCCAGTAGGGAATGATCAATGGCAGCAGCTGATGTTCTTCTCCAGCGATGATCAACAGTAGCACAAATCCCTCATGGCTTCTCATTTACCGAACCAACTCTCACAAATCCCTCAAATCCTTATTCGACAAAGCCTCCAAGAAACTCGAGACCACGAAAATAAAAAATCCAGCTAAAATCTTCACAAAAAAGATTGACCGTGTCGAGACCAGCCTCAAAGAATCCAGCCGCGATGTCCTTGTTCGGGTTCAAATCCAGCACTATTGTCGCCCTCGTTCTGTTTATCCTATTTGGCCTTTCGAAGGGGAAAGTTGTTGCGAAATTACCGTTGAAGCCTTTGGGATTGTCATGGAGATGAGCCAATAGCGAACTTCGTTCATAAGATAGTGGTTTGTATTTCTTCTCTATTCTGTTTTATGCGCCAACTCTATTTTTTAATACAATTAATAATTTTTTTATCTATTTAAACTATTTTAGGTTCCAGGAGACTTGGTGCTTGACATATCTAGCATGACAAACTAGACCATCAAGCTTGGCGGTGGCCTCTTAGGTCTCCTTCTAGTTATAATTTGATATTCTGGTTATAGTTATTTCGTAAAACTTGGTTGAAATCTAATCCTCTGCAAAAGTATTATTAATGATACGAATATTCAGTGTATTAGATGTGATATATATAAAGTGATTACATTGGGTTTTTTGATGGAATTAGTTTTGAATTGTTAATATAACTGAACTCAGTATCCTTTCAACTTGTTTACTTGTTTTATGTTAAAGCTTTAAAAGAAATCATTTTTATATCAAGGAAACAAATGAAAGGAAAATGCTTGATTGATATTGAAATTCATTTCGAATGATATTCAAGAATGTGATTCTGTTTCTGTCATTAAAGCTGGAAAACTGAGGTTCTCAAAGCCAAACAAATACTAGGTTGAAAGCTCTCAGAAAAGGGTGTGTATGTATTTGTGTAGCTGAGTTGATCTTTGTTGTTAGCAGTTTGCTGCTTGTATAATATACCTATGCCCCCTTTGATTTATGATATAGTAATTATCTCCTTTTTGTAGTATGGACCTTTGTGGAGGATACTGTTCTTCGGATCATTGTTGATTGTAAAGCTGATGTGAGCATTTTTAACGTACTTTATGAATTATTATTTTTCGTGTCATTCCTATGTGGTTGGTTTGGAATTTTTTTTCCCTACTTTGTTGTGTTTTAATTTTGGAGAAAGGTTTAGGTAAAATTGTAACAACAATTTGTTAGCATGATAGAATATTTTTCTTATATCTTGAGGGAGTGACTCTTTTATTCAAGAACATGGGAAAATCACAGCTGCATACCCATTTGTTCATGCATAGTGTAGTTGTCTGTGTCTTTAATTAGTGGTTGCAGTCTAGAGAGGCAAAATTACATAAATGAGAAAGAAAGACGAGATTGAGTTTTAAGCATTTTATAGGTGATATAGCAATATAGCATTGGACCGGGCATTTTTTAGGAAAGGATACATGAGTCCAATCCCAACTTGTTTGTTAGAGTGCAATTTATGCACTAGTTTTGCATTGTTTATTTCATTTAATATTGGTGTTTTGCACTTAATAATAGTGATTTACTTGTGTTTTATTTTTGTAGGTGCAATTCTATTGATTGGTGCTAAAATTGAGTTACAAGATGATGTTTGAGGATGATTGTTTTTCTGGAGAAATTATGAGCTTCAGAAGAACTTTGTTGATAAGGCGTGGATGCGTGCTGTCAACTAAGGACCTGCATTTTTTATTTTAACGTGTTTTATCTTTTTGGTTATTTTTGTAATTTTGAATTTAATATTTAGATAATATTTTAGATATTAGTATTTTATTTTTGGAAAAACTCTATAAGAGATGAGAGACGTGAAAAACAAAGGGGAGAGATTTTTGGAGGAAGAAGAAAAAGAAACTCTAAATCTAAAATTTTTCTCTTCTCTCTATGAAGAACTAAACATATTATTCTGGTTGAAAGTTAATAAAATTTTGATTCATCATTACTGTGAGATCTTTCTTATGCTTTAATTGTTTTATTGTTTTTTGAGTATTTGTTTATTCTTTAAATTATTGTCATGATTATATTTGTTAATTAGATAATTGGCCACTATTTAATTATCAACTTAATCTATTGTCAATTGGAAGATTCATCGTATGAAGATTTTAATATTTGTGACAAATAGCATAGCAGTGCGTTGTGTTATGAGAATAAATAACCTAATTTAAATGAACCATCGTATGTGTTTGTTGATTAGAATTTGGGTCTCTCTGGTTTTTCAGGCTGTCAATTGATTAAACCCTATGATCGTATCTAGGGCTGTCTATTGCTTAGGGAAATAACCAATGGTCGTAGCTTGATTATCGACTAGTTAAGGAGAGATTGGCTATTAGAGGGTCTCAATAGCTATAACTGGTCTATTCATAAGCAGTAATTATTTATATTTAAATTAATGATCAGTAGTCGAATCAAGCTGAGTTAATTTCTTCAACCAGAGCTTTTCCCAATTTGAATTTGCATTCTTGTTATTTTAATTTGATTTTTATTATTGTCAACAATCCCCCATTTTGCATTTTACATTTTTAAATGATTTAATAATTACCGATTTCTGTGGACACTATCATACTCAATCACTATACATAATTTATTTAGAGTAGATGTTTATTTTTGCTGGTTTCGACAATCGTTTGTCATTGAGAAAACCCCCAGTAGCATTATATTAAAAATGCCTTATTTTCTTCTTTTCGTTTCTCATTTTTTACTTCCAGAAAGCAAAAGAAAATTATATAAAATGGTAGCTTTGGTTTTTAGCTGGATTGTGCTATGCGTTTTGTTTCTTGTAGTTCCTGTTTTTCAATATTTTTGTGGCCGTTAAATTTGATTTCTTTGATATTTTATTTTAAACATAAGATGTCATTAGTTAATTAATAATGGAATGCTAGGAATGCAATTTTATATTAAGCATCATATGCAATTTGTTTTGGTGCTGTCTAAAAAACTTCCAGGTGCTGCTTAGCTACTGTTATGCAGTAAAAACAGTACCTGAAAATTTGCAGGTGCTATTCTGCCGCTCTTTATGCACAAAAACAGCACCTGGAAATCTCCAGGTGTTGTTTTGCTACTGTTATGCTGCAAAAACAACACCATGAAATTTTCAGGTGTTGTTTTACTAATGTTTGTGTAGAAAAACTGCACCTGAAAAATTCCAGTGGTGATTTCCTATGGCTTTATATTCTTGTAATTTGCACTTCATTATGATCTCGATTTTCCTTTTGTTTTTAAATGGTAAGATTCCATTAGAGTAAATTGAATTTTATTTTAGCCGAACATCAAATTAAAGCATAATTTGTAATTGATATTTTTTAGCTTGATACTTTATCAAAGTTGATTTTTTAAGGATCTATTTACTCTTTTTTGCAGTTGTGAAGATGCTTAGCAACTTGAAGGTATTTCCTAACAATTGTTCTGAATCATAATAATAGATCTACGTGGCTTGATTCATGCGTTATGAAAATATTTACTACTGTTGATATACATATAACTCCAAAAGTTAGTGTACTTCATGTTATTGTTTTAAGTATATCTATAGATTTCAAATATGAACTCTATATTCATCTTCCTAGTTCTTTTATGGTTCTATGTAGTTTCAGTGGAGAGGTGTTTTTATCTAAGTTATTTTATCCCTGAGAGTAATAGGAAAAAAAAAAGAAAATAACTTTAAAAAAAGACCAAGAAAGAAGAGGAATTTTATGGTTGACCACGAGGCAGAATAGAAAATGTGGTTTTCGATTTGGTTCTTCTTCTCACAAATTTTGAAATGATATATTATACTCCTAAAACCAACTCATGACCTAAGGTATATCCTTGGAAAAATCAAAATTGGTGCGCAAAATTCAAGTGAAACAGCTAGCCGCCTCATTTGTTGCACCTAATTAACCGTTTGGATGGCAGTAACTTTGCCAAGTTGAAGCGGCCAGCAGCTCCAAGGAATCGGCTAACTGATTTCAATTCTTAAGTCGCGGGTTTTACTTGTTCCATCTTCTTCACTTGCTTTATCACTCTATCTCTTTAAGACTAAAACTCCATCTTTATCTCACTAAAATTTATTATCTTCTCATCTGTTTATTATCTCTGTACTATTTTTATTTACTTAAGTAATAAAATCAATAAAAATTAATTTAAAGAGATTATGTTTATTTATTTTTAATATATTTTGATATTATGTTGTTGGTATTTGATGGAAATTGTAGTTATTTTTTTATTATCAATTACTTTATGACAATAAAATAATAAAAAATAAAAGTAAAAATATATTTCACTTATCAATTGTTTTGAGTTACCCAAAAAGAAAATAAAAAAATAATGAAATACAAAAACTTTACGCAATCAATATTATACATTCATGTTTATATACATGTGAGTAGTTTTAATTCAATCTTGAATTCGATAATTAAGCTCAATGAATTTTATCTCTTGCGTTACAAGTAACAATGCAGGAATTTTCGGAACCCCATTCATGCTCTCCAAAGACAACATAGAACTACATTTTGCTATGTATTTGTTACTAATTTATAATTAACAAATATATGTATTTGTTTGATGTCCCCAGCAATTATTTGTTACTAATTTATAATGGTCAACTATTATTTAACACATGTTAATTATACATTTATAATCAATATTATACATACATGTTTATATACATGTGAGGTGTTTTTATCTAAGTTATTGAAGCTTTGGTCAAAATTTGTGTTAAGACCCCTAGAAAATGTTGGACATATCATGCTAATAATTGAGGTGTATTACACAAATTTTTTCGAATGTGCATGATAGTGGGCTAACGCCTAACAGTTTGGACACAAGGTAAAAATATTGTTTATTGTTAATAGAATTTGCATGAAGGACATTAAATAACTCCGTTATTCACATTAAATACAAATATATGTATTTGTTTGGTTGTTCATTTTGATCTGGATATAACTTAAGGGGCAGCAACAACATGTTATGTAGCATTGCATCCACAAGTTAAAGGGAAGAGTGGCCTCTATTTCTCAGATTGTAACATAGCTCAACAAGGCTCCCGTGCTCTTGACACTGAGTTGGCAAGGAAATTGTGGGATTTCAGCTTGGATTTGATTAAGAAATGTTCTCAAAATTCATAGAGGGTGTAATAAAGCAGCAGAAGAAGAATAATCTGGATGGATAATATTTTAAAGAATTGTAATAAAGCAGCAGAAGCTTTAGCAAATTTTATATTTTGCTGCTTTGAATTTTATATTTGGAAGGAAGACTTTCCAAGCCATCTATTGTTATTTTCTGCTTAGTGAAAACTCTAAGCAGGAAAATCATCTTTAACAAGTATAATACTACTGTTAAATATTCAAAAATATTATTGTTACTTTCGATAGGAGAATCATCTTTTATTTTTTCAATTACTAATATACATTTTTATTACAGAATGGAGTAAAATTTGACTATAAAATCAAATTAAAGTCTAACAAATTGAAATGTTTCTCTTCTTTCAAAATTTAACATATGAAATTATTTCTTAAAATAGTATATCCTCTTCTAATTTAATTTTTCCCTCATCTTTTAAAGATGTCACGATGTACAACAATTTTATGATGAATGGTTAAGATTTACTTACTTTATCTTTTTTCGTAATTTGATATACTATTATATTAATGTGTTGCCCCATCCTTAATTTTAGAAGACAACTAAGAGTTCTAATTAAACACATCAATTAGTATTCTAATGGTTTAATTTATAATATCACTTCTATATTCTTGATGGATCTTCTAATCAAATTAACGTAGTATTACAGGAAGAAATAGCCAAATAAACGTATTAGAAATCAAATTTTGAAATAAATCAAATGAAAAAACAGAAAAATTGCACAATCAATTAACAACCGAACGATTTCCGAGGTCAGTTGCAAGCCATACTACGTAGTTGATGAAGGATAAGAAGCAGCAAGTGAGTTTATAGTAGGTGGGAGGTTTACACACCAGAAACTATTCTTGCATGATTTTTTTTCATATTTTTATTTATTTAGTTTTGGATTAATTTCAAGTTCCGACAAAAATTTTCTGTTAGATGGATTTTCTATTAGTTTGGAGAAAAAGGTTTGGTAGCGTTTGTTTTTTAATTTAATGATTTAAAGTGACTTAAATTAATTAATTAAGTTAATTAGATATATTTATTTTTATAACTTAATAAGACTTTTTAGATAATTTTGACTTAATAAAATAAGCTAATTTTTTTAGTTTTTTATTTAATGAAGAAATCTTAATTAACTCAATTACTTGCTAATGTCAAAAATATCTCTGCTTTATAATTTATTTTTCATGTCTATCCCAAAACTCACCCATAGACATTTACCCACACATAAAAATATCCATATTTTTTCTTTCTTGTATTATATACGATAAAAATTTAAAATTTATGGTATTTTATATATTAAAATTCTAAAATAATTATGTATTCACTTGAATATAATTTTACTTATAAATGTGAAAATATTATAGTATTTAATATATTATTTATTTGACATTCAAATTTAATAAGAATACAAATGTAAAAGTACATATTTTCAGCTTTTTAAGTTAAAAAAAATAACTTAATACTTATTTTTTTAAATTCAGACGAAAAAACAAACATATTATTTAGATTCAAACATTCAGATCTATTCAGAATTCAGACTAATTTAGATCTATTAAGATTTCAGAAAAAAAAAACGTCACCTTTGTCTTAAAAAATTATAAAAGAAGAAGAAGAAAAGACGTATAAATATTAAGAGAAAAAAGTAATCACTTATGGAAAGAAAATTAAAAAAAGGGTAAAAGCTTGTTTAGTCCCTATATTATGAGGTTAATGTCCATTTAGTCCCTGTATTTTTAAAAACACCTCAAAAGATCCCTATTACTAAATATTGACACTTATGCCATTATTTTTTATTATTTTTAACTTGTTTTTACAATATTATACTTTTACAATAATGTTTCTTTTTTGGATATTAATAAAAATTAAATTATCAAATTAAATTCAAAAATAAAATAAAAACAAAAAAGGTATATATTAATTTTTGTGGAAGCTCACGTATGTCTAAAAAATTAATATCGTAAAAAATTCATTATCAATTTTTTTAGAAAAATTAATATTTTAACTCAAGAGTGTGTTCCACAAAAATTAATATATATATTTTATTTTATTTTATTTTTTGGTTTTAAACTGGTAATTTTTTTTTTAATAATGTCTAAAAAAATTATTATAAAAGGGCAATATTATAAAAATAAGTTAAAAGAACAAAAGATAATGGCAAAAGTGTCAATAATTTAATAGTAGAGATGATTTAAGGTATTTTTAAAAATATAGGGATTAAACAGACACTAACTTCAAAATATAGAAACTAAACGAGCTTTTACTCTTAAAAAAATCTTGACCACTGAATACAAAATTTCCATGCGTCATATGATCTTCAATGCACCGTTTGGTATTCAAGAAATGGGCAACTTCTAACAGCTATGTGCTTATCAATCACTGGACTAAAGATTTTCTGCGCAGACGACAGTTGGCTGCCGGTGACGAAATTGGGATGGGCTGGGATTCTTTCTATATATTCCAGATTCAACTTCTCTGTTCTTAAACGCGCCCCAACCATTATTGTTCAAGACCACGCTAATGTCGCTGCTGATCATGATCATCATCAATTCATTCGCTCGCCTCAATAATGGTATATATTCATCATGCAATACATATCGGAATATATTGAAGTTGGGGCGCGCGCATCTCGATTTCTTGTTTTTTTCTAAAGAATCTAGACTTAATAGAAATTATATATGTGTTTATTACAAGTTACATCATGTTACTTCTGCATTATCTACAATCAATTTTAAATACTGTATACGAAAATTGACAACTCCATAGCAACCGAGTAACGATATCCAAACAAGTCAATATGAGTGACTACATAACCCACAAAAATGTATATCAACAACCCTCTAAAAAATATATTGACTACATATTGATTCATTTTAAATATTTAAGAATTTTTAATATTTTATGTCTCCATGTTGATCTCAGTCCAAACCTTTCTCCCTAATATTTTCTCTCTCCCTTTGCCATGCTCCCTCTTCCTCTTCCTCTCTCTTCTCTTCTCCCCTTTAAAAGATAATTTTATATAGATTAAATAGCTGAAGAAAAATATTACTTCTTTTTCACACTTTTTCTTTACATGATCATATACAATTTATACAGAGATAAGGAGGTATTTGAGTACTATGTTATGGCTTGACATAGGAGAGTTTCATATTATATCCACGAATATTGTGATTTGAGAAAGTTTGGGCTAAAACTAATACTACATGTTGTTGTCAAGTCTTGAATTTGGTAAGCCTTTAGCTGAAAATTTATTCCTTCTTTTGGTAAAGTTCATGATTGCCTTGCTGTCATTGTCTTGATTGTGGTTGATTTGAAATTCATTCTTATCAGCCCCTTTCAAGCTAGGAATTACGGGGTCATGAATATGAAATATAGGGCAATGAACATGAAATATTGGATCATTAAATTGCAACTCTGAAAGTCATGTAAATTATGGACCAATAAATATCAAATACCTACCATTAATAAGAAATTAAAACAATTAAACTTAAAACCAAAATAATTTGAAACTTAAGACAATGAAGCTGAAACATTGGAGCATTAACTTGCAAACCTGAAAGTCATACAAATTATAGACTAATAAATATAAAACACCTATTATTAATCATGAAATTAGTACAATTAATCATAAAACTAAAATAACTTGAAATTTTGAGCAACAAACATGAAACACAAGCTCATTAATAGACAACTCTGAAAATCTTACAATTAATAAACCAATAAATATGAAACTGATACTATTGATCTTGAAATTAAGACCATTAATCTTAAAACTCATTTGTTATTATTATAAAATTAATTTTTTTATTATTATGTGGTCTTTATTATTAAGATAATTATTATTTTATTGTTATTTTATTTATTATATTTAAATACTATAATATTTATTACGATTTAATTTGTTTTTCTAACGTCTCACATGCAATTGTCGTAGCTAAGGCCCTCCAAATGGATTAAGAAGTGTCAAATATTTTGGCCACCTTAATATATATATATATTGGGTCCGCCTAAGTTCCCTTTGGCCCGGCTGTAAAATTACATCTAGCCCCCCATATTCAATATTATTTATAATATATTTGTGAATATTATAAAATTTTCTGATTTGAAAAATTTCGTTTAACCCCTTACACTTAATTTTATTTTATTAAAATCTTAGAGTACGAATTTACCTCCTATAATTTTAAATTCTCAAAATAACCTCATTTAATTAAAAAATATAATTATTATTAATTGAATTATAATTATAACTATTATTTTATTATAATTATAAATATATTTATATTTTTAAAATAGATTATTGTTATTATTAATAACAAGAATAAAAAGTATTACAATTAATTAATCTATGAACAATAATTAATCATTTTTATTAAATTATTAATAATAATAATTAATGATAATTATTATTAATAATTAAGTTTTGAATAATAATAATAATTAACAATTATCATTAATAAATTGTGATTGACTCTGAATAAGTTGTCTGATATTTTATATCATATTATATGCATTCACTTCTGGCTACAAAAAAAATTAAAGCAATAGCTTTCTCGTTAACCAAACAAGAATTCGCCCCCTATAATTTTAAATTCTCAAAATAATCTCATTTAATTAAAATTTTAATTATTATTAATTGAATTATAATTATAATTATTATTTTATTATAATAATAAATATATTTATATTTTTTAAATAGATTATTATTATTATTATTATTAATAACAAGAATAAAAAGTATTACAATTAATTAATCTATTAACAATAATTAATAATAGTTTTTATTAAATTAATAATAATAGTAATTAACGATAATTATTATTAATAATTAATTTTTAAAAATTAACGATAATTGTTCAGAGTCCTAGGAATGCCAATGTCCACCTAGGGTTAGCTAGCAAAGTAGCAACATACTCTCATCACTGATATTAATTGCAGTACTATTTAGTGCCATAATTATCCAAGTCCTTGTTAGTTTTGAGAAACGTGGGTTTCTGATTTTGTTAAATCTCTTGTTTGGTTAACGAGAAAGCTATTGCTTTAATTTTTTTTGTAGCCAGAAGTGAATGCATATAATATGATATAAAATATCAGACAACTTATTCAGAGTCAATCACAATTTATTAATGATAATTGTTAATTATTATTATTATTCAAAACTTAATTATTAATAATAATTATCATTAATTATTATTATTAACAATTTAATAAAAAAATGATTAATTATTGTTCATAGATTAATTAATTGTAATACTTTTTATTCTTGTTATTAATAATAACAATAATCTATTTTAAAAATATAAATATATTTATAATTATAATAAAATAATAGTTATAATTATAATTCAATTAATAATAATTATATTTTTTAATTAAATGAGGTTATTTTGAGAATTTAAAATTATAGGAGGCAAATTCGTACTCTAAGATTTTAATAAAATAAAATTAAGTGTAAGGGGTTAAACGAAATTTTTCAAATCAGAAAATTTTATAATATTCACAAATATAATATAAATAATATTGAATATAGGGGGCTGGATGTAATTTTACAGCCGACCGTAAGTTACGTTTAGGCGGACCCATATATATTTATTTATTTTAGCCACCAACTCCCTATCTACCTTTGTCAGCAACCTCAAATGTCAAAAACACGTGGTTCCCTTTTGACTTTTTACCAAAAGTAATAATCAAAATTCCCTGATAGCACGCCAAGGGCTACTATTTAAGAAAAGGGTGACACATTAAAAAAATAAACATGATTGATGATTCCAGCCAGATCTGTAGTTTTATTTTGGGAAATTTATAAAAATAGTTAAAAAAATTAAGCTTTTTTAACTTTAACCCCTCAACGTTTTTTCTATCAAAACTAACTAAACATTTTATTTTTAGATTACATTATCCTCATCACTTTAATCAAATTTACAAAGGCATGTCATTTTTCCCTTTTCAATTCCAGCACTTAAACCTTAGCTCAACAACTTAACAAACTCCATCGCTCAACAAACTCTATCACTCTCAATAAATTAACAAATTTCATCAAACAAGCATTACATAATTGAAAATATAATTATCAATTAGAGAGTTTCTTAAGGTTAGTTTATACTCTTACCAAGTCTTTCTTTTAATCTATTGATTTTATCATTTGAGTTCGAAATTTAAGTGAGTTTTTATTGCAAACGTTGTTATTTTTCATTAACAAAATAATGTGACTTGTTAAAGTAGTTAGTTTAAGTTGAGAAATGAAGATCAATCATTAAAACTCTTGAAAAATCGAGCAAAACAGAAATCCAGAACAAGTGAGACAGGCGCTTGTCTCATATAAAACCAGCAGATTTATGTGAGATAGGCACATATCCCACTTGCCTATCTCACCAAAATATGTGCGACATGCAAGTGGGATAGGCGCCTGTCTCACTTGTTCCCACTAGTTTTATGTGAGACATGCACTTGTCACACTGCCTGTCTCATTAAATTTGAGTTATTTTCCGAAAGTAATAACTTGGGCTACATGTGTTCGTTTTAGGCGTATAATATATCGTTTCAAAGCTTACGATGAGACAAAGCAAATTCAAAATTGTATATTTCATTTCATCCACATAAATGTACTGCATATTCACTTTACTAGATTTTGTAGCGTGGAATCTTATCTCTTTTTTTTTCTTTATAATTTTTAGATTTAATGGATTCCGTTGTATTTCAATTATGTTACGACGGTTGGTGGGAGACGTTAGCATATGGTCGTACGAAGTACGTGAATGCGAAGAATACAACCTTTTTAGTTCGGAAAGATTGTACGTTTAAGCAATTTCTAGTAAGGATGTATGAAGTTTTACAGATAAATCCTAATGAATATAGTTTGACGATGAAGACAACTTTAAGGTCTGGTAACACAATGTATCGTGCATGTTCACTACCTATAGATATATTTAATGATAAAATGGTTAATGTTGTGCTGCACATAGCCTATGATGTGGTCAATTATGCATGCATCCCTATATTTGTCACCATATATTCTCGAGTTCCGGCCGAAAATCTTGAGCCACTTGTGGAAAGTGAAACTTCGTTTAGAGCAAACGAGTCTGTCCCCGATATTGAGGAAGAGGTACTACCACAACAAATGTCGTTCCAGCAACGTTACTCACTAGTCAACGAAAACAATGACACTATTGATGATAATGGCATTACGTTAGCGGATGTTGAAGAAAATGTGTTACCATTAGGGACATCGTTAGGGCAATACTACTCTCCATTTCACAATAATGAGTTCCGCAATTATGATGATCCTGTTTATGACACCAACAACACAGAAGCTGATAATTCTTGTTTGGAACCGTTCAATAGTGTGCAAGGCATGAACTCCAATATTGAAGTTGATGATAGGGGCATTGGTCATTCCGATATTCCAATCAATAATGAGGATGAGCATCAGTATGATATTCCTATTAACAATAGAGACAATCGACCTATTCCTCCGATGGCCCGTTTGAGGAGGAGGACAATAGTTAATTCCCTGGTGAGTCTTGCTCCAGTTTTGTCTTCAAATTTGGTTGCTCCAGACTTAGTTAGAAGCTGTAATTCTGCTGACATTGGTGTGGGAAAGTTGTTCGCGGAGAAGAATGAGTTAATACTGGAATTGCGCAAAGTGGCCTTGCGGGAAAAGTTTGATTCAAGATTGCACGGTCAACAACGACGTGTTTTGAGGCTCACTGTTCTTCGGAATCATGTAATTAGCGTCTTTGCGCAACGAGAGGTTCAGATAAGGAGAATGTTCCTTGGGTAGTGAGAAGAGTTGATAATGTTCATACGTTCTCTAATGAGGTTTTGCCTAATGGCCTCCATCAAGTTAGGAGTTGGGCTGTTGGTCATCTTATCGCGGATAAATTTATTCAAGATAAACGGATATACACGCCGAATGACATTAGAGCAGACATGCAGCAAGAATATGAGGTCCAGTTAACATATCAGTAAGCATATCGGGCTAAAGAAGTCGGTCTTGAAATAGTAGGAAATGCCCAAATATATTGTCTTTGAACAGTTACAACTGTTGCTTTGTTAATTTTTCCCATATGGCATTAACAACGACATCTAATTTGCACATACTCGTGATACGCCTGGGAAAATGATTAGCATAAGGTATCTGCGTCATTTTCGGTTCTTTCGTCGGTCCGGGTGGATTATGCAATGTTATTTTTTATTTGCTCATTTATCTAGTACAAGTAAAAAGTATTACATGTTAATAAATTATGAATAAAAGCAAAAAAAAAAAAGGTAGCACCAAACAACGTGCTGTCTCTTGGTGTGACATGCACCAAAAGGTTGCGCCAAGCACGCACGAGTTGCGCGCTGGCTAGCATGCAGCTCGTGCACACAGGCTGGCACATAGCTTGCGCGCAAGATGTTCATGCCGCGCTCATCTCTCGTGCGACAGACACGGCCTCGCGCGCGGGATTCTCCCCTTCACGTTCCTTTCCCTTCCCTTCCCTTTCTCTTCCCTTCCCTTTCCTACATGCATCTCACCCACCACCGCCATTAAACACCAACAACAAAAACAACAGCTCAAACAACAACAACAACAGCCCAAACAACAACAACAACAGTCCCAACAACAACAACAACAACAACAACAACGACAATAATAACTCACCTAGGGATTCCAATTTTTGTTTTTGATTTTAGAGATCTCCGAAGATTTTCAATGTGATTTAGCTTATTTCAGCCGCCGACAACTTCCTCTGTTGTCGATCTACGCCGCCAACGATGTATACGGGATTCCAGTGATGAGATTTTGGTGAGAGGGGGAGGAATTTACTTGAGAGAAACGTGAGAATGATGAGGGCAATTTCGTCCACAATTTGGTGATTTGACTAATGTTGATAGAAAAAATTTTGGGGGGTTAAAGTTGAAAGACGCTTAATTTTTTTGCTATTTTTATAAATTTCCCTTTTATTTTTGGATTTTTTTAAAATAGTAATTATATCTTTCAAGTAGCACACTAAGATATCAAGTGCCATTTAAGACACGGTGCCAGATTAAAAAAAAAAAAAGGTGATTGCCGGTATGCCACAGATCTGTAGTTTTATTTATGGAATTTTTTTAAAAAATAATAATTAAATCATTTAGGGAGCACTCGAAGTCCAAAGGCTATTTAAGAAAAGGTTTGTCCTCACAAGGATGGCAAAGAGTGCCACATTAAAACCAAATGCATTTTTCTGCACAAGACAATTATAAATTGAGTGTTTAATCACTTAAATTTTTGTCAGTCTCTCTCCAAACCACACGTGAAAAGAAATAAAGAGAGAAAGAAAGAAGCAAATCATCATGTTGCTTCAAATTAATCCGTGTTCAAGCTTCTTTTTGAAATACCATCCTTTGCAAGACGCCGGTAAGCTTCATTCTAATACTTTAAGAATGTCTAAAAAATTGATACTTGAGGTAAATTTTATTCTCCGTTTTCCACTTGCATGAGTTTGGCATTGATAGCTTTAATACATACACATCTCTTGTTTGATGGTGAAATTATCTCATATAAGTTTATGAGTCTAACTTATACTCAAAACATAACCGTGAATCTAATTTTATATATTCAATTCATAATTTATTTTCAATCAATATGGGATGATGTTCATAACGAAAACCAGAGATAAAATGTGATGATAAAAATTTATTAAAGAGTTAAATGATTAAAAATAAATAAATTAAGAGGAACCAAAGTTCTCATTCTATCTTCTTCTTTTTTTTTTTTTTGTAAGGTAATTAATATTTTATCCATATTTAGGTTCAGCTAAAACATTCCAGACTCCACTGAAACATAAAAATGGCCTGGCAAACAGAAATCAGAGCAAGAAGTACTCCGTCAGATGCTCCTCCGAAAGTTCATTTTTTTTAACCAATAAAATTGGACACAGCGAGGATTTAGTAATCAATAGAAATCATAAACTATTGGGCAAATCAACAGTTGCACTGGCAGCTCAAGATGGGTATTCATCAGAATCCGAGCTGCCTTCAACAAGCTTTATGCAAGTTTTGAACAAGAAGTGTGATGCATTCTATCGGCTTACTCGTCCCTACAGTTGCGTTAGCATTGTGAGTTTGCTTAATTAATTTTAAGTATATGTGTAAAATGATAGACAAATCAATCTAGCCTCTTTCCTTTTTTTTAATTTTTTATGCTAATTTTTAAATGGAAAAATACTTTTTTCACCCTAAAGTTTGATATAATAGCTTATTTCATCCCTATTTTTTAAGTAATAGTCCAAAACATTCTTTTATTAATTTACTGTTATTATGTTGTGTAATTCATTGACGGTAAAATAGGATCTCTAAATAATGATAAATTATTTTAAAATAAACTCTCAAGCACAAATAAAAAAAAATCTAACTTTAAGGATAACTTAATAAATAAACAATGATAACATTAAATAATATGTAAAATATATATTTAGGACCAAAAAATATAAATTTCATTGGCACTAGAGTTTTTTTTTTATCCTTTAGCTTATCCTTAACTTTAATATGGTCGAGATAAATAAATAAATAATCAATTAGTATTGTTATTCTATCAAAAGTAATTACAGACTCCTTCATTTACTTAAAAAAAATGCTCTAAATACATAACAACAAATATTTAAAAATATTACAGAATAAAATACATTGTATTGGATTGTATTTTTTTTTAATCTTTTAGCTTATTCTTGACCTTACTATAGACAGTAATTCCGTATTGAAAAGAATTATTATTATTATTATCATTATTATTATTATTATTATTATTTTTTTTTTTTATTATTATTATTATTATTATTATTATTATTATCATTGACTTCATTAAAAAAAATTAATGAATACACACACATACACACATGTTGCATATTCTTTAGTATTATTTTTGTTTTATTAAGTTATCCTTAAATTTTAAATTTATGCAAAAAGTCATATGTTATTCAATTATTCTTGAGATTTGTATTTTAAAAAGCTTTGCATTTATTTAACTGAAACTCTTATTTTGCCCTCAATAAATTATGGAGTAAATTAATTCTAACTTCACAGAAGGGTATTTTGGGCTATTGTTTGAAAAATAAAGATGAAACGAGCTATTGTTTAAGAAGTAAGGATGAAATGAGCTATTATATGAAATTATAGAATGAGCTATTATATGAAATTATAGGGATGAAAAAAACTTTTTCCCTTTTTAAATTTATCAGATTGCAGCGTTATTATCCGTTTCTTTGCTTCCATTACAAAGTCCTGCTGATTTCACTCCCAAGCTTATCATAGAAGCATTCAAGGTAAAATTTAAGTGGTTTATTCATTGTCAAGTTTAATTTGGAATTTGGATGAGTTAATTTTTTTTTTATTGATATTAATTTTCAGTGCATGGTGCCCGCAATAATGATGAACAATTATGCAAATGCCATAAACCAATTGGCAGATGTTCATATCGACAAGGTATTTATATATTTCACTCACCTGTATATTTTGCTTATTTCATGTATAAATTATATATGTTTTGCTAACAAATTTAGATTAAAATTGTCAAAAGGTTAACAAGCCTTATCTCCCCCTCGCTTGCGGAGACTTTTCAATGGGAGAAGGACTAGCAATTACCATAGCATCTCCATTATTGGTACAAAGTTAAAGCTTCACTCTTCTACATTGTTAATTATTATTTCACTTTTCAAATTTATGTAAACCTTAATTACTAATTTCTTTTTTATTAATTTTCAGGCTGTGGCTATGGGGATTATGCTTCGATCTCCACCACTAGTTATAGGCTTCATCATATGGTGTATAGTTGGAGGCGCTTATTCCATCGATGTAAGCACCCAAATTATTTCATACACGATAGTTATTTTTGGAAAAAAAAATCCAAATCAGAAACTTCAGTTAGAGATGAAGATGAAGTCAATTTAATTAATTAATTATTTCAAAAATAAATTGGTTAATTGATCAAATTGATTAAGTTCATCATCTAATTAATTGTTCTTCTCAATCTCAAACTTGCATGCAGCTTCCTCCCCTTCTTCGATGGAAGGGAAATCCATTGATGGCTGCAGTGACCATCATCAGTATGAATGGACTTCTACTTCTTTTTCCTTTCTTCATACACTTCCAGGTATATATATTGTTAAGACTTATTTGGTCATATATATTTTCAAACTAATTACGAAATGGATTTGATACATGAAACACAGAAAATTGTGCTCGGTAATCCCGTAGCATTTACGAAACCAGTGTTGTTTACCGCTGCTTACATGGTGATCTGGAACGCTGCAATTGCATTTGTGAAGGTAACTAATTCAGACATGGAATAAATAACTATATGTATATATAAACTTATATGATAAATTTTATACTTACAGCTGATTTGGTATGTCTTATTTAATGGCCATAAATACTTATTTAATTATATAAGCTCTTTTCATTTTTTTTTTGTATTTTTTTAGTAGAGATTTTAAAAATTAAATAAGTTATTTTAACTCTACTAATAAAAGCTCAAATTTTGGATTTTTATGAATAGTAGTTGATTTTTTTAAATATTAAAATATCTAAAATATTCTTTACTTATTTCATAATCTTATTTTATTCCTTTCAAAACATAACTTCAAATATCTTGCATATTAACATCATTTTACAGTTTTTAACGAACGCTCATCATTGATAACCAAACAACCAAATTTTGTTTTGATAAAAACTTTATTTGTAAAAGCTCTTCTAATAAAAGTTCTATTTAAATAATATCTTTTTGAAAATTTATACCAAACGAAACCTTAATTATTTTTGGTTTTGGACTTGTAATATATAGGATATACCTGATGTGGAGGGTGACAAAGCATTTGGCCTTCGAACGCTCCCAATCATCCTAGGGAAAGAAAAAGTGAGTAATAATCATTTTCTTTACCAATATATATATGATTTATTGGCTAACAATATTAATGATATGTTTCTTTAATTTCTGAAAGGTATTTTCGATTGCTGTTAATATGATGTTAATGGCTTATGGAGGTGCTGTACTAGTTGGAGCTTTTTCGCCTTCCGTGTTATGCAAACTTGTTACTGTAAGAATTTTAATCAGTAATTTCTACAACAAATTTAGTCTTGTTTTTATATATGCCCTTGATCTTGAATGTGATCTTCGTAACTCATCGTTTAAATTTTTTTTTATGATCTTTTCTTGTAGATGATAGGCCACTCCGCACTGGCTTTCGTTTTGTGGCGTCAGGCTAAAACTATTGACCTCTCCGATGATAAATCAGTGCAATCTTTTTATATGTTCATTTGGAAGGTAAGTGATTCCTATTTCCATGTGTGAATACTTAATCAAAGAAAAATGTTAAAGAAATTGAAGGCTAGCTGATAAGATTTTTTTAGATTTTTGTGTTTAAATATCATCGCTCCTTAATCAAGATTTTTCACTTACTTCCATACTGAAATGTTTTGCTGACGCATCTGCAGCTGTACTATGTTGAATTCTTATTTGTGCACTTCTTACGCTGAGAATAAGACCAAGTGGTTATCTAGCTCTATGCTTCCTTGCAGCAATTGTTGTACTATGTTTTGTTGTATGTTAGGCGTTAAATAAGTTGTAAGATTGTTAATTTTGTAATAATTATAAGGGTACAATTATTTTGGTTATACTCTAACTTAGAGCATCCATTGTAGTCATTGGATTTAAAGTTGAACACAATTAATATTCATTTCAGCTTTAAATCCAATGGCTCTAACTTCTAACATCTCCAACATAGCAATTCCCTAATTATAATCAGTTGGTTTCTTATTGTGTACCGAATAATGTCGAAAGATTTGGGTGGGGGGTTTATTACTTCAATTCCTATTTTCCACCATTTTGTTTTATCTTTTATCTTTGTGAGTACAAAATACAGTAAAATCTCAATGAAATTATCACTTAATAAATTAATCATCTCAATTAAATAATATTATTTGTTAATTCTAACTTGAGGCCAACATATAAGACTGATAATTGAATATAAGATAAGACACTACAAAAAAAAAATTTTATTTTCATATACAACTCACCTAATATATGTTGATGGAGGCTCGCTTCTGTTCTTATTGTTTTTCGCATGATATAAATGTTGAATCAAAATAGAGTAAAAACTTTAATTGATCAAGAAGAAGAAAAAAAAAAACTCTCTTTAGAATAATCTCATAAAATTGCAAAAGAGAAGAACTTTTAAGAAAACTTTCAAATGGTTATAATAAAGCTTTTATTGTTGAATGATAAAACTCAAATACAAATAGGGTATTTATAGGTTACAAGAAACAATCTAAACCACTCATTAAAATAACCACAAACTAATTTAAACCATTAAAATTAAACATGAGAAAAATACCTAATTTTCACCTAACTAAATTAATGTAAGCAATGACATCAAATTAATTTGGGTGTGGGCTTATTTTTGGTTTGGATAAACTTGGGCTATTTGGGCTAATATTAACTTCTCAACACTCCCCCTCAATGTTAGCCCCCATTCTTTGAATCACGCCAAGCTGACGACGGAAATGTTCAAACTTTCCAACACTCAAGCTTTTTGTAAACAAGTCCGCAATTTGCTCATCTGTCTTGATTTGCCTCATCTCAATCTCTTCTTGCAGAACTTTTTCCCTAACAAAGTGGTAATGCACTTCCACATGTTTAGTTCTTGCATGAAAAACAGGATTCTTCGCCAGCCGAATTGCCGATTGGTTGTCACAGTATAACAGAACTGCATAATCTACTAGTTGATGTAGATCATTCATTAGTTGTATCAGCCACGTGCTTTCTTGAGCTGCCATTGCTGCTGCTCGGTACTCTGCTTCTGTAGTTGACAAGGACACAATCGGTTGTCTCTTGCTACACCAAGAAATCGTTCCAGATCCAAGGGTAAACATATACTCAGTAGTTGATCTGCGAGTATCATGATCTCCTGCATAGTCAACATCACAGTAGCCAAAGTTTGCAATTTCCACCTTTCTTGTATAGAAGACCATAGTCTATTGTACTCTTCACATATCTGAGTACTCGCCGAACCGCTTCTAAATGAGACTTCTTCGGATTTTGCATGTAACGACTCATCACGCCAACTGCATAAGAAATGCCAGGTCGAGTCAAGGTTAAGTAGATTAGACTACCCACTAATTGTCGATACATCGATGCATCTTCCAGGTCTTTGCCTTCATGTGCACACATCTTGGCATTTGGTTCCATCGGCGTTGAGATCGGCTTACATTCTAGCATTCCAAACTTCTTCAACAAATCTTTGGCATATTTCTGTTGACAAAGAAATATCCCTTCTTTCGTCTGATCAACCTCTAGCCCAAGGAAATGCTTAAGTTGTCCAAGTTCTTTCATTTGAAAACGAACTGACAAGTTCTCCTTTGTTCGGAAAATTTCTTCAACATCATCTCCAGTGATGATTAGATCATCTACGTACACGAGTACAGTAGCTATCCTTTCTCCATTAGCTTTAGCAAACAAGTTGGAGTCTGCATATGTTACTGAATACCCACTTTGAGTTAGAAATTCAACAATCTTGCCATACTACGCCCTGGGTGCTTGTTTTAGTCTGTAGAGAGCCTTTTGCAGCTTACACACATACTCAGGATGACCTCGGTTCTGAAAACTCATCGGTTGAATCATGTAGATCTCCCGATCCAGCTCTCCATGGAGAAAGGCATTCTTCACGTCCATCTGCCACAAGTTCCAGCTTTTGTTGGCTACAAGTGCAAGTAAGACTCGGACGGTTGTAAGTTTTGCCACTGGACTAAACGTTTCATCATAGTCTAGTCCATATTGTTGAGAGAAACCACGAGCTACCAATCGAGCCTTGTACCTCTCGATTGATCCATCTGGACAGTGCTTTATTTTGTAAACCCATCTGCAGGATATGGGTTTCACATCTTTTGGCTTTGGCACGAGTTCCCAGGTCTGATTTTGCTCAAGTGCAGTGATCTCGTCTTTCATAGCTGTCATCCACTCAGAACTCTGTGATGCTTCTTCGAACGTCTCAGGTTCTATTCCAGTTGCTTCTTCAACTATGGCTGCATTGGCGTATTTGGGATTTGGCCTTCGGGTTCTTGTTGACCTTTGTAATGGAGTTGATTCTTCCGTTTCACTAGGCACACCTTCTTCATCTGGTTGTCGATACACCCCAGATTGCCAAGGATTTAGAATTACTCTTCGTTCGCTATCACTATCGCATAGATCCCCAGCTGAGTTTAGATGAATTTGGACAGTATGCTCCCCCATCTTTTGTTGTAGCATGTCTCCGAATTCTTTCAAGTCTGGCAGCACTTCTTTTTCTGAGGTCCACCATGAGGATGCTTCATCAAACACCACATCTCGTGATGTGTAGCACCTTCCATTTACTGGATCACAACACTTCCACCCTTTTCGCTGGTTGTCGTATCCCACAAAGATACATCTGACTGTTTTCTTATCGATCTTGCTATGTAGATGGTCAGGAACAAATACATAGCATACACAGCCGAATACTCGAAGATAACTAACTGTAGGTTTCTTGTTCCACAATTTCTCAAAGGGTGAAACAAACGCCAACCTTGGTTGAGGAAGCTTGTTGATGACATGAGCTGCAGTTCTCATACCTTCGGCCCAAAATCTTCCAGGTACATTCTTCGCATGTAGCATACTCCGGGAAATTTCAGCAAGGTGCCGATTCTTCCTCTTTGCTACACCATTTTATTGTGGCGTATTGACACAAGTATACTGATGACGTATTTGGCATTCCCGTAGGTATTGAGAAAACTCTCTCGAGCTATACTCACCCCCGTTGTCTATGCGCAAGCAACGAATCTTTTGCTCCACTTCTCCTTCGACTATCTCTTTGAACTCTTTGAACTTTGAGAATGCTTCAGATTTTTCTTTCATGAAGAAAGCCCATACATATCTGGAGAAATCATCAATAAACATAACCATATACCGCATTCCGCCAATTGATGGTTGCTTAACGGGTCCAAACACATCAGAGTGAAATAACTCTAATAGTTTCTTTGCTTTAAACTTTGACTCCTCGTATGACAATTGATGTGCTTTACCATATTGACATCCCGCGCAAACAGTATTTGTTCTCACGTCAAGTTGAGGAAGTCCCTTAAGCATCGACTTCTTCACCATCACACTTAGCTTGGAATAACTAACATGACCTAGCCACATGTGCCACAGATCTGCCGTCTCATTCCTTCTTGTCTTGTCTACGTATGCAGACTCAGCTGACATCACATAAACTGACTCCAATCGTCGTCCCTCCATCGTAGGCTTTTCTGAGATCTTCAGGTCTCGGAATACCTTCACATTTTGTGGACCAAACAAGACATAGTGGCCTGATGATGTCAATTGAGCTACGGATATCAAATTTTTCTTCATTCTTGGAACATGGTAGACATCTTGAAGTGGCACTTGGTTGGGACTATATCGAGGTGTAACGATCGCTTTACCGATGTGAGCTATCGGTAACCTTGAGTTGTCAGCTGTTACCACCACACGATTTCCCTTATACTCAGAACAGTTTTGCAACTTCTGTCTATCACATGTCATGTGATTTGAGCAGCTTAAGTCTACGATCTAATCATTCTCGTAGTTAATCTTTTCTGGTGTTGTTGCCGTGAGAGCTAATTCTTCTTCCTCCATAGCGAGTAATGCTTCGGCATCCCAGCTATCTTCACTATCTTCTTTAGAACTAGAAGTAGCAATATTGCTTTCGGTAGACTTCTTTTTTAACCAACAATCTCTCTTTATGTGGCCCTTTTTCCCGCAATTGTAACATTCGCCATCGAACTTTCTATTACTGTCACGATTCTTCGAAGCTCCCCCTGGACGAGAGCCATTCCCTCCCTGATGACTTTTTGTCTGTTCACTAGTCTTTCTAGATCCGCCTTTGTTGTGCTGTCTTGAACCATCTCTGCTTTGGTTGGTGTAAAGCGCTTCCTCTTCACCCTTTAGTGAGACTCATCCCATTTTCTTGGCTATAGCTTCTTGGCCTGTCAGCAAATTTTCAAACTCAACAAGTGATGATTGTGTCGGCCATCCTTGTACAGCGGCTACAAAGCTTCGGTATTTGGGTCTCAAGCCATGGACAATTATTCTTTTTATCATGGCTTCCCCAATAGCAGTTGTCGGATCTAATTCTGAAATTTCGCGGCATATCAACTTCACCTTGTGAAAGTATTGGGCAACCGCCATGTCGTGTTGCGCCATTGATAGAAGTTCATTCTCGAGAAGTTGCAATTTTGTATCGTTCCTCTTCGAAAAGAGTGTAGCGAAGGTGTCCCACGCTTCCTTCGGTGATTTAGCATCCCGAATGTGCTCCAACATTTCTTCTTCTATGGTGGTCTTTAAAGCAAACATTGTTTTGCCTGCTTTAATTTTCCACTTCCGCAAGACGCCGTTAGCATCTTCCGCCGCCGGTTGTGTAACTTCACTACCACCGACAACCTCCCACAAGTCTTGACCTTGAAGGTAAGACTCTATACAAGTTGCCCACGTGCTTTAGTTCTGGTTGTTGAGCTTCTTGATTCCTCCAACAACTTGAAGATCACTCATCGTATCGACAAGACTTTGACTACACCGAACAAGCTTGAGTGACTATCGTGCAGAGTAATACACTACTCTTGACACAAAGAAGCTCCCTCTCAAGGTTTGTGATAACCCCAGCAATAATCTCAAGAAATCTTTTCTGATGTGGAAGATCAGTCAAAACTGCAACCACAGAGCATACTCGGAATTTCAAGAGACTTTACAACCAATGGCTCTGATACCAAATGTTGAATCAAAATAGAGTAAAAACTCTAATTGATCAAGAAGAAAAAAAAAACTCTCTTTAGAATAATCTCACAAAATTACAAAAAGAGAAGAACTCTTAAGAAAACTTTCAAATGCTTATAATAAAGCTTTTATTGTTGAATGATAAAACTCAAATACAAATAGGGTATTTATAGGTTACAAGAAACAATCTAAACCACTTATTAAAATAACCACAAACTAATTTAAACCATTGAAATTAAACATGAGAAAAATACTTAATTTTCACCTAACTAAATTGATGTAAGCAATGATATCAAATTAATTTAGGTGTGGGCTTATTTTTAGTTTGGATAAACTTAGGCTATTTGGGCTAATATTGACTTCTCAACAAAAAAATATACATCCCCTCAATCAGCAATCACCCAAAGTTGTAAATTTTCAATAACAGTCATTAATTGCATCTCTCTTTTTGGCATAGGCTCTCCTGTCATATAGAATATGACAAATTTATGACCATTTGAGCAGGTGGTTGCATTACTTGCATGTATACTTGCATATGCCAAAAAAATTAGTCCACTGAAGATGGCCCATTCTTAAGAGACCGTGAGTTAGAATGCCATCAAATTTGAGTCATTCGATCGAAACGTATCCTCAAAGTTGCAACTACTTTGCCAATTGTTTGCACGCATATGATTTGCTTGTCAAATGATTGGAAGAAAATAACATCAACATATTCCTTCTAAGTTTCTAAAATCATTCAACATACCTTCACTTCCACAACAAGGCTGGCCTGATTTTGGACAAATTAAAGACAAAATATATACACATCATCATATCTTGCAAAGAGAAGCAAGAGCATTCTAGTTTGTCCAAAAGTATATAAATTGCCTCTTTTGTTTTCATTTAATATCTTCCAAAATCCCAACACTTCATTAGGGCGGGGGGGAAGAAAAGAAAGAAAGAAAGAAATCTGCAGCAGAAAAGTGTTTCCTTTGTTTCTCCAGAAGAGGTGAGCATGCATCCTACTCTCTTTTTCCCCACCTTCAACTTGCTTCTAAAGTTTCTTTAAATTCATTCCTTAGGGATGAAAGATTTTGATTACGTTGTTTACAGGAAACTTTTTTTTTTTTCTTTTTTGGTTATTCTGTGCCATAAGGCAAATTAAATGAAGAAGAGAATTAGTGCACGCATCCGAAAGTGCATTGCCCAAGCAGGTTTGTTTACATGTTTTTAAGTTCTTTTTCTTTTCCTTTTATCGTATAGAACAAATGTTAGTACTATCTCTTGAGATTATAACTAATTAAACCAATAAGAAGCAGTAACAGGGTTGAAATTGGAGCCAAAAGTTAGCGGGGTTATGTTTTTAACTTCGTTTATTTTAATAACTAAAAAAAGTTGCAGAACCTAGCTAGGACCAATGGTTGTTGAAACTTGGAAACAGTAGTTGAAATTGCACTAACTACTAAACCTATAATACATCAAAATTTATTGCAGGTGACAAATAACTTTAGCTGGCAAAGCCAATGGCATATTATTTTCCTCCTCTATCCTTATCAACATATGTGGGAGAGAAGTTCAAAGGACTTACGATTTTCATATTCTAAAATCATTCAAATTTCAATACACTAAAAAAGTGAAAGATAGTGCACTATTATAGTTCATATTTTTTCTCATCTTCTAGTTCCATCAACAATTAAAGTCACATGATCGTTATCACATAATATCAAAAAGAGTCTTATTCCATAAATATGGAAATTTGATTGTAAATTTAATTAGTTTATCTTCTGGTATAATTAATAGGGGAAAGAGGTAGTTTAATTGTTTTGAAAAACGTAGTTTTGCATGTGAACAGATTTAAGTGTCTATTGAATGAGCTTTGTATTAGGATGTTCAATCATGCCGAAGAATAATGCTAAATAATAAGCCATCTAGAAGGGGACCTACGATAAAGTGGCCTCATTCGCATTCACGTCTCTCTTTTTATACAATCGCGATAGGTCTCATTATCAAAATCAATTCCCATGTCACCTATTTAAAGCCGATGCCTCAATTTGTACAAACATCATGGGCAAACTTGTCTCTAACATCATGTTGATTTTATCAAAAGATGAATTATTAAAGTTATTGACGGGACAAGAGCCAAGGGCATCAGCTATCAAAAGATGAACTTATTAAGAAGAGTTAACGTCGATGCTAGGGAATCAATTAATTTAGTGCAAGATCTTAAAAAAAAATTTTAAAAATTGAGGTTAAAATATTGAATTTGTTATATATATATATATATATATAAATGCCGATAAAAATATACTAATAAGAAATTTTAAAGTACCAAAAAATTCAGAAAAAACACTTAAACATTGTTTTGGCGATATATACAGCATCGAGCGCAGATATTTCGAGCCAACGCACCGATGTTGATGTACGAGAAGAATATGCTCATGCCTTCCGGACAGAATCATACAATGAGTTTTGGACACGTGTCCTTGCTTTATCAAACAAAGATTCAGCCAAATCTATCCAAGTTGAGTCTACAACAGCGGCTCGACTCTCATCCTATCGACTCTTTGCCGAGCAACTCTTGGATCCTGATCAATCCGCAGTTATTCGGATCCTGGACTTGGTCAAAACAACCTCTCTAATATTTGATTATTTCACTGAGACCGCCAACGCTTCTCTATTCTTTGGGCCTTTATTAAAAGACATCGATAATGTTCGCATCAAGTATCGATCTTTTAAAGTCATTGTTAATTCACTTGAAAATGCTCATGCTTTACCGATAAATTACTTTTCGAGTGTGGTGATCCGACTAACCGAATTTTCTAATTTATCGAACCCGTTTGCTGCGTCTGCTCCGACTACTTGTCGATTTCGGGTCGTTCAAGCCGGATGCGGGAAGCTACTCAAACAACTCGAGTCGAGTCGAGACAAGGCTCGAGCCAGGCTTCAGCTAATAAATATAACAAAACACGGCTCTGCTACATTCCTACTGGCTATCACAATTTCACTAACCGTAATAGTCGCATCACACGCACTTGCATTGCTAGTGGCTGCGCCGGGTTTGATTGCGGCCTCGCTTGAGCTGGCTTCAACAAGGAGGTTAGTCAGGGTATCGATTCAGCTTGATGCAGCCGCAAAAGGGACTTATATATTGAACAGGGATTTGGATACCATAAGCCGGCTTGTGGCTCGGCTGAATGATGAGCTGGAGCACATGCGTTCGACGGTTAAGTTTTGGCTTGAGAGGGGAGAGGCTCGGCTCCAAGCAAGCGGTGAAGTGGCCCGCCAGCTACTGAAGAACGATGCCAGCTTTAGCCAACAGCTTGATGAGCTTGAAGAACATCTGTACTTGTGCTTTATGACTGTCAACAGAGCTAGAAACCTTGTAATGAAAGAGATTTTGGATCCGGGTCAATCCACGACCCGAGATCTAAATATGATGTAAAAATGACTATTTTTTGAAAAAATGAATTTTTTTTTTCACTTAAGAACGTGCAAGTTGGACAAACAATCAACCGATTAACCATTTCAAATGGCAAAAAAAAAAAATATTTATTACAATCTCTAACATGTAGTGGTTCTCCAAAAAATGAGGCTCTCACTGGTTTATGTTTAAAGTTTAATAAAGTTTTTTTTTTATATTAAACCATATGTTATCTGAATATTACATTAAGGTCTTAACTAATTTAAATTCGAGTCGGGTAGAATCACTAGGGCGGCAAAACTCTCCCATCAAGTATTTAACGCAACTGCATTCCCAAATCTCAAACCGAGAATCTTACTTAAGATAAAACAGCTCTATGCCAACTGATCTACACGTTTATTGGTTAAAATTCAATTAAGCTTCAATTGCCGGTCTATAGGACCCGCCAATCAATTCCCAGCAGTCAAGCCACTTCTTATACCGTCCATTTTCCATTTTTATTTAAGAGGACCAGCTGCTGCTGCTGCTGCCCATTTATTATTCACACCCAACGGTTTGCCAATTGCCATTATAAGTTAACAGATGAATAATTGCACCCTAGAATTTCGGCCAAAATTGGCCAAATAACCGATATCTTTTAACAATGTATTTATTATATTTAGTCACGCGCTAAGAAAACTTGTTAATTTTTCTTTTCGTTAAATATATACACTACTCATCATATTCTTATATTCGTACAGCTGAAGAGAGCAAATTATACATATTTCCCATCGTGCATGCTGGCATTTTAAATTAAAGAATTAATTAAGCTCGATTATTATCAGCAAAAGTAAATTGTACTTTTGTTTCCCAACAACATGGAAATTAGTTAAAAACTTTAATAAAACACTGTCTCTTATAAGCCTCAAGATCCCCGTGGCCCGGCATGCAATAATGTGCCAAAAAAGTTTAAGCTAGGTTCTGACAAAAATGGTTAACTGTTTTACCGAGCACAAATATTCGTGGACAACTCCTACCGAACAAGGCGGTTTGTGATTCAAATTCATTAATTGAAAGCTACGACGACAATTTCAAAATCACGATCATGCTGCAAAGGTTTATAGGTATGGCCGTGTCTGTTGAAGAAGATAAGCCTCAACAATATTGTATATTCACAAGAAGATGAGGGTCTTCATTCAACCACTTGCTTGTGAAGCTTTCCTTTAATTTTATTTAGGATTTTGCTAATTTTGCGTCACACGTACGTCTTAAATTTGTTAGTATCTCTTAAGTTCCATCAACATTTTACAGTTAATTAATTATATCCATAATATGATCTTAAGCTTTTCAAATTTTTACAAGTTGTAATAATTTGACGAGAGCAGTCAGCTTGGACTCGGCATTTATTAATACGTGAATATGGAAAGTTATGACATTCACCATACATTTTATTAATACCTTAATATATTTTCTCAAAAATGTCAAAATGATGTAACCTACTTCAGTGCATACACCTACCCGTTTCAAAATGCACATTTTAAGTTGATTTATTGCATTGGAAATAAGATGTTAGTATTTCAATTCCAAAGGGATATATTTGCATCCAATTTGGAGGCGGGTAGTATAGGGGATGCATGGTAACTTTAATGCGAAAATACAATGTGTATTACTGAAGAAGTATTTAATTTCACTTAGAAATATGATACGCCAAAAAATTCTCAAGGTGCAACACCTATAAGCACAACGTACAAGTGCTTAAAGCAAAACTGCCCTTTCACAAAATTTAAGGTGAGGTGAGGTGCGTAATAATGTCGTCGACATTATTGATTTACTTTTAGCCAATGCAGGAGAGAAGCTTCACCGATCATCAACTTGATTTCTACCCTAACTAATTAACACAAAGTGACATAGAAAATACTAATTGATCACAACTGCTTTCATGAATTCCATTAATGCTCCCTCAACCACACAAGCAGTGATTCTTCTTTCCCTATAAAAAAGGGAAGGAAAAAAAAAAAAAAAACCCACAACCAGAAGTGCTCTTGAACATATATCATCTCTTCTATTACTTCATCCAACAAAAACAAATCGAAAGTGCTTTTTACAATCAGAACCCTAATATTAGAAATGGCAGAGATAACAAAGGTGAAGATTACAAGCAAAACCCATGTGAAGCCGAGCAAAGTGATAGGAAGAAGAGAGTGTCAGCTGGTGACTTTTGATCTGCCGTATCTGTTTTTTTATTACAACCAGAAGCTGTTGTTGTATAGAAACGGGGATCGTGAGTTTCACGACGCTGTCGAGAAACTCAAAGATGGGCTTAAGCATGTGTTGGAGGAGTTTTATCAGCTGGCTGGGAAGCTGGGGAAAGATGAAGAAGGTGTCTTTAGGGTTGAGTATGATGATGACATGGACGGCGTCGAGGTGGCCGAGGCCGTCGCTGATGAGATCGCCGTCGACGATCTGACGGCTGAGGAAGGCACCAAGAGTTTCAAGGAATTGATTCCCTATTATGGAGTCCTGAACTTGGAGGGGACTCATCGGCCTTTGTTGGCTCTTCAGGTACAACACTAAATTCAATAAATTCATCCAAAAAACAAAAATCTAAATGGTTTTTGTATCTATTTTAATTTACTTCATAGACAGGAATAGCTTGTAACAATTTTTCGTTGCATGTTAAAACAACTTTACTTTGCACACGTTAATTCAATAATGTCATGTCATGTAAATACACCTATGCATTGTCAGTGCTCAACCGGACAGCTGCCTTTGTGACCCATAAAGAGAAACCTTTTATTTGTCTCCAACATTAAATGAATAATGCGATCTAAAAATTCAAATATAACACAACACTAGTCACTATACTGCATTATTGAGTATTGACACTTCTCATTAGACAGTTATATTGTGGGATCTGTTGCATGAAATCTGCAGGCATCAGAAACATGTACATTATGGTGAGAAAAGATAGTAATTTAATTATAATAAAGAAAATATTTCTGTCATTGACAAAAGAAATTTAAAAAGAAAAAAAATAGGACCCAAGCGGATGTGATAGAAAATTGATTGATTTGTCACCCATTTTAAGATCTCTTTTCATTTATAAGAGGTACATTACATCTGTCTGTGATAAATGCCTTTATTACTAAGCTTGAAGATCAAATAGGCAACCAAGGGTCTTGTTGATCTAGACAAAAATAGCCTGAATTGACTTTCTATCTGGTTGATCAAATAGTTACAAAAGCAAATTTAATCGCGAAAATGACATGCAAATATTATACTACAATGTGGGGGTAAACACTTAGTTACATTCATGTAACTTATACCCACATACATAAACAGTGTATAGGTCATGAATTATAATTTAAGAGCCCTCTAATGTGAGTTCCACACATGAATTTATGTAATTATATTCAATAAAATCTATTTTTCCTTATTAAGAAAAATATATATAGGGTGGGATTAATCAATCTTAGTTGTCAAAATTCTTCATCAATTTATTGCTACCTACTTGTTGGCAAGTAGCTAAAATAATTATATATATTTAAAACGACGCGGAGGTTTTGTACCTCTGAAGATGATTAATGGGATGGTAAATATCACTTGTTTCGAATTTAGTACACATAAACTGATATGGTTTCAACATCCAACTTCAACCCACATCATAAATACCCAACAATTTTTGGTGTCCTGATGGGGCCACCAGTCAAGAGTTTGAGACTTTAATTCTATATTATATATCTTGCAAAAATTTTGTTAATTAATTAATTAATTAAAAGAGTAAATTAAAATTATGAATTCCAATTTTGTATTTGGAGTATGCATTATCGAATTATAAGTCCTCAGAAAAGGGGGGGGGGGTGTATAAAAAGAATCTCATTTTTAGCTGGACTGGGGACCTGTATCAGCTTCAGGCCATTAATGGTGTATTTATGCTTCATTATAAATTTCCCTTGCGTTTTCATCGTTCAATTTCGTGACGTTGGTTCCAGTTTCATCATAGCCGTCCATCATGAGTCTTACTTACATGTTATCTTGATCGTGTGCGCACAGGTGACCAAGCTGAAAGACGGACTGGCAATTGGATGCGCGTTCAATCACGCGATCCTAGACGGCACCTCCACGTGGCACTTCATGAGCTCATGGGCCCAGGCTTGCAAAGGGGCCACCTCAGTCTCGGTCCCACCTTTCCTGGAACGCACAAAATCCCGCAACACGCGCGTGAAGCTTGACCCCTCACTCCCCCCGGACCCACACTCCCAATCCAGCGGCGACGCTGCTGCCAAGCAGGAACCGGTGCTAAGAGAGAAAGTCTTTAAATTCTCCGAAGCGGCCATCGACAAGATCAAGTCAAAAGTCAACGAAAACGGGCCATCGGACGGTTCAAAACCGTTCTCAACGTTCCAATCACTAGCTGTGCATATCTGGCGCCATGTAACCCATGCACGTAGCCTAAAACCCGAAGACTACACAGTCTTCACAGTCTTCGCCGATTGCCGGAAACGCGTGGACCCGCCGATGCCGGATAGTTACTTCGGGAACCTAATTCAAGCCATCTTCACGGTGACGGCGGCGGGGCTATTAACAGGAAATCCACCGGAATTTGGAGCGTCCATGATACAGAAGGCTATAGAAGCGCACACCGCTAAGGCCATTGACGAACGCAACAAAGAGTGGGAGAACGCACCGAAGATCTTTCAGTTCAAGGACGCCGGCGTGAACTGCGTGGCGGTGGGGAGCTCGCCGAGGTTCAAGGTTTACGAGGTTGATTTCGGGTGGGGAAAGCCGGAGAGCGTGAGGAGCGGGAGCAACAACAGGTTTGACGGGATGGTGTATTTGTACCAAGGCAAGAGCGGAGGGAGGAGCATTGATGTTGAGATTACTTTGGAACCTGGTGCAATGGAGAGGCTTGAGAAGGATAACGAGTTTCTCATGGAGCTTTAGCTTAATTAATTATTACTTCTTCATTTGCAAATAAATTTGACATCAAAATGTTTCAGTGTCTGAAGTTTGTGTTGCTAGCGTATGACATTTTCTAAGGGATTTCTTTGTTGTTTGGATTTGGAAGTTTCATATAATTAATTTAATATAATATGGAGGGCGCCTATGTACTTTGAATTTATTGGGTATTAATTTTCTTTTATGCTCGTTCGTGTCTCATTGATGTTTTTGTTAATTTCTTTTCAATTAACTAGACAATATCAGTATGATACATTTTTATCTATCTAATTTTATTTTTATTTGCACGAGAACAGGCAATCTGTCATTCAATCAAAATCCGAGTATAAGTTGATATAAAAAATAATATATATATATATATATATTTTATTTTAAGGTTTGATGAATGAGGATGAGAAACATCACTTTCTAAATATTGACTCTTGTCTTTGTTATTGCTCAAATTCGGATAAATGCAGACGTAAAGTCCATTCACGACTTTCTGAACAGACGCTACTTGTAAAAAAAAACTTATATAGAGTACAAGGTGTATGGAGTTTGAATCCCATTGTTCAATACTTTAAAAAAATGTATATATTGTTCAATGAATTAACTAGAGACTGTCTAAATCTAACTGTGGCTTTTTTTTTTAACTATAAGATGGTTCTGAGTGTGCCTCAACTGTGGGTCTAACCGTGACTTTTAATTCGCCCCCAAAAGATTATGTTCGTTGGTTGCTAGAAAAACATAATTAAAACGTGCTGATGCTTGTTTATTGAGCTATGAATGACTCTCGTCTCGTTTCGTTTTGTTTGTGTTAAGAGTTGGGGAAGTTGGCTATCTCATAATGCGTCTGTTACAGCCAGTACTGGCTGGTTAATGTGCCTTTGTTGGCATAGCATATTTCTGAATTTATTATCCGTTGAGTAACTACTAACTACCGATGAGCTTAATTTATAAGGCATCATATGATCAATTAAGTGGGGCTAACGGTCGTTAAACAAGAAATTGAAAAAAGAACAATAATTCCCACCCGAAAATGAAATGATTTAAACAAGAAATTTAAGAAAAATAAATCAAAGACTCGTGGGCTGAATAAATCTTTCAACAAAAATTCAAAGCTAGCCCAGTACAGCTAATAAGCCCATTTAGCAATTTGTGGCCTTCGATAAGATCGAATCGTGCGCATTTAAAAATCCTCAACGCCAAAGTTGCAGCAAAATCAAAACTAAATTCTAGTTCTTCATTATAGGGTTTGTTTTATCCTCCTTCTATTGCAAGATCGAAAGGAAACCAAATGGCGAGAAACAATCTTGGCCGTATATTCGCATCAATCGCCGATCTCTCAGCCCCACCGAAGCTATCCCCTACGCTCGTCGGATCCTCCAACTCGGTGAGCCGACTCATTCGCTCATCATCATCGACTCGGCAAGAAAACTCGCCCGTCAAAGAACCAGGAGAGACCGTTAAATCAAATCAAGAAAGCGAGGAAATTGTCGATGATCAAGAAGATGAAAACGAAGAAGATACTGGTGACTTTGTGAATAAAGATACCGGAGAGGTCGGTGGGCCCAGGGGTCCCGAGCCTACCCGTTACGGTGACTGGGAGCGTAACGGTCGATGCTATGATTTTTAATTTATTGTGAGTTTTTTTTTTCATTTTTACTGTTATTGTTATTATAAAATTTGAGATTATTAATACATTTTATTTTCTTTGGACAAATTCCAATGTAGTGAGAGCTGAAGAATAAAAGCTTTGCTGCTGTTTTGAATTGAACACGTGCAATTGAATCTGAAAGCCCTTTTTTTGATTTGATGTTGCGTTTAAGAAACAAAGGCTCATTTGTTTTTCTCCACTGGATCCATGATCCATCGATTGAACCGGAAATGTTTTTAAGATTTGGATTGTTTACACAAGTGCAAGATAGACCGGTCGAAGCCATGTGTTTTTTTTAGAGTGGATTAAAATTAGTTTTAGTTAAAATATCAATGTATTAATTATATTAGGAATAAATCAATTTAGAACACTTATTTGAAATTTTTCTGAAGTTGTAAATTGGGCGCTTCATATTAATCTAATAAGAGTTCTTTAATTTAAATGAAAAAAAAAATATGATTTCTTGATATTTAATATTCGAGAACCAAATGGTAAATGTAAAATTCAACTACTAAATGGCTAAAGAATGGAAAATCCACGAAAAGTGAAAATATAAACTCGGCTCAAATCTGGCTTAGAAATAAACTACCCATCTATAAGTAAAAATTAATAAAAGGATTAAGTTTTATAACTTAAGAAATAAGTATATTTAATAAGAATATTTTTAGAATATAATATATTTTTTATATTCAAATAAAAGTTATAAAAACTTATTTTCTTTATTCCTATGTAAATGTATAAAAATCGAACATAAATTATAAAAGAAATAGATAAATAAGATTTAAAAAATATTTAAAATTAATAAAATTTTATATTTAAGACGTTTAATATATAAAATTTAAGTATAATATCATGTTCAGTTGAAAAATATTTTACATGAAAAGAAGAGATTTAAAATTAGAACTTCGTTGACATGAGGGATAAGACAGTTCATTAGCCAATATTAAAATAAAAAAATTGAGCAACCATAAGAGTTTCAATGGATTATAATTAGGGTTTTACTAAGTTATAGCCCCTATAACTTATATTGCATACAAAAATTATGTGAATCCTGCAATCTGTTATTATTTTTTATGTATTTTTTTTAATAAGGTGCAAGTTAATTAGCAATTGCCTTATAATTATGGTATCAACTAAAAATACATTTTTCTTTTTATTTATTTATTTATTTATTTTAACTACAAAAGTGAGAAATGTTTTAAACTGGGGTATCCGTGTAAGGTAACCAAAATTTTTGGGCCATGTCATCATGTCGGTAAATTACTAAACTTACCGAATAAATTAAATTAAAAAATATAATAAATGGGAAAATACAAATATCAGGGTTTTGTTTTCTCCTTCGTTCGGTGTTCCTCTTTTTCAGTCACTCTCAACCTTAAAACCTCTTCGCGAACTTCTCTACGGTTCCCTTCGTCCGGGGAATGTAAGTTAGATCTCTCACGCTTCTACTTTTCATTCCACAACTTCGTGAATAAATTTTTTTAGGATTTTTGTGGGTTTTTTTTAATTTTTTTAATTCGAGTTCTTAGATTTGGATGTCCAAGATTCAATCTTAAATTGGGGGGGGGGGGGGGGGCCTTTCATATAGTGTTCTCTAAATGGGTTGTAATTGGTATTTCTATTAGACCTCTGCTTAGTTGATTGTAGCGCAATTTCTTGGGTTCTTCATGTTAGGTTGTTTAGTTTGCTTGTATGCTTCTAGGTTTAAATTATGAAGAAACTCTATTAAATTTTAGTTAAATGGTATGAAGAAGGGAAACTTATCCCAAGCGGAGTCAGAAGCTGGATTTTAATTGTAGTGGAAATGGAGTACAATGAATTTTAGTTCTGGGGAAGTAGAATTCATTTTGAATCCTAATATGTACTATCCTCTGTTACGCTGCAGGATTTTTGTTAAAAGGAAAATTCTTATTCAACCAACTTTTGTTTTATAGGCTCAGAAGGTACTTATTCATCCTTTTTGTTATACAATTTCAGGGTGATTTGTTTGTAGTGTCATCAGTCATATTGACGGGTAGCCTGTTTCATTACACAACTCCTTGAGGGCATTGCAATGGATTCACCAGAACGTAGTCGGAGTTACACGAAACGAGAAATAGAGGATGGTATTGATGTTAAGAGTGAAAGGGCCAGGGATGATGAAGAGTGGGAGGGCAGTGATAAGAGGAAGCATAGGTCAAGCAAGTCTAGAAAGCCTAGCAATGGAGAAGAAGCTGAGGGGTTAGATGGTAGTGGAAGAAGGAGGAGTTCTGGTGACAGAAACGAGAGTCGTAAGAGGCCTGGCGGCTCTAGCAAAGCAGACAGTGATGAAGATGATTATGATACAAGAAAGGAGCAACGTTCTAAGCAGTTGAAGAGAAAACAAGAGGAGAGTTCCTTGGAAAAGTTGAGCAGTTGGTACCAGGATGGAGAAATAGATAACAGAAAAGATGGTGGAGATAAATCTGGGAGCAGAGGGCATAGTCGGGCTGATGAAAGTGAGAGAAGAAAAGTGAGTTCGAAGTTTTCGGAGCATGAGAGTTCCAGGAGTGGAAGTAAAATCAAGGAAGATAGATCCCATGATGGAGAGTTTGAGAAGACACTGGATAGAGATTCAAGGTACTCTGATAGAAGGGAAAGTGGCCGTGAGAAGGGTAATGATTCTTCTGAGCAAGGCAGAAGCTCAAGGAGGAGATGGGATGATTCTGATACTCTCAGGAAAGCTGAAGAAACTAATTATGAAAGAGCTGATATGAGAAGTGGAAGGACTTCTGATTCTAAATATGAGAGTTCTAAAGAGAGAAGTGCTTCTGCAAGACATGAATCCAGTGAGAGTAAAAGCAGGGGTATAGATTCCAACAGTGAGAAGGGTATCAAGTCCAACAACAGGGAAGAGAGAAGGATTGATTCTGAGAAGAGCAAGAGCAAAGGCAGGTCAGAAGCTCTAGAAGAAGAAAATAGGGCTAGTCCTATTAGTCACGAGGACAGATCTATGAGGGATAAAAATGAGAAGCACAGGCAGCAGAGAACTCCAACTGCTCGAGATATTCCTGAAGGCCGTGAAAGGTCGTCGATCAAAGATGAAGATGGAAATACATGGATGAAAGATAAAAGTGTTAGGGAAGTTGGGCGCTCAAATAGGTCCAGGACCCCAGAGAGAAGTGGAAGACGTCATCAAGATTCAGAACACTCTGAGGGGGATTATGAAAGAAGCATTGAGCTTAAACGGAAGGAACATGAAAAAGATAGTCACAGGGACGATAGAACCAAGGCCAGAGATGATGGTTGGATTGACAGGAATAGGGATCGGGAAGGTTCGAAAGATAACTGGAAAAGAAAGCAACCCAATAACAATGACAAAGATTCAAAAGATGGGGACATTTTTTATGACCGTGGCAGAGAATGGGAGTTACCTAGGCATGGTCGAGAGAGGAATGACCATGATAGGCCTCATGGTCGGTCAGGTAACAGAAAAGATGGAAGTAGGGGTGAAGCTGTGAAGACATCATCAAATTTTGGAATTTCAAATGAGAACTATGATGTGATAGAGATCCAAACCAAGCCTTTGGATTATGGAAGAGCAGAGGCTGGGCCCAGCTTTTCCCGGAGACCTGAAGTTGGCCACCAATCCGATGTTCAGTTGGCTCCAAATGAACAAGAGTGGCCATATATGGAAGAAGATAGGGCAAAAAGAAGTGACATTTATGGATCTGGGCTCTCAGGTGAGGATTCAAGAGACAGATTTATGGATGATGGTACCTCTATGCGAGATCTAAATTCATGGAGAGATGAGATTGACTACAAGGGTGGTAAAGGAAGAGGCCAGAAAGGTAATCTGTCTGGTCGCCCTGCTGGTTCTGCTGGTGGTTCACAGCCTCCATATGGAAACCCGGATTCTGGTTCTTTTGGTAGAACTCCACCACAAGGAGGGAAAGGTAGTAGGGCAGGTAGAGGAGGAAGGGGCAGACTTACCGGGAGAGACAACCAACAGGTCGGGGTGCCATTGCCTATGATGGGGTCACCTTTTGGGCCTCTTGGAATGCCACCACCCGGACCAATGCAGCCACTGAACCCTAATATGTCACCCGCTCCTGGTCCTCCAATTAGCCCTGGTGTCTTCATTCCACCTTTTTCTCCTCCTGTGGTCTGGCCTGGGCCTCGGGGAGTTGATATGAATATGCTAGGTGTCCCACCTGGTCTCTCTCCTGTTCCTCCTGGACCATCAGGTCCAAGATTTCCTCCTAATATGGGGACTCCAATGAACCCTGGTATGTACTTTAATCAATCAGGTCCCGGAAGAGGGGGGCCTCCCAGCATGTCTGGGCCTGGCTTTAATGCTAATGGACCAGTAGCACGAGGGACAGCACCTGACAAACCCTCCGGTAGTTGGGCCCCTCCTAGATCTAGCGGAACCCCTGGTAAAGCTCCTTCTAGGGGAGAGCAGAATGATTACTCTCAGAATTTTGTTGACACTGGTATGCGACCCCAGAATTTCATCAGGGAGCTAGAGCTCACCAATGTTGTAGAGGATTACCCCAAGCTTAGGGAGCTTATACAGAAAAAGGATGAGATTGTATCCAAGTCTGCTACTGCTCCAGTGTATTTCAAATGTGACCTGCGTGAATTTGAGCTTTCCCCTGAATTCTTTGGAACCAAGTTCGATGTTATTCTTGTGGACCCTCCTTGGGAGGAATACGTTCATCGAGCTCCTGGTGTTGCTGACCAAATGGAGTACTGGACATTTGAAGAAATACTCAATCTAAAGATTGAGGTAATCTGTTTGCATATCACATTTCCTTGCGGATGTTTTTCAGTAAGAAATGAGTACTGTTTTGTGCTTGTCCTTGCATTGGCATTTGTGGCACCAATGATATAATTGTTTAACCATTAATTTTAAACTTATCATTTTTTTAGGCATTTCATATGATAACAACATAGTTCCCATAATTGGATATACCCTGTTACTTTGCTATATGTAGTAATGTCTGTAGTTGTGAATGCATCTTATACAATTGTTGCTTTTGGAGATACGATGCATTTTTTCTTGTCAAGTAAATGCCATATTTCTGTCTTTTGACCAAATATTTATCCATATTTTGAACCATTTTATTCTCAGGCAATTGCAGATACGCCTTCTTTTATCTTCCTATGGGTGGGTGATGGTGTAGGTCTTGAGCAGGGTCGCCAGTGTTTGAAGAAGGTACATAAATAGAAAATGAGTGGGATGTTGCGTTCCCTTTAGCTGTAACAAAGTTATGTGCTGTGATGTGCAATCAAGCATTATATAATTTAACTGTATGTTCTTGGTAATGCAGTGGGGTTTTAGGAGGTGTGAGGATATTTGCTGGGTGAAGACAAACAAAAATAATGCAACTTCAGGGCTGCGGCATGGTCACACCTTGTTTCAGCACTCAAAGGTGGATAGAATATTTAGTTTCCATCATGGATACTCTTTTACATATTTGATATTTTCATGACATAATGAATTTATGATGCAGGAACACTGTTTGATGGGTATTAAAGGAACTGTCCGTCGAAGTACCGATGGTCATATAATCCATGCCAACATTGACACCGATGTAATTATTGCCGAGGAACCTCCTTATGGTTAGTAATATACTTGACATCTTAGACACTGATGTTAGGAGTACGCATCTATATAATTAGTGTTTATTTGCTAGTCTTTTGCGTGTGAAGGATTTACATGAAAAGACCACATAGTAATCCATTATCGCAAGTGTGCCATGAGAAAAAAGTTAATATGACGAATAATTATAAAATTCTTGCTTTAATTGGAAAAACATGTGCTCAACATTGTGCTCTCCTATGATAGAAATCATGGCTATATACTGAATCTCTTACACGCTGTTCAATATGGGTTACTAGGCACTAACTGAAAATTCTTCTGCCAATGACATTGTAGGTTCAACTCGAAAGCCTGAAGATATGTATCGGATAATTGAGCATTTTGCCCTTGGGCGCAGAAGGCTTGAGCTCTTTGGTGAAGACCACAATATCCGATCTGGTTGGTTGACTGTTGGTAGTGGACTATCTTCATCAAATTTCAATAAGGAGGTATGCTATTACTTAAAAACATGATTGATTATACCAGGGGAATACTTTTATGTACATTATTTTATCTGCTTTCTGAAACTGCCCCATAATTAGGCATAATTTGGACACCATTTGTAGAGTGCCAGATTGGTAGTCAGTTTTTTCAAGACTAGGAAGAAAAGCATAGTTTTTGGCCTTCTTAGTATTTTGCAATGGATAACATTTGGTTGTTTGAGGGAATAGTATGGGAAATATAAGAAGCTTGATTCTTGACCTAAAATATGAAAAATCTGCGTCAAATGCATTTGCTTCTCTTTTCTTCAGAAGAATTTGTGCCTCTTTTTTTAGGCACAGGGAAAGGGCAAAGGTTGGTTTATCTTTCCCCTTGTCAACCTTAAATCATTTTAGCTTGGATATATTTTATAACATGGTGAGAAACAATATGCAAACTCCAAGAAAATTTATAATTTGAACTCCGTGCTCTTTTTTGCCCTTTTTTTCCCCTTCATGGAAATTGAACTCCTTGCTTGTGATTGTTAATGAGTTTCCTTGACTGTTTTCGGAAATGGACTTTGACCAGAGGGATTTTGGGTGTTTTAAGGCATACATTAAAAACTTTGCTGACAAGGATGGAAAAGTTTGGCAAGGAGGGGGAGGACGAAATCCACCTCCCGAGGCACCCCATCTTGTTATGACAACCCCTGAAATAGAGCTGCTTCGCCCAAAGTCTCCTATGAAGAACCAGCAGCAATCAGCATCCATTTCAGTGACACCCATTAATTCCTCAGGTAGAAGGGCCACTGGAAATTCACCCCAGAATCCCAGTGCCTTTAGTTCAAATCAAGAAGCTTCTAGCTCTAACCCCTCCACTCCGGCGCCATGGGCATCTCCAATGGAGGGATTTAGAGGACGGGAAATGGGTAACATGCCTTCAGATGAAAAGTACTTTGACATGTATTCATTTAGTGGGCAGGCAAATGCCGACTACCCAGATTTTGAAACTCAACGACAAATGAATTTGTTGTAGCAAAATTTTGAGCATTAAACTGCTATGTTACTTTGTAACATGATTTTGTTCCGATTTGAAGTATAAAAGGAAAAGCCATAGCTTCCATTGTTAGTTAGGCCTAAAACCCTGAAAACTGCCGTTGAAAGGAGGCAGAAGTTACTTTGTAGTTTCTAGGGACTGAACTCTTTTCTCCAGAACCGTCGATTAAATAGAAAATTAAACAAGATCTTCCCTTCCGTAAAAAGTATCACTCAACCCTCGAGATACAGCAACATCTTCTGTAATGATACACAATGACAAATCACTTTCTACATGAATTCAAGCTCACTCTGAAAATTTCTAAGAATATACTATGACTATCAACAGAAACCTTAGAAAGAAATGACAAAAATCAGGATTGGAATTTCATTCGTCTATCCTTCTAGTGAGCTTTCACGTTTCACTTCTGAGCTTCTGAAGGATGGACTGGTCATCGGTAGCATTTCCTTGGAAGCAGCTCACTCGTGATGTATCATCTCTAATTCTTAGGCTTTTGGGGTGGTGACACTGCTGAAGGAGTTTCTTTAGCTGTATCTGGTACAGATTGGTACAAGTTATGTTAGTGAGGGTAGAGAGAGAGAGAAAGAGATGCAGAAGAATGAACGAACCCTGAGTCTGAGTTTGAGGTCCAGAGAGGCCTTCTCCTTGAGGTGATTGCTCCTGCTGTTGGGCTGCAGATGCCTTTAGCTGCTCTTCTGTCATTTTTAAGTATTCTTCACTGGTGTATGCTTTGTTTGCTGATGGAGCACCATCTGCAAATTAGGATAAATCACATGAATTCACCAGAATTCTAACCCTATTGAATGCAAATCTTACGAACACAGCAAGCAAGGACCGAGAACAACTTTCTAAGAGGACCGGAACAATTTTCTAAGGCACTACTAAATTGAAAGGAATATTTGTCTAACTAGAAATAACTGTATTAAAAAGATCAGAAGGAAAATGAAAAAAGAAATTAACTGCACAAAACCCTATTATACAATCATTAAAAAACCATAATACCATAATCTCCTAAAATCATGTTGATTAAGCTCTTAACTTTGAGAAAATCTTTCACTGCAGTGAAATTCAGGAAAAATGTACTAAAAGTGGTCATCACAACCAGAGATTTCTTATACTTTTGTTTGTAATCCTCTTAGCCGGTGAATTATGGAACTCATGGCCATTTCTAAGTGCAGAAATTGTACCAGAAACTGGCAAGTGGTTCAGTTGTCTTGAAAGCCAAATGAAGCCTATTGGGCAGTTGGGGGCCCCTTCATCCAAGCAACATGGGAGTAAACAGAACTTTGGCGTCCATTTGTGTTCACACTCTTTTGTCTTACAAACAAAGTTGGAGACAATTTACATGCTTTAGGACATAAAATTGCAAGAAGGAAAGCAAGTTAATTGGAAAACTATTTGAATGTTACTAGGAGGTTTCTCATCACAGAGGTGCAATTCTGAAGAGGAAAAATGGTCAACAAAATTTCTGAGATAAAACTATGTAACAATCAACATACACACTGAATGAAGGATAAAATTCAAAGATACTAATACCCATTAGATGGTCACAAAACATAATTAAATAGATATGCTCAATCACTCACTGGGGTCAGCAACTGTCGGAGAATCCTCAGTTCTGGTAACTGATGGAGGAGTTGACATGGTGTCAGTTCTGTTTAAGTTGTTTGGGTTTTGTGTTGAAGTGGAAATGTCATCTAGACCAATCTCACGTTCAAGGGTGCTCTTGAATTCCCTAGAAACATCCTACATGGGTACAAACATGACAGTATTCATTATAGCATCCTTGTCAAACTTGACCTCAAGGAAAAAAGGGGGAAAACTAATTAAACCAACCTGAAGTTCTCTAATGGTGGGTTGAAATGCTCGCAGAGTTTTCCCCAAATTCCGAGCAACCTTCATTTAGATAACTGAATTAAGATTAGAAAAATAGAATTATACATTATAACGCTAAACTCTGAAAGCAATCAAAGGATGATCCTAAAGGCACCAAAAGAGCAACAGCAGAGTCAACTGATCCATAATAATGACAATCTTAGTACACTAAAATGAAAAATGAGAAGGCATATCGCAAACTAGAGGCTGCTCGCCCGTATATTAACATATTTCAACGACAACACAACTGACAAAAATGGTTAAACCTCTAGATTTCTTGAGTAATACAGAGTAGATGACACCGAGATGAAACAACATATACCAGCACTAATGCACCATTTAGCTCTGGCAGTAGTCCTTATCACTACTGGATAGGTTGGTCATCAAATATTTGAGCTGTGTTATATTGTCTGACAACTCCCCTAGGAAAGATACTACATTTACTCACAAGCCAAGAAACTTCATATATTTCAAAGTAGAAATCCTCAAGAAGATTCTCAATCTGCCTGATGAACATTTAACTATGAAATGTATGGATTTCTTCTCCTAACTTTAAAGAGCACTTTAAATTCACACACCAATGTCAGACCATTGCTGATTGTCTATCGCAATTACAAAGGGACCTTTTTCTCTCTAGAGAATATAAACTCCCCTCTTTTCACATGCGTTTAACCAAATAGGTAGCAAAATATCAATACTCTAATATTCATGCCTTAAAACTCATGGTAAACATAAATATATCTAACAAACAGTCTGGTCAGCCCAAAAAATGATCCACATGCAGAGATAAGTAAGCTTTGTATGTGTGTATTTATGTATGTGTGTGTGTGTGTGCGCGCGCGCGCGCGTTTGAAACTCACCTCAGCAAGACCTTTGGGACCAAAAACTAACAAAGCCACCACCCCAATAACAAGAGCCTCAGGAGCTCCAACTCCAAACAAAGATGCATAAAACACACCCCTTTTACACCTTCTCTTCTTCTCTGCACACACCATTTACACCAAAAATTTAAAAAAAAAAAAAAGAGCATAACTTTTCAACAACAAGGAAAGGAATCAATCCCAGATAAGAACCAGTACCTAATAAATTAATAGACTTTGGTGTGACTGAAATACCCAGATGCTTTAATCCACTCCATTGTGAGAAAAGACTCGAACCCAGTTGCGGAATCGTTGTGGAAAGATGAAAATTTGTTGTTTTGGGAGAGGAAATTGGGGTAGCAGAAGAAGACAGTGAGTAGACTGATGGTCTTGAGCTAGTGTAAGAAGGCGATGATGAACACAATAACAATGCATGAGTTGATGAGGCCATGACCGTGACTGTCGTCATTTGTTTCAGAGAAAAATATGATGTTTTTTGTTACGGTCCAAAATTATCTTGATAAAAGCAAAGGTCATCTGTTGAGAAATTTTGTTGCCATTTTTGTCAGTTGTGCAGCCGTCGTGGCTGTCGATTGTACTTGTGGTTTGATTTTGTTGCTGGACATATTTTCGGGGAGTTAATATGGGCCAAAATTTAGCTTAAAAACATTGGGCTTGCTGCAACTGAACTCTTGCTGTTGGGTCTTTATAAACTTTGGGCTTACCCACAAAATGGGCTGAATGTGAGTTTAAAACTCACAAAAGAAGTAATTACACATTTTCTTTTTTTTTTAATATTATTACATTTACATTTTCTACGTCCTAGGTACAAATTAAGAACGGAAAAAATTTGTGTAAGGCCCAATGGTGCTCTGCCACATGGGTCCTTTGCTAGAACTCACTAATATTTTTAATATTAAATTTAGTTATTCCTACTGTGGGATCTGTTGTCCTATCGGGTGAGACAATCCCATACAAAACATTTTCATCAAGAATCTATTGGGAACTTTAAAGGTATACTAGTATTGCATACACATAATAATAAATACTCCAATGATATAAAATTTATCTATACATTTATAAATATATATATATATAATATTTTGTTATTATGTATATAAAATAATCAATAACTAAAATAAATATTTTATTATATCAATTTTATTTTATTATTTCAATATAATTGGTAATAATAATAATAATAATAATAATAATAATAATAATATCTTTAAAGTTAATACTTTTATTTCTTAACTAATAAGGTTAATTTTAGATTTTTATGATGTATATCAGGATATGTATATAATAGGGTTGAGTAATGTATATCAAGATATGTATAGAATAAAATCAAGTATAATACTGACATTTAAAATCAGATTTTGAAATGTTACTCCTTACTTACTTTTCAAAACGTATTGTAGGATAAGGTAATTTTTTTAAAAATAATTTATAAAAAAATTACTAATTACAAGAACTAGTTTTAAACTTTTAAAAATTATTTTTTTAGCCACCAAAATGAATCTCAAATGAATTATAAGTAAAATACAAGCCAAAAGTAGTAGTGGTGGCCGTGTAATAATGTGAGAACATAAACGCAAACGCAATATAAAATTTTTAGGAACTCGAGAGAAAACGAATGAGAAGATAAAGGCTTGTTTGGTACTGTTTTCAAACCTCTATTTTCATTCTTATTTTATAAATACAATTGAAAAACATGTTTGGTGGGCTAAACTCAGAAATAGATTATAAAACAAAAAATTCGGATTCAGTTTCCTAGTTGTAAATTTGAAAACGTGTTTAATATGTTTTCAAATGAATTTACAGTTTACACTAAAGAACAAACTACATAACAAATCTCAAACATCTTTGGCTCGCATTCTCTTCATCAACAGCTCCCAAAGTCCCCGATCTAAACTCTCCGCTCTCATTATCACTCCTTTCTTCCTCTTTCTCTAGATCTACAGCACATATCTCTCTCTCTAACTTGATCTGCCAGTCCGTTGTTGCTGCTGCTTGATCACGGCTGTTGCAGCTGCTGTCTTCACTTGGTCTTTGCTCCAGCTACTTCCAGTCCGTTGTTGCTGCTGCTGCTCTTCTAGTCCGTTGTTGCTGCTGCTCGATCTCGGCTGTTGCAGCTGCTATCTTCACTTGGTCTTTGCTCTAGCTACTTCCAGTCTGTTGTTGCTGCTGCTGCTCTTCTAGTCCATTGTTGTTGCTGCTGCTGCTCTTCTAGTCCATTGTTGCTGCTGCTCGATCTCGGCTGTTGCAGCTGCTGTCTTCACTTGGTATTTGCTCCAGCTACTTCTAGTCTGTTGCTGCTACTGCTAGATCTCGGCTGTTGCAGCTGCTTTCTTTACTTGCTCTTTGCTCCAGCTACGCGTGCTTGCTGCAATCTGCTCTTCCACTCACTTGATGCAACCATTCACTCGGCGCCATCTTTGCTCCATTTCTTACTGGTATATTTATTTCTTTTTTCTATTTGACTAAATTTTGAGTGTAATTCTTTTTGTTTAGCTTGGACCCATATCATGTTCAATTCGGCAAATTGGATTAAATTGGGCAAATTTGATATTGTTATGTTCAATTAGTTTTTTAGGCAAATTAATTGGGTGTAGTTCTTGATTATCTTGTGTATCGGTGTTTGCTCTGGTTTTAAGTGGCATGTGGAAACTGTTATTTTCTTTAGATGTACCCATCATTGGACACAAGGGAAGTGGTGAGCTTTATTACCTTAATTTTTTATATCTGGATTATAGGCTTCTTACGTACTTATGTGAATCATTTTTTGGCACCATCATTTTATAAACGTTACTCTATGGCTTCCAGAATTTTCTGAAGATTTTTTTTCACTGAATATTCTATGTTTGACCTTTCTAGGGGTTAAAGTGAAAAATGATTTTATTGGACTTCGGAAATTGGTGTAGCTATTTTGTGGCCTAATAGCTCTTAGAATTTTACATAAACTCCCTTTCCTAGTTATTTGATTTCCTCTCATATTTGTATACTGAATTACAGGTCTATCATTGGAATCTTAGATTATTGCTTGTATGTGGCTTTGAGATGTGCCTCTATTGTACTTAATTACAAGCAATTACTTTGATTTTTTTTTATTCATTTTATGAAGTTGTGATTATTAGAATTTGGGATAGGGCTTGTAATAAGGTTTGGACTGTCAAATTTGGACTATCAAATTTGGAATAACATTGCACATTTGAAAGCTATCATTTTCTACACAAGAATATTGATAAATATATGTGTGTTAATATGTTTGGCTTTTATTTTTTAATTAAGTTATGTTTTATTGTTTATATATTTTAGGATATTACTACGTTGTGGACTCTGGATACATAAATATAAAGGAATTTTTGACACCATATAGAGGTGAGAGATATCATTTACCTTATTATAGAGGACCAGATCGAGCACCTAAAGGTCCCCAAGAATTGTTTAATTATAGACATTCATCATTGTGTAATGTAATTGAGTGATGCTTTGGTATTTTAAAAGCGCGATTTTCAATTTTAAGTGACATGCATAATTATACTTTATGTAAGCAACGTCTAATTCCAATTGCATGTTACGTTTTGCATAATTTTATTCGACAAGAAAATGCAAGTGATAAGTTATTTGGGGACTTTGATGTGCAAGATTTGGTTACCAACGATGAAGGAGACACTAGTAGGCCACTTACTAATATTAATTTATCTCCAGCAAGCGTCGCAGAGATGAATGCTATAAGAAATGGAATTGCAGTTTTTATGTGGCATGATTACATACGTAATACATAATGTGTATCATGTAGTTTTTTTTTATAATTATTTTGTTTAAATCATGTGTTGTAATATATATCTTAATTATATGGTGTAAAAACAATGACAATGTCAAACTTTTTTTTAATTAATGTTAATTCTTAAACTTTATTATCATGTAATATTTTTATATTAAATTTGGTTAAATTATTTTGTTGTATTTGTGTGTATTAGCTAAATAATTATTTTATGACTATAAATATAATGTAAATGATTAGTAAAAGTTGTTTTTGAAAAAACATTACCAAACACATATTCTCTATTTTTATTATTTTCAACTGTATCTACCAAACGCATATTACTACTTTCAATTTTAAAATATAGGATACAGAAAATGATACCAGACGCATATTTAAATTCGAAATACAGCAACTGCAAAACACCATTTTCATTTTGTTTTTATTCTCCAAAAATACAAATTTAAAAATAATACCAAACATGCCCTAACTCTCCTCCATTATTTATTTTACATTGATGAGGGGGAATGAGAAGAGGAATTTTTATTCAAAATATTTAAAAATAAATATTTTGTTATTGTGTATATAAAATAATCGATAACTAAAATAAATATTTTATTATATCAATTTTATTTTATTATTTCAATATAATTGGTAATAATAATAATAATAATATCTTTAAAGTTAATAATTTTATTTCTTAACTAATAAAGTTAATTTTAGATTTTTATAATGTATATCAGGATATGTATATAATAGGGTTGAGTAATGTATATCAAGATATGTATAGAATAAAATTAAGTATAATACTGACATTTAAAATCACCCCTTACTTATTTTTCAAAACTTATTGTAGGATAAGGTAATTTTGTTTAAAATAATTTATAAAAAAAATTACTAAATACAAGAACTAGTTTTAAACTTTTAAAAATTATTTTTTTAGCCAAAAGTAGTAGTGGTTGCCGTGTAATAATGTAAAATTTGTAGGAACTCGAGAGAAAACGGATGAGAAGATATAACTCTCCTCCATTATTTATTTTACATTGATGAGGGGGGAATGAGAAGAGGAATTTTTATTCAAAATTAAGCATACCAGCACCACGAAAGCAGAGATTAATTATTGTGAAAACTTACTCAAGAAGTACAAATTCACTTTCTCAATTATGATCTATGCACGAATAATGAATCAATAATAATCAATGTCGATTGATTTTTTTTCTTTTCTTTTCTTTTTTTTTGTGGATTACAATCAATGTGGATTATAATAATGAAGGAATTGACCCACGATGATTTGTCATGTCATCAAAAGCTAATTTAAAAAATAAAGATGGTGGCAATGACATGCACCTCAGGGCAAACCCAGGCATGAACCTATGAGGCTATGACAAGACACATAAAGAAAATTAGGGAAAAATTTTTTTGTATTGTTTTATGTTCTTAATTCATGAATGTAATGTTGTAGGAATATTTCAAATGCAGCAGATACCTTGCGCCTTTTTTTTTAAATGAATATTTAAATATGATTAACAATATCTACTTATACAATTGATTGTAGTTAAAAAAGAAAATCTTTATTACTTTTAATACATTCTATTTTATTTATTCGAATCTTATCACGTGTTATCCACAAGTAATTATGTAATAATAAATACACACATGATAAGACTCGATGAATAAATTAGGGGCAAAGCTTAATTTAAGCGGTAATAATATTATTTTTTTAAGACTAATTAAGGTCTTGAATTTATTTGAGCTTTTATTAATAGAGAATTAGATGAAATTCAACCATCCTCTTATTTTAAAAAAAATCAATGAATAACTAAACATAAAAAAACATTGAATAGCTACTCTAATAATATCCTATTATATAACTAAATAATAGCTGAATTGAAATTATATAAAAAAAAAAATTGCATGCAAGAAAATTATAAGTAATAAATCAAGTCTCACCTACTTGATAAGTTGAACATGTGGTGTGCCGGGGAAGCTTTTGCCGTGTAGGGCCAAAAAGACACAAAGCCACCACATAAGAGGCCAGTTTTTGAGAAAATATCCAGTGGGTGCACCTCTTGGTGGACCCAATAATAAAAGTGGCTTAAGAAAAGCTACCTTTATTTGCTTCTTCTTCAAAAATTTTATTGTTATTATTATCATTATTATTTTTTTAACATTATTAGTCTTTTTTGTGGTTACACGAGTGGATCTAAAAAAAACGTTATCATTATGTTTGAAGAACCTTTTTTGTTTTATAATCTCGTAAAAGTTATGAAAAGATAATGGATAAAGTTATGCATAATGGAAAAAAAAATTTGCATGGGAAAGAGGTTAATTAAAAGTTTAAGCAAAGTTTATTAGAATTTTAGAAAGAAACCTAGTAAGTTTGTTGCATCATCATCACCGAATTAGTGAAGTGAAAAGTAATTATGAAATTAAGGTAAAGGTAAAGGTTGTCAATGCAATAGTTTTAATGATATGATATCATAAGCCAAAAGTTTTTTTATATATATTTTATTTTAAATTGTTATATCAAAATTCAGTGATGTGAAAACTTTTAATAAGAAAATTTATACTTAATGAAGGCCATCTCTAACTTATATTTATTATAATTTATGACCAACAAATTTAATATAAATATGAGTAATATGTAAATGGGTCATGTGGAAGCGGAACCACTATCTTATTTTTACTTTATTTTTAATGAAAGAGAAATTTTCTTCTTACCGTATAAATATTTACGATAAATTTTTTGTGTTTCGGTACCTCTATCAACGAGAAACTAAAAATATTTTATTGCTCAAACAGTGCAATCTATTCTAATTAATTTATGGCCTTTTTAAAATGTAATTAAGCGATTTTTCTTTTTTTTTTTAATTTTTTTTCCCTATAGAATTAGGGCATTGGGAAGGTACAGAAAAGGTTGAAGGTAAGAACAACGAAGAAAAGATGAAAAAGATTAGAGACTTAAAAAAGCAAGTTAGCGGAAAGGGCCTTTTTTGATTGATAAAAAAGTAAAAAAAAAAAAAGAGTAATAAGGCCAAAAGGGGAAGAGGTTGTGATATCGTTATCAATAGAGTTAGAAAGGAAGCATATAGATAAAATTTTGATAATTGATTGATTATTATTGCTTTAGAAAGGACCACCGCCCGATCACAATATATTATTAATTTAATTTGAGAGAACACCAATTTAAGAAAAAAAACAAAACCAAAACAAAAAAAGAAAAAGAAAAGAAATAGGGTATGTATGTCGCTATCTTACGCACGAGGGGTGCGCACGAAAACCGATTCAACAAGTGAATGTGCGCACACACGTGCACAGTTTGACAATAAAGCTCCCTTGTTGGCTACAGAGTAAACAATAATAATTGACAAATATAGAAAAAATAAATTAGGCTTTTGGTCTAAAATACCCCTCTTCAGTCTTCACCCGGTGAGTGTTTGTCAATTGGTTTTATTATTATTGAGTTAATTTGATGGGTTACTTAGATATATAAAAATAATAATAATTAATACGTATGATTTGTGAGTGATTTATGATGTGTTTGAAATGAGGGGAAATATATGGTGTAACTGTGGTATCGTGCCACAGTTGCATTCAATCGTTGAATGTCAGTGGACTCCATTAATCTAAGTGTATCTAACGGCTAGATGCAACTGTAGTACAGTACCACAGTTGCACCGTAGTCTAATCCTTAAAATGATTGGTAAATATTAATTATTATAAATTTTAAATTATATTAATATAATTTTTTATTTGTATAATGAATAATTTATTATATATTTAATAATTTTATGAAAGTTATTATTTAAAATTTATATTTATTATATATTATTAATTTTTATTTTATAATTATTTTTTTTTTCTACCGTAACTACAGATTAAAAGTTACAACACTTTAATACGGAACAGAACCTTAGTCGAAGAGAGGGGATGAAAAAAAAAAAAAGAATATAGTCAAAACATGTGTGCAGCCATAAAAATTTTTTTAATTGATGATTAAATCTAGTGTTAGGCAAGGCTTCTCGGCACAGGACCCACGAATCAAGATCCAATTACCTATATAGAATGTCTCAAGTTGCAATGGCACTAAATTTGGGTCTCGAAACTTCGATGAAATAAACCATGCTTGCGGTATTAAACAAATATTGTACATTCTTGAATCTCGTTCTACATATTTTTGAACTTAAACAACTTTTGTAGTATCAATATGTTAATTAGTTTTTATAGGAATTAAAAATTAAATTTTGTACTTAAGAGATAGATGAGTATATTTTTAGATTATACAGATATTCCAAAATATTAATATCTTGGGTTGGAGGAGGGAAGTGAGAGTAATTATTCTTTTTGTTTAATTTGAGATTAATTACGTGTTTGATTTAGTTATAAAATTAAAGTTGAATAAAACAAATCTAGATCTGATTTGAATTATTAAAATTAAATTAAATTATAAGATATATAGAAGATTAATTTAAATTAATATATCAGGTTGGAGGGAAGTGATAGTAATTATTTTTTTAATTTAAAATTAGTCATACGGTTGATTTAATTATAAAATTAGAATTGAATAAGACCACTACCTAATCTTTTTTTTTTTTTAAGGTAAGTTGAACTTTAGTCTCATACAGATCAAGTTTGGGAAGGTTGTATTTTTTATAAAATGCAATATTCAGGAAAGGGCAAAAAAAAAAAAAAAGGAGAAAAAGAAATCACCCGCATGGGTCTGGCTATCCAACGGTCGAAAATTCATGATCAGCACAGGAATGAGTTTTGATATTTTGCCAGCGTGTAGAGCAACTCATGTGGAGCACAGAAACACGGTCACGAGAGTCACGCGTACAAGGAAGGAAGGAGACAATGTATGCAGACCCAACACGTTAAACGACATTAACTCACGACTACTTCACGCCAATTATATTGTTCGGTTCCGTCATTAACTGCCTGCGCGGCATTAATCCGTGAATTTGAGTATAATAAGAGGGTAGTTACGCCATTACATCTTAAAAAGAACAAATGCAAGCGTTATCTGTCAATTTTTTAATGCTTGCGGTGAAACTCTGGTGCTGCCTTAATTAATTAATATACTAATTTATCTGTTTACTGTGTGATTGACTTTATAGAAGTTAAAAAAAAAAATTATAATTACAAAATCACAGGGAGAGAGAGAGAGAGAAAGAGGGGTAGGGACAGCTGGCTCTTGTCCATTCTATTTTTGTAATATTATCAACATTCTATGGATCTACTAGCAAAATTTTAGAAAATAAATTTAACATATTTATTATGAACTACACTTTGTTTTTTGTTATTGTTAGTATTATAATCATCAAAATATATTAATGTCCATTGCTTTTATTCATACTCTTATGTTCATTAAAGTAAAACTTACTGTCCCTACTTATAATTATATGAATTTTATTTATTTTTTATTTGTTACATGCTAGTTTTAATTAAAAATTTAAATTTTCATAAAGTTATGATAATCGTCATTCATAATTATAACTTTTTATTGTTAATATTAAAATTTAATCTCAAAATATCAATTTTATCAAGAAATTATTGTTTCTCTAGAATTGCTTTTTTATTATAGGTGCATCCGCAATGTAGTTAAAACCAACAAAAAAAATGAAATTACTTTCAATAATACAAGCGATTTTAGTAGGACGGTAAACAAAAAGCTGAAGAAAAAGAGAAACTAATAAGATAAAAGCTCAATAATTAAGCCAAAATAAAGAAACAAATTCTAATAATTGATTAAAGTGGTGGGACCCAGACATCCATTCGGCTGACGTGTCAATAATTTAAGTGCAAAATGGATGGAAACTGGAGGATAACGACTGGAGCGGAACTACTAAACCCGAAGGAAGAGTGTTGATGATCTATTATTGTTTTGGTACGTAATAATAAAACATATAAACTCACCGTTTCGTAATAATTCTTTGGCTCTTCGTTTTTTCAATCAAATCTTTGAAATTCTTGAAAAAGCGGAAAGCTTTCGTTTGGAGATCCAAACGGAAGCTGTAGATGTTATTACACAACTCGTTTGTGTCGTCGTTTCATGTTTTGAAAATTTGAAAATAAGATGAGTAGTGTTCACGACAGCGTCGAGACCGTTAACGCCGCTGCAACTGCCATAGTTTCAGCTGAGTCCCGCCTCCGGCCAGCCGCGATTCAGGTTCGTTTATGGGGTTGTAACTATTCTTCTCTTTAATGGGTTATTTTGTTTTTAGTATAAGTTTTGTCCGGGAGAAAAAAAACAGAGTTTTATTATTATTATTATTATTATTATTATTATTATTATTTTACATACACATATTCACAGGTTATGTGTTTGGTAGCTGAGAAACTGAGGGAAAATAAGAGAAAAAGGGATATGGGATCTTGGGTTTTTATATGCTGTTGTTTGGCCTTTGAAAGTTGGGAGCTTTATGAAATGTTTAATTAGTTTCGGTGTCGTGAATTAAAATTTGAGTATCAAAGTTTGTTTAGTTATTGCCTTTGGATATCCTTTTGGTGAGAAGTTTGAGGCTTGATGCATCTCGTTTGATTTGTTTGTGAAAATTTTTTTCTTTTGGCTCTGCTTACTGATAAGAAATTGAAGTTATTTGTAGAAGAAATCTAAGATATTAATCGAGTTGCTATGTTAGGACTGTATAAAATTTTTATAAGTTGAGTTATTCCACCATGATGAATGACTGTGATTCAGAGTCAAAGAAGATAACTTTTGAGCAAATTGACTAGAGATGCTGTGATGTTTCCTGGAGTTGTGATAGCCCTGCAAAGCTTAAATGCAGTTGGGCTGCTGAAGCCCTCTTCAGGACCAAAAGTTAAAAGAGAAAATTTTTGGAGTTTGGATCTGGTGTAATTAGTGACACATGGGGAGTATAATTACTTGTTATCAAAGAATAATTAATTTTTAATATTTTCTGGGCAATTGAATAAAATTTTCAAAATAATAACTTGAATTAGTTTTTATTTGAAGTCATATCATTAATGGATCCTTCACCTAGCATTTGGTGACAATATATGCTAGATCGAGGTGATGTAATGCTGGCTGTGTTTAATTGGCAGAAGTGTAGTTTTGAGTCGCAGTTGTGTTGCTATGCCATTACATGTCTTCTTTTTAGTAATTAGCGCTAAATGCCATAGTATGTTGATGAAAATATTTCAACCAACACTTTATCAATGTTTGTAAACCTTGACTGGTCTTGTTAGTCAGGGCTGGCATTTTTTAATTAAGGTATTTCTTTTGGTAAATTTTCTTAAGCTGAATGAGATGAAAATGACGCCAACTCTGATTCTGTCCGAACTTCTTATTCTGTATTTTTTTTTTTTTTTAAATTTACTACAGAAAAGAAGATGGGGAAGCTGTTGGAGCCTCTACTGGTGTTTTGGATCTCATAAAACTAGCAAGCGGATTAGCCATGCTGTCCTTGTTCCTGAACCAATGGTAACAGGAGCCGCAGCCCCAGCTGCAGAAACTCAAGCCCACTCAACAGCCATTGTACTTCCCTTCATTGCTCCTCCCTCTTCTCCTGCATCGTTCCTCCAATCAGACCCTCCATCTGCCACCCAATCACCTGCTGGATTGCTTTCCCTCAATTCCCTTTCTGTCAACGCCTATTCTCCTGGTGGACCTGCATCCATGTTTGCCATAGGCCCATATGCTCACGAAACACAGTTAGTTACACCACCTGTGTTTTCTGCCTTCACCACTGAACCATCTACTGCCCTTTGCACCCCCCCTCCCGAATCTGTTCAATTGACAACTCCTTCATCTCCAGAAGTGCCATTTGCTCAACTGTTGACATCTTCACTGGAACGTGCTCGAAGAAACAGCGGGACTAATCAGAAGCTCTCATTATCCCATTATGGATACCAGCCTTATCAGCTGTACCCAGGAAGCCCAGGTGGTCAACTCATATCACCAGGTTCAGTAGTCTCTTACTCTGGCACTTCGTCTCCTTTCCCAGATAGACACCCGATTCTTGATTTCAGCGCAGCAGCAGCACCCAAGCTCTTGGGCTTTGAACATTTTACTACTCGCAAGTGGGGGTCAAGGCTAGGTTCTGGATCTGTGACTCCAGATGGTGTGGGGATTGGTTCAAGAATGGGTTCAGGCTCTTTAACGCCTGATGGCGTGGGGCTTGGTTCAAGGTTGGGCTCAGGAACTGTAACACCTGATGGTGCAGGTCTTGGTTCAAGACTGGGTTCAGGATCTTTGACACCTGATGGAATGGGTCCGACCTCTGGAGATGGATTTGTGCGGGAAAATCAGATTTCTGAGGTGGCATCCCTTGCCAATTCAGATAATGGAACTAAAAGTGATGAACATATTATTGATCACCGTGTTTCATTCGAGCTGAGTGGTGAAGAAGTTGCACGCTGTCTTGCAAATAAGTCAGCTGCATCTCCCAGAATCGTCCCAGAATTTCCACAGGACATAGTTCCTGAGGGCGAAATACGAAGAGATGGAAAATTAACGGATAGTGAAAATCATTTCGAGTTGTGTCCTGAAGAGTCTTCTAATAGAATGCCTGAGAAAACTACGCGAGATGTAGAAGAGGAATATTGCTACCGAAAGCATCGTTCAATCACTCTCGGGTCAATCAAAGAGTTCAACTTTGATAACACAGAAGGAGATGTCTCCAATAAGCCCTCCATCAACTCTGAATGGTGGGCCAACGAAAATGTTGGAAAGGAGTCTAAACCCTCCAACAACTGGACTTTTTTCCCAATGCTGCAGTCGGAGGCCAGCTGACATTCAAATTTTCCAGCATGGCTTCACCTTTGAGCCCAGATTATAATACTGATTGCAAGGCTAAAAGCCACTAGATGCTAGCCTGTAGATGTAACAATGAAATTCATGCCATTTTGTGAATTGTGATATAGCTTGGCATGTCTGGGATCAAGGATAGATGGATGGAATAGATGAATCTACTGCCGATGTTAAGAGTACTTTTTCTAATGCCGTTTGACTATAAGAAAATGCAGACAAGAAAACAGTTTTTAGTGATCCATAGTGTGGGTACTGTTAGAGCATTCTTTTTTATATTTCTTTACCTTTATGTTATACCAAAAAAAAAAAATTCGCATTCACAAATATCCTTGCATCATGGATTTTTTTTTTCCTTGTGTAATAATAAGTTTATTTTTTGGCACGAGGAATCCTTTATACCTGTTTGGTTATCATTTTGGTTATATAATCCCCGCAATTTACAAATGCGGGAGCTCACATAGGGTTTGATGTTCACTTGCAACATCAGTATGATCCTGCCGGTATAAGTTGAAACACCCATTATACTGGTGTTTACGTGAAGTTTTCTCGTTGTTTGGTGCTGGAGGCTCATAATCCTGATAAATCAGATTGATTACTACTCATGTAACTGCATAAATGTATATTTTTCTGGAATAATGCACATCTAAGAATAGAAACTCCTCTGTTTTTGGAATAATGCACATCTAAGAATAGAAACTCCTCTGTTTTTGGCGTGTGAGAATGGGAACTCTTTTCTCTTCTTCCATTTTCCCACAAAATAAGATTATTCTTGAAATGTATGTCAGAAACTCAAAAGCAGGCGAGACTGTTCCTGTCCCAAATATTACTTGGGCTAAAAATGCTAATTTAAGTGGGTATATGAGTTTATAGGCAGCCTTTTCTTTCGAGTTGGTTTTTAAGGCTAGTTTTACTCGTGGATTCATAAAGTTAGATACCACATCGAAGTATGTAATATCAGACGGGCTGTCAGAATGAGAGAGTTACCACATTGAACTAAAGAATTTAGAATGTCAGAATGAAAGTCAAAATTGGATATGAATGAGGTGAATTGCTATCCATAGAATACAGGATCTGTTAAGTCACCCGGTTGGAAAAGAAGGGTCGTTGAGGATGATGATTGGGTGGATTGTTACAATTTTAAATCTCAGATGGTCTAAAATTACGAATCTAATTAAAGATGCATATAATAAACTCTTGCCGGTTTGTAGGTTGTTGAGTTCTGCCCATGAATTTGTAATACATTACTAGGTGGTCCATTTGTTAGAACATTGCTCCCTGCCGCTCAGAAACACAGAGCACGCGAGGTTTTTGAGTGAAGAGATAAATGTACTAATCAGGTCACGATATCAGGCCATTGTCATTTATGTGTGATTCATGCTGGCTGGCTAAGATGAGCATACCGTGCGGTGATAATGCTTGTTAGGTAACAAGCCAGGCCCCATGTCATTCTCCAGCGTCCTCATCCAACCAACACAAGAGACAAAACTCGGAAGTAATAACGAATCAAAAACCAAGAATGTGCTTTGGTCCACAGACCTGAAATTGGAAGATCTTGGAAAAATGACAAATAGGAAATATTTGTATTTTTTTTTTAATGCGGATGTCCTTTTTTTTTCCTTCTTAGACACGTTATTAAGGAGAAAAGATATAAAGTTTGTATATAGTGGGCCTGATTATGGTCTTTAGTAAAAATATAGAATAAAAAAATAATTCAAATTAAAAAAAAAAATCAAAATCAAAACAGGCTTGAGGCTACGGTATCCCTAGCCATAAATTAAACAAGTGAAACAAATGTACTACAACACAAGACACCAACTGCCTACCGCATAGCCAACAGCCACACCCTCTCAGCCTCATAGCCGTTATCGCCAGCGATCGTCGTGAGCCCAGCATGTACCGCTTGCCTCTTCCTGCTATAACAATATCCAACTCTTCTCCCTTTTCTCATTCAAATTCGGCTGCAACATCACCCTCTGCGCCGCGAAGTCCAGGAAGAGTGGAAAATCCAGTTAGCCCCGAGTCACACTGGAAAAAGGGAAAGATGCTGGGTAGAGGCACATTTGGACATGTTTATGTTGGTTTTAACAGGTTTGTGGTTTATGTTTGTTTTAACAGGTTTACCACAAAGAATATTGCTTTTTTTTTTTAATTTTTTTTTAATGCCTGTGCACTTTGATTTTATTAATAAACGGCTTGCAAAACAATTGTATTAACCTCCCATCAAATTTAGTACATTAGCAAGCTAAGTAGTGCAGATCAGTGTTAGCAGATTTTCTTGATTATCGATTACAAATGGCTCATTAGGACTGAGGTTTTTAAATATGATGTTTTAATCTGTTTTGGTATTTTTACATGTTGGTCATTATTTAAGTTTGTATGTATCTGATTTCTCCTCTTAACTGGTCCAGTGATAGTGGTGAAATGTGTGCAATGAAGGAAGTTACATTATTTGATGATGCCAAGTCAAAGGAGAGTGCTAAGCAGCTGATGCAGGTATGATCACTTCCAAGTATAACAGTCAGCTTTCAGTTTATTAGATAATGGTTTTTGTTTCTTCACCTCCCCCCCCCCCCCCGCCTGCATCCTTTCTTTGAATAGTTTATTTAATTGCTCCCTTGTTTTGTAACATATGCATAGCTTTAAGAAAACATTCTTACTCGAGTTCTGTGGCAGGAAATTGTACTATTAAGTCGCTTACGGCATCCAAACATTGTGCAATACTATGGATCTAAAACAGTAAGTATTTTTGTTCTATTTCCATTCACTGAAGCATGTGACAGTTGTTATTTAAAGCTGTTGATATTTATTTTCAGACATTGTCTTTTCATATGGTACAAATATGACTATTGGATTATTTTTTTCCTGAACAGGTTGAGGACAAACTTTATATTTACCTGGAGTATGTGTCTGGTGGGTCAATTTATAAACTTCTCCAGGATTATGGAAAGTTTGGCGAACCGGCAATTCGTAATTATACACAACAAATCTTGTCTGGGCTTGCATTCTTACACTCAAAGCATACAGTCCACAGGTGATAATCCTCCTATTCTTGAATAAGTTTGAAGCTGCTATATACAGATTAGCTACTCTGCTCAATTTATACATTGTTTGTATTCTTAAATAAAGGGCATTTATTTTACAGGGACATTAAAGGAGCAAACATACTTGTGGATCCAAATGGACGGGTCAAGCTGGCAGATTTTGGGATGGCAAAGCATGTAAGTTTAGGCATAATAATTTCTTTTAATAAATGTATAAATTGCATCTGATTAAATGAGAATTTAGCGAAACATTAAATGCTCTGTGCAGATTGCCGGCCAGTCATGTCCATTATCATTCAAGGGAAGCCCTTACTGGATGGCTCCTGAGGTCAGAAATTATTCCTTTTTGTACCTGAACTCATTAATAACAACATGGTTCTCAATTGTGATATCGAATCTAAATTTACACTCAGGTTATAAAGAACTCTAGTGGTTGCAATCTTGCTGTTGATATTTGGAGTCTTGGATGCACTGTTTTGGAAATGGCTACAGCAAAACGACCTTGGAGCCAGTATGAAGGGGTCAGTACTGAAGCAACAGAAACGATCTTAAATTTTCATCTTTCTTATACAGAAAATGATAGTTTATGTTGTCCAGTTGGAGCTCAGTTCATTGTGTGAGATAGTTGCATGTTATGATCTGCAGGTTGCTGCTATGTTTAAGATTGGGAATAGTAAGGAACTCCCAACAATTCCAGATCACCTCTCTGATGAAGGAAAGGATTTTATTAGGTTGTGTTTGCAACGTAATCCCTTAAACCGTCCAACAGCAGTTAAGCTTTTGGATCACCCTTTTGTGAAGGGTGCTGCACCTTTGGAAAGAACTATTCTGGTCCCTGAGCTGAGTCTTTTGTGAACACTACTCATCTTATTTTCAAATTCGTTTGGAGATCCAAACGGAAGCTGTAGATGTTATTACACAACTCGTTTGTGTCGTCGTTTCATGTTTTGAAAATTTGAAAATAAGATGAGTAGTGTTCACGACAGCGTCGAGACCGTTAACGCCGCTGCAACTGCCATAGTTTCAGCTGAGTCCCGCCTCCGGCCAGCCGCGATTCAGGTTCGTTTATGGGGTTGTAACTATTCTTCTCTTTAATGGGTTATTTTGTTTTTAGTATATGTTTTGTCCGGGAAAAAAACAGAGTTTTATTATTATTATTATTTTACACACACATATTCACAGGTTATGTGTTTGGTAGCTGAGAAACTGAGGGAAAATAAGAGAAAAAGGGATATGGGATCTTGGGTTTTTATATGCTGTTGTTTGGCCTTTGAAAGTTGGGAGCTTTATGAAATGTTTAATTAGTTTCGGTGTCGTGAATTAAAATTTGAGTATCAAAGTTTGTTTAGTTATTGCCTTTGGATATCCTTTTGGTGAGAAGTTTGAGGCTTGATGCATCTCGTTTGATTTTTTTGTGAAAAGTTTTTTCTTTTGGCTCTGCTTACTGATAAGAAATTGAAGTTATTTGTAGAAGAAATCTAATATATTAATCGAGTTGCTATGTTAGGACCGTATAAAATTTTTATAAGTTGAGTAATTCCACCATGATGAATGACTGTGATTCAGACTCAAAGAAGATAACTTTTGAGCAAATTGACTAGAGATGCTGTGATGTTTCCTGGAGTTGGGATAGCCCTGCAAAGCTTAAATGCAGTTGGGCTGCTGAAGCCCTCTTCTGGACCAAAAGTCAACAGAGAAAATTTTTGAGTGAAGAGATAAATGTAGTAATTAGGTCACGATATCAGGCCATTGTCATTTATGTGTGATTTATGCTGGCTGGCTGGCTAAGATGAGCATACCGAGCGGTGATAATGCTTGTTAGGTAACAAGCCAGCCCCATGTCATTCTCCAGCGTCTTCATCCAACCAACACAAGAGACAAAACTCGGAAGTAATAACGAATCAAAAACCAAGAATGTGCTTTGGTCCACAGACCTGAAATTGGAAGATCTTGGAAAAATGACAAATAGGAAATATTTGTATTTTTTTTTTTAATGCGGATGTCCTATTTTTTTCCTTCTTTGACACGTTATTAAGGATAAAAGATATAAAGTTTGTAGATAGTGGGCCTGATTATGGTCTTTAGTAAAAACTCTATAATATATAAAATAAAAAATAATTCAAATTAAAAAAAAATCAAAATCAAAACAGGCTTGAGGCTACGGTATCCCTAGCCATAAATTAAACAAGTGAAACAAATGTACTACAACACAAGACACCAACTGCCTACCGCATAGCCAACAGCTACACCCTCTCAACCTCATAGCCGTTATCGCCAGCGATCGTCGTGAGCCCAGCACTCAACACAGTAGCAAACCTAGCACTAGTAGCGCAGCAGCACGACGCACGGACGCAGCAGCAATGAACCCATGTGATCTTTGAGAAGAAGCCACGCAAGTCGTGAGCCCAACAAGCAACACAATACTAAATTTTGATGTAGAAATCTGGTCGTATACGTTGAGATGATCAGTTTATCTCGTCAACGTTTAAATTTGTTTTGATGGGGAATAAACTTATCCTCGAGCACTCAAACAAGCAGATTCCAATAACCATTAATTTCTAATTTCGATTATTTCATTTCTTGTAAAAAAAAAATTAATTTATATATTAATTTTGAATATATATCGTAAAGTTACAATTCTTCTTTTGCTTGTTTATTTATTTATTAGTATTTGTAGTTTATTATGTTGTGTTGCTAATATTTTGTGTGTTGGATAATCATATATTGGATAATCATCTATAATTTAAATGTTTTTTTTAGTTTATAGCTTTATTATAAATTTATTTAAAATTTGATAAGAGCCCAAGCGTAGCTCGCTCAAGATTGGATGGCTTTTCAAAACACTTTAGGCATGGGTTTGAAAAAGTTCGGCTCAAACCCATAAATTGTCAATCCTACAATAGACTATATTTTTATATTGGATACTTAAAAATTTTAAGTCAAGTCCTCTCAATTAAATTATTAAGTACATTCTTATAATTAGTTGAAGCCTTGAAAGTAATACTTCATAAAAAGTAGTTCATGATAAACTCACAACTTGTGTTTTAGCATGGATGAAGAGATATGCATGTTCCTCTCGAGACTCTCACTCTCCACTATATTATTAATATAATGGGTCAAGACCTAGTCATTCGTTTTGCTTCAACTTCAAGGTTTTGTGAACAATCCCAAATATTAAAAATCCACTATATTATTAATATAATGCATCACCTGAAAGTCGTAACGCTAGAGTTTATGCATGATAAACAACAAATTGTTGTCAACAATCCCAAATATTAAAAATCTACGTGCGCTAACTTAATTTTAGCATAATTTCCTCCATCCGTATATAATGTTTAAATAAGAGAAGATGGCTTGGAAAAAAAAATAAAAAAATCCACCAACATTGCATTGTATCTAGCCCTTTATGTGTTTACCTATAATTGTATTTACATGTAGAAGGATAATAAATATTTTATTTTATTTTATTTTTTCCTTCATATAACATACAAGTGTCTTGTTAGGTATAAACATTAAATTTTAATTTCAAGTAATTTGTACGAGCTCTTGCACGCATGCTCGACCGTTCAATCTAACTTGAGATGTCATTAGATTATTGAGGCACTATATGCAATTTTATTATTTTAAACTAACCAAGACAATTAAAAGATTAAAGGAAACAAAATCACATAATATCTTAGTTCATTAAAAGGTTCGGATCTTTTGAAAGCTATTTGTTACAAATCAAAAGTCGAATCTAACTATCAATGGGTCTTTGGTCCAGTGAGAGAGCCCTTATACTTAAAATAATGAGTGTAAGAGTTCGAACATCCATAAAAATATTTATGGGGTTTATTTACAATCTTCCTCAATTATCAAATAATTGAGTGGAGTTAGTTTATTCTTACGAAATGTGAGTAGAGTGGACAGCTCTCGAATATTTGAGAGGATTTGAAGAATTTGGGCAGCGCTTCAGAGGATTACATGCCACGATAAAGGTTCCAATTGTAAAATATGTTTGTAAATATTAATTGCAATACCTACAGTTCTGTATAACAGTATTCAAAAGAAAAAAAAAAGTCGAATCTAACTATCTAAGGGAGGCATGATTGAAGTCTGGCAATCTAATCAAGCAGCTCAAAATCGTCATCAATGATCTCACAAAATATATAGATGTATATATTATGTATGTGATAAAATGACACATTTATATGAAATTATTTTCAACTGTTATTTCATTGTCAATAGTCAAACGTTTTGCACTCCAAGTTAAGTTTTGTCTCCACCAAATCCGTAAGAGATAGCATCATTGAAATATGAACAAATAGATTGGGTCTGTGCTTGCTGCCCGTGCTGTGCTGTCATACATCATTTGTATTATTTGTTGGAGCCGTTGCCATAAACAAATTTAAGAAGGGGATAAATACATTCAAGTCTTTTTAGTTTTTTTTTTTTTAAAATAAGGATATAGTTTCCCATTCGTACTCCTTGTCTCCAATTGAAATTATCGATTATTCTTTATGTTTCTCGCATAATTTTGATGGGGAGTGTGTACCTTAACACGAAGGTTATTCAAACTATTTCAATGGAGTCAGGGACCCATTTGCTTAAATTGACCACATTGTGCCCGTTTTGTAAAAACTAAAGAACTTTGAGATCCCAATGTTGTTACAGCATTTAAGAAATTTGATGTAAATAATTTCAAGAGCCTCGGATATTTAAATTTGAGATTGTGACCCAATTTCATCTGTCACTGCATAATTATACATTGATAATTTAGGTATCTATTAAAAATCTTATCCATTTGATTGATTGTGTTTGTATATTTAGGATTAGGACGCGATTAGCTAACTTTATTGTATTATATTGTGTAGTGTATTTTATTAGGGTATATTATACTAAGTTGTAACACAATATTATATTTGGTATAGTATGGACTGTATTATAAAATAATAATATTTTCTATATTAATTTTATTATTATTTTATTAATATTTTAAGATTTTATTACTAATTTTTTAAATTTTGTTATTAGATATTTATTTTAATAATATAAAAAATTATTTAATGATGTCCTATTATTAAATAATAAAGTATTACAATATTATGTTATATTAGTTTAATATAATTTATTTTCATATATTAGTTATGGTAAAAAAGTGTAATTTAATATGATATTGTAAAAATATAGTTTATACAATTATACTATAATTTATATTATACTATAAAATAACATAATATTAAATTATCTATTTATTTTTATTTACTAATATCAAATATAATTGTTTGAATTAAACTTATTTTAAAATTTTGCACTTTAGAATTTATTAAATGATTAAATAAAATTAAAATACTTTTTACATATTTAAAGTAAAATAATTAAAAAATGAGAGTAAAATATTATTTTAATTATTTAGTTATTAAATATTTAGATTTAGATTTAGATTTTTATTTCATGATAATTTTAATTTCATGATAATTTTTTGGATAATTTATAAAATAATAAAATTAAATGATCATATTTAAAATATAAACATTTTGTTAATACAATACAGCTTAAACCCTACCATCCCTATGAGTTTATTTTATGTTATACATATCATTGCATTAGCCACTTTTTTAATAGAGTACAATACAACTCGAAATTTCAACCAGACATGGGTTAACATAAAAACAATGTTTTAATGCAATGCAACACAATGTAATGCAAGCTACCCAACGCATCCTTAAGGACATGTCATAGTGTTGCCTAAATAGTTATGATATGGTGTAGTCTATAGTTTGACATTTATTGAGAGATCTCTTATGGGTAGTCTATGCATGTAATATATTGTTGGTTGATCATATGATGAAAGATAATTTTCAAAAATCAAGCGAAAGTCGTGATTTTTTTTTTCTTGATTATGTTTATATGCATAGTTTGAGAAATATTGCAAATTCTTGTTAAGGATTAGGAGAAAATGACTTAGGTGGGGTTTGTTTTTTAACTTAATGACTTAAAGTAACTTAACTTAATTAATTAAGTTAATTAGAGGTGTTTGTTTTTATAACTTAATGAGACTTTTTAAGTAATTTTGACTTAATAAAATAAGTCAATTTCTTTGGCTTTTTACTTAATGGAGAAATTTGAATTAAGTCAATTACTTACTAATGTTAAAAATAACCATATTTTATAATTTATCTTTCATGTCTATCCCAAAACTCATCCATAGACATTTACCCCACATAAAAATATCCATATTTTTTCTTTCTTATATTATATACGATAAAATTTAAAATTTATGTTATTTTATATATTAAAACTCTAAAATAATTATATATTCATTTGAATATAGTTTTACTTATAAATGTTAAAATATTGTTGTATTTAATATATTATTTATTGGACATTCAAATTTAATAAAGATACAAATGTAAAAGTACATATTTTCAGCTTTTTCAGTTGAAAAAAAAATAACTTAATACTTATTTTCCGAGATTCAGACGAAAAAACAAACATATTATTCAGATTTAGACATTTAGATCTATTCAGAATTTAGACTAATTTAAGTCTATTAAGATTTCAGACAAAAAAACAAACGCCACTTTAATTTTTTCTACTATTTTCAAATACCGTTGGGATCTGGAGAAGACAATTATAGTATTTCTTTACCATCCTCAATTATCTCCTTCTCGCATGTGGGTGCATAATAAATCTTTAATCATGCCATGCCGGAAATAGAGACCATAGAACAACTCTCTTTTTCTTTTGCAGAGAAAAATCTTTTCTAATTTCTTTTCCTTGATAGTTGATACAAGAACCAATTAGACTGTAGACTCGTGGGAAATCAAGTTCCAATTTAAAAGTCATTCCTCAATCATCTTACGACACATGAAAACTACTAAATTAATCATAAAATATTCGACTAAAAGCTTAAAATTGCAGCATAATGACACATGTAATTAAACAAACGCTCAATTATTGTAAAAACCTTTTATTTTATGTCACTCCTAACCGCCCTCAAGACTTTATTAAATGGTTTTATGTGGGCTTTCTCCGCCTCTCCATCTTTTGAAAAAAGATTTAACAAATAAATAAATTTACTAACGACTGGAATGGTCGAAAAGATGAAATTCAATATCACAAAAATATTTTTGGGACAAATAAATTAGTTAAATTTATAGAATAATAATAATCAGGTGGGGCGACTGGATAAATGCTCAAAAAAATACTACATTATTAATTTATTATATATTTTGATCATGTTCAATTTGGACAGATAAATTAGTTGTATAGAATAATGATCAGGTAGGCGACTGGATAAATGCTCCAAAAAATAATTAATTTATTATATATGCTGATCATGTTCAAAGTCGCCTGAAACTATATTTTATTCCCGTGTGATCTGAAGTGACGTCCTCTCAGCAGGAAAAAACTGAAGTGAAGTGAATATTTTAGACTCACCGCTCACCGTTCACTGCCCCGACGAGGACCGTAAAAAAGAAATATTTTTTATGCAATTTTGGGTTATATAAGGCATGGCTCGTGATGAGTGGCCATGTGGCCATTACGTGTCACGGGAAAGTACCCGTCAGACGCATACAGCAAAAGATCCATTTATGTCAGTTTATACAATTATGACCCACTTTTCTCCATTCTGTGACTGATAAAAAACTTCCTAAATCTAAGCTATCCAATTACATTATCATGAAAAGGTTTTGAACTTTTCATGCAGATAAGTGAATTTGTCCTTTTTGCTAAACAAAAATATATTTTAAAGGTCCAGTTTTGCTTTGCAGGTTAAATTTTTAATTCATGGAGGGTTTTAATACAAGGTGAGGTTAGTTGTATGTTCATTTGACTGTTTTATTGCATCTGGGTATCTTGAATTTCATTCAGATTTTGATTTAATGCTCAATATAATGGCCATAGAGATAGCAGCAGTTGTCACTGTTGTTTTTTATATTCATATCGGACTGTAACGTAAAAAGCCTTCCATTGTATTCTTCTGGGTTTTTTGAATAATGTTGATTCATTGTAACGAAAAATTCAATTAAAGTTGCTTGCTTGGAATTTGAGATAATTCTTACGACAAAAACAAGTAGTAGTAAACAGAAACGTTTGAATTTTTATTGATGCTTGATTGATTGTTTTCTTTGATTTGTGGATTATCAGTTTTTGGCTTTTTCTGAGCTGGTAATGTGCCAAACTGCAGTGTAATTGCCCGGCTCACTAGTCGCACTCTAGCTGTTTGATTTCTGGTGAACAAAAATTTCAACCGGCTGTTTTGAGTTTCTTAGTTTTGCCTTGAATGTATGTGGAAATGGCCGGTGGGTGAATTTTCATGCAGTGACCATATTTCTGTGCTGGTTGCTGCACTTTGCAAATTCTTTTTCGTAAGAAATGGTTATGGTACAAGCTAAGGCGTTCAAATGATTAATGTTTTGAGACGTTGGATATTTGCGTAAGTGTAAGATTATCGACTTATTTGAGCTTGAAAAATGGCGATGGCGTCCACAGTAAAGGTGGTTCTGGGCTCGATAGCCTTTGCAATCTTTTGGGTAATGGCAGTTTTCCCAGCTGTTCCTTTTCTACCAATAGGGAGGACTGCAGGATCCCTCCTTGGGGCTATGCTTATGGTCATTTTCCGAGTCATAACCCCTGATCAAGCATATGCTGCAATTGATCTCCCTATTCTTGGACTTCTCTTTGGAACAATGGTTGTCAGCGTATATCTGGAAAGAGCAGATATGTTCAAATATTTGGGGAGGATGCTCTCATGGAAGAGCAGAGGACCAAAGGACTTACTTTGTCGAATCTGCTTGATTTCAGCCATTTCAAGTGCTCTTTTCACCAACGATACCTCTTGTGTGGTCTTGACTGAATTTGTATTGAAAATTGCAAGGCAGCATAATCTTCCCCCTCATCCATTTCTCCTTGCCCTTGCATCAAGTGCTAATATTGGGTCATCAGCAACTCCAATTGGCAACCCCCAGAACCTGGTTATAGCCGTTCAAAGCAAGATCCCATTCGGGAAGTTTCTAATTGGAATCCTCCCTGCAATGTTCGTGGGAATTGCTGTGAATGCTCTAATTCTTCTTACCATGTACTGGAAATTGTTATCCTCTCATAAGGATGAAGAAGATGCGACTGCAGAAGTTGTTGCAGAAGAGGATGTGTCTTCTCATCGATTCTCACCAGCCACAATGTCTCATTTTACATCGTTAAACTCTCAGGAGTGGAACTCTAGATTGGAATCTACGAGTCTTCAAAACTCTCCAAATGTAAATGGAAACGGAGGTCATGCTGAGACTCTAAGAAACCGAACTAGTTTAGTTGAGAATGAGATCAACAGGGTATCTAGTGGTACATTTGAGTCTGCTAGGATTACAAATGAATCAAAAGAGGTGTCAACTGATGGAGGTTCTCAGAGAAGGGAGGAAACTGTCCCTTCAGGAGGAATTGGATCAGTAATTACGTTGGTCAATGTTCTTTCATGGCAATTGTCACGGGGAAAGGAAAGTTTGAGTAGTGAGTGGAAAAGAGTTTTGTGGAAATCTTGTGTTTACCTTATTACCCTAGGAATGTTAGTTTCCCTACTTATGGGTCTCAACATGTCCTGGACAGCAATTACTGCTGCACTTGCTCTTGTGGTTCTTGATTTCAAGGATGCTCGACCAAGTCTCGAAAAGGTAAAATCTGCTATCAGAATGGTTCTTCTTCCTTTCTTGTCCGCATGAAATTTGTATATTTTAAAAGCACATCACATGATAGGTTTAATGTTAACTGCTTTTGCATCATATATATTAATTGAAGTTTTCTTCTCCCTTTTGACCAGGTGTCCTATTCGCTTCTAATTTTCTTCTGTGGAATGTTCATCACAGTCGATGGTTTCAATAAAACTGGAATTCCAAGTGCTCTGTGGGAATTCATGGAGCCCTATGCAGAGATTGATCACGTTGGAGGCATAGCAGTTCTCGCTGCTGTCATACTAGTCCTGTCAAATTTGGCTTCCAATGTTCCAACTGGTATGTTGATGTTGTCTCTTGCACAAATCTGTTCAATAAGATTACTTTTAAAGCAAGAAACCTGGTCATACAATTTGCTGATTTCAACTTTGTAATTATTGTCAAATTCCTGTAAGTTTGTTGGGTCTCACGTATACCTGACTAAAGATAATAAATAAATAAGTAAATGATCTTTAATCATTCACATTGTAGTAAATTTGCTGAAATTCATGATGCTGTGGAATGGAATGCAAGAAATTTTTTTTTTAAGGTTATTCTGGTGCATGCTTCTTCTGATCTGTATCTCTCTGCCAGTATGAAAAAGAATTTACCGAACATTTCTACATGAAAATATCTAATATTTCCTTTAAATATATGTTTAGTTATTCATTTGGATACATACCAAAACAGTGATAATTGTAAACCATCTATTCTCATGTTGAATGGACTATTCACCTGTCCTAAAAGCTAGTTAAATAACCTGTTTATATTATCTTAGTTCTCCTGCTCGGAGGCCGTGTGGCAGCATCAGCAGCTGCAATTTCTGCTGCCGATGAGAAGAAGGCATGGCTCATTTTAGCTTGGGTCAGCACAGTAGCCGGGAACCTCTCACTAGTGGGATCAGCCGCCAACTTGATAGTATGCGAGCAAGCCCGCCGTGCTCCACATCTTGGGTACACCTTATCTTTCTTGAATCATCTTAAATTCGGAGTACCCTCAACTCTGATAGTCACAGCTATTGGTTTGCCATTGATAAGATAATACTGTTATTTCTAAGCAGAAAATGTATATATTTTTTGCGTGAGAGAAGGCGGGAATTTTCCAGCAAGGCTTCAATGATGAACTGTACGTCTGTACCTTTCTTTTCGTTTATACATAGGCCAAGATTTTGTTCCAACAAAGCTGGTTCAGCACCAACCTTACCCCAAAAAGGAAAACAAAAAAGATTTTTATATGATTCTGTTTGTAATTTTTTTTGTAACATTGTAGTGAGGTTGTTGTGAACCTTTAGATTTAAGTGTTCTAATCTCGTTTATTCAGACAAATAATTAAAATGTAATAAGCAATCATTAGATTGCAGATAAATATAGAGAGAGAAAAAATCTCATTTTAATTTTTGTTTGCTGCTTTAATCTATTCGCTTCCCCAATATTAATCCTCTTCCAAATCCTACAAATCTCCTAATACTTAATAATTTTTAGATGTCATCACACCACAGTGATGAGAAATCAATCTTCTTATCGTTCCGACTCTGTTATGTTGCACATTGGACAATGCTGTTATACATATGTGCATAATCCCAATTTATTTTTTGTAATTAATTTCTAGGCACTTCCTTTTTTTCATTTAAAATAATTTCACTAATTTCTTGGGTTGTTAAAAAATTTATTGCTGTAAATAATGAGAGCAGTTGTCACATGATACTTAATTTTGTCTATAAGGCAATTATTTATTGAAATGTCTAATATTATCAATAATGTGCATTAAAGAATAAATTGACAAATAAGTAAATTTGTCCAATACGAAATCATACATGCATGGCAAGTCATTTTTGCCCAATACTTATTTAGTAGTTCTTTTTGCCTTTTTCATTATAAGGGCCTGTTTGGTATGGCTTATTTAAGAGGTATAAGTGCTTATTTAATCGCATAAGCATTTTTTTAAAATTTTTATGGTGTTTGGTTATTTTTTTAGTAGAGTTTTTTTAGCTTAAATAAGCTAATTTGCCTCTACTAGCATAAGCTCAAAATTTGAACTTTTGAGAGTAGAGGTTAAAGAGTTTATCCAAAAATATATAATATAAAAAATATCATATAATTTAATAATTCAAAAGTACTTTTTTTATTGACAACCAAACACCCAATGATTTTTTGTCCAAAAACTCTATTGATATAAGTTTTACTGCTATAAGCTCTACTGTTATAAGTTCTATTTAATAAGCTGTACCAAACGGAACCTAAGTCATTAAAGTCTAGCGTTACAGTCCACTTCTAGTAAATTGTATGGGTTCTTTCTAGTTGCTGGATCCAGCAAATTATATGACAAATACACTCAGAGCCCAATAGCCAGGCCCAGTATAACTTGTACCCACAGTCAAAGATCACATTGACATAAGACAATTAACCAAAATAGATTCTGATTTGAGTGACTCACCCAAACTTTACGAAAGAAATTGACTCATGGGATCTTCGCATGAACTCTCCAAATTTCAGAATTTCAGTTCATCGATTTTGACTCATAAATTGTCTCTTTGCATGAGCTTTCCAACATCACATGGTGTATACAATATAAAAATATATACACGTACGTATAGTATTTGTGTTTACATGCAGCCATGAAGATGAAATTAGACCATTGATTTCATTCTAAATGGGTCATTGTCAAGGAATGGAGGAATAATATTTATAATAATAATAATAATAAAGATTTTAAAAGAACATGTTGAGAACAATTATTAAACAACAAAAAAAATAAAATAAAAAATAAAAACGTGAATTTTAATGGAAAGAGATTAGGAATTTCCATCATATCAAATTCTATTTTCCTTTTAATTTTGTTTTTTTTGGCAGTCCAACATCACTAAAATCATTCTTGAACATTGAATCAATTCTTAAGGAGTCATTATCATATTCGTGTACGATGATATAACATTTTAAAGTTAATAGAGTACATTAGAACACCCAATTTTATATTAAGAATTAACATTTTTTTTTTCATTCACAATTATCCAAATTGGTCTGGAAAACTCAATTTTAAATTCTGGAAATAAATTCATTCAAAACCCAAATTCTTCTAAGAGCCCCCCAAAAAAAAAAAAATCTAGGTATTAGCTTAGCATCCACATGAAAAATGAGGACGAAAATGAAACACATTTAAAGTTTTACGAACAAACATCATGCATTGTGTTGTTTCTTGTCATATTGGTTTTTTTAAAAAAAAAAGGGAAAAGGGAAAAGAAAAAGAAAAGCCAATCATAAGTTGCCAAGAGACATGATGATAAGAAAGTGAAATGGGGCGGGGGACGTGCATGGCACGTGCAAGAGTGATTCATCTCCCCTTGCTGCTTGCTTGCTTGCTTCCGTGAGTTAGGCATCTTTCATTTCCAATGACGCTCACCTTCGTTTTAACTTTTGCTTTGCTTGTACAATCATAAATATAAATTAAAATTAATATGTTGATGAGTTTATTTATTATTTACTTATTGTATTTTTAAAAAAATGAAAATTAAGGGAATTTTTCTTTTTTTTTTAATAAATTGAAAATCATTTTAAGTTATAAGAATTTGGTATATGTAACAATAAGCATGTATATACATATATACAGCTCGGTAGCTAGAATTTAGATGACTACATTAAGTCAACTCTAAAGTCAAACTCGTTTTTATCAACACTAGACTTTTAAGTGTACAGAACATTTGGCTAAAATTTGGACACAACACAAAGGTCAACTAACCTCAAAATGCCACTAAAATGATTTTTTTTTTTTTTTATGAAATGGAAAGCAATTTGAGATTTTTATTTTTTATTTTTTGGGATATAATTGAAAACATTTTTGTGTAGAGACTTTTTGTTGGGTAACGTTTTTCATGGAAATACAAAATTAATTATGTTTCACGTTCCGCATATGCTAAATACTTAATTCAAAAAATTAAAATGAGAATTTATCATGAATAGGAGATTCTGATTATTTGATAATGCTCTCAACAAATTACAAAAATATATGTTAAATAAAGTATTTTAATGATTTATCTCTCAGTTATTGATTTAAATGAGGCCATCCTATCACATGAGAGTCTATAACCCGCTAGCAATATAAATTTCATTGATTAAATGTACATTTATCATTAAATTTAAATATAAGATAATTAGATGTGAATAATTTACGCAATTAAATTTAGATCTCCAAAATTAAATTCAAGAACTATTGTTTTTAAAAATTATATGGGCCCCCTAAAATGTCTTGCCTATAATAGAATCCTTGCAAACTTGTGAAATAAAAATAAAACTTAGAAAATAATTTATTATAAATAAAAATTAATTTCTAAATAAAATTCAATCTATCGATTACGATTTCATACTATTCAGTTTCACATTTTCATTAATCTCTTAATAAATTCGAATTATCATCAATATTTTGCTATATTTTTAAAGGATGGTGCTATTTTAATTTAAACTCTTCATTTATAATTTTAATACAAATATTGAGTCATTTATTTCAAATCACCCAACGGTGGATGATCATCGTTCAAAACAATGCCTAAAAATAAAATAAAAATGTTAGAAAAATCTTAGGTGAGATGAATTATGTCATGTCATCATGGAATCAATAAAATTAACGTACAATATTAAATAAAAAAGTATTAAGTGAGTAATATCACTAAAACATTACATTAAATTTAAAGAAAAATTTTAAAATCTTACTAAGATCGACCACGCAAGTCATTAAATAAACTAAAATATACTATAACGGTAAAATAAAAAATAATAATTACCAAAAAAATCACTTTCAAATAAAGAAAAATCTGGCAATAATCAAATACAGAACATAATATTAATACAGTACATAATATTACCTATTATTATTATTATTTTAGATGACATCTTGACGCATATTATATTTATTACATAATAAATTTATAATTAGCAGCAAGATGACGTGGCATGCTCCATCAGTCCATCTCCCCTAAAGATTTTTTTCTTTTTAAATTTTTTTGGGGTAACTAACGGTTAAAAACGAGTTTACTGTACTCGGAAATTTACCAATGCGGCAATCACCATCATTACTTTTTCAATAATTATAATATATATATATATATATATATATATATGTATGTGTATTTTTTTTAATAATGTAAAATCAACGCACAGACAACTCCATGTCTTGGGCTCAGACATACTCTCTCTCTCTTCCCTTTCCTTCTCTTTCTCTCTCTACATTTCTATCAATCTCTGTCTTCTTTTTACGCGATCTCTCTCTTTGAACTCAACAACAACAACAAAATTCTTCTTGCAAAGGAATCCCTCAATACGCTGCCGTTTTGACTAGGGTTCTTTCATTTCTCCACGATTACATTCAACCAGTTCTCATCTCAACATTACGCAACTAATCTCTCCGACGTACGTTTCTTCTTCACTTCAGATTCAAACTGCCGTTAAAACATGTGCCGGTGAGTACAATTTTTTTTTTTGTTATTATTATTAGTATTCTTTTTTATGTCTTTATTTTTAGCCTGTGCTGAGATCTGTCTATTAACGCCGTCGTTTTGAACTAAGTTAAAGACCGTAAAACCCTGTTTAGTTCATTTGAGAAAAATCCAGTTATTTTTAGTGAATGAATTTCAGATTTTATTTTTAGCGCACGTGTTTATTTTGCCAGTTCCTATATGTAGTTAGAAATTTGAACTAATATGATTTGCGTTGTGATTATATATAATGCACGTACAAGACGTGCTTAATTTACGCGGTTTTAAGTGTAAAAATGTGGTTCCTTTTTTGAGGTTGTTGGATGAGGTAGCTTTGCTAGTCAGTCAAAATTGGCTGACTAATTTTGACTTTTCATATTGCCTGTGAGGTTTTTTTTTTTTTTTTTTTGATCAGTTCATTGGTTCAGTATAACATTCAGACATGCAATTTTTCTCACTTTTGTGTAATTTGATTTGGAGTTGACAGTGACATAGACACAGTCTTGCTAATTATTGACCATGTTATATTTTTCATTGTTTTTTTTGTTCAGGTTTTAGAATTTTAGAATAAAGTGTTGCACGATTGGTTGTTGGTTTTAGAAATGGAATTGCCTTAAAAGAAATTTCCAGCTGCTTTATTCTTTTTTTGGTAAATATTGAAGAATAAGAAAAATGCGTTCTTGGTGGGGAAAGTCATCGTCGAAGAAAAAAGCAAGTAAGGATGGTATAATTTGCACAATACATCAAAAAATTAAGATCACATGTGAAGGTAAAGCAAGCAGTAAATCAGGAGGGTCTCGCAGACATTGCAATGATACACTTTCGGAGCTAGGATCCCAGTCCCGAGCAGAATCTAGATCAGCTTCCCCTTCCAAGCAAGTAGGGAGGAGTCAAAGTTTTGTTGAAAGGTCCAATGCTCAACCACTTCCACTTCCTGGTTTGCGCTCTGCAGCTGTAAGTCGTACAGCTTCTGAAATTAGTATCTCCACTAAGCCAAAACTGGAAAAAGGTTCCAAGTCTTCATTGTTTTTACCTCTTCCAAGACCGGCATGCATACGTAGTAGGGCAAATCCTGCTGACTTGGATGGAGATTTGATCACCGCCTCTATTTCCAGTGAGAGCTCCATTGATAGTGATGATCAAGCTGACTCCCGTCATCGCAGTCCACTGGCAAATGACTATGACAATGGGACTAGAACAGCTGCAAGCAGCCCTTCCAGGTTAGCCTGCTCGTAACTCATTAACGTTGACGCTTTGACAATGGATAAAAATGTAAATGTATGGGAAATTTGTGTTCACATGTTATTGATGTTTTATTATATCTACTTATTCCTGATCAATTGACTCCATCTTTCTTTCTACCCCTGAAGTGTGATGCCCAAGGATCATCTTTCCAATGCCTCTCAAACAAGTTCAAGAGAGGAAAAAAAACCGGCAAATCTTTCATTGAGTAATCGTCTCTCCCCATCACCTAAACAAAGACGTTTAAGTGGTCATGTGCCAAATCTACAGGTTCCGTATCATGGTGCTTTCAGCAGTGCTCCTGACAGCTCGTTGTCAAGTCCCTCCAGAAGTCCACTGAGAGCATTTGGTAGTGAGCAAGTCGTGAATTCTGCTTTCTGGTCTGGGAAGCCTTATGCAGATGTCACATTACTTGGCTCTGGCCACTGCTCTAGTCCAGGTTCTGGTCAAAATTCTGGGAATAATTCGATGGGAGGTGATATGTCAGGACAGTTATTTTGGCAGCAGTTACAAAGCAGGGGTAGCCCAGAATATTCACCAATACCTAGTCCCAGAATGACTAGCCCAGGCCCCAGCTCCAGAATCCAAAGTGGTGCTGTCACCCCTATTCATCCTAGAGCAGGAGGTGCACCCATTGAGTCGCAGACAAGCTGGCCTGATGATGGAAAACAACAAAGCCACCGCTTGCCTCTTCCTCCTATAACAATATCCAACTCTTCTCCCTTTTCTCATTCAAATTCGGCTGCAACATCACCCTCTGTGCCGCGAAGTCCAGGAAGAGTGGAAAATCCAGTTAGCCCTGAGTCACACTGGAAAAAGGGAAAGATGCTGGGTGGAGGCACATTTGGACATGTTTATGTTGGTTTTAACAGGTTTGTGGTTTATGTTTGTTTTAACAGGTTTACCACAAAGAATATTGCTTTTTTTTAAAATTTTTTTAATGCATGTGTACTTTGATTTTATTAATAAATGGCTTGCAAAACAATTGTATTAACCTCCCATCAAATTTAGTACATTATCAAGCTAAGTAGTGGAGATCAGTGTTAGCAGATTTTCTTGATTATCGATTACAAATGGCTCATTAGGACTGAGGTTTTTAAATATGATGTTTTCTGTTTTGGTATTTTTACATGTTGGTCATTATTTAAGTTTGTATGTATCTGATTTCTCCTCTTAACTGGTCCAGTGATAGTGGTGAAATGTGTGCAATGAAGGAAGTTACATTATTTGATGATGCCAAGTCAAAGGAGAGTGCTAAGCAGCTGATGCAGGTATGATCACTTCCAAGTATAACAGTCAGCTTTCAGTTTATTAGATAATGGTTTTTGTTTCTTCACCTCCCCCCCCCCCGCCTGCATCCTTTCTTTGAATAGTTTATTTAATTGCTCCCTTGTTTTGTAACATATGCATAGCTTTAAGAAAACATTCTTACTCGAGTTCTGTGGCAGGAAATTGTACTATTAAGTCGCTTACGGCATCCAAACATTGTGCAATACTATGGATCTAAAACAGTAAGTATTTTTGTTCTATTTCCATTCACTGAAGCATGTGACAGTTGTTATTTAAAGCTGTTGATATTTATTTTCAGACATTGTCTTTTCATATGGTACAAATATGACTATTGGATTATTTTTTTCCTGAACAGGTTGAGGACAAACTTTATATTTACCTGGAGTATGTGTCTGGTGGGTCAATTTATAAACTTCTCCAGGATTATGGAAAGTTTGGCGAACCGGCAATTCGTAATTATACACAACAAATCTTGTCTGGGCTTGCATTCTTACACTCAAAGCATACAGTCCACAGGTGATAATCCTCCTATTCTTGAATAAGTTTGAAGCTGCTATATACAGATTAGCTACTCTGCTCAATTTATACATTGTTTGTATTCTTAAATAAAGGGCATTTATTTTACAGGGACATTAAAGGAGCAAACATACTTGTGGATCCAAATGGGCGGGTCAAGCTGGCAGATTTTGGGATGGCAAAGCATGTAAGTTTAGGCATAATAATTTCTTTTAATAAATGTATAAATTGCATCTGATTAAATGAGAATTTAGCGAAACATTAAATGCTCTGTGCAGATTGCTGGCCAGTCATGTCCATTATCATTCAAGGGAAGCCCTTACTGGATGGCTCCTGAGGTCAGAAATTATTCCTTTTTGTACCTGAACTCATTAATAACAACATGGTTCTCAATTGTGATATCAAATCTAAATTTACACTCAGGTTATAAAGAACTCAAGTGGTTGCAATCTTGCTGTTGATATTTGGAGTCTTGGATGCACTGTTTTGGAAATGGCTACAACAAAACCACCTTGGAGCCAGTATGAAGGGGTCAGTACTGAAGCAACAGAAACGATCTTAAATTTAAAATCCCCTTTTTATACAGAAAATGATAGTTTATGTTGTCCAGTTGGAGCTCAGTTCATTGTGTGAGATAGTTGCATGTTATGATCTGCAGGTTGCTGCTATGTTTAAGATTGGGAATAGTAAGGAACTCCCAACAATTCCAGATGACCTCTCTGATGAAGGAAAGGATTTTATTAGGTTGTGTTTGCAACGTAATCCTTTAAACCGTCCAACAGCAGTTCAGCTTTTGGATCACCCTTTTGTGAAGGGTGCTGCACCTTTGGAAAGAACTATTCTGGCCCCTGAGCCTTCAGATGTTCCCCCTGGAGTTACAAATGGCATAAAAGCTCTGGTAGTTTCATTTCTCTTGATATTCCATTTCGTCTCTGTTGAGATTGAGATTGTTGTGTATGCTTGATATTTGCTGCATGTTCTCCCTTTGGGTTCCTGTTTATTTTAGCAATGGAATTTAGATGTACCACGAATATTAAAATGGTGATATTGTCTTGATATGCTTTTCACTTTCTTAATGGTCTCATATCTTTAATGCGCAGTAGGCATTATAGAATTGTTTTTCAACTGCTGTCTTATTCCATTGAATCAATTAATTTGTAGGAAGTTCGTGTGATCCATTGTGTTATCACATCAATTTTAAACTTTCAGTGTTAGAGATATGCAATTCTGCTAGTTGGATAAGTGTTTGACTCGTGGTTGGAAAGAAGATGTGCAGAATGTAGTGAAAATTGTTCTTAAATCTCAGGCAAAAGCAGATGATCATTATATAACTTGTTCTTTTTCTGGCTACTATGACATGGGAGTCTTATTTATTTAATCTCTCTAGCAAAATATTGACAATCTTTCTAAATTCAGGTTCCTTCCTAGTCCTATTGACATAATGCGTGCAGTAAAGCTCCATTGGGTTAGTACATAGAGATGTACTAACTAAAGCAATTAAAGCTGCAGGGATGCTTAAGACAGTTTGCTAGTTTATCTTTAGTTGAGTATCACAATGAGATAAAGGTTTAGGGAAGTATCGTCCACTCAGTTGGGTGTTTAATGTGAGTTATGGATAATATAGAGTCAACTTTTTCCATCAAAACTTGGATTTGTGTATGGACAACAGCTGTTCCAGTTACATGGATATTTTTGGGGCAAATGTGAAGTAAGGCTTTAGTGAATAAATTTAGGTTTAGAGGGACAAATGAGACACCAAAGTAAACTTCTATACCAAATCTAGAAAATGATTAGTCCTGTTGATTTTAAATTGTTGTGATAAGCTTAGATAACAGTGATGAGACTTTTTTTTTTCATTATTTGATATTTGATGTGTGTTTGATTGCACATAAGAGCGGAGAAAATTCTTTGTGTTTTTTTCTTCGATTTTTATACTTGGGCAATGACCTTGGGACTGTCTAAAGAAACTGGCTTGTTTTCCTAATGTCCATCTAGAGCATATCCTCTTCTTTGCATGCGGCCAATTTCTGACTATTGGTTTGGCTCATTAATTAACTTTCAGGGCATTGGACAATTGAGAAACGTTTCCACTTTTGATACTGAGAGACTTGCTGTTCATTCATCAAGAGTTTCGCAAACTTCTCTCAATGCCAGGTCTCTCTTTTCTCGCTTCTTACACAAAAATTAGCAATGATAAAAGTAAATCAACATCATCATCTTCACGAGCTTGAATTCTGATTTCAGTTACCTGATCTGCAGTGATATCAATATTTCAATGAACAGATCGTGCCCTGTGTCACCCATTGGAAGCCCTCTTTTACATCCAAGGTCACCACAACACCTGAATGGAAAAATGTCTCCTTCTCCTATATCTAGCCCTCGGACCACTTCAGGTGCATCCACACCTCTAACGGGTGGCAGTGGTGCTATACCATTCAATCACCTGAAACAACCAGTTTACTTGCAAGAGGGTTTTGGGAACTTGGCAAAGCCCACAAGTAACTTTTATGGCAATGGCCCTTCTTACCAAGATACAAATCCTGACATATTCCGAGGGATGCAGCCAGGGTCTCACATATTCTCAGAATTAGTACCCTCTGAAAATGATGTTTTAGGAAAGCAATTGGGAAGGCCAGTTCATGGGGAACCGTACGATGGACAGTCGGTCTTAGCTGATCGTGTGTCTCGGCAGCTCCTGAAGGATCAGGTGAAGATGAATCCATCCCTAGATCTAAGTCCCCTATCTCCTTTGCCCGCCCGGACTAGTGGTATCTAACTTAATTCATTTTTTTGGACCCACCAATCTCTGCGAACCTGAAGTTTTCAGATTCTCTTTGGTTCTACTAAACTATTTATTCTCAACTGCTGAGGAAGCTAAGTTGTCAATAAGTGTCCAGAGTGGAAATCTATGGAATAAGTTTTTTTTTCTTTGGGGGGGGGGGGGGGGGAGGGATGAAGGGGCTGGAGGTGGATACATTATTTGCCATGGCTTCGTTTTCGGGCTTATGTCTTGCAGATTCTTGATCGATCAGTAACTTAAGCTGTGTGACAAAACTGATACTACTGTTGGATGGCTAGGCTAATTTATAGTGGAGCTTGCTTCCCAGCTAATAACAAACTTGCTGTTGAGGGTAGTTTGTGATATGATTCGGCATCAACTTTGTACAGAGCAGAGTCCATAGAACGTCAACTTGTGGCTAACTGAACTATGGTATTACGAGCTTGATTATTATGGCAGAAGGTGGCTGCTGACGATCCAATGTGGGGCTGTTCTTCAAGGAACTTAATTATAGCTGCAAAATCAGTACATTATTTTTAGATCATGGTATAGAAGAGAAGAACGACCAACTCAGTACAATTATTAGAATGTAGGCTAATTTTTTTGGGGTCAAACTGCTGTACAGAAAAATGGAGAACAGAATTGGGTCCAAAATTTGTGTACAAATCGATCACAGATTTGTCAAGCTTCTGCATCAGTTGCAGTTGGTTCAGGTGTCACTATTGTTATGAATTGTTCTACCAATTTGTTGTATGTACATTAACACTTCCGTAAATTGAAGAGATCTCACTCCATGAACGTGTTTTTTCTAACCATACAGAGACACTTATACAGGATTGAGAATTTGTTGATGTACTTGGATTTAATCATTGTAAATGTTCAAGTTCCAGCTCCCAGCACAAGATGCTAATCTGATGCAAAAACAGAGAAATTGGGTGACGACTCCTTTGTCTGATTACACGATTTCTCTTTGTTGAGCTATATCTTTGTTTTCCAGGTTGTAACTCTTATGTGACACCAATTATCTGATGATGAATGAAGGTGAACATGTTACTGCATCACTAGAAGGATATTTGAACCCAGCCAAGCATACATACCTCAGTATGAAGCTTGGGATCAAATATTTGAAGGCAATCAGTGGCCTTGGCAATTCCAGTTTCATCAACTTGTATGTTACTATACCTTCTAAAGCAGCTTGTATCAGATAAGTAGATTGAATAGGCAGATGCAACATATATATGTTCATTAATATACCCTCTCAAGCAACTTGTATCATCTGCAATCAGATGATCCACTAGAAAAACTTGCAACAGAAAAACAAGATCAACAGGATCGTATGGGTACAGAAATCTCTCGACACTTATTGTTTTGTTACAATGGAAGAGAGAGCAGAAGTTTTTAGTAAGCAATATCCTTATTCATGAAAACAAAAACATCTATATTCTCTTAAGAATTTTGAGACGATCTATTAATCAAATCCAAGCTGAAATCCCACAATTTCCTTGCCAACTCGGTATCAACAGCATGTGGGCTTGGTTGAGCTATGTTACTGTCGTTGAAATAGAGGCCAGTCTTCCCTTTAACTTGTGGATGCAACGCAACATAACATGTTGTTGCCGCCCCCTGCTCCCCAAATCAAAAAAACCGATATATGTAACTAAGAGCATGTTCAAATACACCTATTTGAAAGTGGACGGTCTAATTCCTATCAAAGGTATTCATCTGAATCTTTGGACATTGTAACAAGAATTGTGTATCTAGAGATATCTGTAAAGATGGAAATACCTGCTGCACGTTTCTGAACACAAATTTACCAAGAAAGCCAACAATAGCTGCAACAAACAAAAAGGAAAACATAAAGCCATGGCACAACCACTGGATGCAAGATAGAGAAAAGGAAAAGGGAAAGACTTTGAAATACCACAAGGTATCCGGTCAAATTTTTCTTAATATTATGAATACCAAGTTCCTACCTTTCTGTTGTTGTCAAAGAATGAAACTCATGCCAGAAGTTGCCAGGCATCAATTACATCATACTATCAGCACACGAGATTTAGAAAGCAAAATTCAGTATTTACAAAATATTGTTAACACTAAGATAGGTGACCAGGAAATAATGTCCTGCAGCAGGTGACCGGCAATTTTATTAAATTTCTAGATAATCTGTAGCTGGGTTAATACGCACACACAGTTTCACTCCATGTAATTGTGCGAGCCAAATTTGGTTAGTTTACACTTACTTCAGCATGAAAGATAAATTCATTCACATATTTAGAACCACACACACAAAAGTGCATCACTTAGTGAAAGGCAGAAAAGGTTGACATGACATATCCACTAAGTTCCCTAATTGTGCTTCTTCATGCAAGAAAAGCAATCTAAATTATCAAGACATACAAAATTCTCTAAAATGAAAAATTTGAGTTATTACCATTCACAAAGCCCTCCTGACGGAAAAGGTTGGTGTTAATTGCTCCAGGGTGAAGTGAATTTGCAGTTATCTCCACCCCCTCTTCCTATTTAAAAACATTCCATCAGTATAGTACAGCAAAATACGTGGTTGATGTTCGGCAGTACACTAAACCACCATAATCTACCTCAGAAAAGATTCTTTTGATGTATATTACGACAGTGACACCAAAGTACAAGCGCAATTGAATATAAAAAGAAAATAAGCGAGGGAAAACATTGGTACCATGGATACTCATTAACGTAAAATAATAGGATGAATTGTATATGAGACACAGGTGACTCATATCAAAAGTGAAAAACTTGTAATTTATTAAAGATGGATCAGTAGAAAAAAATGCTTTCTTCTTTTAAGAAATCTTAACCTTCAAATGTCTCGCAAGTTCATTGGCATGCAAAATGTTGGCGAGCTTCGATTGACCATACGCAACGAAATTCCCATACCTGCTCATAATAAACTCTAGGCAATCAAACTAATTGTGCATTTGTATGGCATGCGAATCAAACTTCATAGGTTTTCAAAGCTTTAGTTTCATAGGACTCTATATGACGCCAGTGGATATGTAAAAAATACTTCTAAATAGAATATAATTCCACAGTGAATAATAGCATTACACCAGGAATCACATTGTAAAAACATAATAAATGCTTAATGACTTTATTGCTGACATGCTATCTGCTGAAAGCTTAAATACAGCCATCAAAAAGGAATTTCCAGATACCCAACAGGTGGGTATGTCTGGAAAATGTGTGTATAAGCCACTAGTAACATTTGGGAGTTTATCCATTATTCAAGGCTTCACATTCAAGTTGTCATCGTTCATATACAAAGAAGAGAAAAGGAAAAGAAAAGGGTGGCACTATCAATCTCGTCAACCTCTTAAATGTTCCATAAATGACTTGACAATATTAGATATTTAATCAATTAATGTATGTAACTGAACAAGGCAGATGTGCAACTTAAATTAATTCCTGAACTCGACCTGTTCTTAAACACTGGTAATAAATAGCATAGGTGCCTAGGAGCGAAAAGATGTGCATACTGAACAACAATCCACTAAGATGCTAGTTAGGGTCTTGAAGACACCCCATGAGGTCAATTAATAGCTGTATATTTCCCAAATAAACATCTCATGTAGACTACAGTAGATTGACATAAATGATTGTCATTTGTCAAGCATACCATCTTGAACTAGAAAAAAGTATAATCAAACAGTGTTACCCTGACTGATCGTTGAGTTTCTCAAAACGAATTCCTTCACGATATGTAAACCGGTGACCCTCTGAGGAGACATTTACAATTCTTCCTTCCCTGCCACTCTCTTGTGCTGTCCTCTTCAAAGTGTCCAGTAAAAGATTAGTCAAAAGAAAATGACCTGGAGAAAGCATTTGAAAACAAGGTTATCCTAACTGTTCAATCAATAGTCAAATGCATCAGATGAAAATCCGGAAGAATTATTTTTTTCCTTGTGAAACTGTTGCAAATCTTTGTGCAGAGCATGGCCGGTGACGAGTATTAAATGCCATGACATAAGTTTAAATCAGCACACAACGACTGCAAAAACCCTCCCACTGTTAGGTACTTAATTTTCCACATTAAGACAAAACAAGTTGCCCTCAAAACCAGAAGAATGGCAAAGAACCACAGACCAATATTTTTCCGGCTTAATAAGTTTTAAATTAATATCAATTTGTAACTAATAAAATAGAAAAAATCATATATCCAGGTCATTGCTCACAATGACTAACAGCATCAGACAATAATATATACTCAAAGCATATGTAAGTGTAACGAACCCAAGTGGTTTGTTGCAAATTGCAGTTCTATGTTGTCTTTGGAAAGCATGAACGGGCTTGCCATAATTCCTGCATTGTTACTGGTAACAGAAAAGATAAAATCACTAAGATAATCAGACTCAAGGGAAATCGTCAAGCAAAAATTGTGTATAAATGCGTCTAAATTGAAGAAATGAGAACAAAGTATAAGACATTGTGGAGATAGCCCATAACAAGCTAAGCTGCCTGTGTGAACCAGTACTGTGAAGAAAAAAACCATTGTAGTTTTTGTTCTTTTCTTACATTAGTATATTGAGTGGAAGACCCTTAGTGGTGAAATCTGATGCAAATTTCCTCACAGATGCCAAGGAACTGAGATCCAACTCCAAGACATCAAGTTTAGCCGTTGGGATTTCCTTGACAATGGCATCTTTGACATCTGTACCAGCAGCCATATTTCTGACCGCCATAAATACATGGACACCCCGCAATGCAAGGACACGTGTGGTTTCAGCGCCGATGCCACTAGACGCTCCTGTAACCACAGAGGAAAATTCCTAATTAGTACACAGAGAAAAATACTCGTGCCTAAACAGTTGCTCTTCATGATCAACATATCTCTAGAATATGTCCATTTTGCAGGTCCTATTAAGAACTTCTTACCCAAGTCAAAAGCAAGAAATGTGGAACCATGCACGAGGGATAGGATAAATTCCAATTCATCAATGAAGCACGAGGGATAAGATAAATTGCAATTCATCATTTTTTGTGCAGTGAAAAGGAGAAAAACTATAAAAGTAGCTTGCAAGAGAAAAACAATAAAAGCAGCTTGCGTGTGGCTGGGTTCAATTTTGGAGTCGGACAAAGGTTCAAAAGCCCACCAAGAAAATCCCTCAAATCACACTGTTCTCTCGAGACAGCAACATGTTGCATATAGACCATATATCACATAAACATGGAAATATATATTAAATATTCTCTAGAACAGGGAAGCCGCTTTAAGCATCCCCTGATACCAAAAATACATGATGAACTCTAAATTTCAGGAAGGTTGATTTGCTTTAAAATTAATTTTGACAGCATAACTTTTACCCAACTAACAAGTGATCACATATGTTAATCAAAGTAGGTTTCAATACGCTAGTAACAAGTGAAAAGTTTTTATATTTTCCAGTACTGAATTAAATGTTCTCATCTAACGTGTAGATAAATGTTAGGTACTGAAGCATGTATCCCCCACTTTCAATGATCATATGAGACCATACACAGGCCCCACAGGCCATAGTTGTTTCCCCAAAATTATCCAGAGCTCAAGCTACCAAATAAATAACCAGTCCGAACAACAATTTACTCGAGCATTCAAGAAAAAGAAAAGAACCCAGATATCAGTTTATTACAATAAATTTTTTTTTTCTTTAAGAAAAAGGAACTTCAAAAACCTGTGACAATAGCAGTGAGGCCAGTGGCATCAATCCCTTGAGTAACTTCTTCAGCAGTTGATGAAGCAGAGAAACCAGATGGCCCTTTTCTGTTAAACAAACGCATCATCTTCTTTCTCTTACTTTCTCTGACAATATGATACTAGAAATATATTGAGGCACAGTTCAGTTAAACTAGCTATCAGGCTGCTGATAATCTGAGAATGGGCAGTAGTTTCTCGTTTACACGGCTTTCAGACAACGATCTGTTCTTGTCCGAAATCGCTCCACGCAAATTAATTAATTAATTAACTGATTGATTAATTGAGTATAGTCTACTTGGACGGCCATCTTTGGCTTTGAGTTTGAAGTATGGTGGTGGTTAGTCACACTTGTAATTAACGTTTTCTTGTTATTTTATTTTAACATTAAGGAAAAAGAAAGCCATTAACCTTTTTGTCAAAGTAGTAGGTATCGTGATCGCAATTCGCAACAGTCAAGCGGCAGACTCAAATATCTTACTTACATTAGCTCAGCTGCTCAGGTTAAAATAGTTCATTAATATATTCTTGTACGAATATAGCAGAAAAATGGCATTGAAAAAGAAAGTTACCAATTAAAAAGAGATCATGAGCTATACTCAATCAACTCTGAAGATAATATATATGTATATATTTTAAAATAAAACCAAAATAGTGTAGGGGACCCTATTTTTTTTTTAAATATTTTGTACCATACAAAATTTGACAATTAAATTTTTTTCTTTTATTTCAATAATAAAAAAGTTCCTTTCCCCCTTCCCATTCAACATTAAAGGCCTCACTTCTTTGCGGGCTGCTCTTACCGCCGCTTCCTATGCTTCTTGTGTCTACTTTGACTTGACTGAATACTCACAATCTTTTTATTAATAGGGGTGAAATTGATATTCCTTTAATGTTATGTTAGAGTGTAAATTTAAACTGCGATATTATAATTATTAAATATAATTTTGATAAATTTTTAATTATAAATATTAGTAGAATTCTAATTATAATATATAAATCTATTAAAAAACAATAATAAAGTGGATATCTAAATCCCTGTTACTAGTTATAGAGTATGACATTTCCATAAAATGATTAATAAAACATTTTGGCCCCTAATTTTTCTTGTTTTCTCTAATAAGGAAGTTGTTTCTTTATCATCATCATCAACAACCAAAAGCTTCCTAACTTTAAATAAAAATGAGCAAACTAATTACTATATATAGGAACTCTCCAAAATGAAAGTAACTGCATCCAAATTTCGGATATATAGAAGAGTGTGTGATTTTAAGCATTTGGCTTTACAATAAAAAAAAATGAATAATTTATGAGTAAATATATGCAAAAAGCAAAAATTAATTTTGTACAAATTAATGTAGCATAATAGGGTTGGTTGAGTGAAACCACCTCATGACTCACATGATTTATCTTTATTATTTTATATTTTTACTTAACAAATGATGTTTTACTATATCACTTTGTATAAGAGTTTGTAACTCTTTTATTACTTATAATTTATTGGCCTACTCACATACACAATAGTTATATAATGCATCCTCAAATCGAAGGAATAAAAAAGAGCACAAGAAATTAGATAAATCAATAATTATCTGGGAAGAGTGATGTTATACTTACTCAGTTGGAATATCAATTTGTATCCTAACTAATATGTCATCAGTAGAATTTTTACTACTTAGATTATAAATGATAGGATTTAATAATTAACTATCACTTAAACCAATCAAATAATAACTTATCACTTGCCACATTAGTAGAGATATAAATTAAATATATCAACTAAATAAATATATCATTATTGAATTAACAATTGTTTATACCTTGATTGAATAATTAATAAACGTACGTCAAATATGAAGCTGCGAACAGAGCAAGAATAAATCATGCATGCATGCATGCATCTTATAATGCAATAAGGAAATTGTTAAGATTATGTTGAACGCCTGAACAATCCTGATAAAAATTGAAAATCAAGCTATAACCAACCAGAAAATAGAATAAATGAAATTGCAATAAGTACATAATGTACGGCAAGTAGTTTCCATAAATTCTAAATTCTAAATTTTGAAAAATGCATGAAATTAAACATTCAACTAAACTCATTAGTCTTAATATACACACACACCCACACTCTAGTCCTAGTCCTACAAGTATTGGACAGCATTGAGTTGATGATAAGGAGTATCGTTATCATGATCATGAAGCAGCGACGTCAGCGTGGTCTTGAAAAATAATTGTTGGGGCTGGGGCACGCTTAAGAACGGAGAAGTTGAATCTGGAATAGAAAGAATCCCAGCACATCCCAATTTCGTCACCAGCAGCCAACTCTCGTCTGCGCACAAAGTCTGCAGTCCAGTGATTGATAAGCACATAGCTGTTAGAAGTTGCCCATTTCTTGAACACCAAACGGTGCATTGAATTCGTATCACAATCCCACACGCTGACCCTAAGACCTTCCGGATTCCCAATTACTTCATTACGACTAGCCTCATCGAGAAAAGGCATCACATATCTCTCGGCCAAACGTGTTTGCACTAACAGCCTCGACAAATGCCCCAGGTCACTACGAGTAAGTATCTTGGTGATGCTCCATGGGTACGTGAAGAGGTCCAGTTTTGTTGAGACCCCAATTCGAGACTCGTGTTCCTCCTCTCCGGGCCTATAATATTTCATTAGCCCAATGTTGTACGCCAGCATTTGATTTCTCATCATGTCCTCTGCAGGACTGTAAGCTTGAGTGGTGTCTTCTTTGGTAGGCCAAGTTTCATCACGCAAACTCAGTTTTGTTGAAATCTCGTTACTGTTATCATTATTAATAATAACAATGCTGTGATCTCGCTTTCTTGTTCTTTTCTTGCTGCTTTCTTGATGAACTTGTTGCACATGCTTCCGCTTCTTGTTGAATTTGGAGCAACGGGATATTGGTTCTTGACTGCTAGTTCTACTCATCGCCATTCTTGAACCGGAGGAGAAGCTATCATCAACTATTGATGACGAAGAGGGATTAGACCCATTATTAGTCCCTTGATTCTTTATGGGGTCTTTCTTTCCTGACGGAGAAATGGCACCGAGCGGGTTTTGCGGCATCCCCATTATATTCTTGATGAATATCAAACTGGCTAGGGTTTTGATTCTTGAGGGTTGTTGAGGCCTAGGGTTTTTACGTGCAAAAGTTAAAGAAGAGAAAATGTTGAATGAAATTTTTGTGTGGGTTTATGGAATGTAAAAGAGAGGCACTTAACGTATACATAAATAGAGAGAACTGATATGAGGTTATCAAAAGTGAATTAGGAAAATAACATACGAACACATTTCAATTTTCAATTTCCCATTGATTTTAGGTTTCCTAATTAAGTAATGAGAGTTTCATTAGAGCAACAATAAGTTTCCTAATTCTATACTGAGTACCAGCTATAAATAAGAAAATATATTTTGCTATTTGTTTTACACAGATCCTTCATATATTAGAAGAACGGATTTAGATTCTTTTATAATCTTTTTTTTTAATATGTTAAAGATTTTATCAATTTTTATTCAATGCAGAGGCGACTTTAGGTATAGGCGAATAAGGCGGTCGCCTAAGGCCTCATATTTTTAGTATTTCTTTAATAATTCTCTAATTAATAAAAAATTTTAATATGTATTTTAAGAAATTAAAAAGTTTATTAAATATCTATCTATTCTTAATTATCCTATAATTAAGAAATATTTTTGATAAAAAAAATCTATATTTGGGAACCTTAATTTTAAAGAAATATAATTAATAATATGATTTAACCATTAGTTCATGCATTATTAATATTTCCAAAAAATTATTTACCTTTTTAATTATTCAATGTTAGAATCTTGACTTTTAATATTTCTTTTAATTTTTATTAAAAACCTTATAATCTCAAGAATTAGTAAATGAAAAAAATTTCTTATTCTTTTCTCTAAAAAGAAAATTATTATATTCATTTGTTCATTTAAAATAATTAGTTTCTTAAAATATAAAGTCCGTTTTTATTTTTGAACATCAATTTATCATTTCAAATTTTTATATTTTATCATTCTAAATATTCTATTTGAAAATAATATTGTCTTTATTTATTTGTTTGTTTGTTTTTAACGGTTTTAATGGAATACAAAAATATATCTTCTTGGCTATTTTTTAGGTTCTATTTTTAAATTTTTTTACTTTTTTTTAATTATTGTTAAAATTTAAGAATAAAAGATGAAATAAATTTTAATCCTTTTTATATATCTTTGAGAATTGAAATTGTAAAATTAATAAAGGCCTCATAAAAAAATTTCGCCTAAGGCCCCTCTGACTCTAAAGCCGGCCCTGATTCAATGGTCAAGATTTGTTTATATTTTTTTCATCAATTATTATTTATTCTCCTAATATCTATTATCAAAATGGACAAAACATGTTAAGATAAAAGTAAATAAATCTTGACCATTCATCATAAAATTATTACATATAGTGAAAATTTTGAAAAAATTTGATTACAAAGAGGATATACTCTTTTAAGAAATAATTTTATATGTTAAATTCAGAGAGAAGAGAAATATTTTTGAATCTTTAATTTGTAATACTTTCATTTGATTTTATAGTCAATCTTTACTCCATGCTGTGATAAAAACGTATTGAAGTTAAAAAACAAAGGGGGGCCCGGTTGAATGGGGTGTAGTTATAGGTATAGGATGGACCAATCAATGGAGTCCATGTGTCCTTTCTCATTTCAGATAGGAAATTACGAATGTACAATTACAATACCATCATAGTAACATCATGTATTATTTGCAAAGAGTTTGACCATGCCATATTGCCATTATGCCAAGTCCAGTTCTATCAACGACATGGTTTGCATTTTGCAGTTATACAAGAGCAAAAAAATCTATAACAGAAAGCTCAAGCTCCAGCTGAAATGTCTTAGATTCAAGCTCAAGTTAATTCATGCTCTTGTTTTCAGAACATTTGTTAATCAAATTCATGCTGAAATCCCATAATCTCCGCGCTACCTCAGCGTTAAGTGCTTCTGAACTTGGTTGAGCGACTTTACTGTCCGAGAAATAGAAGCCACTCTTCCCTTTAACTTGTGGATGCAATGCCACATAACATGTAGTAGCTGCCCCCTAAGCATCCAGAACAAAATGGACAAACATATAAAAAAGATACGAATAATTAGAGAGCCCTGTTCAAAAATACTTGAAAGTGGTGGGCAGTTTATTTTCTGTCTTGTATATTTCATTTGAATCTACGGTTTCTGTTACGAAGAATTAATAATGAATCGGAAGAAGTAATGTCATATCTTATTTCTTTGTTTCTGAAAATTTAGGATTAATTACCTGCTGAACATTTTTCAGCAAACATTTACCAACAATGCCAGGAAGAGCTGCATCCAACCAAAAGAAATCGGAAGTTAACATAAATAATCAGAGTTTTTTTTTTTTTTTTTTGTGAAGTTGTGTTGTCTCAATTATCTGTATTGGTTCACCCTTTAAATCCTATTGCAATAAGTTCACTAATTGTGCTTCTTCATACACGCCGAAGCAATCAAAATTGTACATACATGCACGACCTAGGGGGGTTGGGGGGGGGGGGGGGGGGAGAAGAGAGAGACTCACCATGCAGTATAGTGTTCATGCTACGGAAAAGGCTGTTATGACGGATAATGTTGGTGGCAATTGCTCCTGGGTGAACTGAATTTGCAGTTATATCCACCCCATCTTCCTGTTTAGAGAACATCCCATTAGTATATTGCAGCATGAGACAACACATCAATTCTTCTCATTGAGGAAAAACAAAGGTTGAATTCTAAATCAGAAAAATGAATGAGAAAATCGTACCAAAGAAATCAAAGAAACAGTTGCAGAAAATACAGTTTTCTACTTGCAGTAACTTATAATTCATCAAAGCAGGAGTGGTAGCCAATTCTTTAAATGTCTAACCTTTCAATCAGAAAATTGGTTTTAGGAGAAGTCTTACCTTTAAGTGTCTCGCAAGCTCATTGGCATGTAGAATGTTGGCAAGCTTTGATTGACTGTATGCACGAAAACCATTGAAACTGTACATAAACAAGTCCCGGAAATCCGATTACTTATATAGCATATGCAAGAGTGAATAGCATTACATCTCAGGAATCACATTGAAGAAAAAACAGAAGAAGAAGAAGAAGAAGAAGAAGCAGAGCAGATGATTGGAAGGACCTGTACTGAGCAAGAATCCACTATGAATGTTAGCTTAAGGTCTTCAAAACAACCAAGTGGTTGATTTGTATATGTCTCATATTGACTACACTTGAGTGATTTTAAATGATTGCCAAGGGGACCATCTAAAAGTAGAAAAATTAAGTATCATTCAGATTGATGGTTTTACCCTGACGGATCATTGATCTTATCAAAACGAATTCCTTCATGATATGCCAACCGGTGACCCTCTGAGGAGACATTAATAATTCTTCCTTCCCTGCCACTCTTTCGCGCTGTCTTCTTCATTGTGTCCAATAAAAGATTCGTCAAAAGAAAATGACCTGGAGAAAGTATTTGAAATTAAGGTTACTGCATTCTCCCATCAATCATCATATGCTTCAGAAGAAAGATAGGAAAAAAATTTCCATAAGCACCGAGAAGTTTCAATTCTTTGTGAAGAACAATTAGTTTGAATCTTCTCCTAGAAAAATGCTATCATTTAGCTTAAAGCAGTGTAAAATGACAGCAAATATCATCTCTGTATTAGATAGATAATTCTTCCACATCAAGACAAATAAATCTCCCTTTGAAGCCATGGGACTGCAAAAACTCCTAGCTATTACAGCCTCCACCGATCAGTACTTCTCGTGCTTAATAAATTTGGAAACAATATTGGTCCATAATTAATAAAATGGAAAACTTCATTATTTTTCCCCCCCCTTTTTTCCCATTGCTAAAACTGCTCAAGAGCATCAGATAATAGTATTGTACTATGTAACGCACCCAAGTGATTTGTTGCAAACTGCAGTTCTATGTTGTCTTTGGAAAGCATGAATGGGGTTCCCATGATTCCTGCATTGTTGCTTATAATTGGAAAAGCAATCAGTCACTGTAAAATTTTATTAAATATAAGTATGTGTAAATTGTAGAAATCAGATCAAAACATAAGAAAATGAGTTAGCACAAGAAAATGTGAAGCAGTAGAACGGCATTTACATTAAGATATTCAATGGATGATGCTGGCTGTTATATTCCGATGCAAATTTTCTAACGGATGCTAAGGAACTGAGATCCAACTCCATGGCATCCACTTTTGCGGAAGGGATTTCCTTGACTATTGTCTCTTTAACATCTTTACCAGCAGCAATATCCCTGACCCCCATAACTACATGGACACCACGCAAGGCAAGCACACGTGCAGTTTCAGTGCCAATGCCACTAGTTGCTCCTGTAATCACAATGTCCATGAGGGGGATAGAGTTAAAAAAAAAAAAAACCTTGTTAGTACACACAGCAGATTCTTGTGTCAATACAATTACCCTCATGCTAATATGTACAATTTTACAACACTTAACTAAGGAAAAATCTGGGGAAACGTCAAATTAAACAAGGCGCATGGAGATCAATTTCAATAATTCAACTTTACATCTGAGTTGACATCATAGGTATGATGAACTCTAAATAAATTTCAAGAAGGTTGACTTGTCCTCTCACAATTGACAATTTGATCGTAATTTTGATACTATTTCTTCTCAATCGGCAACCACTCCAGAAAATTTAATCGGAGTCCGCATTCATACACTCACATAAAATAATATAACGCTTCGGAACATATTAAGTTCAAGGCAAAAGATCGAACATGTAATGACAGTTAAGTACTGAAGCATGTCTGACTTTCCTGGACCATATAAGATCGAACAGAGGCCCCACAAGTGTGTAACCAAAATTATCCAAAGCTAAATACACCAAATAAGTAGAGAATTTTCACTTTGTCAATAAAAGAAGGAGCTTCAGTTTCCATAACCACGTAGACAAAATCATAAAACTGAAACCCAGATTTCTAAAAAATGCAAAAAGATCAGTTCACTCAAGTACTCAAGAAGAATAAAAGAACCACGTTAACATTTTAGGTGTCAAAAAAAGAAACCTGTAACAATGGCAGTGAGGCCAGAGCCATCAATCCCGTCAGTAACTTCCTCAGCAGTTGAAGAGGCTGAGAAGCCAGATGGCCCCTTCCTGTTAAACAACCCCAGCTTCATTGTCTTTCTCTTTCTCCAACAGTATGTGAAGACTCGTACAATTTTACAGGCACAGGCTTCTGAATCTCTCTACAGAGGGTGGCAGTTTATAAAGACTGACAGTTAATTTGAAAATTGTTCTTGAAAGTGGAGACATTGGTGGTTCATTCGATTGATGCTAGTGCTGGACATTTTTGACTAGCTAATGTCCAAGGCGCTCCAAGCTGGCGATTGGCGTCAATTATTGCCACTCAAAATAATTTATCTGATTAGGAAAATGCCAACTATAAGATATAATATATCTTTTGTAATTTGTTTGTCTTTATGCAGACATCTTTTAACAGGACGAAAATTCAGTGGAACGCGTAATCTATGTGTGAGTACATTTATCTAATGCGAATTATCTTTAGACTAAAATACCATTGATGATGACTGAACTAGGGCTGTTCATTAATTCAAATTCAATCCAATGTCAGGCCAATACCAATTTCCACCGGTTCATTGGCAGTCTTGTCAAAATTTACGTCATGGGCTTGAGTCTCATGTAGTGTTTGCATTGTGTTTAATTAATAATATATATATATTTTCAAATTCAATCCAATGTAATCATAGATTGGATCTTGTAACTATTGAACCGCCTTAACAAGTTAATATCAAAGCTTTCATCATCATCAACAAAATATAACAGAAAGCTCAAGGAAAAAAAAAAAAGAAGAAGAAGAAGAAAAGGATGATGGGTTCCTATCAGTTACAGAAAATCTATTTAATGTCTTGTGTCTTGTCTCTCTGGAAGAGGCAGCAGTAACAGTTTTACTCTCTATGAAGTTTGAGAACATCTATAGATCAGATCCGAGCTGAAATCCCACAGTTTCTGTGCCAACTCAGTGTTAACAGCTTGTGAGCTTGCCTGAGCTACGTTACTGTCTGCGAAATAGCTGCCAGTCAACCCTTTCACATGTGGATGCAATGCGACATAACATGTTGTTGCTGCCCTCTACATTCAGATAAAAGTAATCAAACAAGAAAATATGGAAAATTAAGAGCCTATTGTTGCGGACCGCTCAATTCGCTAGCCCAATTGGCCCAATTTCGGAAAGTTCTAGACAACTCTAGCACATTGAGCTTGTAAATACTCAGAATTCTCTATACAATTCCAGCATATGTAAATAGCTAGGAAATGGTAGAATTCTCTAGAATCTCTAGAGCTTGGCAAGCCTCCCCTATAAATATGGGATGCCATTAGACATTTGCATTCAACAAACACAACAACAAGCATTGAGCACTAAGCATTGTAATCTCTCTTTTGTGCAATACAAGTTTTCTTATCCGACTCCATTGCTCTCTTCTCTAGTTCGAGAACCTCAAGGCTTACTTAGCAATATTCAGCAAAGTTGTCTAAGTGCCGCATGGGTTAGCTGCGCAAAATACTCATCCCGTGACACTATGCTAAAATACAAAACTTCTATTGATTACAACTAAAGATCTAAAACTTTTCTGCATTGTCTTCTAGAAGAAGGATGTTTATAAACTCATATTTGAAAATTGACAATATAGTTTCTGTCAGCATTTTTCCTGAAAATCTATGAGACTGTAGCCGAGAATGATGCTTCTTAAGAAAAAAATTCAAATTTTGTTAATTTGTTTCTGTAAAGAGTGGAATTACCTGCTCAACCTTTTTTATCACATATTTACCAAGAAGGCCTACAAGACCTGCATCAAACCGAAAAGGACCATATAGTTGACATAAGCCTGCCACTTCCATCAAATGCATGAGGGCAAATAGTGAAAGGAAAAGACTCGAACAAGAACACAAAGGCCAAAAGGAATCCAGTCGAATTTTCCCAGGCTAACAAAATGAGGTATTGAGTTGATACCACTGAAAAAGCTGATATGGCGGAAAAGATTGGTGGTAATTGATCCTGGGTGAACTGAATTTGCTGTTATGTCCACCCCATCTTCCTGTTTAGATAGGATCACATCAATATATTAAATGAAATTGTGATTCAGATGACTCATAACGGGCTTTGCAGCATACCACCATTATGTTTTACAAGTAAAGATCATGACTAATGAGTACTACTGGCAGAAATGAGAGAAAACACTTCAGTAAGCTTAAAACAAGAACAGATGACATTCTTAGCATAAAAAAGGAGTGCAAAAAGAAGATTAATTAACATTATTCCTAAAAGAAATGATAGATTGGTTTGTAATATACAGCCTTGAGCAAGTCATGCACCTTTAAACGCCTAGCAAGTTCATTAGTGTGCAGAACATTAGCAAGCTTTGATTGGCCATATGCTGAAAAACGGTTGTACCTGCACGTTATTAACGCCATATGTTAAGATAGGGAAGATTTACATCATGTTTGATTACCACTTTTGAATACAAATCACCATATAAACAACTTACAAGCTATCCTTAAGTCCCAACTGTTGTAAACTGTCTTAATTCAAACAAGCCTTAGCAGTCCAAAAGCGACATGATATTTTTTGATAACTATAATTCAAAAGCCAACATCTATAAAGTTTACTCACCATTATTGTATGAAATCTTAAATATTATGTAATCAATCATTTCCAACTTTATATTATTCATTAGTCACAAGCAGAGTGAAGCCCTTGTACTTTGACATCACTCCCTTCTTGCCTTTCCTAGATCAAAGATTTGAATCTAGTAGTAATAAATCTAATAAAAAGCAACTTCTCATATAATTTGGATTTGCTACTTGACCACAATGGAAAACTTGAGTACTCAACTTACATTAAGCAATATTGATTGTGTAACATATTATAAACTGAAGTACTTTAATCATCAAGAGGAGAAAATTGGGATTATAGTAGGATATTACCCTGACTGATCATTGATTCTATCGAATCGTATGCCTTCTGGATATGAGAACTGGTGACGACGTGATGACACATTTACAATCCTTCCTTCTTTGCTACTTTCACGTGCTGTTTTTTCCATTGTTTCCAACAACAGATTTGTCAAAAGAAAATGACCTGCAAGAAGATAGAGTCCAAATCACTCATCTCCAATAAGTCAATAGAATTACAACTCAATTAGCTTAAACATCTTTGTTGAATAGGATTTCCTCTTTCCCGCTAAATCATCTTGGGGCATCATCATACAAACCTCTAGTATTTCTACATTAAGGCCAGAAGTATAAATTCCACGATTCAATTAACTAGTGTTTGGAAAAAAAAAAAACAAAAGTTATCAGTTCCCATTGATGTTTTTATTCCATTATATAGATTACACAATGTAACATGTCTCACCAATGTGGTTCGTAGCAAATTGTAGCTCTATATTGTCCTTGGAAAGCATGAATGGTGTTGCCATGATTCCTGCATTGTTACTTAGAAATGCATAATTCCTCTCAGTGCAAGGTTCCATGTTACAAACAATACACTCTAAACCAAAGACTCCGAATTAAGCTTCTAAAAACTAAGAAAGTACCCTTAATCTTACATGAGAATGTTCAGTGGAAGACCTGAAGACTTGAATTCTGATGCAAATTTCCTCACCGATGCCAATGAACTTAAATCCAACTCCATGGCCTGTACCTTGGCATTAGGGATTTCCTTAACAACTGCTTTTTTGACCTCTCTACAAGCAGCCATGTTCCTCACTGCCATAACTACATGAACACCACGCAATGCAAGAACCCTAGCAGTTTCTGTTCCAATACCACTTGAAGCTCCTACACAAACAGAAACCACTCCAATTTTCAAGCACAGAGAATGGGCTAAAGCTAGAATAATAAATCATATACATAGTCACAATCACCAAGTTTTTTGTTACAATTTCCTAGTTAACTGTCAAAATTTCTCAAGTTTTTGAGTTACATTTTTTGAATGTCTATAAGAAATTAAAATATAATTATAAGTTTAACAAAAGTTGAAAAAAAAAAGATAATGTTACCTGTAACAATGGCAGTGAGACCAGAGCCATCAATCCCTTGAGTAACTTCTTCAGCTGTTGAAGAAGATGAAAACCCAGAAGCACCTTTACTGCTAAGCCTCCACATTCTTTCTCTTTTTCCCTCAAGCTGAGCTTCAAACTAAGAGTTTGCAGAGAAGATAGGTTATTGACCACAATTTTAACTGATAATTTGTGAAAATTATACAAATTTTGTCCAAATTTAGAATGATAATACGAATATTCAGGTGAAAAAGACTAAAATGCCTAAACAATTTCAGACAAAAACAGACCACCCGGGTCTCGACAGTCCTATCCCATGGCTTCAATTTTATATCTTCACGGTTCGTTTAGTTTGTTTAAACTGGCGGGAATCCGTTAATTTGGATTGTTGTTTTAACCTTCACAACTTTTAGTATAGTTTTGCAAAATTCTTTTCATTTTAGTATATAGTCAAATAGCCCCACCAAAATTCTCTGGGCACGCATTTTAAAAGAAATATTAAAATTTAAAAATTTAAAAATCTCAAAATTATCGCCAGACCACTTTCTCTTTCTCTTTTACAATTTTATATTTTCTTTCTACTATCGGATTCTACAACCTAAAAACACAATTTCACTCTTTTTAAGAATATTTTTTTCTTAGTATATCATATCCTATATTTCATACTTTCAATAAATAATTTTTTTTCATATTCATTAAATTATGTATTTAGCAAAAATTAATTTCTTAATATTCATTAACAGATAAAAATTAATTTATTGATATCCATCTTCTTATTTAGTGACTCAAATTATTTACAGATAAAAAAAATATTTAAATAAATTAATAAGAATTTGTGAATTAAGAAAGAAGGAGAAGAAATTGTTAATTACGTAATTTTTTTAAAATTATTTAGATAATAAAATCCTAAATTAAAAGAAAATGTAGGGTAGAAATTAATGGGTTTAAATAATCTCATTCATATTCAAAAGAAAATAAATCTGCATGACTTTACAATTCTATCCTTATTAGACTATTAAAAATTCTATATTATCCTCCACATAACCACGTGCTTCCTTCGAAGAGTTCAAATTAATTTTTTATAAATTGGCCAAGTAGTTTCTCATTTAATTTACTCACTGACTAACAGTGTTTGAATCCTTTGGATGTGAAGGAAGATTTTTTAAAAACGAAAATGATTCAGATTTTATGTCTACGTTTTTAAGGAAAATAACTTGTAAATTGACACAACCGTCCTCCAATTTTAAATAAAAATTAGCACAAAAGTACAGTTCCATCTTAACTTAATATATGAAATACCACAATAACTTTTTTAGGGAATTTAAGAGCAAACATTTACAAATATAATAGAAACATGGAGTATTTTCGCCTTATTTTATTTGATTTCACTTGAGATATTCATTTTGAATCAAGAACGGCAACCAGTGACATATCTGGCTGTATCATTTAACCAAATTCATGCTGAAATCCCAGAGCTTCTTTGCCAACTCCATGTTCTGGCCTTGCGAATTTGGCTTGTAAATGTTACTGTCAGAGAAGTAATCGCCACTTACACCCTGGACTTGGGGATGCAATGCCACGTAGCATGTTGTAGCAGCCCCCTGTAATCAGATTCAGAAATTTGTACAAAGCAGAATTAATGAACTAAAAGTGTATGATGGAACTTCAATTTCACAAAACTCTCATGCAAGCAAATAATTATTGTATAAAAAGATGTAAAACTTTCACTAGTTTGGCTAACATATGTCCGTAAGGCAGTAAGCAAATAATTATTATATGACTTCTTGACAAGCTTAAATGAAAAATATGGAATTCATTTCGAGGAACTGCAGAATTTGGTTTTAAACCATGTGTTGTTGATCTACTTGTCTCAACATGACACATAAAAACAGCCTCCTAAAATCTGATGCACTTTTAAGAACCAGAAGTCATGCCCAAAGTAAAGTATTTCATAAGGTTAAAGCCTTAAAAATTACATCTAGACAGAAAAGATGATTAAAATTTTAGAGGCAGCAAAATAATTTCTATATATGTATTCAACATGATATAAAAACTTACCTGTGGAATATTTTTGAGCACAAGTTTACCGACAGTATTACAAAAGCCTGCATCAAACCAAGGAAAAAGTAAAAAATGAGACCATTAGAGGCATTTGCATCAGACTCGTGACAGTTAAATACATGGCAAATAAGACAACATATTAGAAATGTTAAATGATGAGAAAGTCCTCATAACAAATGTAATTAATACGTCAAAATATTCCCAAGCATTAGTACATGGAAGAAAATAAGTTAAAAGGAGTTCAGGGAATAATATTACCAATTCCTGCTAATTGGCTCTAATACCAACAAAACAATTTTACGACATTAACAACACACCTGTTTGCCTTCTCTAATGTTATACAACTAGAAGACTGAGTTAATTGCAGTCCAGTCATAAACTACTAGTCACAACATGAAATGCTACAAAAATCACCTCTTAAGATTCCATTATAACGGAAAAGATTGGTGACAATTGATCCTGGATGAAGTGAATTCACAGTTATGTTCACTCCATCTTCCTGTTAAAACAAAAAAAGCACCATTAGGATCGAGACCATTACGCATGTAGCAAGCAAATGACCCAAAAGTGTAGTACAAGCATGTGCCTGTATTGACAACTAAGTGGAGACATAATTGAGGATAGAAGAAAAGAGTATGGGAAAGTTTTGCATTTTTCTCATGCATTAAAGAAAATAACTGGATCACTTCTAAAATGACAGAGATAGAAGAGAGTAACAAATCAAACAATTAAAAGAAATGCTGGCTGAGAGAGTACAGTTTTCTCAAAAGAATTTGTAATTCAGCAAAGCAGGAAACAGACAGCAAATTCTATCGTACTTGAGAAAAAATCTACCTTCAAATGTTTTGCAAGCTCTTTAGCATGCAAAATGTTGGCAAGCTTCGATTGGCCATACGCACCAAAACTGTTGTACCTGCACATAAGCAAGTCCATACAGTCAAACTAATTGTGCATAACTTCAGCATGTGCATCAAGATTCAACAGGTCTACATAGGGCCTCAGATTTTCAAAACTCAATATGACACCCTAAGATATGTAAAGAATACCTCTGCATAAAGCATGAAAATAGTCTAGAGTGAATTAGGGATCAATTTTTGAAACATATGAAGATGCTTAACACTTTATTGTTGAATTGCTTATCAATTAGTTTTACTAATGATCATCAAAAGAAGAGTTTCCAGATAAATAGAAGACACTGTAACATTTTGGAGTTCATTAATATCATCAAAGCTTCACATTCAAGTACTATTTTCAATATTTCGCTGAAAGGGCTAGTACTTTCAACCTTGTCAACTTCTTGGGAAGTTCCAGAATTGAGTTGACAACACCAGGTTTATGTCATGTAAATAGCCAATGAAAATGAACAGGCAGATGTGTAACATTTCAATAGCCAAGAAACCCTCAAAAAGATTTGTGAAGATGTATACTGAACAGTAATCCTCTAAAAAATACTAGTTTAAAGTCTTATAAACACCCAAGTGGCTTAATTAATATTAATTTCCCAAAGAAACATCTCTTCAGTACACAAGTGATTAATAAATGATTGTCAAGGATATCATCTGAAAATTATAATAAAAAATAAATTGAGTTTGTGGCTGGATAGTCTTACGCTGACTCATCATTGATTTTGTCAAAACGAATTCCTTCACTATAAGCAAAACGGTGAGCCTCTGAGGAGACATTCACAATTCTTCCTTCCCTGTTACTCTTTCGCGCTGTCTTCTTCATGGTGTCCAATAAAAGATGAGTCAGCAGAAAATGACCTGGAGTAAAACAAGGTCACCCCACTTTTCGGTCAATCACCAATGCATCAGAAGCAAATCAGAAAAGAACAACTTTAATCATTCAAAACTGCTGAAATTGTAGCAATTCACTGTGCCAGAACAAATAGGCAGAGGCAAGTAATAAATTCTATAATTTTATTTGAAGAAGTATACAGGGAATTGATATTTAATTTTTCTACATCAAGATGAAACAAGTGTCCTCCTAAACCTGAGGAGACCCAAACACAGCCAAACCATTGTAAGTTGTAACTTCCATCGAACAATACTGTTCTGTCTTAAAAGATTTGAAAACAATTTTGGCAATAATATAAACTGAAAACCTATGCTTGTTGTCGCCATTACCAGTCCTGTTTAAGAGCATCAATTTAATAATATATACTTGAAATATATGTACGCACCCAAGTGATTTGTTGCAAACTGTAGTTCTATGTTGTCTTTCGATAGCATGAATGGGCTTGCCATTATTCCTGCATTGTTTCTTATAATAGAAAAGAAAATTAGTTCCTGTAGAACAAATCATTGAGCTCAGTGATACCCAACAGAAAAATTTTGCACATTTGAGTCTAAAATGAAGAAATAAGACGAAACAACATAGGACATTCATGCAGAGAGAGTTTGCAGATAAGTTGCACGTGTGAATTAGTACAAGAATAAATGAAGCAGTGAAATAAAATCTACCATAGCAGCTCTTATTTCTATTCTTACATTAGGATATTCAGTGGACGACCCTGGCTATTATATTCTGAAGCAAATTTTCTCACAGATGCCAAGGAACTGACATCCAACTCCATGGCATCAACTTTAGCAGAGGGGATTTCCTTGACTATTGCCTCTCTAACATCTTTACCAGCAGCCATATTCCTGACCGCCATAATCACATGGACACCACGCAAGGCAAGGACACGTGCAGTTTCAGTGCCAATGCCACTTGATGCTCCTATGATCACAATGTCCAAGCAGCAAATAAAAAATGAACAACAAAAACTGTTAATATATAAAGCACATACTTATGTAAATCAACTACCCCTCATGTTTAAAACATCAACATATTTTCTGCAATTGTGCCGTCCTTGCCCAATTCAAAAGCAAAAATCAAGGAAATGTCCAAAGCATCAATATCAGAGAAAAATTAAAAATTTCCACATAAGCGAGTTCAGTTCCTCTTTGAAGCTGAAAGAAAGAGGGGGGGGGGGGGGGTTGTGGGGTTTGGAATTCAAAACTCCTTTCTGAAAATCCCTCAAATATTAATGTTCTTTCAGGACAGCACCATGTTCATCTTGTCGACCACACAAAAATAGGGCTTTAGAGTATACGGAGTAATTAACGTATCATCTCACCTCCAAATCCATCTGATTTTAACTCTAAATTTTCATGAAAATTGGTTGTCTATGCAGAATTATCAATTTGAACGAGATTTTATAATCATTTTCACCAACCAACAATGGATCCAAATATGTTAATCAAAGTTGGCAACAATACAACACAACACGATGACGGTGAAGTGAAAAAGAAAAAGAAAACAAAGATTTCCTGTTTTAGTTTAAAAAAAAAGATGACGGTAAAGTAAAAACCAAGGAAACAGAGATTTCCTGTTTTAGTTAAAAAATAAATAAATAAAAGCATTAATTTCATTGAAAAATCTCTGATTTTGCATGGACCACATAACAGTATATCATCAGAAACATTTAAAGGGATTAACATACCAAAGGTCCCATATTTGCTACGGAAACAGGAAACTGTACTTCCATAACCATAACAACCAAAACAATATTATCAGAACTTGAAATTTCGAGCCCAGATCTAACGAATATCCCAAGCATTCAATAAAATGAAAACAATGCAAATTTCATTTTATCGCAATTATTTAAAAAAAAAAAAAAAACCTGTGACAATGGCTGTGAGGCCAGTGCCATCAATTCCTTGAGTAACTTCCTCAGCTGTTGAGGAAGCCGAGAACCCAGATGGCCCTTTTCTTCTAAACAGCCACATGTTTTTTTCTTTTTTTATTTTTTTCTTTTTTAACTCGCACAAACAAAGCTACGGTTGTTACAGCGTTACGGGCTTCTTATGAGTTACCGATCAAGAATGAAGGGCAGAGACAATTGATACGTATTAGCCGTTTAGGAAGCCGTGTAGTCATTCACGCACCGGTGAAGGTTGTGTGATTGCAATCTTGCTAGATTCGTACCGCTTTATTGCCTTCAAAAGTTGGTGTCACTTTCAGCCACGCGATTTGATTTGATCATCGTTCATAAATTATTCACCATCTTTGACAACGTAGGTGTGACACCGATTTGGCCCCGACAAGACAAAGCTCTGTGAGAAAAAAATAATAAATAAATAATGTATAAGGATGCAATCCCGGTCCTATTTCGCAATAATCCAAACCTTTTTAAGCACGTGTCTGATCATACTTAGCAATGTGTTAATTAATACGACACGACAGGAATCGTACAGCATCAGCACGAGTTGCATGGCCGATCCTATCGGTTTTCTTGGGCCACGATGGCCCAATTTTAAAACAAACCCAAGCCCAATCCAAGCCGGATCAGCTCCCGATAACCAGCAACAACAACCCGATAATAGACCCTAACCACCCGCACGTGTAAACGGTATCGTCCTATCGATAGCGTCACGTGCAGAAACCACAATCAATCGCAGTAGCGGAAAAAACACAGCGTCACAGCGATTAGAGAAACCCTAGCGCCAGCTCCTCGTCCCGTTTTCGCAGACTCCCCTTTTATCTGGAAAAAAAATTGTCTTCGTTTAAGCTTCGGCGGTAAGGTAAGGTAATCAAAATTCTGTAATTCTGCTATGACCAAAAATATGTTATTTTTATTATGGATTATGAACTTAATTAATGAAAATGTTAAATGTAATTTTTTATCAAAATGATGTTTTGCTTGTTAATTAGCTTAGGTCAACTATATAGGAAAGGAAATTGCAAAATTGTAAACTTCTTTTATTTTTTTAGCATCTATTTGATTACTTGTTCTTAAAATTTATCTGCATCTCAGCTTAATTTTATTTTTTAACGAACTTGATACTATAGTATAGCATTAGCTTATTGCTGCACCGGAATAATCTATAATAACTGAATGATGTTATCAAATTGGAAAACAAATTTCTCTTGATATAGCTGAATGAATTTTGGCTTGCATTTTATGGGTTTTGAAAATGGTAGACTGTCATTGTTTCATTCTAGTGATGTCTAAAGTGGAATTTTTGGCCGAGAAAAGAGTGGAATTTATGCTACGGAGAATGATTCATGGAGGATTTTTTGGATACGAAGTGGCATATGATAGTCTCATTTGAACTCTGCAGCAACAAGCACTATTTTGAATGGTATTTGAAAAATATTGAAGTCTCAAAATAAGTCTTTGGAAGTTTTTCTGACAGGACAAGCATCGAGAGCCCCTCCTCTTGTCCAATTTCTCTTTGTTTCTTTCAAAGGTTTGGTCACATCTTTAATGGGAAAACGGTTTGGATTTCACATAGTAATGAAACAGGGGCCCACAAAAAATAGCTCCTAAAAAAGCAACATTAATTCTTCTATTAAGTTTTCGTGTGTATATGTTCATTATCGGTAGAACTCGGATCATTCCTAGATGCTTTCTGTGGAGTAGATGTCTTGGCTTTGTACAATAACTCCTGCATGCTATAATACCAAATTTTCATTTTTAGTCTAAATAGAATTTGGTTTTAGTTAAAACACTAGCATTTTCTTTTGAAATGTAATTTCAATTGTAACATTTCATGTTGTACTGTTTATAGAGTGACAACTGAAAAGACTGAGGACGTTTTCCTGACAAGAATGCCCTTACACATGTTATTGGAATCCAGCATTGAGTCAGTTTGGGAAGTGTTGATGAAGAGTTTCTGTCCTCGTAACGAAGATAATCTTCTGAAGAACAAGAAGCCTTCTTTTCCTCTGTTACTTTTTTGCTATTGAAATAGAGGTGCAAGTTCTTTTCACTCTCTAGGAGCTACGTAAAGTTTTTTGCTGCGTCCTCTTTAAATGTCCGAAGGTGCAATGGCAGTAGTCAAACCTGAGGTATGTTGTGTAATTGTTTCATGAATATCTTTGGTCTCCTTCTTCGATTATGCTCTTTTTAATTAGTTAGTAGAAACAATGGATACCAGATTATTCTTTGGAAATGTAGCAAGTAGCAATGGCTTTTTCATGGTGTAGTAAGTATATGTTTAGGTATTTTGTTGTTAATCTAGGTTTTTACTTCAATAACCAATTTTGCGGATTCATTATAGTTTTGTCCTATGTTAAATGCTTTGATCACCGGATAGAGCCTAGAAAAGGAACTTCTAGGGTTTGAGAGTTGGAATGTGCAATACAATGATCTAGCTATGATCATCTATTTATTTATTTGTTTATTTATTTTGCCTTTAGCGGCCTGTCAGTCTTGATTCTTACTTGGTGTTGATTTTGGTTTGATGAATCCAGATGAAGTCTTATATCTGGGTCCAAACTACTGATGGTTCAATCCAGCAAGTAGAAGAGGAGGTTGCCATGTTTTGTCCCATGATTTGCCGAGAGATTATTCAAACAGGAATGGGATCTTCCAAAAACTATGCTATATCACTTCCACAAAGGGTCAATCCTGCTATTTTTGGATTGGTACTTGATTACTGCCGGTTTCATCAAGTACCAGGCCGCTCAAATAAGGTGTGTTCTGCTTTCTCTGTTTCTTGCAAGATTTCTCGTGTCTGGTAGATAATATTCCTTCTAAATTGTTTTTTAGTGAAAGGGATATAAAGACATAAAAAGTGCTAATTTCTGACCCACTGGAAAGCTGTGGTTATATTCGTTTTTAATTTATCCTTTTAATTTTTAGTATCTTTGGAAGAAAATATGGCACCCGTCCACATGGTTTTGATTTTTGTGTTTGCTTGTTAAATGTCTAGGAACGTAAAATGTTTGATGAGAAGTTTATCCGTATGGATACAAAAAAGTTGTGTGAGCTTACTTCTGCTGCTGACAGCCTCCAATTAAAGCCTTTAGTAGATCTCACTAGTCGTGCACTTGCTCGAATTATTGAAGGAAAAACTCCTGAGGAAATACGCGAGACATTTCATTTACCAGATGATCTCACGGAGGTCTGTGCTGCTACCAAGAAATCAATTGTATTGATGTTTAATTCTTTTCCTGTTTTTTCATGGAGATATTGTTCTGATTCAGGAAGAGAAGTTGGAACCCTTAAATAATGTAACTGATGATCCGCGTATTCGGCTTTTGAATCGATTATATGCGAGGAAGAGGAAAGAGTTAAAAGAGAGGGAGAAACTTAAGGTGGCTTAAGTTGTAGCATCCTAAACTTCTTACATACTCTCTCTTTGGACTAAGTTCATATCTATTTATTAATTGCATATAATTATATGGTGTTGAAGTACTGAAATCGGGGAAGACAGTTTTGCAGTGCTAACAATTTCATTATCCTTATATGTCAGAATGTTGAGGTCGAGGAGGAGCATGTGGATGAGCGCTCAGTTGATGATCTATTGTCATTTATAAATGGGGGGAATGCAGGTATATATGAGAAATATTCTTCATTTTTGAGTGCATCACTTACAGTATTCCCTATGCATCAGGTGTTTAACTCAGTACTTGTAGACCTTACATAGTCTAACCATAGTAACTGTGCGAGTAGTATAGCTGCAGTACAACACCATGGCTACAAACCATTATTATTACCAATGTCTAATCCTTTACTTCTTGTAGCCTTTCTAAACTTAGTAAGTGCTTTCTGTCTCTCAGATTCAAAGGGGATTAAAACAAACAAGAACAAAAAGAAAAACCGAAGAAGAAAAGATCAACTAAAGGACTCTTCTACAAACAATTTAAATGGAAACCACAAGGTCTGATATATTCTCTCTTTCTCTCTCTTCCTATCTATCTTGTCCTGTGTCTGTGTGCCATGTCTGCTGCATCGCATGTTTCATGATGCATACCTGTTTGTGTTCAATAATCATCATGCTGCTATTGTAATTATTGTTATTTCTCCATTTTTGTGCTGATATTGACACAGAAAAGCCAGATCAGCTATATTCCTCTTGTTGATGTGCTGTCTTTTCTTTTTGTTCTTTTAGGAGTTCAACTCTCTCCATTCAGCTTTCCATAATGGCGGGCTTAATGATATTGCGGTGTCCACTCCCCATAGGACTTCAAAATTGCAATGTTCTACTGCTGTTACCTGTTCAACAAAGATGGAATTTGATGATGGTGAAATTGATGATGATCTAGATCCCGCGATGAAGGAGGAGCTTGACAGGTTAGCTGGACATGTGGAGCTTCTATTGAGATGATGAATTCAAATTTTTAACTGAGAACAGGCATTTTAATTCTATAAATAGAAGTCTATACTCTCTTGATACAAGACCATTATAGATATCAACTCTAAGTTACGTGCCAAACTGTCATCTAGAAAGATTGCTTATTATTTGAGTTGGTTGAAGTATGTCTATTTACAAGTTTATTTCCAATTAAGTGTGCTTGGATATATAAAATAACAAGAACAATGTGCCACTGTTTGTTAAATCCTTCAACTGCATTGTTGGTCAATCATGTTTATGATCAACTGTAGGGAAGTAGAGGACTTTGCTCGGCGATTGAATTCAGATTGGCCTCAAAGGATGCAAGAGATTTTATCATTGGGTCAAGATAGGAGACTTGTACAAGTATCAATGAATGGCAACTGTTCCAGTCGTAGATGTACAAGTAAGTTGTTTCCTAGCATTGTTCCGGAGTTGGTCTTCATGAAAATCTCTGCCTTTGGGCATTGAGAAGGGAAGTTGTTATGGTTGTTATCTAATATACAAAACACAATTTCTGGGTTTTAAACAGGTTTGGACAGTAGATAACGCAATCAAAGATCAATAATTTATATGCCAGAAGTGTCGGCAACTTTGAATGCTTCAAGCACGTGGCAGCACTGACTTTGCTGCTGAAAGATGTTAGTTACATGTGAGTTATTTGTTCGTTTTTTCACCTCCAACATGTAATTTTCGTTTTGAGCATCTTGTACATCTAAAAACAGTTGGCAAAAAAAAAAAAAGAAAAAAAAAAAGAGGAACTCTTACAGTGAGAATTGAGCAAAATCTGTTTGTTTGCCTTCATTTTATGTTGCCGCAAGTTGGTTGTGATTTTCAGCCATTGTAATTCATTAGCTGTAGCTACTGTATTTAGAACATTTTGAGTGAAAGGCCTGAGCCTGAACCTTGTTACAACGCATTGCCCATTCTAATTTTAAAAATCCGGTTACCCGAAAGTAAGAAATATTTCTAATAACAAAAAGCAAGAATCCGAGGGCGAAGAAAAAGCGAAAGGTCAATCTTCTAGACTTCTTATGGTTGGCCATAATCATTTTCGTACAGGACAAACTAACTGGGAATTGATGTAACCCTATGGACTAAGAGGGAATCAACCCCTTGAAACCAAGCATGTTACATTTCCTTGCCCTAAAGGAAAGTAAAAACAAACTACTGTTAGAAACCTAATATGAAACCAAACACACACACCACAGAAACTGAAAAAAAGTGAATAAAACATTTTCTTTTATAATTCTTTAGCTGGGAGAAGAAAAAGCTTTAAAAGCATTATGTCTATGTATCAGTTTTTCACCTTATTCCCAATAGCAGAGTAATACTTCTTAAAAGCCTTGGGAAGATAAACAGGCAGCAAGAACCCAAAAAGATTGAAGCACCAGAAGGCCATATTAGCCAAAGCAAGGGCTCTCCCAAGATACAGCCTTCTCGCTGATGCACCGTTATCTCCTTCTGCCTTTGAGAACTCTGTCTTTAACCAGTCCACAATGGTGAAAATCCTCCTGGAATTGTAAAAAACGGGCACGAAAACGCGAATTGGCGTCGAAAACTTATCCGAGAAGGCCACCCCTTCCATGAAAACTTGACTGGCTAGAAGAAACACATGGGGTGCTGCTGCTTTGATCCCTTCTTTATCACCCTCAAATATGCCTTCTAATATATAAGCTATTGGGAGAAGCAGCCCTATAATGGCACCAACCAATACGTAGAGGCGGAGAATGGTGGTATTGGGACTGAAAACAGAGGATTCTTTAGATTGGGGTGGTGGCGGGAAGGCGATCTTGAAAAGAAAGAAAATGTAGATGAGTGAAAAGATCACAAAAGCGAAATCTTGAGCACTTATCATGCCACTTGCTGCGAAAACTGTGACGACTGCTAGGGCATTGAGTTGGCGAAAGCTTAGAAAATTTGATGATGCTTTACTAGGAGTTGCAGTGCTTTTAGTGGATTGAAATGATGTCGGATCATCTTGCTGCTTGAATGCTACTTCGTGTTCTTTTGGGAGGCTTATGTCTTTGCTTGTTGCTCCAACCCCACCTGACATTTTTTGTTTCTAAATTTTTTTTTTTTAATCTTTTTGAGCTTCTGAGTTATGAGAGTTCTCTTTACTGAGAAAGGAGATCAAGATTCATGAATTGTAAGACACGCACTTAGTGAGAAAAATGTGAGCCACAATAATAGAGAGCCTCGTTGGGGAGAATTAGTGGGGCAGAGAGAAGGGGAAACACTTGAGGTGCGGAAGGTTGACACGTGGCATCTGTTGAAGAGTTTAAGGTATGGGAGGAAAGAAGACGTGGCTGATTACGGAGTCAAAAATGTGCGAGCTAACTACAAGCCAGTGGATTCGGTTTTTGTCATTTTTGTGTGACTGAAAAGTGGTGGATATAAATGAAACTTACAATGATAAGGATTCTTTTATTAATATGGAGAAATTTTAGAATATCTCATATATACTATAATCAATTGATATATTTATAATATATGTAATTGAATTTAATATAATCACCACTTATATGATAGTAGTTTCAAATAAATATACACATGTCATGGCATCATTGATTGTTGTATGAGTGACATGGTGCTTCAGATGTATTCTAAAATTTATCCCTGATTTGATCTTCTATTGAGCAAAAATACATGTGGATAATTGATAGTTAATAAATAAAAAAGTAAATAAGTTAAATTATACTCATACACTATCACTTAAAAATAGATGACATAAGATTTTTAAAATCTCATTAGAGCTCATATCATAAGAGAATCTTTATCCAACTTAAAAAAAGATTTGGTTATTACATGATAGGGCGAGTCGTGACTGGTGAGTATGAGATTTATGGTTTAATACGCCCACATGAATTAAGTTCGGCGATCAGCATGAATTTTTTTTTTAAAAAAAAAACAAATTGTTGTATCACACTATTTATGTGTTTTAACAATAATAACAATTGTACACACCGGAGGTCTAACAAATATGAGGTCTGTGCTAATGCTTTGAAAAATGAAAAAGAAAATTGCTCTTGAAAAAAGAATTGAAGCCAGTTTGAGATTCAAGTTGAAGAACTGTAGTTTAAAAATTATAATATTACAATGTTTAATAAATTTTAATTTTTATAATTTAAAAGTTAAGTTAATTTAATTTACAGTTAGTATGATAAACAATCTATTATATTTTTACTAATTTTATCAAAATTATTATTTAAAAATTATATTTGTTACATAATATTAACTTTTATTTCATAAATATAATTTTTTTATAGCAATTGTATCTTAAAAAATAACAATTATATCTTAAAAATTATAACAACTCAATCCTAAATACAACCTCGAGCGAGTGATGTTGCATTGCCAATGGCTTTTTATGTGGCTGATGTTTGTGAAGAGTAATGACATTACGGACGTCCTCAACTTACTCCAAAATTTTCTTTCATTCGGGATTATAGTGGTAACCACCTTCAAAAATACAAATAGAACTTTACACCATTGAAAAATCTGTGGCTATGGGCTTCATATTTGATCGAACTTCACGGACGTAGCTTTATCCACAATGAGTTTGATTAGGGACAATGGCTGCGAAAGTGCGAATCATCTTGCCGAAGTCCGTACGCACGATTCAACATATTGATGGGCAAAGCTTACAACCAATAAATATAGGTCATTGATTTTGATATTTCCCAAATCTAATGGATAAAAATAATTTTAACCTAAAACAAAGTATGGGTGTAATTGTTTTTTATAGAAAATTTCATTTCTAATCATATATTTACTTATTTTTTCCAATAAATCCTCATTAATTTTTTATAATTAATGATTTTCTCATCCATCTCTTTTGTAATTATTTTTAAAACTTTATAAAGTTTTTACTATTTTTTATAAAAATTTAAATTATTATTATTATATTCATAGAAATCACAAATTCTCAATAAATTTTTTATACCTACATTTATAATTTATTTTCTCTCTTGAGACATAGACTAGGTTTATCTTCTAACAAACACATAAACATTCAATCTATTTTTCATCCTAAATACATACTATCAATGATGTCGCATACATTTTTTAATCTAAATTTAGTATCTTGAATTATAAGAGATATTATATGTGATATATATCTTATAAATTTAATGAATTATTAAAAAGATGTTACAGTGAATAAATTACCAAAACCTTTAACGAAAGATTTCAACCATTTGATTTGATCGATGATTCAAACATGTGGAGAAATAATCAATTAAATTAAATGTTACTGTATTTATTAAATAAATTAGAAAGCTCAAATTAATCTATAAATGATATAGAAAGGGTAAACAAAATATTAAAAATTAATAATTTCAATGAAGGAAATATAAAATAAATTAATAAGTTAAGAGATCAACTAAGTAAAGAATTTAATAAAATTAAGCAATTCATAAAAGGCTTCAATATTGATTATCATGATATATTAAAATAAGAGACCATTAATATAATCAATAAATACTTAATAGATATAAGATTAAACAAGTTAGAGATTCAATTAAATAAAATAGAAAAAAGTTGAGTAATTTAGTATTAAATTTGCTATAAATATAAATGGAGAACTTACAAAAAAAAATTAAAAGACTGACGATTCTATTACCTGGCTGCTGTTTGGGGGTGTAAAGTAAAACTATAAAAATTATTGACCTTTTCAATAACTATTATCTTTTCTAAGGGTTTAAAAATTTTTAGCTGTAACATACAGGTAATGTAACGTAAGCTTTGCCCATATTAAAATTGTCGCCCAATAGAACAGATGAAAAGCTAAAGTTGAGGTGGTTGCTATGTTACAGCATCTGTAACATACACACCCAAAGCAAATAGCACACGTGTCCTGACTTACAGAGAAAAAGCTATGCAAACGCAAGGTTGGGGGGTTGGCTGAAGCAGCATCTGTAAGTTACAGATGCTGTAACTTAGCCAGCTCCAAAAGTTGATTGTTTTTGGAAACAGATCAGATGTTAACAACAGTAGAGCTGAAAAAACAAAAACAAAAACAAAAAACAACCAAGCTGAGTCATCAGTTCCATTATTACTTTCAAACTTAATATCCTAACTTAACTAGCTTGAAGAGAAGAGTATCTCTGTAAGAATGGACACAGGAGTAAGAGACTTAGGAGAGCACAAAATGACCTTTGCAATAGCTTAAAACCAAATTTATTACAGAAACAATCTTAATAACTAAGAACCCAAATATATATAATCTGCTATAATGATTTAAGAAAAAAAGGATGGGACCAAAACTTTCCTGCAAAACTTTTTTTTTTTTTGCTTTTTCTTACCTTTCTTTCCTCTCAATTTTCTGACAGAAGACCACTGGTAAAACTGGAACCTCTGATAAAAATATGGTGGGCAACTAAAATTCTGCACATTCCTATGACTAAATAATCCTCCCCTCTTCCTCCATTAGGTAGTGATTCTATGCTTTGGGATGTATTTTATCTTGGGACCTTTTTCGGGTTTTATTCTGAACTTGGGCGATTTAGGAGGCCCCGTGGTTGAGGACTGAAGAGCCGCAGCATTGACCAATCGATTCTCTGCATTGCTGAAAACACTCCTCTGGTGAAAATCTGATTGAAAAACTGCTACTTGAAAGCCGCCCTGAACTTCTGGATATCTTGAAGATTCAGATTCTGCAGGCAGCACCAATGTCACATGTTCGGCTGCAGTTGCCTCCTTCCATCCTGTGTTAGATTTGTAACCAATAAAAAAAAGTGGTTACATACATTCACTTTGAGAGCAAAAGAAAAACACAAAAAAGAACAGAACTTACTTTCTGATAGAAAAGTTTTTGCTGCATGGATGTTAAACGGCAAGCTTCTCGCATGCATACTGTCCTCCACAGGTGAAGTGTTCTCAATCCCAATACTATTATCATCCACGGAGCACGATCTTAGACTGCTTTCATTAGATAGGGTCTGATCACCAGCCTGTCCAGCATTCACATCTGCTTCCGAATCTCTACTACCATTTTGAACTGGCAGTGGGTCTTTGATCCCAAGCCGGCTCACTGGTCTCCAGAATTTAACAGTTGGCCTGTTTGCGCCACATTGATTAGAATCAAGTTTGGGCGTCTCTGGAATGTTGTGCTTCTTTGGCATCTGATGCTCTACCATGCAATCATCTTGAGCTTCGGCTGGATTACAATTCCCAAGCGTGACAGATATAGAGCCAATCAGAACCTCATGATTCTTACTTTGTTCTGGTTGGTTTATGACTTCTTCCAGTAATCTAGATTTCACAATCACCAAATCATTTTCTGGTTTTGGTTTCCGGCTCCAAACTTTGTTGCCATTGACTGATGGAGCAGCCCTTAAATCCTTGTTGATCCCATACTTGTGGATTCCTCCAAGCTTTGATGCCTGAGAAGTTTGACTCGCATGAAATACCGTTGGCAGACCACGTTGTGATTTTGGTGGCACCTGCCGTCGAGTAAGAACCAGATGACGACGACCAATTCCTTGTACAATTTGTCGTTCAACATTATTACCAATACTGAAATCACAGTAAACATTGCCAGACCCAGGCTGAACTTCATAATCCACATCATCTTCAGAGTTTGCAAATGAGAAGGGTTCAAGAGATGAGGGATCATGATCCGGCGGTGAATCTGCATTGTGCGCATCAGAATCAGAAGCAGCCAAAGGGCTTGAGGTTTCTGGTAGAGTCACAGACTCCAACATATCATCAGTCTTCTCTTCATGTCTTTGTTCCTTTGCTTTCTGTTCTTTCTGCCTGAGCTTTTTCTGTCTTTTCCTTTCCAAAAGCTCAGCTTGCCTGTTGGAATTTTGCATAAAATATAAATAAAGTAGGAGCACACCAAACTAGATTTCTGAAAAAGCATTACCAAGGTCATTTATCTTGCTAACTAGGTCTCTGAAGTATGTATAGAAGTATGTATTGATTTATGTCCATTTGATGAACACCATCTGGAACTTTAAAATTTCCGACTTGTTCCATTAAATAATTCCAGGCCAGTCTCTCATAAAGGCCCATAGATTACCATTCAGTCTTCAAGGAATTTAACTAAAGAGATAATATCTTGTGTGACAGCTCCACTGCTTGCTCTCTTTATCTGACCCAGAAAAATCGAGCCAACAATTTTGTACTTGCTTGTTTCTCGAATTGCTTTTATGTGTCCTTCAGTTTTCTAGACTTTCTCAATTTTATTGATTAAAAGCTTCAAGATGAACAACATACGACGGAATTTGGGTGGCAGGGATGCATAGCCCCTAAAAGATACTAAGGTTCATATAAAGTAGATTAGCTCTTATAATGCCCAGAAAGGTTTTCTCTCTTAATTTTTTATAATTAACAAAGAAGAAAGAGTCGGCCTCTCTGATATAGATGAAGAAAGCAAAACGAAAAAAGTGGTTGGAAAGACAAGTAGCACAATGTACCTTCTCTGAGCAGCTTCTTCCTCCTCCACTAGCAATTTCTGGCACCTTAAAGCTTCTGCATCCTTGTCAGCAAGCCATGCTTTAATCTGAGTAGAAAAAAATCTTAATTAATTTGCAACACAGCATCAAAATAATAAAAAAACTTTCCCTTTACTCCCACTTTTCTCATCTCACTTATAAGAATTAAATGCAAAATTGTGACTATTTCAAAAATTAAATAATTGACCAAGTTGTTAAAGATTGCCCACAATACCTCTTTAACCATACCTCTTCAAGATGCATACAGATTGTCAATTAACCAATCTAATATTTATAAAACAGAAGAAAGAGAAAGTACCAGTAACTGCTCCACCAGGAAGCTAGTGCAAGCAACTAGGTTCTTTGTTTCAAGACCAATCTTCCCTGCTTCCCCATCAAATATATATTTTTGCATTGCTACAGCTGTCCCACATAGGAATGTTTTTTCACTAGCGTCATCAAGAATACTGAATAGTTCTTGAGATGATATAGGAAACCTAGAGGGTCTAGCTTGGACAATATCCTACAAGGAAAATAAGATATAATTACATACTAAAAAATAATAGAAACAATATAACAGATCAAAAACAATTAATCTCAAAAAGAAATGAATGACAAATGAAGATGTTCCCTTACCAAAAGGGCAGAACCAGCCCTCAAACAAATTTGCGGGAGAGAAGAAAATCCAGGTTTCCGAATAACTGCCGTCAATGACTTTACAATGGAAGAACCTGGAACTTCCTAAATGATATTCACAACAAAGAACAAAGCATTTAGAAAAAAGTTACATAAAAAATCTTTTACAAGATGAAAAGCTCAATTGGAAAATGTTAATGCAGTATCTGCATAGTTTCTCACAGATAAAAAGTAACCAATCAGTGAATAGATAATATTATCACAACAATAAAAGTCATTCATTCTAGAAACAGCAACTGAACCAGGAAGCCCCTTTTTTTTGTCCTGAAAGGCCAGGAATCTCAAACTTACAGAAATTTGGGATATAACCAATCAAGCAGGGGAAGACAAATATTTTACCTCCAATGACACATTCTTAAATGATACGATTTCCTTAGCTTCATCCAAAGAAAGCTGCACAAAACAGAGGCAATTGAGCAGCACAAGCAAACAGGAAAAGTGCACATGAAGTAACTCAGAATAAAATTAGCACCTTATCCCAAAATGCTCCTAACAGTTCCCTGTTTTTGGTAGAATCCTACAAGAGGAAAACAAAATCTTACAATAAAATCCCAAATACCAGAAACAAGATCAAGGATAATTGAAAAAGCAACTATTGAAAAATAAGTTAATAAGTATGCAAACAAGAGAGAAGGCAAATATCTGGATGACTAAAAAAATAGCAAACAAAAGCAGCTTGGTTTGAACAGAAAACATTATTAATGCAAACGTACAAATAAAATAAATTACATTTGCGGAAAAGTAATGAAACCTTATCAAGCTTTTTCAACCGATGATGCACGCGTATATGTCTTCTATGGTTAATGGTTGAACAAAATTCTCGAGAACACTTGTCACATTTCTGCATCTGCACTTTCAAAGGAGTAAGCAAAGGCCAACCAGGAAGTTCTGCCCAAAGAAAGAAAAGAAATAGAATCAACAAAAATGGCTTCAACGTCAAGTAGGGCCTATTTCTTTCACAATACAAACCCATACAATTTCATGAGACATAAATTTTCAGGCCCACAATTGACCTTAGTAATGGCCTAGGCTATAGCAAGAACAGCCTCATACATTTTGAGATTTTAAAGGTTGAGATCCTTTACAAGGATAGTCACATTTTAAAATTGGAAAAAAATTTTAAAAAAATTCTAAATCAATAAACATCAATGCATGGGATATTATGGCAATGCTCTAATTAATATTTCTCCCTCCTATGAAGTTGCTAATTTCAAACTGCTAAAAGTTTGTTATTACCTTGCTGATCTAAAGCTTGGAGTAACTGGATCCACTGAACTGAGCTGTCCCCATTTCTTGAAAAAGAAAGAAGAGGCTCCTTTCCAATTGCTTGTTTGATAAAAGTATCCAGCGAATCATTTCCCTCCTCTGCTTTCACCACATCTGTGACACTAGAGGCTTTGAGCTTTGCAACCGGCATTTATGCTAACAGAAAATTTAGATCCCACCAGCTGACTAACAATACATCCCACAAGAATGACCAAAAAAGAAAAAAAAATGTCAGGCAAGCACACCACACAGGCATAACAATAATAAAGACCCAAACAAACACCATATGAGCAAATCTCAACATACACACTCCAATCTATTTCAACAAAGAATATGTTCTCATGATGATTATTTTCACAATTAGTTGCTTGGTCATATAGTCCTTGTAAGGAAACTAAATGGACACATATATACGTCAGAAAAAATTAATTCTCAAACACACAAGAAATTGAACCAACATAGTATCATTGCCCTACCAAACCGTTCCGAAACAAAATGGCTGCAAAGAGCATATCCCTTTGACAACAATGCTGACTGCCATCAGTCTATAAATCTATGAATGAATAAATAGATAATTCTCAAGCACCTTAATACAACTAACTCAAAGTTTGTAAGTAATTATAATTCTGCAATGAACCCACAAACATAGAACACAATAATGGTACATTACTAATTATAAACTTAACGAGTACAGATCAATGCAAAAGCAATAAAATCAATTGTGCTTTCATAAGAACGAACAGAATCAGAACTTAATAAAATTTCGAGTCTTTGATTTCACATTGACTACCTCCCTCATAAAAATTCTTACTTTCTTCTAAAATCAAATTTAGCTTATGTGAGATTTCATTATTTTTCAAAAGGAAAATTACAAGTTATTCTCATCTACCAAACAGAGCAACAAGTAAATTTCCACGTTGAATCATTAATACTTAAAAATGAAAAAAAATAGAGAAAAGATTGCTAGCGTTTCGCGTTACGTAATTACAATCATTATCATATAATATTGAATTGTATAAATAAACAAATAAAATAAAGAGAAGTGAAGTGATCCGTGAACGTACCAGTGGAGGAGTGAGAGAGAGAGAGATCGGTATGAAGAGCGAGAGAATCTACGGCGATCGGAGGGATTCGGAGTCGTGGAGGAGGTGATTGGGGAAGTGTTTGGCGCGAGTGAAAGTCGGCGAGAAAGTGATCGGCCTGGAACTCGAGGGAAGGAGCCAAAAAAAAAAAAAATAACAAGAAAGAAAGAATAGAGTGTTTCGAGGGGAGCTAGAAAATGTGAGTGAAGATATATAAAGCTGAAAACAGAACGTAAGAACCCTCTATGGTGTGAGAAAAAGTAGAAAACTAAAAATAAAAGAAAAATTATAAAAATTGGACAAAAAAGGTATACCATAATGACATTGTGGCATTTACGCGCTGTAAAGGGGAGTGAAACACACGCGTTGTAAACGGGCCGTTCCGCATTCTCACGTGGGCCTTGTGTCCATTAGTTTAGATGATAGTGGTCTTTTCTAAATGCAGTGATTTGATCATCCCGTTTATTAGGTAATTAAAGAATCAAATTCGTTTGGTAAAAGATTTTGTTAAATAGCTTTAAAACTGTTCATGCAATATATATATATATATATATATATAATCAGATTCTTCTATGTGGATGTGGTTGTTGCTTTCAGAGAAATCATCGTTTATTAATCGCCCAAAACCCACTAGGCTCTCGAAGCGCGCATCTCCTTTCTGTGGGAAATTAACCATTTCAGCAAAATGCACATCACATTAAGATAATTGAATTTGTATTAAGAAAAAAAAAATTAACATGATTCAATGTTTTCTATTCAGGTGGTGGTGCGTAATCATCAGAAGAGCAGCAATATTTACAGAAGTCGGGAAGAAAAATTTTCACCATCGCTGCTGCCATTCTATGATTGCTTGATGAAGAGCATAATTAGGGAGAAGATTGCAGTGTTCAAGCTTTAAATTTGTCATGGGTGAAGTGTTATGCCCACTTTTTAACCATCCTCTAATTGCCTCGCCCTCGTAGGTGAAACCATCTGCTGCTATTTGTGGATCCTTCATGACTTCCTGCAAATTCCAAGCAATTGCCATGATGAAAAGACATTCTCCACAATCAAATGAAATTGGCAAGAGTCTAATATTCACATCCTGCCTCCAATGCTTTAAGTATTAGTCTATTACCTGCAGAATTGGGCAGACAAAATGAGAGGGAATCCGGCGATGTTCCTTTGAACCAGAGCATGATACCGGGGATACACATGAAACCCTCAATGCCTCGAGCACACTCCATATTTCTGACACAAGGTCCGGTCGATTCAACCGGTTGTTCTCACAACACCTCAATGCCAAGTGAGCCAACTGTTCGGCTTCTGCAACTGGCCAGTCACCAGCAGAAGAATCCAATACTGAATTGAAATTTCTCTTCTCTAATGCACATTTCACATCTTTTTTAATTCTCAAAACTGGCCTCCCAGTTAAAAGTCGTAACAGTATAATTCCAAATGCGTACACATCAGACTCAGGCGTAAGTTTTCCAGTTTCTAAATATTCAGGATCTATGTACACAGAGGCAGAGTCATTGTTAGATTCATTACATAATGCGGAGTTTCCGGTACTTTCACCCTGTGGAATCAAATGGAAGAAGCCAAAGTCACTGAGTTTGCTGACAAAGTTGGCATCAATGAGGACTTTAGAGGGTTTTAAATTCCCATGGATAATACAAGGTTCGTTGGAGTGAAGGTAGATAAGGGCAGAGCAGACTTCAGATGCAATCTGCATTCGTGTCTGCCAACGGAGTGGACTCTTCTTATTTTTACAGGCAAGGCAATCTTCAAGGCTGCCATTTCTGAGGTACTCAAAAACAAGAGACCTAGATTCTGGACAAGTTCCAATTAGCGTTACGAGGTTAGGATGCCTTACTCTGCTCAAAACCTCCACCTGAAGTTTGACAAGCAAAGGGAGTCTTAGTTGATGAACTTCTGAATGGATTTAGAATTCTTCAGTGAGATCTTCAGTCACCCATGTCAAAAGCTAGAAGTTCTTGATTTATGGTTATGATTAAATGCATTAAGATAATTATAAGCCAAAAGTTGACTATAACATATAGTTTGTACCTCATTTTGAAATTTCAAATGGCTTTGAGGGCCGTAAGATGGAAACATCTTTATAGCAACATGCAAATGGCGAAGGAGCCCTCTATAAACATTTCCATATCTTCCTTCCCCAATCTTCCAGGATGGTTCAAAATTGTTAGTGGCCTCATTTAACTCTGAGAAAGAGAATTCAAGAAGCCCTGGCTGGAAAAAGCTCACGGCTTCTCTTTTTATCGATTTTTTAATATCTCTGACCCTTCTTTGTGCATTTCCACATTCTATCCGCAGTTGATCTCGTTTTTGCTTAAAACTGATCAAAAGTTCCACAGCAGAGATGATTTTCTCCTCCAGCTCCTTCACCACAGAATGGGATTCAGCAAGTTGGCCTTCAAGTGCTGAGTTCTGGTCCTGGACCGTTTGAAGTTCTTTCACTGTTTTATCGTGCTGGTTTTTTGTTCTCTGTACTTCTTGCTTTTCTTTAGCCAGTAATTCCTCCAACTCTTTTCTTTGGCTCATCTCCTTCACACATAAGCTTTGCATTGCTTTGACCTGCAAGAAGGTACGAAGACCATTAGATAGCTCAAAAAGATGAGAAGGATAAATTATATTTATTACCAGCTGAAAAGCATCATATCCAGATGATGATCATCAGAATTTTTCTTAATCATTTGTCTCTCATAACAATAACAATTGCCATGGTGTCATTTTCTCCTTTGTTGTGGAGGCCATTAGTAGGGGAATTGACTGATAGCAATTAAACGTGTGTGATCTATATTATAAGGGGAATGTTTTGTTAAAACTCTAAAACATAGTTGGAGCATCAGAGTAATAAAGAAAAAAATAGACACAAAGAAGCAGAACTTTTTTGTTTTTCTTCTTGCGGTGGTCAAAATCAGAAGCAAATTTTCAGTCTGGCTTACTGGTAAACCACAAGGTCACATTTTTAGCCAAGATAGTCTTGTATTTAAGATCAAAAGAGGGTCGAAGTACAAAGACCATTATTCAAACCCAGGAAAACAGAATAAATGAAGGAAAAATACGACATCAAAAACAGACTAAAAGAAGTTTGAGAGAAAAAATCAATAAATCCAATATTGCAAGACAAAAAATAAGGGAGAAAATAAAGTGCAATTTAAAGCTTACCTTGCATTTAGCCTCCACAGCATTGTCTTCCTCTTTCCATCGCTTCACTACCTCTTCATACACCATCTTCTTTGAGTTCTTAGCTTCTATTTTAGCTTGTTCTAGTCTGCTTTGAGATTTCTCTTCCTGAAAGGCATGTGAATCAAATGGGTTAAACTTTAAACCAATTGTTCAAGATCAAAAATCAAAAACCAGTTATTCATGCCTTCATAATGTAAATTGTTCAGGATTTCAACAATTGTCTAATTGTATCCTCATGGGTGTTTTTTTCCACAATACAATTCAAATATGAGCATGAAAAGATAAAATGTCAATTTATGATGATCAACATCATCTTGTTACTCTCACCTCATCAGTCAGCAGAGGGGTTGATTTTGAAGTGCCAAGCAGACTGTTGGAGGACCAGCTAGACTGTACTGAACAACAAGATGTTTCTTCCAATTCATCATCAGCATCTTCCTCCACATCTGCACAGCCCTGTAACAAAGTTATTTCTCTAGCATCCCTAGAAACAGTTTGATATGCTCCATATGAGAGACAAAGAACTGATAAATCTCTTCCATGGAATAAGGAAAGGAAAAAGGCCAGGGTTGGCAAGCCTACCAGGAAATCCCAACCTATTTCCAAGGGATTCCAATTTCAAGTGCCCTGATTGCTTCATCTCTTCATTTGAATTCATCAGCAGAAATGTAGGGGAAATTTCTAGTTCTGATCTATTTTCACTGCCACTCCTGTTTTTTATCGCTCCTTTTGTGAGTGGCAATGATAAGTAAAGCATCAAACAAAAATAAGAATTCTATGGGTTCTAGGGCCAAAAGTACCTTGTGTAGATGAGACAGCCCTTGCAACAAAACCAAATATGACAAGATATTGGTGCTTGTTGGCATACAAAAATTGCTTTCTTGGACTTTAGCTCAAGAAGTTTCCTGCAAGCTCAATAAGTTTAAGTTAGTGACAGCAAAAATAAAAGCAGAAACCCATTTGAAAATTAGTTGCTACAAGAACTACTTCAACTAATCAGAGAGCATTATGAGTTAAACTCACAAATTCCTATCAAAATAAGAAGAACTTCTATGCAAAGAATAACTAAAACAAATTGCGTTTTAAGCAATACTGAATAGTCAAAACATACAATTCTTCTTCAGCTGCATCCTAGAACATTAACGTATCTCAAAGTTCCATCAATATTTCAGCAATATAATCTGAGTGCTTTTTCTTTCCTTTGATGACTAGTCCTACAAATCAAATGTTCAGTAACCAAGGGAATTAGAAGTGGTAACTGATAAATGGTCCATACTTTGAATAGTGTTTATCTGCTGCTGCTCCCATAACAAGCCATCTAATATTCTGCTGAGTGATAACTTCTACAATCCCATCCTCAACGTTGTCCTTCTCTATCCATACTGAATCTCCCTGTACCTACAGAAACAAAGCCATTACTTAAATAGAAAATGAGATCACATAAATGAAATCTCATTATCTGATCAACTAACTATTTTGCTGACTCCATCTCTCAGAAAGAGCTCCAATATTTAACAAGTTGCAAACTTCTACTCATTGAGAACACAACTGAAGTTTTTGGTAAACACCCACCAGCAATTCCACTCCACTCAGAACATTTATGAATTAAAAGTCGCAATACCTCAATCGCAAACATGCCCTTTAGACCTTCCGTTTATCAGAAATTCAAATAACAAATAGCTTTATGAGTAAGAATATCAAACATTCAACAGTGTAGCATGTCACCCAACGGGCAAATATTCTTCTAAATCCATCAATAAAATAAAGCATAAAAATCAATAATCAAAACTAACAAATCTGATTAAAACTATGAGACGAAACAATACCCCAGCTTGACTCAGTAGGAGTAGGTATTGATCGAAAACTTGTAACTTATCCGCATGTTGTTTCAGTCCATTGACAGCACATTTACTCTCCTCTGCACAACAGCAACAGGAAAAAAAAAAATCATCACAATTCAAGAATTTTAAGACATAATCAAAGTCCGTACAAGATAAGGTCTAATTCGAATATAGAAAGTCAATTCAATTCCTCGCTTAAAAGCAAAATTAGGGAACTTTAATAACTTATTAGCTATAATAACACAAAATAAACGACAAAAAGCAGATAAATACAACTGAGCGATTACAAGCATCTATTTTTCTAAGTTAAAAAATTTTAAAAAAAAAACTTACTGAATGCGAAAACATGTGACGGCTTGTGAACATGAAGCAGGGAAATCTTCTTCCCAGCGAAATTCTGGAGAGCCCAAAACACCGTCGTTTTGTTCTTCTCAACATTCTTGCCCACTGCAACGAATATAGTTTCCTCCACATCATATACCACTCGCTGTTGTCGATTCTCTTCAAAATTCTCCATCTATGATTGTAGTTAGCACCGAATGGGAATCTGAAGGGGTTGAACGACTGACGAATATTTCCGAGTTGTGGTGGTGGACTCGGTGAGTCACTCAGTTATTGTCTTTGCATTAGGGGAAAGTTGTGCTTTATCATTGGACTACCGTGTTATTTGCTCTCCTACTTTTTGAAAAAAGAGGCGTTGCTTGTGAATGTGTGGAAGGGCTGAAAAGTGCTTAATTAGAAAGCACCTTCGGGAAGAGTGATAAAAAAGACCAGAGCGGCTACGTGCCACGTAAGGTTCCAACATTGACGACTGACGTGCATCGTCCGTTGTTCATTGATCAGATTGAACGCACCTTATTTAAATATAATTTAATAAGTAGAGAGCTTTTATTAAAAAGGTTTTTAGTTATTTAATTGGGGCACAACTATGGTATTACTGTAGTACCATACCACAGCTGGATCCAACCATTAAATCAGCCTACAGTGGTCTCCACAACTGGATCCAATGGCTGGATCCAACTGTAGTATGGTACCACAGTGGTACCATAGCCGGACTCATTTAATTGTTGGACCTGTCTATGGTACAGATTCTGTAACAAACATCTCCCGTCATCCCACCATCCGATCTTCTATTATTTAGTTTCTCACTCCACATCCAACGGCTGATGCTGCAGTCTGTAGCTAACAGATTCTGTAAGCTCGTCAAGTCCTTAATTGTTAATTAAAGTTAAATTTATAAAATTATTTTAATAAATAAGTTTTTATGATTCTGTTCCATAAGATTATAAAATAAATAATTAATACTTTTAATCATGAAAAAATTATCCAATCTTTATTCTTAAAAATCTAAAACTTAAACTCAGAAGGGTAAAATAATTTATTTAAATTTTAAAAATTTTATTTAAAAAATAATAATTAATATAATTTTTTAAATTAAATTTATTTACGTCGAGTTTTTGTTAATAAATTTTTTATATTAATTAATTAATTACACCAAAAAGGAAAAAAAATTAATTACACCAAATAACCCAATGCTCAGATCAATTTTATTTATCTAATTTAGCGAAAGCCTGTACAGAGTAGAGAACCAAAATAGCGGAGCTAGAAAATACCCAGTGTATCCTCGGTTCTTTCTGTAACTTTCCTATCATCCGAACGGGGGCTGTTAAAAAAATCCAATCCCGCGCCAAAACCCAAACTGACTCAAATTTTACTGTTTTCTTACCAAACCGTCCTTCCCTCCACTTCTTTGACTGGTAGCTTTCGCAGCTATGTAATGAGAATTCCCTAATCATCTTACTTATTTTCTATTAACAATGGGAACCACTTCTGAAAATCCATCACTGCCCGAAATCAACAGTCCAGACTCCCCAACTGATCCCATCGACGGCTCGGATTCCCCGATCGACCCGGAAGCCTGCATCCGTGATCGTGATTATCTTCACGCCGAGCTCGACTCTCTCCGCCCGGCATACCCAAGCCTCCAATCAAAATCTGCCGCGTCGGAGGAGAACATACTCGTTCTCCAGCAAGGAAAAGACGAGACAACCAATCGCAGCGGAAGCTTAATGAAAATGATGGACGAGATATCGCCAGAAAGAGACGCTCTGCGAGATAAAATGGCTCTAACAGAAGAGGCAAGCAGGGGTGAAGCAGAAGCTTCTAAAGAAAGGATCAGAGCTCTCGAATTCGAGAAGGGAGAACAAAAGGAGTTCGTGTTAAAAGGATTGGAGTTTGTTAAATCAGTTAAGGAGAAGTTAGTGAACATAATCGAATGCTTAGATGATGAGAAAGTGATTGAGGGAGAAAGCAGCGGTGGCTATCGGAAGGTGGAAAGGAAATTGGACGGAGAATCAATGGCATTATGGGAAGAAGAAACAGCAGCTCTGGCAATACTAGCAAGCAAAGCAGAAGCAAGAGTGAGTGAGTTTAAAGAAGGCAAGAACATGGAAAAGAAGGAATTGGAGAAGAGTGTGGTGAGTTTGACGGAAGAGAATCGCGACATAAATACTCTGTTGAGGGTAGCATTGGTGGAGAAAGAGGCAGTGGAAAAGAGTTTGAATAAGTTGAAAGGTAATTGTGAGCAGAGGAGAGTGCCGTTGTTGCAATTTGCGGAGCGCGGGTTGCAGAGAGTAGGATTTGGGTTCATGATGGGGAGTACCGGAAGTAATGGGCAGTCAGCAGACAGTTCGGGGGCTGATGTTGCTTCAACCGCAAGTAATAAATCGGATAACAGTGAGTGTGAAGAGGAAGTTGTCAGTTTGGTATGTATGCTCAACTCTACACTTCCCATTAGGCTCAATATTGTTTTAGAGTGGAATTTAGTTTGCAAATACAAGATGTGGCGCTTGAATTGTACTGACCCATAGTCGCCAAAGAAAAATTTGACATAAGCTGAAGTTCTATGATTATGGGATAGGTAATTTATTTAGTAATGTCTCTAATAGCTTCAATTTGTCATGGAGGCGGCGAAGATGAGAATTGTTGCTGCAGAGAAGTTTTCGTGAAGAATGGATTATGTCTTGCATCATGTTAATTGTTAAATCATGTACTCTTCAAGGATAATGTGTTGGAGAAAACATTTTTATTTGTAATCTCTGTGCTTACAGGCCTCAACTGTAGAGAGGATGATGAAGAATTTACGGCTGGAAATCACACAGTTGAGGAGATCTCTGGAAGAATCTAGGTGTTTCTTTATTGGATTGCCGTTTTAGTGTATTCCATTTTGATTGTCAGATAGGAGGTAGAACAGAATTAATCAATTTCATCTGTAATTGTTGTGGTTGTTTGTAATCATTGTTCCTTTTTCAGGTCAGATACCGAGCGACTACAGAGTCTTACAGAGAAACAAGCTGAAACAATTGAAGAAAACGTATTATACATCAAAGAGTTGGAAGACAGAGAGAGGGTGTTAGCTCAAAACGTAATTATCTGTTATTTATAGCAAGAATATTTTATGCATTTTCGAGCCTTGTTCATTCAATTTCTAATTGCGTTCTTCTGTTCTGTTTGATTTAAGGTTGAGGAACTCCTCTCCGAGATAAAAGAAACTGAAGAAGATGTTGATAGGTGGAGGGAAGCTTGTGAGTTGGAAGTGGCAGCTGGGAAATTCGAGATTGAAGAACGTGACAAATTGGTAAATATCCCTATTCAATATGCACATTTAATACTTATGGTTGCTTTTCTAATCAATCTGTATTATCTTGCTCTTACCATCAATGCTTATCAATTGGTTTCCTTCTACACTGACAAACTGGATGAACTCTCTCTCTATTGTACATGGATTGAAGTTAAAATGCCTAGCATTGATGTTTCACTAGGTCTTCATTTTGAAGCAAGAGTTGGAGAAAACAAAGGCTGCATTGGAGGTTTCAAATGGCAAGATAAAGCTGAAAGAAGAACTTGCAGCTGCTGCAATGGCTGCCCAGGCAGCAGCAGAGACCTCCCTACAGCTGGCTGACAGCAGAGCAGCCGAACTTCGTGAGCGGATTGAGGAACTAACAAAACAACTAGAAGAAGCAGAGAGCAAAGAACAGAGTCGCCATGAGGTCAGATACATATGTTGGCCATGGCGACTCTTTAGATTGAACGCAGCCAATAACACAAATGGTAGGGCTCCAAATGTGAGACGAATGATCCCAGAAATGCTGGCCTTGAATCATTTTAGTGTTTGAATCATCACATGTCACAGTCTTCTCATGATATATATGAGTGGTGATTTTGGAGTAATTTTACAAAGGAATCCCTTATTGTAAAATTACTCCATGTTTTTGCTTGTATAATCCAATCTTCTGTCTTCATTCACATCTATTGTGTTTGTTTGTTCATTCATTCTTTTGTATTTCCTTTTACCCCTCTTCCCCTTATGCATTTAATAGAAAGAAAATTAAAATGCCAATCCAAGGTAAAAACATAAACTAGTAAATTTAGGAAACTTTGGTATTAGAATACAAGAATAAGCCAAAGTCACATTGCACAACAGGGAATAGTATGAGGACACCAAAAAAAAAAGTAGCAACTCCTGTTGCCACTACTAAATGTTCTATCATTACAGTCAAATCCACACGATCTTTTGAATATTCAGTTGAAAAGACATTCCATTTCCTTTTTCATCATCCCCTTTATCTGCATACACGAACAAAACTACATTTAGTTAAATGTAAGCTATTAAAATTCGTATTTGTAGTTTGAATAAACCATCTAGAACACGTGCTTTGCACCGGACAACATGATTCTAGCTGAATTACCAGTTGTGCTGAGTATGAAATAAAAATAGCTCCAGGTGCCATACATCTTCAAAGTGAAATTTTAAGACCAAAAAAAAAGAGGAAATATGAAAGACTAAACCGTCAATAACAAAAATTACCTGCTTGGCCGAAAGTCCAATGTCTTTCAAATCATCAAGCTGCAAAACAAATATTAATTTGTTATGTAGATCATACTAAGTTTCAGATATGAATCAGATGATATGTGAAAATCTGGTTTCATGCTCACATTCTTAAAAGGTTCTGGTGATTCTTCACGCAGTTCAAGTATGTAGCTGGCTCTCTTTTCTCCAATCCCCTGCATGATTTATCAATTTGATACATCAATCATGCATGTAGGTGAATAGTAAACAATCATCTCAATTTTAAAAATTAAGATGTTCCTCACCTTTAGTCTTTTCAAGTCTTCCCTGTTGACCCAAAAAATAAATAAATAAATAAGTCAACTATGAGGAAAGTATATAACAAGAAGCATGGCAGAGATGATTGCTTGAAAGTAGTTAATGCGGTTTTAACACTTACATTTTGTTCAATGTGTTTTGGAACTCACCTACATAAAGTTTCTCATGGTTTAAAAACAATATTTATGTCTTTTTTTTCCCCTTAATTGCTGGAGATGTGCAATGATAAATTTTTTTTTTTCTTCAAAGAAATGTAGTTTTTGGGCAAAAATAGTGGATTTCTGAATTAAGACGAAAATCAATAGTACTACAACAGAAGAAGAGGACAGTTTCAAGTAAAAATTTGTTTACCAGACATAAAAAGCATTTACTTACTTGCCACCGGTGTTTAAAAGCTTTAGATATTCCTGAACAAGGGAGTTCTGTAGCAACACAAAATAGAAAGTGAAATTCGTAAATTGAATCCAAGTAATTAATTCAGAGGAATGCAAAAGTAGAAAAGCAATTTTATAAAACCTTCATTCCAGAACTACGCATGTTAAATGTTTCCCAAGGACTTTTCATGTTTGCGATCTCCCATTTTTCATACACTATCATACTCCCATCAGGAGTTTTTGGTTCCACAATATCAGCACAAGCTTGAATATTTGAAGTATCATTCTTTGGTGGGATCTCTATGCACTGTGGAGTTGATGAAATTAGCTGCTTCAGGTTGTTAGATATTTCTTGCAGTCGCTCACTAAGTGGTGGTGACATATCTTTATTGATGAGTAAATGATTATTTTCTTTGTCTATAATTTGCCCTGTCACAAGAATACAAGCAAAAGCACATAAAAAAAATTATTCACATACGCATCTAGCTCACCAACTTTTATGATTTGTATGTACATACTTTCTTCAACCAAGGACAAATCTTTCAAGCTCCTGTTGACATATGGAGTAATCTTCCCTTGATTTTCCTGTGTGTGCAGAGAAGAATCCTAGGAAAGACAAAAAGAGCACTTACAGAAAGAGGCATCAGACAGCCAAGTATTTAAACCACAAAGAAGAGTTAACCACCTTATCCGATTCAGTTTTTTCATGAGGATAAACAATTGCTGATGGAGAATCATACTGAAAATGATGTAAACAAAATGTTAATTGAAAAACTTCTTGCAAAACTCATATGAGATCATTAAATTATTAGTGAATAAATTATTGCCTTTTCCTCTATAGAAGTTAAACTTTTATCCGCCATAGCATTGGGTCCAGAGATTTCCTACATAAAATATCAATTAACATCAATCAAACAACTATTATAAATTCATATAATATTTGAACTATTTGTAAATAGATTATTGCCTTTTCCGCTTCAGAAGATGAATCTTTATCCACTATAGCTACAGTTACAGAGCATTCCTACATAAGAGATCAATTAACATTAGTCAAATAACTGTAAATTCAAGGAAGAATGTTGTTACTTAAATGTTGACGTATTGTCTGGGATCACATATCTTATTTAAGCAAGTGAACTGTTGCAATTTATTTTGTCCTGATTTACCCAATCAAAATGATTATGAGGTTGAACACTTTAAAAATGAGAATCCATTCATAAAGTGGCAATTAGTAAATAAAATTAAGCAGCTTGTATCAAAAGATCAGCATATACAACCTTTTCTACCTCCAAAGCATGAAATAATAAGCTTTGGAGAAAACCTTACTTGTTCCTCTACCAAAGATCGGATAGTTGAAGCAATATCTGATGACGAACTCTCTTGCATTAAAATGCTAGAGGGTATTATGATAGGCTATAGAACCATAATATGTTCCACACGTCAATACAAAATTTTTCTAACAATAATATAATATGTTCCCTTCATTGCAAGTAATAAAGAAGTTAAATGAAACACAGAAGTACTTTTAGCTGAAGGATGTTTTAATGTTTCTACTTGGCATAGCGTCTTTGCTTGTACCTGGATTTTACTTTTGAGCCTATCTGATTTGCCCAAAAGATTAACATAACTATGATTGCCGGATACCCATTGCAAAAGTAAGAAAGTGAATACCTTTTGAGACATCTTCTCGGATTTAGTCAACTGAATTGCTTTATCAAACAGTTTCCTTCAGTTAACGAGAAAAACATAATATATCAATGGAATTGATTACAAATACAAGAAGAGGAAGAGATGTATCTAGCTTGAATAGAAAACTTTAGTGAATACCTTCCTTTCATCACAGAAGCCACACCAGTGGCTTTCTTTGTAGAAGAATGCATTTGGCTCCCAGTTTGTGTTTTGGTGGTAGAAGCACTTCTGGGTAACTGATTTTTATAAGAAGAAAGCAACATTGAGCTTGCTGAACTTTTTGTTTTCTTTGTGGAGTCTGAGACAGTGTGATTAATGCCTTGCCAACACCGAGATGCTAAACTCACTATATACATGGAATCTTGGCAGAAAGATGGGCTCTACAAACAGAAAAGAAACTAAGTTGACCAAATTTAATACCCAAAAATTTCATTTCAAATAAATTTAAAAGAAAAAAAGACCAGAGGCCAGATAGCATACTAAGCAAGTGAGCATCAGAATTTTGCTTTTGCATCCTAGAGATTCTTGCAACATTCGGGTAAGTTTGCTCTCCCGATATGGCACATGACTTTCATTGGCATTCAAAGCATAAACAACATTAAATAATGTATATATGGACTTATTAACTTTTGTATTCTCCACAAATATGGAGCCTTCAGTACTCTTTCTTCGAATATCCTGGTAACCTGATAAAGGAAACATCAAACAAAGAGACAAAGGAAAATAAACATATACCAGTTCTACAAGAAATGATGAACAATATTTATTTTTACGGAGTGAATAAATCAGAACCTGCCAAGTCAACAAAATTCATCTTGCCCATGGGAAGAACATTAGACACAGGTGATACATTTACTATCAAGCCTTTGTGGCTCCGGCGGTGAAGATCCATCGTTATCTTTTGCACTGGTTTTCGTGAGTTATGCCCGCTAATGTATAATTTTTGAAATTCAGAAATGGATTTCACAGGAACCTGAAAAGTCAGAAGAAAATGGAAGGTCACAAGACATGAAACACCGAGGCCAACCCTTTCAACTCCCTAGAGTCCAATAAACAGAAGACAAAACATATCTTACCTGAGAAAGTCCTTTGAGTTGAATTTTGCCTTGACCGTTTTCCAGTATTTGGACTTCTTGTTGTTTAGGATCTAGGAGATCATACACACGGTCTTGAAAAATCTCATAAAATGATATTGTAATTGATTTTCCCATCTTCTCAGAAATAGAAAGAATTTCATCCACAGCTAGTGCTGCCAAACCTGGTTCTTCATAAGAACCCTTCATAGTAAATTTATTCCATAAGTAAGCATCATCCATACACAAACCACAAGTAAAATAAAGAAAAAACAGAACCAGAGATGATTTAATTTCCACCTGAATCACACGAGTTTTTCCACTCCCTTTTGCTCCACAAGCAACAATAGTTGCATTAATACCATTAAAAACTTCAGATATTAGGGGCTTTACTTCTCTTGCAAAAATTATGCCATTGCCTTCATTTTGCTCATAACAATAATCCAATTTGTAACACTCTTTACGACTGCAAGAGAAAGAAGTACCTAATCCATTATAATACCACACTAAAAAATGTAAAAAGAAACCATTCTTTATTTTCCATAACCCATTATAGTACACACTAAAAAAAAAAAGTAAAAGGAAACAATTGCTAATTGTTTTATAGTTCATTGCAAAGTTCAATTCTTGTTCGAAAGTCTCTATTAATCCAATTAAACATGTTTTCTAAGAGAAAAGATTGACATCCATTTGATGTTGAAACATTCATATCCGTCTGAACTCCAACATTAAATTTTTAATAATAAAACTCTATGAAGCAAGTGACATGATCATCTAAAAGAGGACCGAAATTTTACAAATTAATCCGAAGTTCAACATTTGAAGTCCATTACACTTCTGCACTTTACTTTCTCACAGAACGATTAGTTCTTAAGACCAAAAACTAAAAAACACATAGAGAATCAAGCTCATAATTCAAAGAATTGACAGCAAGCAAATAGAACATATATTTCCATTTCTTTAATTTTCATTAACAATATCCATCAAACTCATAACTTAATGATTCATTTCAACCAAAAAGAAATGACATCCAGTTGATAAATTCCCAATTCAGAGACAAACACCATCGAATTTCCTCAAAAATTATCACTAATTACATAACTCAAGAAATCAAACAGTGATTTTTTTTTTCACCTGCTTGGTTGTTCTCCAAAAGAAATGGTAACCGAATCAGAATCCTCTCTATTAGGCTTTTGAATGCAAACCGAATTCGCAGATTCAGCCTCCAGATCTGCAAATCCTCTTATCTTTGCAATCACTCTGGCTTTTTTACTTATGTTCAGCCCCGTGTCGGCTTTGGTCCGGTCGAGCTTATCCGGTTTGAGTGTTTCCATGATTCGTAGCAAAGCAAAACCGAAAGAATGAGATGTTACTTTGGGAATTGTAACATCTCACTCTTTTGCGCTTACTTTGTTTTTTCTTTGGATTTCAAATTTTGTTTGTTTGGCGCTCCTCTCGCACTCACGCCGATTTTAAGGTTAGTGTTATAAATGAGGGGTATTACTGTAAACTCATCTGCTTCTACAGTAAGAATGGGTCGTTGTAACCATATTTGCGCTTGGGGGCAATGACGCAGCTAGTGAGCTTCTAACCGAGGCGCGCGTCTATTGCTGGTTGAAAACTATTTCCAAACCCCCTCTTAGGCCTGGGTTTGGCCCCTTGCCTCGAGAATTTCTAGAAGGGCTCCCTCCGGGATAAAGCCCTACAATTCTTAGTTGAAAATTCTGAACTATCGTAGTTATGCACTTGAACTGTTTCATGAGAGTGAGTGAACATCAAAGCCTCACCGTCAAATTCAAGATCAATGAGTTATTAGCCTTGGCAAGTCATTAGTATATTTTGAGAATCGTAAGCTATTATAACATGTGCACAAAACCAACAAAAGGATAGTAGATTATATGTAGATTAGAACTAATAAGAGAGTACAGTCCCACAACGGTCTCGAATGCATCAAAGCAGTAAAGCTGCTCGCTAGTTTTAGGAGCACACTCTAAAACAGAGTGATTTTTCACTTTCGCTTTCTTTAGGAGCACAGGCTAGTAGATTTGATGATGTAGCATCATCAATATTTATTATCATCATCAATCTCTCATCAATATTCATTATCATCATCCATATTCATCAATATTCATCACTGCCATCAATCTATTTTTGTTTTTGAATATTTTAATGAAAGATAAAATTGAAATTAGATAATTTCGATAGGGTTAAAATAGTCAGTCCGAGGAAAAGGAATTTGATTTGCAAGCCATCACACTTCCATTTCCTACTTTTAAATTGGCGAGGGGCTTACCATATCCATTCTCGTTTCCACCTTTATTTTACCAAGAATTATTACTTGGTGATTACAATTCTCTAATTTGAAAAGTAAACACCTCATAAATGCCTTATTATCAAAAGATATGAAAAGAATTGGGATATCATCAAATTTATCTCTATATTTTACACAATTAGCAAATTAGTCCACTGACTTAGCATTCTTCACAAGGAGAGATTTAAAAAACTTTTACTAATCAATAGAAGCATTTTAAAAAATTTGAGACTACAATAGTTTTATGATATTATATATTAAAAAATTTTTAAAGTTTAGACTCTTGTAAATGTATCCACCCCATCTATTAATTTGTAAATTTATCAGTAGTTATTAGTTATATTTACATTTATTATTTAGTTTGATGGTTGGTGGTTCATGTTTCTAATTCAGTGAGAGGGAGAGTAAATGTGGAGAATGCATATTGGAAGTGTAATTAAGTAATGGATGCCAATGTGAAATTAGAAATTGAGGAGACCGTCACTTGAATGAGAGAGGTGCTTTTTTATATATGAGAATATAATGTTTGCTTTGTGAGGTGTAATAAAATACAAGAGGTGATGAAAAAGTTGAATATAATAAAGATAATAATTAATAAAAGAGATATAGCAAGTTAAGATAAAATTTGACAAACACTTTTTTTTAAAATCTTTTCTTCTTCTTTTTCTTATATTAGAGAAAACTGTTGTTGAAGAAATAGAGAATGCATATTTGTGATCAAATTTTATTCTTCAAAATTTCAGGCTATTGTTAGAAATATATGGGTCTGGTAAGGGATAATTAATTTTAAACAAGTGTTAAATCTGTGGACTAATATGTTACTTTCTTAAAAAAGAGGGAGGAATAAGATAATAACCAAAAAGTACTTTAAGTCGCTGAACCTGGGTTTTCTCTTCGCGGATTTATCAGGAATCAAACAAGGTGGTTTTGACTTTTGGTATTGGAATCGATGGAGGAGACGGCAGAGAGTAACGGTGCGAAGAAGATTATGTCACCGTGCGATGTCGAGGCTCTGAAGAAATGCTTAGAAGAAAACAAAGGAGACTACGTGAAATGCCAATCACAGATTGAGGCTTTCAAGTCTTCTTGTTCTTTGAAAAAACCTAGCTCTTCTTTGGAATCTAAACAGGAGTTCAATTCCGGTGTGTGAATCTGATCTATGGGAAGTTTTTTTTTTTCCTTCTTTAAGTAAATTCCGGATGATACCTATTTGCACACTTGCTTTATATCCCACATATATGTGAGAAGTTTTTTACTTTGTTTTACATGAATTTTGTACTGGCATTTGATTTATAAGGGTTTAATTTTGGTTACTAATTTTTTGTTTATTTACTGAGTGAAATAAAAGTGGTAGAAACTTTATGTAAATTTGATTATGTTTCTCGTTTTGTTACCAGTTTGGATGTGAATGTTCCTTTGGTTGATTTATCAGCTTTTAGAATTTATTGGGAAATTTATTTATTGGTGTATAAACTATGTCAGATCATAGAATGAAACTAGAAAGAAAAAAATGAACAGCAAATAAAAGTCCGGGAAGATTTACACCAAATTGCAAATGGCATAAGCCCAGAAGAATGAAAAGCAAGATCAGTTCCTCAATGAGAATGTATCCATCTTTTCCAGATCAGTTCCTTCCCCATAAAGTGTGAGTTGAAACTAGAATTCAGAGTTTTGAAGGAATTTAAAGTCTTATGAGGGTGTTAGATCGTGTAAACATTGATGAGACGAGGGCAGAGTTTTGGCTGAAAAGAGTTCTCGGGATGAATTCAAAGAGTTTAAAGTGATATGGAAAGCCGAAGTCTTTCCCTGGGCTTTGGTTCTTGGCACGGTTAATGCGGCAGATGTTGTTCAAAGAAAGCAACCAGAGCAACCAGGATTTTGTGGGTTGCTTCACGGCTTAAGGAGAATATTGTGGCTCCTGTGAGGCAAAGATGCCAGAACTCTTTTGGTAACTGTGCCGTTTTAGCTACTTGTGTGTAATTTGGGAAGAAAGAAATAAAAGAAAGCAAACTGATCGACATGAGTGTGTCAAAGGAGTTGCCAAAGCTGTGTAGATTGAGAAAGCAGTTGTATGTAGCAAACTGAAAAAGATTCCACCGATGTAGCTGGAAGTAATCCCAGCATCGTCGGCAAATATTGCTGGTGGAATAAAAAATGGTGAGACCCTTGTTCAGAGTTAAAAAGTTTCAATCAGGATAGAGTTGGATATATATGGAAATAGTTCTGCGGTTATGTTCTTAGCCAAAACTGAAGCGGAAGCCAAATAATACTGATACAAACAATTTGGCGTAGACCCGTGATGTCAAATTTGAATACAACACCATCTTCATTGGGTTGGAAAACTTATCTCAATTAGATGGGTATTGTTGCGTGAATCCTAAATCCATTAGCTCATTTTTAGATGCCTGAGTCCCACATCGAGTGATCAAACGAAATAAAACATGCCTGGCACGGGTTTAAAAGCAGAGCTATAGCACGAACAAAAGCATACCTTTCTCGGCCTTTTGGCTAAGATCAAGTGTAGTATCTGTTCTTATCAGTTTAATATCTGATATGTGGATCATCGATCCACACGATATTAAATTAATTTTTTGAGGGGAGAGTTCGATACAGTAGCTTGCTACTGTGAACCCTAAGCGTCGCCCATGCGTTGCACTACTGAGCGGGCCTGGCGCACCCCACCAAATCTTTATATCAAAGTTCTATTCTCAAAATGGGTTGGCAAAAGTGCTCAGTTGCCCTGTTATTAGGAGGATTATCTTTGCATGTTTACAAAACAATTTGATTCGAATGCACTTGGAATTTGCTGAAAGACCCGATTTGGTCATCTCTTCATCCAGTTTAAAACCTGGTCACCTCTTCATCCAGTTTAAAAAACCAACAGTCCTACTAACTTTATTAATGAACATCGAATTGGATTAGATTTTGATAAGTTGATTGGTTCAGACTCAACAAATGCACTTAAATTACTGGTCAGATATTAGTTATGTTCAACAAGACACCGCATGCGAGGCCCAAAAATCCCACATCGATTACGGATATTTGTTGAATCTTAGTGGCATTTTATAAAAGGGAGCCAACCGCATCATTGCCACCATTCTGACGCTCGGGGCAATAACGCAGCCAGAGAGGCGCGTCCATTGCTGCTGGTTAAAAACTAATTCCTAACCCTCTCTTACGCCGGGGTTAGGCCCTGGCCTTTGAGAATTTCAGCAAGGGCTCTCTTCGGGGTAAAGCCCAAAACATTTCTTAGTCGAAAATTATGGATTGTCCTGGTTATACACTTGTACTATTTCATGTGAGTCTTGAGTGGATATCAATTCTTAATATAAAATTCAAGATAATGAGTTAGTTGCCTTTGGCAAGTTAAGTGGTATTTTTGGAGAATCGTGATCCTGGCTATTTAATATTTGCAGATTAAAACGATCGTGAATAAAACGATCAAAAGAGTAGGAGAGACTATTTGCAGATTAGAGCTAACAGTCCCACATCGATCTCGATCGCACCAATGCGGTAAGCTGCTGATTACTCCTAAGGAGCCTCGTGGTGAGCACAGAGTGATTAATCTTTCGCCTTTTGCTAAAAAATACCGTGTGCTCGCTAGTTTTAGAAGCACACCCCAATTTTTGGAGTTTCTACTTCTGGGTACAGCTCCCTACCAAATTAAGTTCAAACCTGCGATTATAAAGATGTCTATGAATGATATTGGGCAAAGCCAAAAATGTTGTGAATCCATATCATCATTACCAAAATTTATTCATTCTCTCCAATCATCACATAACATTGTAGGATTCCTGTTCCTGCATTCTTTATTCAAATTTACACCCAGTAAAATATACAACATGTGTCCATCAACATCCATCATCTCAGTTACTGCTACAATCTATATTATCAGCAACATCACAAGCAAAAAAGATCTCAGTAGGCTGAAGCAGATCAATTACTAATCAAACTAAAAAATTTTACCTAATTATTGAAAACAATAACTGGAATGGAATACATGTAAAATAATAATCAACAAGCATGACAACTCTTCCTGCAGGTACCATAGTAATCAGGAGAACCAAGCATGTAGACGGGATTCCTTTGACATTCCCCAACGGCTGCCCAATGAGGGCAATTATCATCTTCATCAGTGCATTCATTGCCATCAGAACCAATCAAAACTTCTTCTGCATTGGCTGCTTTTACTTGGAAGAATTTGACAGCAAACCACATTTCCCCCTCAAGGACTGGGCATCTGGTATGCGAGCTACTCTCATCAGGAGCAGCATTGGGGTGTACAGTAAAAAACAAAATTGCATTGCCTTTGACAGGTCTTAGGACATTGCTTGTTTTTGCACAACCAGACCACATCTTATTCTTTTCCTGACCAATTTGAACTAACATCAGTTGAGCAAAGGTTTATTTGAACCTTACATTCATTATGATAATACAAGAAGATAAAGCAAGTTTCTCTCACCTCTGAATTAGGGAAGAGCAGCTCACCACCTTGAGTGACATTTGAGAGATACAAAACCACTGTTGCCATCAGAGGCTGACTTAACCCTAGTGCAGATTTATTACCAAAATAATCTAAGTAATCTTTGGCCTCGTCAAGCCCATATCGCATTACATGTAGAGGTTTACTGTTCTCTGAAGGACAATGAACATCAAATATACAACCCATGAAATTAGAAGGTAAAATCTCTATAAAAACTAGCATTTTAGAAGACGAGGATCAGGACTCAGGAAGATACCTTTCGGAAGAAAAGTCCATGTTAAAATTTTTTCTTCTATCCTTGCAGCAATATCATCCTAGAATGCCCAAAGATTGGAAGTAAGTTCTAGGGAAGCATGTGATAGAATATTTAGGCCCTTCCAGAAGTTCATTAAAAAGTATGGAGTTCAAGTGAAGGTACCAACAAGATTAAGCCTTCTACAACAAGATCATGGCATGAACACTTCCTCTATGAAATCTTTTATTGTTGGTGACTTGTTATATACTCACACACCCACACAAACCAACACACACCAAAGATACATATCTGAATTGCCTTGAGTTGAGAAAAAGAAAACATGATCAAAAGGCGTACAGTGATGCCACCTACTTCAAAATGTTTTGTCAATACCTTATGCACAGAACACATAGAAGTTAATTATATAGAGATACTGGAAAACTCACTTCTTTGTTTAATTCAGTTCTGAAACTAGAATTCTGCTTGTTCATTGAAACATTCTCAGGATCCTCACCCGTGCCCTTCAACTTTTTTTCTGCACCATGGCCCTAACCGCAAAACAAACACTCTAAAACAAATCCAGGTGTAATGTCAATTCACATGCTCAATGCAAAGGGACAGCAGCATTATACCAGTGAAATAAGGTGGTCACACTCTTCATCAGATAGAAGACCGCGATACAAAAAGACCCTATTCCAAAAAAAGTGACATCAGATTTTATGTAAACAAGCTAGTAAACACACAATTAATGTTGGGGGCATACTACGATTAAAACTTGTGAGTAGTTTGTGCAGAATTTGATACAATGCTAATAAAGATACTGTTTTACAGGAATACGAAATTCTTTACTGCCAATAGAATTGTAGTAAGTACCTGACCTTGGTCGCCACGAGATCTGAGTAACTCGTGATGGATCAACTCTTTTAGAATTAATTGAGTGAGGCAATTGTACGACACTTACCAGTTTCCCTTTTTATTCCTCAATTCCTTCCGGCCACTGAAACAAAATCATTGCAAAGAAAGACTATTAATAACAAAACACGAAAAATAATGCAAGCAACTGATATTTGAACTACCCATTTCTTGAAATGAATTCTCAATTATTAAAAATGAGATCGGTGGTTACGTTTCTTATACCTCTCTGAAGAAGAAGAAGAAGAAGAAGAAGAAGAAGAAGAAACGAAGGAAGATGTGAAAGCTAAAACAAGAAATACAAATCGAATCGAAGCCATGCATTTATAATTCTGTGAGAAGGCGATTGAAGATCGAAGCCAACAGAACAGGCTAACCGATTCAAGAGTTGTCAGTTCTATATATCTCTGTGATGATGATGAATGTGAAGTGATATCGATTCGTTTCTTTATGATTTTTCACTTTCGCTTTCTTTTTCCCACCCCTCCTTTTTTTGGGGGGTAAATTGCACACATTAATTACCCAAACAGAGTGAAAATAAGAAGGAAATAATAATATTTGATATATTAGTTTGTATTAAATCTGTTTTGGTATTACAATACTCGGACCTCATCACCTTCATATGCATGCTGAATTCCAAATCCAAATATTGATGTTCGTATAAGATGAGGTTGTTTTTAATATACATTAACAAAAATTCTCTCTCACTAATGTATAGAGGATACTTGGAACATTATCTCGTGTGTGTGACAAAAGTGGTTTACTGTGCATCTGTGATACATATTTTTAGATTTCATTTTATTGGATAAACATTCAGGACACGCTCTGCTTTCTTCTCACTAGGGACTTCCTCATTCTATTCATACATCAACAGCAAATTTGAGAGCAAAAGGTGGATGTTAATGTCATATTGATATTTCTTCAAACAAGTTCCTTCCATTTACTGATTGTCCTCACAGGCACCGGGGTTTGAATTACTTCACCACTTGCGTTTATATTGGTTCATCTTTTGGTTTTCAAGTACTCAGCAAATTAATGAGATTGAAGTACAGATGAATGAATCTGTGTTGTTTACAGGGTGTATATTTCTTGTCTTTACCAATGTATGCCCAAATAATGGCATCGATCGTCATCCCTATGTGCTATGTGATTTCTTAAATACAATGTGACCGGATTCATCATTCTCAAACAGACGCTCAATCAAATCATTCCAGCTTTCTCTCGCTTGTTTCTTAGATGATAAAAGCGACGATGATTCTCCCTCATGTGAGCTATTTCCTCTCTCTTCATCGAAAGTACCATAAGGAGAAGGTGCAAAAGCATGCGGCACCGACAGTGAAACAGCCCTGTGTAGCGCGGCATTGTACTCCTGTGTGTGTTCTCTGGCTATAGTCTCCTGCCTCTCCATCTTTTGCTTCTCAGGTATCTCCATTGTGTGATCTTTCTCTTGCATTAGCTGAAAGGAAAATCAGAGCAATCTTATTACAAATGCATACACTGCGTACCAGAAGTGCCAGATTCCGATCCCCTATCTTTCAACATATTGAACCCTGGAAAGCTTTTTTAAAGCCAACCAGATAAAACAAAGGCATAATCTAGCATCAAAAGTGGGCTTCAGCCATTTTCCCAACCCTGTAAAGATAATGAAATTGAAAAACTCACATTGAATGCTCTCTGGGCTTCTTTCTCTATCCAAATGATGGCGTGATCAGCAGTGGCATTACAAGAAAGAACTATATGTTCAAACCTCCCATCTACCGGCACAGCTGTCCTCACAACTGGGGGAAATCTTCCCAATCTGCAACCAAAATAATATTAAATCAGATTAAATCATTCATCCTTGTTCAAATGCAACTTTTTCTGCTGCCCCAGAATCAACAAAGATATCCACTCAATATATAAGATTAATCATTGTGTAGGCAATGTGGCAAATCCTATAAATGCCGGTCAATTGACAATAAATTTGAAAAGGAAATAAAAAGTTCAGTCATTGACACATAAGACATGCTTATACTACTAACTTACTATATTTAATAGCAATCATGATGTACTGCCCCTCCTTTGGGGGGGGGGGGGGGGGGGTGGTTGTGTGGAGGGGAATTAAGATACATCCCTAATAATGCAAACTTCAAAAGCAAGCTGCAGCCTGCAGCCCAAAATTACCAGTTGGTCAAGGGGATTGGGGACAACTGCTTATGTTCTGTCTGAGTAGTACCTTAAAGGCTTTCTCTCAACAATGTGATACAACCGACCAGGTGCATATAGTCTCCTTGGATCTCTGATCATCTTCTGTTCAGGTATACATGTATCCCTCATACACCTTAAGCATAGTATACAAGGCAAGCTGCTCAAAAAGAAAAACTTTAATCAGTATGTTGCACAGATGCCGCAATAGCTAAAATTTCATGTGCTCAAAAAAAACTGCGAACTCATTAGCTACATATATATGTCCTCACATATCAAAGAAGTCCCTTGCTAAACAAGTATAAGATCTCTGATCAATAAGCCAAACATATTGCAATGGTCCATCCCAATTTAGTCTATACTGAGACTTTAAATTTCAAAGACAGTTTTCCTTCAAGAAAAATATTGAAAAAAGAAAGTGAAACATTGTCGGCCTTTCACGGTGACACAGTATCCATTTCAAGAGCCTATTAGCTGTCAAAGTATTAGAAATATATACGAAAAAGAGTGATGCAGCGTAACTATACCAGAAAAGTGACTTGAAAATGTCTTCCAATGGTGTGGCTGTCCGGGGCAAGAAGTCATCCTGGTTCAATGGAATAATCACAAAAAAATATACAGAATATAGTAGAAGAAAAATCAGAGTACAACATTTCATTTTCTAATGCTATTTATGCTATTCTGTATAAGCGCTAGTGGCAATGCACAAGTCAGACATACTATGCTTAATCTCATGCATACCACATATGGGTGGCAAGCTTGTTTCTCAGTCTTACCCATTAAAAAATTATTTTGTTTATTAGTTACTATGTCGTACTTTGACATATTTATCCATGTCGTAGAGGTATAGACTGGAGGTTCTGAGTCATATGTGATTTCCATGTATTCCACATGTTTAAACTGTCTTTCAAAACGTATTGCTGAAAATTAGCACATGCAACTTTATCCATTACATCTTATGAAGGGAAATAGCATTTCTTCATGAAGCAGAAACTAATTTAGTTAGCAATCTAGTCATGCTCATGAATTCAGTGGATCAGTTAGTGCAACATTTTGCAAGAAATGCATGCATGCTAACGTGTCTTTGGACAAAATCAGTTTCTTGTCATAATTAAATTCCCTCCAAAAAGTGTTCATGATAAATCCTGCAATAATCACATGCAAGCTTCCTATATGAGAATAAATCCTCTCCAGACAGGAAACTGATCAAATGTCAACATTAATTACTAAGTCCAAAAACATATTGATGCTTGGATCCCGCTGTAGGTACAAGTAATTATATAAAGAATTTCAGAGTAAAGAGAATCGATATTCACAGTAATCATTGAAAACTTACTATATCATCCATACCTATTATCTTACCCTGAACTATAATACAATTTATCTAAGTTGCAGCACTTTCATCAAAGAAATACATTCTAAGCTTTGAACAAGAATTAAGCTCTGCGATGACTGATGATGGAAAAGAATTATGTAGTTCCCTCCTCTCAAGTAAAACTTAAACTGTTGATAACACCAGCAAACATAAATAATACAATGGAACACTTATCAAATTTCCCAAAAACTCTAACATTTAATCATATGATAATAAGACAGAAATAGTAATAAAAATAAATGCAGAAGCTATTAAGGCTTCATAGAGTGCTACATTAATATTCCAAAATTCTTTTACCAAAAGAGGACACCAAACAGGTAAAAGACTAGAACTACCTGAAGCACAACTGAGTTGATTACATCTGCATATCTGACTGCCAAATTCAGTGACATACACCTGGCAGGCGCAATTGCATAGCACCTAACCCTCTTCCTGTCAATGTTGGCCAATTTATCCCGATTTTGCACCACCACCAATGCCAACATTGCCGCCACACCTGACCCTAAGGAATGTCCGGCAAAAGTCAATGTGTAATTTGGATACTTCTCCACAAGATCCTTCAAAACCTCACATTCTTTATCCAAAACCCACCCAGCAGCCTTCAATAGCCCATTATGGACATACCCTCCATCAAATTTCCTTTTTCCTAGCTTATTGTCCAAAAGCAGTTGATAATCACTCTCCTTTGCCAAATTAAGGCCTCTTATGGCAAGGACTATATCGGCATGGTCATGATCAAGGTACAATATATAGGGAGGAGCCCTTCCTCCAGTATCTTTATAAGTTTTTTTAAGCAATAACCAATCTGGGTTAATTCCATATCCTCCGGGAGGTGCCCAAAGTGGATTTCTAAGATCATCTTCATAGACAGCAAGGATGTAGCGGCACATGCGAGGGACAGGTTCAAATTCTTCAGCAGTTGCCAGCCCCCAAGTCTCACTGTCATGGCCTGCCGTGTGGAGGCATCGCTTCCATGCCCAACGGGCACATGCCAAGCAATACACACATTCAAGTAGAGGGATGCCACATAAGATAGACATAGATGCCTATAGTTTCAAGTAAGCTAGCACACATCACAGAAGATCGATTTTACATAAAAATGCCATGGCAACTAGGGGAAATAACAGGATATTTCAATATGGCACAAGGTTTCGACTCCACAAATTCAATCGGGTAGTTAGGTCACTCATCTATGCAAGAATTCAAATACACACACTTAGCATAAATTCAACTATAAATCACGAATTCAGGCTTCGGTGATCTTTGGTGATCCGTCGACGCAGGCCACAAAAAATCCTCTTGAGTACAGGCACCAAAAGACGATGAAAACAATGACTTGAGGAGCAGAAACCGAAAATATCATAATCGAATTGTAGGAACGATAATAATGGCAACAATGACTAGTATGACTTTAAAACTTTCTGTACAAGAATCAAGGCACCACTCACCGAAACTCAAAATTGAAATTCATGGAAACCCAGATAGTGGTTCTTGGTAAATAATGAAATGAACTGGATCTGGATCAATAGGGTTCTGTCTACACACTGAAAGATCTTTCATTTTGCTACTGATCATCTAATTCAAGTGAAAAAAAAAATCCCGTCTCAGATTTAATCTTGATAAATAAACTTCAAAAAGAAGAGGATAAAAGTTTAAAAGCACGAACACAAGATTAATTAATAAAAAAACAAAACTTTCAAAATGTTATCCCCATGGAGTTTCATTTTGTACCAATTTCGATCAGCAACGGAAGAAGACGAGAACTTTCATTTTCAATGCTGAGTTGTTAAAGCGAAATTAATATTTTAATAATAATGATTGCATCTTTTAAATCTGAAAGAGGAATTTATCGGGCCACCTGCAAGTCAAAGCCGATTTTGAGGTGTCTATGGGAACGTGAAACATCATCATTGGTTCTTACAGTCAGTGGCGTGTTTGTGTAATTATTTTAAATTTTAGTGGTATTTTTGCTTGAAGGGGCTGTGAAATTGAAACTGGTTTTGTTAGTTTTGTCCCCGCCTTCCGAAGTCACGCGACGCACGTGCTCTTTATTTAGACCATTTCCTTTTGTAAAATAGCGTTAGGACCGTTATTTTTTTTTTGATGAAACTGGATATTTATTAAGAAGAAGAGCCAAACAAATCAGCAATTAAGAACGGAGATGGAGCAACCCTTCACTCTCCGTGACCTGACAAAGAATTCCCGACCTGAGCTATAGAGTGGGCAACAGAATTCGCAGATCGTCTAACGAAAGAGAAAGATACATCTCGTATTGAATTAGACAAAGCACGACAATCTTCAATAATAAGATTAAAACTACTAGAACCCAAGAGATTATTAACTAGAGCATTGTACACATTTAAACAATCCATCTTAATAGTTACATTAGACAGTTGTAGTTGCTTAATCCAACTAAGGGCCTCGCGAACACCAAGGGCTTCAGCATCACGGGCACTAAATCTTCCAGGAATGCTACAACACCTAGCTGCCACAAATGCACCATTTGAGTCTCTTATAACATTGCCAAAGCCAATATAACCCCTGGAAGCAAACAAGGCTGCATCCCACATAACACTTTAATCTACCAGCCACTGGAGGTTCCCAACAAATTGCACCGTGACCTATAGGAGAAGGCTGAGAAAACAGAAATTGCTGCTTCCTGACAAGCTGCCATTGAAACAGAAAATGGCCAGCAGAATTAAGGAGTTGCTGCATACCAGAGGTCTTCCCATGCCAAACCATAGCATTTCGATTCTGCCAAAGACTCCAACAGATCATAACAGCAAGTTGAGTTTGCTCAAGGCTATACCTATTAAACAACGCTTCCAACCAGAGCAAAAGATTTGACCCATCCCCAAGGAATCCAATAGAAGAGGTCATCCAGCAAGTTCGCGCAAAGGGGCATTGAAGCAATATATGGCAAATACTTTCAGAACTAGCATGACAAAGAGGACAAGCAGGGGGTACCTCTACATATTTTTTGAGGAGATTCTCAGTTGTAGGCAGGACATCTGTCAATGCTCGCCACATGAAGTGCTTCACTTTACTTGGGACCTCTAAACTCCATAACCGATTCCAAATACTACTAGAAGGGATATCCAAACATGGAGGTAACATCTTGTAGCTGCTGCGGACCGTATAAACCCCTTTGGCCTCATGCATCCAATACCATGAATCCGCATTGCTTCTATTGCTCAGAGGGATCTGCCATATTAGATTCTTATCCCTTTCATTAAAAATATCATTAAGAATATCATAATCCTAAGTTCTAGTGCTAGGAACCATTAACGAGCTAACTGGAGCTGCCTTAACCTGCTCACTTAACAAAGTGTTGATAAATCCACACTCACTGTCAAGAAGCCATGGATCCTTACCAATAAATGTTTGCTCACCATCCCCAATTCGAATTCGGCTCCCTTCAATAACAACCTGCTTAGCTGCCATAATGGACCGCCATGCGTAGCTAGGATTATGCCCCAAAGTAGCTCCAGCAAAAGAAGTTCGGGAATAATACCTCGCTTTGAATATTTGTGCAACTAAAGAGTTCGGCTTTGTCAGCAATTTCCAGCCTTGCTTCCCTAACATAGCAAGATTAAAAGCATGAAGCTTTTTTAACCCAATTCCCCCAGCTGACTTGGGTTTACACAGAGCATCCCAGCGCATCCAATTAATACATCTCCCATGATTACGGCTATTACCCCACCAAAAGGAGTTCATCATGATCTCAAGCTCCTTACACAACTCTAGCGGAAGTAGGTATATATTCATCATAAGAATTTGGCATAGCTTGAGCAACTGTTTTTAATAATATTTCTTTCCCCGCTCTAGATAAAAACTGTTTATTCCACCCTTGAAGCTTCTTCCAGACCTTCTCCTTTACAAACCGAAAGACATCGCTGCGTTTCCTACCAACTTTTGAGGGCAGCCCCAAATATGGTCCATGGTTTTCTGTTGCATAACCCCAAGAGTAGTACAAATCTGCTGTGCAGTATCTTCGTTCACATTCCTACTAAATGAGATAGAAGATTTGGCATAGTTAACACACTGCCCAGAAGCATTGCTATATGCACACAACACCTGCTTGACTAAGTTAGTTTCCACTTAGTTTGCACCAAAAAATAAGAAACAATCGTCTGCAAAAAGGAGGTGAGATATTGCTGGAGCCTTCCTAGCAACTTGAACTCCATGAATCAACCTCGCTTTCTCATATTTGGCAATTAAAGAGCTAAACCCCTCAGCACACAGTAAGAAAAGGTAGGGTGATAACGGGTCTCCTTGACGAAGTCCCCTTCTCGGAATAATAGGGCCTACTTCATTACCATCCCTGAGCACACTATAGCTTGCTGTCGTAACACAAAGCATGACCAACTAAACCCATTCATCAGCAAAACCCATCTTCGACATCATTGCTCTAAGAAAGTCCCATTCAACACGGTCGTAGGCCTTAGCCATATCAATTTTCAGTGCTGCAACTCCATTCTTTCCTTGTCGTTTCCTCTTCAAAAAGTGCATTATTTCGGGTGAGATTAAAATGTTGTCCGTTATGGCTCGTTCGGGAACAAAAGCACTTTGAGAGTCAGAAATAACAGAATCAAGGACAAGCTTCAAACGGTTAGCAAGCATTTTGACAATAATTTTATAGAGCACATTACACAGAGCGATTGGCCGCATATCTGCTAGAACCTCAGGCTGTGCTTTTTTAGGAATCAAAACAATGAATGTTTTATTTAAATCCAAAGGGAATTGTTTATTGGCTATAAAATAAAGGCAAGCAGCTGAAACATCTCCCCCCACAATATGCCAAATTTTTTTATAGAAAGCAGGGTTCATACCATCAGGTCCTGGCGATTTGTCAGGGTGCATACTGAACAGAGCTTCTTTGACATCAGCATCAATGAATGGAGCCAACAGAATCTGGTTTTGCTCAACTGTAATAGAAGTCATGACAGAGGAAACTACAACCTCACTATTGCTACCATTTGAAGAAAAAAGCTCTGTAAAATAAGTTCCAATGAGTGTATCAATTTCACCTGAGTCAGCACACCACACTGTTGAGTGTTAGAAAATGCATATTTATAAAGGAGAAAACCGTCATTTTACATTTCAAGTCTTACTAACAACCCTTACTTTTATGTATTTAACATTCTTGTGGTTTAATTACATGTGTTTTATTTTAATTAAGTAATTTATGTATTTTAGGGGCATTATAGTCATTTCACAATAAAGGAGAAATCAGACGGCAAAACGGACATCACTTTTGAAATCAGGACGGTTGAAAACCTTAGGAGGAGTATAAAAGGAAAAATGGTACTATTCACGGGTACGGTACTGTCTACGTTACTTTTCACGACACTGTTCATATAGACAAATCGATGACGTGGCATTGACCGATGATGTGGCATTGACTGATGAGGTGTCACGATCCTGTTGGACTAAAATTCTTATATACTGTTGATGGTGACGTGGCAGCATATCAGTGGACGAAAAATCTCGCGTACGGTGCATGCATCACACAGGATTATTTTCAACCAAACCGCGTTACTGTTCATCCGGGTCAAACCGTGTTACTGTTCATCCGCGTGGTCAAACCGTGGACTGTTGACTGATGACGTGGCGCAATCCTGAGCGTCCAAACTGTTTTTAATCCGATGGCCATGATTTACTCCATGTATCTATAAAAAGGGGGCCTCCCCCCCCTAATTTGATATCTCTGAATCCATTTTTGGGATCCATTTTCTGTAATTCCCTCTCTATCTTGTATTTTCTTCGTATTTTAATAAATTTCCATTTTGCCCCTAGTTCAATTATGAGTAGCTAATTTTCTTTCAAGCTTGGGTTGAAGGTGAAGTCTCAACATGTGTCATGGGCTTTATTTGGTAAATTTATTTTCTCTTCCCCTCTAGTTTTTGTGGATGTTTTGACTTCTCGTCGACAAATAATACTAATCTTGTCTAGTACCGCCTTGGTTTCACCGGCCCTCTAGTACAAGGTTATTATTATTTGGCACGATAAGCCCTTAGCACCATATTGATTAGAGCGTGGTTCATGAGGTGTGGATTCCCCCCTCATGATTTAATTGGTATTAATACGGATTATTTAGCCCATGATGCATGTTGATACGGATCCAGATACCCAAGTACGTCAATTTAATAGATTTCCTCTTCAATTTATTCTTTCCATTTTAATTCGAAGTTTTAGAATATTCCAAATCAATTTCACCAGAAATCCAACCATCCATTTACAAAATTAATTCTAGACACAATTAAAATCCACCTCCTCGTGGGATCGACACTCGTCACCATTGATCTACACTACAATAGATTCGTGCGCTTGCGAGTACATTAAAATTTGCACAACACACACCCCGTGAGCATTCCGTAATTTGACAATGGAATTTTTCCTCTTCCTCGTAGATGCCATTGAATGAAAATAGCGAGAATTCAGATCCCCTTCTTTCAACCAAAGGGCCTTAGCTCGCTACTTCCAAAAAATTTCGTGACTGTGTAGGAGTTCATTGTATCGTTTGCGAACTTCAGTGAATTCCATAAAGCCTTCTGTATCGTGACGACCTCTCAAGGTTCTCATACGGGTCTTGTATTCCTTTAGGCGACTACGGAAATCGTGGACCATATGCCCTCCCCAATTCATCAACTTTGACCCACAAACCGAGAGTTTTTATTGAATTAAAAGATCGGCTGTATCATCCCAGCTGCATCTAACTATCTGTTCACAATCAGCTTCACGAAGCCAAAGGTTCTCAAAACGAAAACGGCTGACCCGAGAGGCTGGGTGAAAGTTATGAATTGGATCCAAAAAAATGGGTAAGTGATCTGAGCTATTAGCCTTTATACTTTGAACTTGAGCATTGGGAAATTTGTCACGCCAAGAGGAGGATGCAAAAGCTCGATCTAGGCGCTCTTCAACCTAGTTGACAGTGCCTCTGCCCCTTTCCCAAGTAAACTGATACCCAACCATACCCAAATCCGAAAGCCCAGCATCAGAAATAGCACATCGAAAGCCTTGGATTTTCCAGGCATCATGAGGCCGAGAGCCATTCTTTTCACTAGAATCAAGCAAGTCGTTAAAATCTCCAATACAAACCCATGGAAGAGTAGAGAGAGAGGCAAGTTGTTATAGAAGATGCCATGATTCCCGCCAACGACTGGATTCTGGGTATCCATAAAAACCCGTGACCCGCCAAACCCTCATCTCCAAATTTGAAACCTCAACATCAATAAACGTACGCCCATATTTCAAAAGCTTTACCTTAAAGTGAGATTGCCAAAACAACGCAAGCCCACCACTCCGGCCCACACGATCTACTACAAACAACCCTTCATAACCCAATTTATTTTTTAAATTTTCTAAGGGAGCTCTACAGCTTAAAGTTTCCATAAGAAAAAGAAAAGAGGGCTTTTTATGCTTAACCAACTCAGTCAGCACTTGAACTGTTCGTGGGAGGCCCAGCCCACGATAGTCCCAACTTAGGATACTCATTGTTGTCGGTGGGCCTGAAAGACAGGTCCCACCGCTAGCCCGTTTTTTGGATCCACATCTATATTCATCAAATTCGAAGGCCCGTCCACTTCTGTCCCTCCTGTGAATTCCAGTCCAAGTTGAGCCCACCTTCTTTTAGTTTCCTTAACAATCATTCCTTGCCCAAATTCAAAAACACCTTCCTTAAGCAAATCATCCTCATTGCATGCATGTGCCACGTCCTTTCCTTTTGTAGTCCGTTGACAATGAGTTGGCTTGCCAACCACTACCGCCATGTGAAAATCTTTATTTCCATTGACTTCCATTCTAACACTGTCATTATAAATGGAAATGTCCGGTATTGTGGGATTTGTTTCACTAATTACTCTTGATCCTCCAGATGTCACGCAACTGCCAATTAGGGGTTCACCCCCCTCCAACGGCCCTGAACGCAACCATCTCTCCCCGGAAGCCATGACATTCCGTCGATTGGGTGCCTTCATCCCTGGCCCAAATGGTTTCGAAATGGCGGCATGGTCACAATCATATAGCTTCGGACACAATTTTTCTGTATGACCTAATAGGCCACAGATAAAACAGAAAGTATTCAATCTTTCATATTTGAATTCAATCCACATCCACTCCGCTCCTTCTTTTTTAAGGCGCATTCTTCTCTTCAACGGTTTTCGGACGTCAAGCAAAACCCGTATGCGCATATAATTCCTCCACACTCCCATGAAATTGTTAGCATCGGAAGATTGAAACTCTCCAATGAAATTACCAATATTTTGTAGGACTTTGGCTGTGAGGAAACCAATGGGAAGGTTATACACTTGAATCCAAAAGGAAGTGTGAAATAGAGGCACACTTTGTGGTTGTTCATCCGTGCCTAACCTTTTCATAATCAGCAAGTGTTGATCAAACGTCCAAGGGCCGGAATCCAAGACTCTTTGTATATCCACCTCATGAAAAAATTGGAATAGGAACAGGGTAGGTGATAAATCTTTGATGCAGATTCCTTTTCCAGGCCTCCATAAAGCTGCCATTGTATTCTTCATGGTTGGAAATTTGATAGCTTTATCAGTAAGAAAACGCCCTGTTGAGTGTTAGAAAATGCATATTTATAAAGGAGAAAACCATCATTTTACATTTCAAGTCTTACTAACAACCCTGACTTTTATGTATTTAACATTCTTGTGCTTTAATTACGTATGTTTTATTTTAATTAAGTAATTTATGTATTTTAGGGGCATTATAGTCATTTCACAATAAAGGAGAGATCAGACGGCAAAACGTACATCACTTTTGAACTCAGGACGGTCGAAAACCTTAGGAGAAGTATAAAAGGAAAAATGGCACTATTCACATGTACGGTACTATTCATGGGTACAGTACTGTCTATGTTACTGTTCACGACACTGTTCATATAGACGGATCGATGACGTGGCATTGACCGATGATGTGGCATTGACTGATGAGGTGTCACGATCCTGTTGGACTAAAATTCTTATATACTGTTGATGGTGACGTGGCAGCATATTAGTGGACGAAAAATCTCGCGTACGGTGCATGCATCACACAGGATTATTTTCAACCAAACCGCGTTACTGTTCATCCGCGTGGTCAAACCGTGGACTGTTGACTGATGACGTGGCGCAATCCTGAGCGTCCAAACTGTTTTTAATCCGATGGCCATGATTTACTCCATGTATCTATAAAAAGGGGGCCTCCCCCCCTAATTTGATATCTCTGAATCCATTTTTGGGATCCATTTTCTGTAATTCCCTCTCTATCTTGTATTTTTTTCGTATTTTAATAAATTCTCATTTTGCCCCTAGTTCAATTATGAGTAGCTAATTTCCTTTCAAGTTTGGGTTGAAGGTGAAGTCTCAACATGTGTCATGGGCTTTATTTGGTAAATTTATTTTCTCTTCCCCTCTAGTTTTTGTGGATGTTTTGACTTCTCGTCGACAAATAATACTAATCTTGTCTAGTACCGCCTTGGTTTCACCGGCCCTCTAGTACAAGGTTATTATTATTTGGCACGATAAGCCCTTAGCACCATATTGATTAGAGCGTGGTTCATGAGGTGTGGATTCCCCCTTCATGATTTAATTGGCATTAATACGGATTATTTAGCCCATGATGTATGTTGATACGGATCCGAATACCCAAGTACGTCATTTCAATAGAATTATCTTCAATTTATTCTCGCCATTGCAATTCCAATTTTAGATTTTATTATTGTCATTTCAATTTCAATTTTAGGATAATTTAAATCACTTCCACCACAATTCCAACCACCCGTTTACAAAATTAATTCTACATATAATTAAAATCCACCTCCTCGTGGGATCGACACTCGTCACCATTGATCTACACTACAATAGATTCGTGCGCTTGCGAGTACATTAAAATTTGCACAACACGCCCCACCAGGCAGAATTGAAGATTAAGATTTTCCCTTTTCTCAGCCCGAATCTCATCCTCCTTAAAGACCAAACCAACTTCCTCTTCCTCATCAATCGATAACTGAGAATATACCTCCCTCACTTCAGCCTCCGCAGCAGCAGTAGTACCAGCCATGGTGATAAAACAGAGTAATACCAGATAGAGAAAGACCAACGAAAACCAAAAGCAGAAACTTGCCAGTCAACAAAACATAACTTGTCAAGAGCACAAGACAATACCAAACTTGTCAAGAGGACAAGACTGTTTTACGTTAGGACCGTTTAATATCTGGTTTAGTTGAAAGTTCCGACTCTGGACAAAAGTTCCTTAATTGTCCCATTTAGGTTTAATATTGTGATCAAATTGAGAAAAAAAAAATTATGGGTTGCTTAAACATTTGTCGACGAGTGATGAACGGAGGAACAAATTTTGATATAAAGTTATTTATGTAAATTAATGTGGCATTAATTTATTAATTATATAAAAATATATAATAATAAAATAAATTAGACGTGATAATATATATTTAATTTAGTTAATTTAATTATGATATATTAATTTATATAAAATAAATTTATACAAGAATTTATAATTTTATCGTTACTTTCTTTAGAAACAATTATTTTATTAACTAAATACAAATGCATGCTATATGAGATTTGAACCCCTCAAATTCAAAATTTAAATCATCAAAAGACTTTCATTAACCAGTGAAGCTAAACCTTTTTGTCATGTTAAATAATCTTTTTTTCTGTGTTATTAATTTATTATTAATAATTTTTTCATTATTTGTGGCTGTGGTGGATGTACAGTGTAACTAATACACAGTAGCAAAACCGAAAAAAAATTGAATCTTTAAAATTTGTAAAACTTTTAAACATTTCAAATTTCTAACAAGTTCCAAAGATAATATAATAATTCAATAATCCAAATAAATTTCTCATTTTGGCAAACACAAGTTTTTTAAAAATTCGTTTCCATAGTAAATAATCTCAAAGTTTTACATTACTACAATAATGTGGGTATTAATTAATTTAATTGGTAATTATATGGGATTTAATAGTTCTTACATTGATGTTTAGTGATTTTAGTTTTTATTTGTGCTTTGATTAAAAAAATCAATACTAGCAAATTCAATTTCCTATTCTTTTAGTTACAATCACAAATTTTTTTATAATAAAAGAAATCTTTTAAGATAAATAGATATGTATTTTATCATGACATGAATCAAATTACTATTCTGCTGCGTTTACTAAACAGCAATCAGAACTTGCTGGAATCAGAATGAACTGGAATGAGAATGAGAAATAGAAGTAAGAATAAATTATTTACTTAAGATATTGGAATCATAATCGGAATCGGAATAGACTCAATTCCAATTGATGTGTTTACTTTATGTTGGAATTAGAATTGACTGTTTTAAATTACTAAAATACCCATATTGCTTATAATGATAAAATAAATTAAAGAAGATAATAATAATAATAATAATAATAATAATAATAATAATAATTAATAAAATATTATTGTTGTTATTATTATTATACATAATAAATTAAACAATTACAAAAAAATAATATTTTATAATAATATTTTTTTGTTAAAAATAATAATATCAACAATAATTAGAATATTTATTATTATTATTATTCCTCTTTTGTTTTTTATATTATTTTATCTCTCTTTTGTTTTTTTCTTCTTTTATCTTCTTCTATTTTTTCTTTCTCTCTCTTCTGCAATTTCTTCGTTACTTCTCTCCATCGTCAATTTCATAATTAGATGATCAACATCATCATCACAATTAGATGATCAACATCATCATCAATAACATCAACAGAATCCGAGAGAAACTGAACAGCAACCGATGACGAATCGGACTGGTGAGTGACGCGAGAGAACCAGGCTGACGAATCCGAGAGAAACCAAGCATAAGTGGTTGGTCGGTGACAAGCTAATGATTCCAGCCAGTAAGCTAACAGGAAAGAAGAAAATGAGTGATGAATCAGGCCAGTGAGCTGATGAATTCGGCCAGAGAGTGACGAATCCGTCCGGTGAGGCGGTGACTAATGCACGAGAGAGAGGGAGTGTCGACGACGCAATGAAAGCAGGGGAGGGAGATGTGATGGAAGCTTCTGGTTTGTGCGAGAGAGAGAGTATTTAGGTTTTTAGGGAATTTTTTTTTCTATTTGTATTTTTATCTGAAGTGAAGGTATTTTTAAATAATAAAAAATTTATGAGGATAGAATAAAAAATCCTGGAAATGAGAGTCTGATTCCCAAGAACCCTTAGGAATCAAGTTTCCATTATTGATTCCCCTTAGGAATCAAGTTTCCATTCTTGAATCCTGAATTATTGTGGGGTTCACAAAAATGATTCCCATTTCTTTTTTTATTTTACTAAGTAAACGCAAGAATCATTCCAATTTCAGATTCTCATTCCTGAATCTGGCAAGTATACGCAGCTTTCATGCCCTATGCAATCTCAGGTTAGGGATGGTAAAATGTAAGGCTCAAGGCGGGCTTAGTAAAGCTCGACAGCCTGGGCATGTGTTTTGTTGGGTTAGGAGTTGGGGGTTTTTTCGGCAGAGCGAAAGTTACAAATTTTATTTTTTTTAATTAAATTTACAAATTTATAGTATATAAAATTTTGTTTTTATTAGATTAAACTTTAAAATTTGGGCTTAAAGTATTTTAAATTTTAAATATAAATTATGAGTGAATTAAATAAATATTAAAATATGTATTTCAATTAAATTAAATACATTTTTTAAATTTTTTATATATTTCTTAAATTATTTATTAATCTATTATTATTATTTTTTTGGGTGATGACGCGTGCCCAGCTGGATTGTCAAGAAAATATCCCACAACCCAGGGGCTAATGTACGAGGGACGCCGATTGGCTTTACTGACAAATAAATTGAACTAGACCATCATGATGCGACTAATTGGGCTCACTATCACGGCCCAACTCAGAACCAAGCATACGGTGCGTTTTCCAACTTTATAAAAGGCGCGACAAACCTGAAACCCTAAACTTTACTCCAACTCATCTCAGGTCTCCGCAGCAACTCAATTTCGTCGGAGGTACTTCCTCTCCTACACTCTGTCTCGATCATTTTCTCCTGTTATTACTTTATCTGTTTGGCTTCCATGAGAATACCGAAGCAAGAATATATTAAATTTAAGATATTGTATATAAAGTTATTATTACTATTGTTCTTTTTGGAAAATGGAAACTAGACTATTCAAGATTTTTACTTTATTTTCCTTCATTATGTCCCTGATTTAAAGTAAGCTTTGTTAACTCCTGCTTAAGTAGCATGTTAGTTCGTATCAGCTTTTCCGTGCTGTAAATTTATCGTAACTAATTTTTTTTTTTTGGGGAAAGTTTTTATAGCTAATTATTCTTCATCATGGCCTTATTATTATTATTTTTTTCATTTTGGCGTATTCATTTGCTTGTGATTTGCCTAATGCTGGGACTGGGAGATTTTTCAATAGTTTTGAAATCCATTTTGTGATTTTTTTGTGTAGTTTGAATATGTATATTACATGGGAATAAGTTCCTTTCTTTTCCCTTTTCATGTTGGGGTTTTTGCTACCATGGGTTATTTAAATTGATGTATGCATTGAAGCAGGTGATGGCTCCGAAACAGCCAAATACTGGTCTCTTTGTTGGATTAAACAGGGGTCATATTGTGACCAAGAAGGAACTGCCGCCACGCCCAGCAGATCGCAAAGGGGTAAGTTCATTTTGTGCTGCAAATTGATATTGTTCTCGGTTTTTGTTTTTTTGGATCTAGTTTTTCAGATAATTATTTTGCAGGCATGCAAATTTTTTTTTGTTGGTAATTTATGAATGGTTTACACTTTGCTGTGTCAACTTCTATTTTGGTTTATTAAGTAGTTTAGAATTCAAATTTACTAATGGTGCAAGAGAATGCTCAGATATAATGTGGTCTCTTCTTCTCTCCCTTGTTGACATACAGAAAACAAGCAAAAGGGTCCACTTTGTGAGGAATGTGATTAGGGAAGTTGCTGGCTTTGCACCCTATGAGAAAAGGATCACTGAGCTTCTTAAAGTCGGCAAGGACAAGAGGGCACTGAAGGTTGCAAAGAGAAAGCTTGGCACTCACAAGAGGGCAAAGAAGAAGCGGGAGGAGATGTCTAATGCCCTTCGCAAGAGTAGGGCCCCTGGAGGTGGAGAGAAGAAGAAGTGATGCATAACTTTGCTAGATGTCTTGTTCACCTGAATTTGGGTTATTAAATTTAGCACAGTGTTTTAGCCTATGTTGTTTGCCTTTTTTTCCCCCTTCAGTTAAAAAACTGAGTTAAAGATGACAATTTGAGTGCTACAATGACCTTTACCTTTTTCCAGAGGAAAATTTAATTGCTTTTTGTTTGTTGATGTTTTTGTAGCAAATTGCTCTTTGGCTACAGCGCAATCACCTAAAATCTGGCAATTTTAAGCTTGTCAATTCAGGTCGAGTGAGAGTTGTGTAGTAATCAACTGTTGACTGAATTGAGGATCTAGATTTAAATTTAAATGAGAGGATTTTAAATTTGTCATAAAACTTAAGCAGCAATGAACGAAATGTAACTCATAAATTTTTATCACATTTTCGTGTATTTCAATTGAGGTATAATGCCAGTACATGCTAAAAGAACAAGTTGCACTTGCTACTAGTGATTTCTTGGAATTTAAAACAAAAAATTCTTCTTTATGTAAAGTGCAGTTAGCATCCCTTGCCCATAATATAAACTACGACGGGCAAATTTTATGAAACATGATACACAGCCAGATTTCTAAGCTGCAATTGCTGGCAAAAATGATTATTGGCGCACAAGAAAATAAACAAACTGGAGGAAGAATTACATCCTAGAGTCATGTTTTGAACCTCTGAGTAAGCTTCTCAACCCCTTCCCTACAGTCTCCTGCCACACGCTTTGCCCCTTCTGTGAGGTTTGATCTAAATTCTGCTGTGCTCTGCTGCAACTCTTGTACGGATCCCTTTGCTTTCAGGATGGTTGCATCTTTCAGTTCTGCCGCCCTCATACTAGCCTTGGAAGCCCACTTTTTCAAGTTTGAAATAAATAGTAGTATCTTTTGGATGATTGTATTGATTATTTCTTTGGATTTCCCACTCACATCATTTGCCATTGGCTTGAGCTTGTCCACTAGGCTTTGAGCTCGACTAACTGTTTGATCGACAGAGAATTGCTTACCAGCATTAGCCCACATAACTGCTGCATCACTTTCTTCGCAAAGGTCCTTGTCAACAACCACTTTAATCCCTTGCCTCTCCCAGCGATCTCTTGCCCCCTCTAGGGCTTTTGCTTGTTCTCTAGCTCGTTTAGCCTCATCCTCAGCCCAGGCTCTACATTAAGAAAGAAAAAAATGAGAAAGAATAAAACTTAGGCCATGCCCAAAATGTATAATCGTACATAAATCTCTTTTGCTTGCTGGTAACAACCAATATGCACGAGTACACGGAACCTTTTTTTTTTTTTTTTCAATACAAATCAAGTATTTCTGTTGCAGGTTTTATATCCTTCTTTATTCATCCAACAGTGCTAATGGCAATTGCTTATTGTGCTCTCTGCAAATAAAATCATTTACTTCCTTACCTAGCCATAGACAAGGCTTTCCGCTCAACCTCCAGTTCATACTGTAATCTGGCAATCTCCTGGTTTTCATTCTCAGCTTCCTTTCTAAGCGTATTAATTCTCTCTTTTTCATATGATACCTCTACCTTGTTACTCATAAGGCTCTCCAACTGCTCCTCCACTTCACGCCTTAACTTTGAAAGAATTTCCATTTCTGATTCAATAGCAGCACGCTCCTTCATCAATGCAATTTTATCCCCCTCTCTCTCAGCTCTCAACCTCTCCAGTTCCTGCCTTGCCTCTTCAGCCATTTTCTCCACAGCATCAATCTTTTCCCTTTCCATGGAAAGCTCCTTCTCAAAACTTTCATTTATTTCCTTCTCAACTTCAGCCACCAAAGCACTATGCTCAGAAACAGCATTTTCTGCTGCAGATTCAGCTTCAATACGTTGAAGCTCCTCATTAACTGCATCAGAAGCCTCACCAATTGCAAGTGCAACAGCAGCTTGGGCATTTGTGACAGGTTTATCTGGCTGGAACAATCTCGTGCAACCTTTTTATTTGAAAAAAGAAATGACAACCGGTGGAAATATTACTAATCACATTCCAGATAAGATATCAGTAAAGAAATGATTAGTGAACTAGACTCACCAAATGCAAGTGCTATTATTCCCTGTTCTCCTGCCGTCAAATCAGCTAGTAGTGCAGGCCACGCATCTGGGTTAATCTTATCGATGTCAATGAAACCAGAAAGTTGGTACAGGATCTAGAAAATATAATAAAGGTGAAATAAGTTCATTGATGCATTTGCGGTTATGGGCAAAAGCTGTTCTGAAAGTTAAAAATAGACCAAGCTTCAATTTATGTAACCTTTTTGTTAGCTTCTGGAAGTTGTCTCTTCTCAAGTGCCATCTTCCAACTTACAAGATCTTGACGTGATAGGGGACTGCAGCACAAAAAACTGGTATCTAAGAGACAGAAATCATCGTACCATAAATAACATAAATTGATCTCATATGCAAGACAAACATATGCAGTCTCTGTACTGTTACAGAGACTGCATAGCATGCCTGTGAAGCTTTTCTCACCGGTTGTAGAACTAACATATGTAGGTATTGTGTCTCAGTACCAGTTAAAGATGAAAAATAAATAAATACATAAATTATACAAGCCTCATATACAAGATGAAAAATGACTCAACAGGTGCAGATACATCGAAAAGGAAAAAGAAACATTTGACAAATTTATTAGTTTTTCAAACAATGACAGGTTGAAGGAACTAATTTAAAAAAAAAATTACAAGCCTCATATATAACATGAAAAATGTCTCAACAGGTCCAGACACATGGAATGACAAAAAGGAAACATTTGAGAAATTTATTAGTATTTCAAACAATGACTGGTTGAAGGAACTATTAAAAAAAAAAAAGGAAAGAAAGAATTTACAAGCCTCATATATAACATGAAAAATGTCTCAACAGGTCCAGACACATGAAACGAGAAAAAAGAAACATTTGAGGAATTTATTAGTATTTCAGAACTTCAAGTCTTCAAGATCGCAATGGCCTGCTAGATAGGGAAGCAACACCAGCCATTTAAAAATCATTTCTGCCATTCACTACTAGTACCTGGGGGAAGATCTGTACCTAAGGAATCTAATAATTTACCCAAAACATACTACATTGTAGCTCAATATGTCAAATCACCTTTCAGGCGAGAAGAAAAACGGGCCTGGTTCTTCGTTAAGCAAATCACGATGTGAAAGCTTACTAGAGATAAGTCCTGCTTCTGCCAAGCCTGAAATATAAACTGAGTTTATTATGATGCGAAAACAAAGACCTGTACGGTAACAGGAAACCTTCTTAAGTTAGTTATACAACAATGTCTAAAAATTGCACTTGCCTTGAATGGATGAAAAATCAGGGTCTTCAGGAGTGATGTCATCAAATGCAAGATCTGTCACATTTTCTATGTACATTGCAGGATACACTTTCGACATCGTGCTCCTGAAATCAACCAAAAAGCCTTATCAGAGGATTACAGAACTCCTGATCTGCATTTAGTAAAGCTGCGCAGATGCTAACTTCTGAAATGCACCGATTATTCACAGTTGGAAGCTCAATTCCAAAGATCACAACCAACCATGATATATTGAGATACATGCATACCTTGTGAGAGTACTGCTAGCAGAGACCAACCAACGAGCATATTCACGACGTGTGCATAGATCACCAGGTTTAACATCAGCCTCGATAACCTGAATAGATTGCAAGATGAAAATTGAGATTTAGAATTGCAGATTTCAATTCCACTAATAGGTAAAATAATTAATTTCAATGCAATTAGTTTAGACATCTAAGACTAAACCAAAACAAAAACTGAGATAACAAGTACCTTCAAAACTTGCAGTGCCGAGAGTGCCTGCCCCTGAACTTGATCAACAACTGCAGGAACCAGAACCTTTCCAGGAAGCACCTGCAGAGCTGCAGAAACTACAGATGGAGCAGGTATACCAGCAGGGGAGGATGAACTCCCAGTGGGTGGTGATTCAGTAAATGAGCTGCTATTAGACTCATTAAGATCACATGTCTCTTTTTCATTTGAAAACAGAAAGATTGATGGTGACACAGATGTTCCAGAAGACCCATTTTTATTTAAGTCATGCACTTCCATGGATGTACTACTGTCTTGACCCGAGAGCAGTGGCTTTTCACTCTGTTCAACATTTTTTATTGTTGAAGGTGAGGCAACAGTCTCTGTATCACCTTTGGGCAGTATTTGGGGTTCTACAGTTGTGTCTGAACTGACTGATATAACTGCAGCCAGAGGCTCAATGGGTGCATGGCTACTGGAAATAGAAGAAGAATCAGAGAAAATTCTGGAAAATTTTGACCCATCATTGCCAAGGTCTGTTGGATTTGAGAAGCTGCTTGGTTCAACATCTATAGGGTTCTCTCTGGTGATCTCAGAAGCTGATTCGGGTAAATTTGCATCAAGGATGCTATCTGAACCTTCAAGGGGAGATGCATTTTCAGTACCACTGACAACCTCAGGTTCAGGTAATTTTGGTGAAGTTAGAGCTGTGTCAGGAGCAACTGACATGTCATCAGATGCCGATTCACGTTGCAAATCTTCTTGTTTGGCGACATCATTAATGGAATTGATACCACTGGATGAATGACTGACATCGCCAGTGGACGGGGTTTCATTTTCACTATCAATTTTATTGTCACTGGCAACTTCAATAGCTTCTGAAGAAGAAGAAAGAGCATTATCTGTACCTGTCTTGCTTTCCAGGCTTCTATCATCTTGCTTCACATTGTCGCCTGCATATCCATATTCTTCAAATTTATCAATGTTGTGATCAGGGACAATCGAGACATCTTGCTCAGTTGTCAAGGGTTCCATTTGTTCTTTTGGCCCTGCATTCACCAAATTTCAAAAATCACAAGCATCACTAAATGATAACATAGACATAATTACTAACCACCCACTTAGTGAAATTCATTCTAGGGAGCTAAAAAAGACAAAACCACTTACTAGAGGTACTCCGCTTGCTTAGAGACAATGCAGCAAAGGTAACCCCTGCAAACAAAACCACTCCAGCAACTCCAGCTCGCACAATCCCTGAAAGCAAACTACTTTAGAATTGTTATTAGTCCATACAAAAAGAGAACTATTAGCCCCAAAAGCAACTCAACAAAGAGAAACCAAATTTATCCAACACTAGGTCCTTCTCGAGCTTCCAGTACATATCTATTAGCTTAACCATCCATTGCGAGAAGCAATTCAGAATTAAACAGCACCGTCAACTAAGTCAATCCCGGCAGGAATAGCAAAGTAGAGCACTAGATTTTCCTCTCAACATTTCGTTTGAATTTTAAAAAGCTCTAAACTTTATCTATTTATCAATTCAAGCCGCATTTTTACATCATATAATGAATCACGTCTAAAATATTATATTTATTTTTCTCAACGTTTTCAACAACCAAGTCAGGAAAAAAAAAAGGAAAAATACAAAAAAATTTACACCTCCTAGTCCTCCTTTCTTCTGCGATTCAATAGATTGTTCACCATCATTTCCCGATTCGGACCACCCGGAAAAACTCTCTACATTAGATTCAGACCGGATTGATAAACTGCAACCACGACACCGTCCTGCGCTCGGGCCAAAACAACGGAGGTGAACCGGACGATTCAACTTCTTGAAGCGAGACCGTACGAGAACTGAAGGGGAATTGCAGGAGCTACCCCGGCAATTGAGAGCCAATCGAAGCTGAGGAGAGCTCGGAGACCACGTGGCAGTCGTAGAAGCCATTGAGCGGGGAAGGAAAAAAAAAAAACTATGCTTCGGTTGAATTGAGAATTAAGGAGATGATATCTAGGGTGGTTTTTGTTCGGTGTTAAATATGCTTTGTGCTGGTATCAGACAAGAAGAGAGAGTCTGATGGATATGTCTCGACAAAGTTTTTTTTCTTTTATCCGTTTGTTTCTCCCTGCTTTGGCTTGTTTAAGTGCTAAAAGTGATGTTCGAAAAAAAAAAACATAAATAAAACTTCCTTTACTACAGTATTTTCAGTTTTCCGGCAATTTTTACCTAACTTTTGCGACGTAACATTATATTATATAATGTTTATTTCTCATCTTGAAAAAAAAAATGTTCGATGTCACCAATTTTTTAGTTGAGAATTGAGATAATTGCCATTTTCATTTCTTATTTATAAAACAGAAGATTCAAGACTCCAACCTTATATTATAAGAGTAAGATTTAAAAAAATAAAAATCCACCAAATCGTATAAGTCATGTTCTAATTAAACTTAAAAAAAAAAAAACCAACTCCATAACACACAAAATAAGTTCAACATGCAAGAGAAGTAAATCTGTTTACCATGGCAATATCCCATCAACAGTGGATGGTTTTTAAAGCCACGGATCAAATTCATATAACAAGGAAAATGATTAAAATGTGCTCAAGCACGTGTATTGAGTTCCGAAAATTAAACGAATCTTGCTCACGCACATCACATTTGTAACCAAACTGCGGCCGCGCGCTTAGAAAGCTCCTTTGTCTCCCCTATGACTCTACGAGTCAGCTATTATGACAAGTAACTAACAACCACGTATCATGGGTCAAGATGACTATTTTTGAAACTGTTGGGGGTAAAGCTGGTGATTGTCAAAATACAGGAGTAATCTGGAATTAGCCTCATCAAAATTAAATTGAAATTATATAGAAATAATAAGTTACCTCAAATCTCTGTGTAATAATTATACATTCTACAATCAAGACACATTCTACCAGCTCTCCTTTTCCAATGAGATAACACCAATTGGGGGTAGCCAATGGCTTTGCCAATCTTTTCTTCGTTGCGGAATGAAATCCACAGATAGTAGAAATGCCAAGAACATGTTAAACCCCTTTGGAGGGGTGTCCTATGTTTCAGTTACAGCAAATAAAACTGTGAATATAGATAGGCTCGGATCTTATAGTAGTCCTCACATAAGGGGCCTTCAATGACAATCTGCTGAGTACCAGAACCGCCACCCTATAAGAAAGATACAAAATGGAGAAGGATTTGTCGATTACCAATTGTTATCTTGCGATCGAATAAGTAAAAGGAAGCTTCCAAATTCAAAAGATATAAATGTTCTTTTGACTCGGAAAATTGACAAAGGAAAATGTTCAAGTGATATCACTCACCTTCTGCCCAGCAGGCCCAACCTTGCGTATTGTAACATACTCTCCACATCGCAATGCTCCACCAGCAAATTCAACCTGCAAAGAATATCACTCTCAAGCACTTTGTAAAATTCACCTAAATTTTGTTATTTTGTTGACACTGCATAAGGTAACCAAGATGAATCAAGGACTAAATAACTGAAAAACTCTATCAGTAGTTATACATCTTTCAATGCCTAAAAAGCACGCAGACATACACAACCTTAGCAGAAGGCCAAGAAAAATATAGTACTCAAAACACATCCTATGCAAATTCCATAGAGAGATTCCACAGCACAAAGCACAGTGCACAGATCACACAGACTTAAACATTGCCACCCATGTATTAAGATGAAGTTATTTCCTGGCCATATTATTATCATCCTCCAACAGATATTAGATACCGGAGTGTGATACGAATATATTATGATTACAGACAGATACGCCATTCAAGCTCTATCAGGAAAACCTATCCGTGTTAAAAAGCATGGCAAACCTGGTGATGCACAGAAAGAAAATTAGCAGTTTTCAATTTTGCCTTTCAAGTTAATTCCTTTTTCGAACTAGTTCAGCTGAGTGGCTGTTCCAGTCATTATGATGATTAAGATAAGATGGATGAATTAAACATCTACAATATAGGCAATAAAGAAAAATAGAACATAGTTTTAGTCAACATTCATCAACTTTTTTTAACAGGAAGGTATTTCATAAAGTTAAAAAGAAAAGTACCTGGATACCCTTACTGCTAAGAAATGGCTTTAAATCAGCCATTTTTAGATCACCAACAAGGACTGATTTATGGGGTGGAGCTGGGGTTGAGATTGGCAGTAAAGACTGCATGCCATTCTCTGTCTTTCCTACTTCAGCATCAACCCAAGCAATTTCATAATCTCCTAACTGAAAGAGAAAGGTAACAGGCACAGAAAGCAATATATGATGCAACTTACAAAACTTTATGAATTGTTATAATTCATGATTTACAGAAATGCTTACCTTCTTAAAGAGCACATTACTCATCAACTTCTCAGATAGTTGCACCTATATGATATTATGAGGGAAAATGAATCTAGCTACTCGGATCACTAATTCACAAGAAAAATCTAATTACTCAATAATTATACCTTATAAGCACATAAGTCTGACGTGACATCAATCGTTTCTTCAATTTGAGGAGTATAAACATGCGGACAAACATGCTTCAAGCAGTGTTGTTTCAAATGGTCAGTGGCCTCCGCTGATCCATGTACCAAAACCTTCAAGAAAAAAATTTCATAGCTTAAGCATAATAACTCAGACACCATACATACAACTTTCAAAATGTTCTGACAGTTCAAAAGGAATAATCAATTCATGGCTAAATCATCAGAAATGATGATACAAAAGAAATGGTGATATAATAGATGCAATCCCATTCGCCAAGGGATGCCTAATGAGTAATCTATAATACTTCTACAGGCACAGCTGTTGTCTCAATCAGCAGCTTCCAGTCTCTAGCATGCACATATTGTTCCATATATAAAAATATTCAAACAAATGACGCGGAAAATGACACATTCAGAAGCCACTTAAAATAACAGGCTCAGTTAAACCGGCAAGATATGCAAGCCAAAGGATTCCATGTCAATATGACATGTAAGATGAAAAACATCATATTCTACCGCATGTAATAGATTTACATTGATTATATTTAGTAATTGTACAAGGCAAGTTGGCTAGCACAAAGAAATATTCTTACCAGCTTCAAAGGGGCCACATGGGAGAGAATTGTTTTGATTGAGCGGCCATCTGCACGCCCCTCATAGTCTATAAAAATCAGCGAGCACTTCACTTGCACCTAATCAAATTAACACGCATTTAAGTGAATTGAACACATGACTTGTTTGAAAAGAGAAAGATAATAAAAATCACCACTGTGAGAATTTGTGACGAGTCCCACCCTCAAGTGAAAGAAGGATGAAATAGGAAAGAAAATAAAATGATAATATGATAAGGAAAAGCACCCATTCTTTAATGTGACAAATGATATCAAATGGTGAAAGCAAGATCTTATTTATCACACTAATATATATGCTACTTAATGTTAAATCATTTTGAAATGAATTTGAATGGCAATGATACACAAAACATTGGTACTTTTATGCAACCCATCAAACAAAAATCACCTGCATAATCTACAATTGTATGACCATAAAATAATCGGGGACATATAACCCTTTTAAGAATAGTTGAAAGAGAGTTTCACATACAGTTAACTCATTGGATACAACTTTTGAAGGCTTCGTATCAAGAATCAAACTGGCAGAACCTTCATCGAGTTTTCCATCATCAACACCAATCTGAGAACAAAGATGATTTTTGAGATAAATTAGCAATGATCCACACTGCTAAATAACAAGTGTAAATAGCAGTCAACTATCATATATGATGAGTTCTTCCTATATTGAAAAAAGACACGAACGATGGCAGACATGTTTTAGTCAAACAACCAATAAAAATAAGCCTTACTAGTAGAATCTCAAGTCAACTTCTTTAAACTATCTATCATCTTTTGTTTCCTAAAAGTAAGCAAACAACATAACATTTTTCAGCTCAAAGCAACGGTATATGTCTATTATATTTCCAAGCGTTCAAGGGACAGATACAGTTCAATTTATTGAATAAGTTGAATAATCAGTATCACTTTCAACTCCATGCCAGAAATTGATAAACGTACCATCTGTGTGCAGTTATTGATGGCCATTGGGTTTTAACAAGAGCATAACTTTATATAAAAATTGCATTTAGTTACACAAGGCAGTTAATGATCAACACAGAGAGAATCTCTACAAGCCCAATAGCTAAGCTAGCTGAAGCACAAAATCTCCAATAGTGACAGGAACATAATAGTTACATAAAACCAAAGAAGCAGATATCTCAAATTGAAAACTTACGTTCATAGCTGCTTGATCCATGTCTTCGTCCTTGATTATATAATCATCAGGATTTATGACTTCACCAAAATCATCCCACTCAGAGTTATTCTCATAAAAGGGAAACATCGGGGCAACACTGGTGGAAGGAGGAACAAATCCATCAATTAAAATGTCCCGGTATCTGCCCCCATGAGGTTCAACCACTGCAAGTTACAATGAGGGTACTTAAGACCATACACCACACATTACAATTTATAATTCTGACAGTGCACTGTATTCCTAAATGATACTAAACTAAGGGATTCTCAATCTTCATGTGAAAAGACCCATTAAATAGTTACAACTTAATCAAGATTTAAGATGTCAAAGGAGAATTTTGAATTCGGAGGTTGAATTAAGGCAACTGCGGATTCAAGCATCAAAAAAAAAAAAAAAAAATGCAACTCCTCAAGGTAATAAATGAGGTTCAACAAATTTAGAAGGGACAACTCCAGGGATCTCTGTAAATGGAGGGACAGATTATACTTCAAGTTTCTAAGTTCGTGTAGCAGGCACATAGAAACAGCAATGAGTTCAAAGTGGATAATTTATTATATCTCCATGAATAATAGAAGGATACAGATTGTGTAAACAGCAAACTAAAACATAGACAAATTTAAATTTATTTGAGAAACTAGGACATATTAAAACCTCTCAGGACTCACATCCAGTCAAAAGCCAAGCAGATTCCTTCAGTGACATGCAAAACAAAGTTTTTACCATACTAGTGACATGAAAAATATTCTGCCAGAGTTCAGAAATGTCAGTAAACAAATCAACCAATTGCAGATAAGAACAGTCGGTCTACATAGGAGGACTGACACTCATGCGAGTGGATCTCAAAGGTGAGAAAACAGGAAATCATGTTATCTGTGAATTTAACCATTCAAATGCACAACAAAAGATTTTAAGTATGGAAAAACTGCTGAATTCACCATGGTTTTCAAAGGTAAACAGATTGTCATCCATTCATAAATAGAGAATGCTCCTTCAAAAAGATAACTACTTGAATGATCAAAAACAAACTTGAAGCTTGAATATTCATCAGCTTCCAAAGACAACCCAATGGCAGAGAAATGCAGTTGCTAATTGCCAGAAAATGGATAAAAGTACCATCTGCTGAAGCATTTTCATTATTAGCATCAATGACCATTAGGTCACCACTCAAATTATTATCAGGCCCAAGAGATGCTTTAGATTCCTCCTCTTTAACAAGACTAGCTTTCAAAGCTTCTTCCTTTTTTAGTCGGTTTTGCTCTTCTTCATAAACAATTAACTCCTCACCAACCAAGGGAACCCTCCTGGACATAGTGACTTTAACAGCTTTCGGAGGTGGATCAGCCTGAAGCATGCGAGCTAGTGTGCCAAACTACAAACAAACTCAATGTGTTAATGCCTCCATATTCGGGCGCAGAAAACAGAAGATAGGCTAAAATGCAATAATATCCGAACAAGGCAAATGATAATAATGCAAGTCCAATATACTAAAAGTGCAAGACTTTGTAGTAAGTGTCATTTTGTAAAGGTGTTTAAGAAAAGCAGTGGAACTTCCAACAACATTATGGATAATTTTTTATTCCGGAAGAAAATGATATGTAGCCAAGGTGTATGCAAAGTGCATTTTACAAAAATAATATATATAAAGCTAGCAAATGGATGGACAGGTGACACAGCCAAAAGAAAGAAAAGGAAAGAACAAGGTTTCTTGTTGCTGCAGTTTATTGCAAAGCACAAACTCAGCAGCGTTCTCAATGTGGTGCAAGGAACAGTGGTAGCATTGATGTAGATCCGCACACATGGACAGAATAAAAATTAAGGAATTTCACAATGAGCCAGCAGCAATGTCAGAATTCTATTCATTTGTTCAAGATATATGATAAAAACTAAAAATGAAAAGGTGATTCAAAACAGCATTTTTCTTGCTTGATAACAAATAAAGTTTGCACAGGTTCAATCAATGATTTGCCAGATCTCCAGATTTAAACATATAAAGTAAAAATAAATAAATAAACAAAGGTCAACCATCAAATTATTTATCAACAAGAACAATACAAGAATTTAACATCAGAAGACATGGGAATATACCTGGCCTCTTTCAGTAAACAGAACAAGATTCTTGACATCACTTGCCCATTCCACAAATATGTCATGAGAAAACCCTGCTTCCAAACTGGCCATGGATGCTAGAACCAGCTAAATGAGACACATGAAAATACACCATCAGAAATAAAAGTTAACAGATAAACACAATCCACTTCTTAAAGTGTAAAGATATATAAACCTTTGGCCCATCAGGAGCATTATCAAGTTCACTCTTGTTAATTAAGAGGGTGACGTGCCTGCAAAGTTGGGATAACAATTCTTTGTAACAACAGTTTTTTGAGATAAGTAATTGTTTAAGCTATCGTATTATGGATTCAAAATAGTAAGCATATTTTTACACTTTATTGCACTCAAGAGGAATGAAAATCCAAGGTAGCAAGCAAACTGATAACCATATAAAATGTGAAAGTATAAGAACAAAAAGTACATGAAAAGGGCTACATACTTGAGAAGAAAAGCATTATCACGTGATGTTTCGAAAGACTTTGTTATGGAATCACCCATCCACTCCAAGAAACTCTTAACATAATCAATCGTGCTTGATGAAACATACGTGAGGAAGTAGATAGGATAATTCAAGGAATGTTCTGCCCAATACTGAGAATTTCATCAGGCAAATTTCATAATTGTAGTATGATTAACCAGATATAGAAAAAATGACAATCTTGTTTCCCCTACTCACATCTTCCAATATCAAGAGGAGTTCCAACACTCTCCCAGCAGAATCCACAGGAAGTAATACATTTCCACCCGCTCTTAGAGTCTTCGAAATAGCATCTAAAATAAACGCAGAAAATCGCCTGATAATCATTAAATTACATTTATCTGCAGAATCTTATATAAGAAAAATACTCCCAGTATAATGTGTCAAAGTAAGCATCTTGCATGCATATGCTATCACAGCAGGAAAAAGGAATTATGTGAACAATATCTAACACCAGAAAAATAATATACCCTGAAACATCTCTCTTTGTTGTCTCGGAGGTTGATTGTGCAAAGCATTATAGGCATCAGTGATTAAAACAGCAGGCCGGACAAAGGACTCTAGAACAGTTCCATTCAAATGCCTGACACAAAGCCACACTGATAAGGTCGTTTTGTTCAGATGAGTATATGAATACACACAGTGCAGTTTGAGTGAGGTGATTGATAAAACATATACTTCTCCTTGCGACGGTTATAGTCAACAGCATATATAACATCTTCTCCATCCTTTGTTATCTTCCACACAGTACCTCCCAAGAGATGGCCAGCCACATGTGGTGCAACCACAATCCCCTCTCCTTTCCCTTATAATGGTTACAAGGAAAACTAAATCAGCATAACGAACATTGATGATTAATTGATTAGCAAGCTATCATTACTGAACACTCTTACCAGATAGATGATAATTCTGAGAGTAGGTTAGCCTGGTCACACTCTGGAAAGCGGAATCAATATCATCTAGCGTAAATAAATCAAACTCTGACACTTGCTGCAGCATAACATATAAAACCCTCTTGTTATAATGACATCCCATGAAGCACTAATAGTTAAGCTAGAAATATGGTTTCACCAAGAAGCAAATATTTTGGGCGGTTGTTACCCGCATTGCTTTCTATTTTGCCGTGCTTGGCTTGAGCAAATAAAATCACTTTGAGTGCTTTTCAGAGAAGCAGCTAATAGTTTATTAGGGTAATTTCAGCCGATGTTAAAAGCACTCCTGAAATGAGAACAGAGAGGCTGAGTTGCCTCATAACTTAAGAGCCCGTATTTAGGCTCCAATTGTTTCAGTGGTCCGGCAGTTGAGCTACCATATCAGAGCTACTATGGCAGCAAATTTGTTTTAAGACGCAGCTGTTTTGCTACAAAATTTTTATTACTCTGCTGAAGCATGACGCAAAACTACAACCACTCGGATTCAGGATATTAAAGTGAAAGGATATTAAAATTACCCGGCGAGAAAGGTACTGATCGTACATAGTGAGAAGACCTAATCGATAAACCGGTTCAGTTGAAAAAACCGGAGCGGAGAGGCCGAGTTGCTTCATCGCATAAGGGAGGGCTCCGAGGTGCAATGTGTCGGGATGCGAAAGAAGCACTGCGTCGATAGTAGAAGCTACTCTGAAAATTTAAAAAAAGAAAAAAAAAACAATGGCGTAAACGTAATATTTCATTAAGTGAAAATTAAAAAAAGTGGAAGAAGAAGAAGAGGAAGAAGAAGAATTAGGAATAAAATGAGGATTAGGGAGAGGGTAAATAATTACTTGGAGAGAGGTTGAAGGAGAGAAGGATCGAAGTGGTCGTTCCATCCGCAGTCGATTAAGAAGTTGAATCCGTCGATTGAGACTAAGTATGATAACGGATTCTCGTTGAACACTCCGCTCAGTGGCGTTACTTGCACTGATGTTCCCATTATTCCGATAACGACCGAAATGCAAGTTCACTGAACTCTTGCCTTCTCTCTTCTGCGGCTTTACCGGACAGAGCTGGGCGTTTGAGGCACGGGCTTTTGTCGAACTAACCTTTGGGGTCTTGCAATTGGTTATATCCATCCTAAATGGAAATATAAAAATACAAAAATACCCCTAAACGGTAAAGGCCAACTCTATGTTGAATATGACCTGCTGTCGCTAACTCTCCGGGACAAAGCCTGCAAGGGTATTTATGACATTTCGAACAAATGATGGAATATAAAGTTGAAGATTTTATAAAACAGGAGTGCTTTGCCCATGTAGGATAGACTTCTTGTGTACTACCAATTAGAACTATAATTTTTAACTTACTCCAGAAAAATGTGAAAATGGTATTCCGCTCAGGCATCAAAGATGGGTGTCGCAAACTTTTTTTCTTTTTTTTTTTTTTAAGTGAAAATAAATCAGCAGTCGATAAAAGCTAACCTTAAAAAACAGTTATATTGGCTGGTGTAATAGAATTTCCGCTACATTTTACTAGTAACAATTTATTATCAACGGCATCCGTATTCAAGTATCCTTCTTCCTTGCAACAAATTGAAGTATCTATAGTATGCTTCCTTGTGTGTGTGTTAGTGACCATAGTTTGTAATTAACTTGAGTGTAGGATAAGAATCCTGTCCTGATTATGCTGTCCAAGCACTATGCAGAGCTTCCTCTCCAAAACCCCCTGCATTTTTTGTGACCTTATACTTGTTCTATAGATGAATTAAATTTTCCAGAGATTGATAATTTTGCTCTCTCTCTTTGTAAGTATTTTCATTTTTTTGGGGGGTTATGTATGTGTATGAGAATGAGTAAATGCACTTTATATTCGTGAGTAGATACTGATGTATTATTTTTCTTTGAATTTGTGACTGCTGGACAACAAAATCAGCAGCAGAGAAAGGGCGTTTCCAAACACAATCAGTGACTAATAAGAATGAGAAATTAAGGAAAACCAACTGTTGGGCTAAATCATCCGCTTGCAGCAATAGGGTGTCAAGGTAAGAGATGAGTCAATCATTTAATGAGATGATGAGGAGCCAATTGCACTAGAGAAATCAGAGCACGACAAGAGCTTGGATCCTATCCGTGCTGAGACCGGGAATTCAAAAAAAAAAAAAAAAGTGCAATTCTGATATTTGCCACTTCTTGTCAAAACCAGATGAAGAAAGATCTGTCTTTTCTATTAGAAGAGTTACACAGCATAAAAATTCAGATAAATTTTAATTCTTCTTCATTATAAGCCAATCTGAAGGGAGGTTCCATGGGTTAAATATTGAAGAATTTTCAATGTCCTCCCCAGGTTTTCAAGGACAGAATTTTCCCATTCAAATTTACAACTTTCAATTGGCTCTAAAAGTTTTACTGTGGCAATGAACCACATAAATTAAATTGTTTAGACTTCTATTTGATGAGATTTATCATTGATATTTGACAAGGTTCCTTCCCATAACTCGTCTAGGTCCTTCCTCACCCACGACATAACAATTACGGGTCCCAAAGTAGAAGGCACCTACAACCACCAAATATTGAAGAATTAGTAAGCACAGAAGAAAATGAAATTCCATCCAATTTTTTTGTGAGAGCATAATCATTGGAGAAGATAACGAATAAATTCAACAAGAAGAAAGATAAAAAAAGGTTAACCAGATAAAGAAGGGCAGGTTGAGGTGAGTGAGTCAAAACTCCGGCAGATAAAGCAGTTACAAGTCCAATAGCATATCCTGGAAGGGCATACCATATGTATTTGTGCCCTTTTGAAGAATGTAAATCAAAAAGACTAACTGTATTGCTGCTCTTTCGATGATCGAAGCAGAGGACCAATGCTAAAAGCATGGCAGGCATTGCCTACAATAAAAGATTTAGACATTAACCATACAAGAGTTTGCCACCTCAATCAAACTATAGTCACACAGATGAAATGGAAGAAGGATCTAATGACAGCCAAACCAATCCTTATTTCAGTTATTCCAACAGACTAATATCTCTACAAAAAGCAAAAACAGGTCATAATACCTGAATTATCATAAATTCTGGTTTTCTTTTCCTTTTTTTATTTTTTAATTGTGTTATAAGTTTTGGTTAAAGAATGAAATTATTGCACAAGTTTCTGAAAAAGAAAAAGCTTATTCAGCCTGAAAGATGGAAAGCAAACCAAAAGGAAAACGCTATAAAACAGCAAGATCATGAAAAGGCTGCAAATGCATAATAATGATTGATGTGAAATTATAGAGCAGAAAGTCTAACATGTTGGTTATTCATTCCACAAGCATAGATAAAAGGACTTGTCTAGATATCAACTCAAACTTACAATCATCATTTTTCCAAACAGAAGACTCAGTAATAACAAGCTCTAGGACAATAATAAAGACACAGAACATATGGACAAAGCATAATACAAGACAAAGGCATAGCAATAAAGCTAAGATAGATGCACCCAGAATGCAGTACCAAACAGCATGATGAACTCCATGCTGCAATTCTCAAAAGGGAAAAGTTTCTCACAGTCTAACACAAATCCTGCACTTACAAATTGAACTAATGCTTTTTGACCAAACAGAATAGCAGGCACAACCTTCAATACTTTTGGTGGTCCATTCATGCAAAACCAGGAGTGGAAAATTAGATGTTACACATCTCTGTGTAGGGATACTAGTACTACAACAGTATTAACAACCTTTTTAATTTGAAAAAATCAATGCAGAAACATTTTTAGCGAAAGACAAGCATACCATGTCACCAAGACCAAGCATCATGAAGTCTGTGGCATTTCCTCCAGGAGTTACTCCACCAAACAAGTTCCTGGGAAATACAATTTTGACTGGCAATTCCAGCTTCTTTGTTATTAGTTGCAACCCTGGAAGGCTCAAACTATTAGCCACTGTGTGAACAGGATTTGATGCCTGTTGTGTTGCTACTGATACCATGACATTTGCCCCAAAAAATCTCTCTGAGAAGAAAACCCAGAATATGTCATATACAAATAAACATGCAAGGAGCATCGCACATATTTTGATGTTTGGAAGGCGAACATGGCTCACAAATGCAATACAGATTGCAATTCCCAACAAGTTGTTTAATATCCAATGCCCAGAAACCAGCCAAGCCACAACCACAGAAGTGCAAGCCAACAATAATAACCATTGGATTCGTGTCAAGGACTTTGAACAGCATCGAGACACAAATGGGTCAGCCAAACCAAACTGCGACCTTACATAGGCAATATAGGGAGATAAGCAAAAGAAAAGGGACGAAACAGAGGCAACAGCTGTTAAGGCGGTGAGGAGTTGTGAGACTGAAGAAAACAGATAGAACATCAAAACCAAGCTACAGGAGCTCATTACTGGGATCATTAGTGCTTGGGACCTATCTAACATTATGGATGCTTCTGATAAGTCACGGTTTCTCTCCATTTCTTTTCCATAATTTAAAGCTCGAAATGCAGATCCAAATGTGACAGCCACTGCCGTCAGAATAAGAGTAACAGGTGCAGGCTCCAGCAGATATAAAAGTTTCCATAAAGGCTCCATTAACTAAGCAAAATTCTTCTAAGCTAGATGAGCAGATAAAACATAACAGTTACAAACTCTGCAGCCAAAGTTGCAGTCCTACTCTGATGAACACTTGACCAATGAAGAGATGCAACCTGCAACAAAATCAAGCCGAGTAATATACATTATTGCATGCAATTGCTATGATAACTCATCAGCTACATTGACTAAACAGACATGCATTGCTGCAAAGTACAAATAAAAAGAGAGAAAAAAAGAAAAAGAGGTTTTGGTTTCTCCCCAAAAATTTTGTATTCTATAAAGTTCTGCCTTTTAATATTTGGAAAGGAATTATTTCATAGATGATTTGATGGAATTCCACATTTGTAACCGAAACCTAAGAAATCAATATCTTTTATTTACCCCTGAATAGGAAAATTGATTTAAACTTTCCAATATTTCAGTCCTTTTTATACTCCCTAAGTACTGCAGCCAAACAAAAGCTCACAGAAACCAATCGACCAAAATGGAAAAATTCATCATCAATTCAAATTTAAGCACGCATTTCACCCTAAATCCGAATCTTCAATTAGACGGAGCCTAAGCTGCCCAGCTGAGTTCAGGTCAGTTGAGGACTTCAAATTTCTTCAGAAATCGAACCAAATACAAGATTTATAATTTCAATATTTATTCCTCAGTTTCCCAGAAACCAAATAGGAGGTTAACCCTAGAAAAAGCCTAAATTCAAGGGTTTATAAATGAAAAATCAGAAATTAAAAAACATCACCCTATTTTTCAGCTGCAGATAGAGATAAATACGCAGATGACGGAAGATCTGAAACAACAAAGACCTTAAAGGAGATGCAATTAGGGCTTTGAGAGATTCTTATTGGGAAAAGTCAAAAATGAAAAAAAGGACTAACCTTGGACTCTGAAGAGTTTGCAAGTTGGGAGAATATGTCTTGCTCGTCAGTCATTAACGAGCTTTCTTTTTCTCGATAGGCGTTAGCAGTACAAACGAAGGGAACGGAATACCATGAAATACGTATTTACCAATAAGCACCAGAATTTATTGTATTTATTTATTTATTTTGTATTTTAAAAAAATTAGAATTTGTAGATTAGACTCTCACAAATTTGCAAATAAACCCAAGAAACTTTTTTTTTTTAATTTGTTCTTTTTCTTATAAATTTGAAAGAGTAGTATGCTGTAAATTTGGAAGCAAATCCTTTAAAATTGGATAAGAAAATTTGTAACAAAGCTTTATTTATAATACTACAATATTGTAGAGTTTTTCAAAGAAAATTAATAGATAAAGGAAGGTAAGTTTATTTTCAAGTTCTATGTTTTGTTTAAAAACTACATTTATATATAGTTGATGCCATAGTGGAGTAGGTGATAATATATGTTTATAAAAATTAAAATGGTAAATCCACTTTCAAAATAGTGAATCCATTAATCATAAGTGGTGTTTCCATTTACTTATTGCAATCCACAATAATTCATAATACTTTTATAAATTTAGATCACCAATAATCTACTTACATTACATTCAGGAGTTTAATTTGAAAACTATACAAAGTTTAAATATTTACGCAATTACAAAAATATCTTTGACTTATTAAACTAGTTTATAATTAGTTTACATGCCATTACGTGCCACGAAAAACGTCAAAGTTCAGGCGAGCGATTGCTATAATTTGGGCCTAAAAAAAACTTGGTCTAAAATTGGTGTTATTAGAAAGTAGCAAATCTTTTAAAAACATTTAGTGGGTACAATTAGAGGAGGGGCTTCAAGAGAAAATTAAAGGGGTTGCAGTTGCTCAACTCTTTGGACAATGGGCCACATGAGCAGCGGACGAGGAAGAGCTCATATGCAGAAGCTGAATCAAATAACATTGAAGCCTGGCGATTAAAGGCTTTTCACTAGCATTTTTACGGGAATCATGTCTCAATATGCCTATATCGGGGAAAAAAAAAAAAAAAAAACCCTTTTCAATCCTAGGATTTAATGTAATAGTTCATTTTATCTTTGTTACTTAGATAATGACTCATTTTACTATTTTTTTTCTAAACAATAGTTCAAAATATCCTTCTATTAATTTACTATTAGTTTACTATTTAATTCATTAAGAGCAAATTAAGTACTATTTTCAATTAAGGATATACAAATTATTTTTAAAATGAAACTTTCAAACATAATTAATAATATCTACTTTTTGAATAATTTAAATTTTAAGGATAGTTTAATGAATAAGAAATAATAACATTAAATAATATGTAAAATATATATTTAGGACAAAAAAACCATAGATTTTATAGGCACTATATCTAGTTTTTTTTAAATCTTTTAGCATGTCTCTATCTTTTATATCATCAAAGTAAATAAATAAATAAATAGTTAATCAGTGATGTTATTTTACCAAAAGTAAATACATAATCCTTCATTTACATAAAAAACACACATTAAAGTTATAAAAACACATATCTAAAACACCACATAATAAAATACAGCACATTATAGTGTTTTTTATTTTTTATTTATTTATCCATGACTTTGATATGGACAATGATCTCTAATTAAAAATTATTATTATTAAAAAATTTCAGTTGACTTTATTAAAAAAATTTAATGAGCACACTTGCAAGTAAGCACAAATGTGCACATACGCACACACATATATTATATTGTATTTTCTTTTGTTTTGTTTTTGTCATTAAGTTATACATAAATTTTAAATTTATGTAGAAATTCAAATGTTATTTAATTATCTTTTAAATTTTTACTTTAAAATAGATTGCATTTATTTAATTGCAAATTATGTTTTGCCCTCGATAAATTATACAATAAACTTATTGTAAATTACAGAAAGGTATTTTGAACTATTATTTAAAAAATGGGAATAAAATGAGTTATCATTTAAAAAATAAAGATGAAATAAGTTATTGCATCAAATCTCAAAGATGAAATGAGTTTTTTTCCTTAATTATCATAATGTTAGTCTCTTTTTTTGCTATCTTTACTAGAGGATGAAAACAAATGCCGTTGTAATGAGAGAATTTTCAATTTCAATTGTTTGTTTAAGATATTGGATATTGATAAAGTGCCGCGTTAGTTAGAATAAAAATTTTGAAATCCAACTTTATAGTATTTAATATAGTAAATAAGATAATAAATTATTATTATTATTATATATCTATAAAATTAAAAAAAATTAATCTACTTGATTTATGGGTTTGGCTAGATAGTTTTCGCTTTATTTGATTAGTGGTCCGTATCTAAATCCTTCGAAAGTAAGAGCTAAACAATCGATATGAACTTACGCATCACTTTACCTTTAAAAAAAAATCAAAAAAATAATAATATATTTTTATGATTTTTTAAATTTTGATGTGACATTCTTAATTTTTAAGTACACGCTGATTTTGAAATCCATGAATCATAAATAAAATAAAAATGAGAAAAATTATATAACACACGACTAACTTGATCTTATTGTGACCGGCCCATAATGTACTTTTCTCATCCAATAGTATGAGCATTTTTATTAGACCGTATTCGAATCTAGCTCAAATGAATAAGACAACCCACATGCAATTTCATATGCGTGCCGTGCCGTGTTTGTCCAATCTGAAGGTTGAGGGACGAAACCACTTCTAATCCATAAAATACGTTAAAAAATTATTTTTGGTCATCTGAAATCACTTTCTATAACGACCAATTCTATATATAGATAAAGCACTTTTAAAAGTGCTTTTCCTAGTCGCAGAAGCCACCAATCACGCATTCACGCTCATTGGCCATGTCTATAAATTCAACTCATCTGAACAAAAACACCTTCCATAAACAGTCCGCCGATAACTCATTTCCATTGAATTAAGCGTTTGGTTCAGGACCTAACTTAACCGAAGACCAGGCCACCAGCTGACACTTTTAATCCACCAGATCAACCAAACAATTCCCCTCAACCTCCATCGGGGCTCACAGATCTGACCACACCAGTCAGTTAAATCATCACTATTTCTTTCGATTGTGGACCCCACGTCCCATTTATCATTTTCATTTTTTTCCTCTATTTTCTTCCCAATAAGACAAGCAAGCCAAGCACCACCACTAAGGCACTAACCACCGCCATCACAAGTCTCTCTCTCCCCCACAATTTTCTTACAAGCAAAGCGACATTTCGCTCCAAATTAAACGACAAACGGAATTTCTTATATATATCTTTTTTTTTATTGGGTTGTAGAGACATTTTTCATTTGTTTCAATATTATCCGAATGCATTTATTATGGAGCATCACTTACGTACGTAACCCCGCGACTACCATTTTAGACCTTCGCTGATCTGCTTTTCAGTATACATATCCATTCAACGACGGCGTTTTTTTCATAGGTTGATTAGCGTTAAGCATATAGGTCGCGGTCATTGAAAACGGCATTAGAGATGAATGCAGCAGTAGAGATTGTGTTTATACTAGTTTTGTTGCTGACCTTCGCGCCGTGGCTCATTTGTGCGAAGGACCGGCGGCTTGAGGTGAAAATGACTCTGGTTCAGAACGCTTCCGCTCATGGTGCCTGTAAGTTAACTTTTGTATTTATTTTTATTTTTGTAAATAGTTAAATTGAATTAGTTTTTCATGTCAAAAATAAATATGGAAATGAAAATGAGTTTTATTTTTCTTTTTTTCTTTTTGTTTCAGTTTGCTTGGACGGGAGCTTGCCCGCTTATCATCTGCACAGAGGATTCGGAGCTGGAGCACGCAACTGGCTGCTACAGTTTGAGGTAATTTTTTTTATTAATTTGTTTAGAATAATAATTAAAAGCAAAAAAAAAAAATTGTTAAAAATGGGAAGTTGAAGCCATCAGCGGACAAAAAATGATTTTGTCCAATGGTTGGTGGCCAATTCAGCAATTCTCGGTACTGGCTATTTTGGCCAAAGAGGAGAAGATGCGACGACAATGGTCGTTTTATTGGTGTAATGGTGAATGATTGGATGTGTTTGTTAAAATCAATACGACATCGTTACAACCTTTATTTTGCAGTGCCTAGTGTCTCGTGCATGTTGTCTTTTTGCAACTTGTAGTTCACTTTATTCTGAGTGGTGCTGCCGATTCGGTGGCATGTGTTATAAGCGAAACACAAGATAAAAGTCTTCTTTACAAGTGCTCATATATGATTTAGAATCTTAAAATTTGAAAAAGTGAACTTTCTCAAATTTTAAGTTTTTAATAAATTCAGGATTTTATTTTAGAAAATTTATATTTCTTTATCTTTTTGTATGTATTAAATTATTTAAGCGGTTGTTCAATTTTGATATCATGGGTATTTTTCATTTGTAGCTAGATACCTTTTAAATCTTTAATACATGTAGTTTGTAAGTATTTGAGTAAACCCATGTTACTTTGCTGGTCCTATTTTGGACTTGCAAAAGAAGTATACGGAGGACTACGCAAAGGACAGCTTCATGGCCCAGAAAAAACAAAAAAGTCATGTACATATACATAGAAGACTAACTGCTCTATACCAAACTTTGAACCTACGGAAGAATAAATAGCAATGATAACATATTAAATATCCTTTAAAGAAAAAAAAAAGATGACATATTAAATGAACTAATAATGTCAGTTAGATTGGTGGGTCGTTGACATTAGGATTCTCATTTTGACCATTTTATTATTATTAGGGTGGTGGGTGGTGTAATGATATACCATCATGCCTGAGAGAGCCCAAACACGCCGTGGGTCGACGCGTTACATGACCAAATATGAGATCTTCTCCGGAATCCTAAGTAACAATGCCTCTCTAAATCCAGGTAAGCACGTTTATTGCATATTCATCTCTTTACTTTCTGACAATTATCAATAATTAATGTATGAATTATATTTATTGGGGTTCAGTTTGCTATATATGTGGTGTTGTCATTTTTATTATAGTTGTTGTGGAAAGAAAACTTAAAAAAAAAATTAAATTAAATTAAAAAAATTTGAATTCATTTTTAGAATTTATTTTCAACATACAGTAGTTAAAAAAAAAATCGTAACAATAATCGATGTGCTTCCAAAATCAAGCCGCAGTTGGCAAGCATTTACCAACTAAACTTTTGCACCTCAATTTTTATCATAAGTTTTGATTTGACACGTGTATTTAGCGGAGATGATTAGTGAAACACGCAACTCATTTGACATCCAGTCATCCATATTGTGCTGATAGAGTTGGGGGATAGCTGTACCCAGCCGATAATGTGGTCTCCTCTCTCATCATGGACTTTCTTGCATGTTAGATTGTGTTTGAGGTCTAAAATTTGAGAGAGGAAAAGCGATTTCTTCGAGCTTTTGACTGCTGAAACCATCCCGTCCATGGAGTAGCAATCGCAGATCTTGTGTTTGTTCTATATAATGGGACATTAATATCCTCGATCATCGGAAATCTAGCACTTCTACTCGATCGACAACAGGGGTAATTCCGGGAATTTAGCCAATTCTCGTGACACGTCCATGTTCCTCACGTTCTTTATTGTCCCACTCACGTGAACTAGTGATAATATTACTCGACGGCTAGGCGGACAGCGACAGCTACTATTGCTTTTACCTTCTGGCCTGGCCTCCCGAAAACTTTTTGTCAGGCGCCGGAAATGACAGCTGTAACCTTCTCTGTTTCTTGTTTGGTTTGGTTAGTTTTGTAAATTGGAAACAGGCAAAGGCAGATAGCTCCATTTTCCATTAACAAGTAGACAAACATTTTAATGGCTATTTTGACCAAACACCCACATGCATGGCCTGCCGGTTCACGCTATCCTTTCCGGCATTTTCCTATTTTCATAAGTAGAAAAATGAAAACAATTACGAAATATATCATATTTATGGTACATCATATGGACCACAATGCACACGTCCCTCAGTTATACTGTTGTATTGTCAACACATCCTTGTCAGATGAGATCTCTTATTTATTTATTTTTCTTGTTTATTTATTGGTGATAATAAATTAATAGAAGTTTTTCTGATTGAGTCAGATTTCTACAACTGGAATAGAGTAAAGATAAGGTATTGTGATGGAGCCTCGTTTGCTGGAAATGCCAAGTTTGACAATGGGGTAATTCTCTTCCACCTGAATTTTCACTTTTGAGTGTTTCACGAAATATCCCCGATAACACCCCATGTTCAATAATGCGTAAAAGTGGGTGTGTTTAGCCTGCAATTTTGGCCCAGTACTGTCTCCGCTCTTGGGGTCTTTGGACTTGCCCAAACTTATTATTTGTAGCCCCAAATATGTTTTGCAAAATCATTAATTGAGCCGAATTTTAACTTTATGCTCGTCTGTAAAATGATTGCAGACATCATCTCTTTATTTCAGAGGGCAAAAAATTTGGGAAGCAATCATTCTTGACCTTCTACCTAAAGGGTTGGCCAATGCTCGAAAGGTAAATCCACACGTGGTGGAATCATAGGCTGTACATTCTTTATATATGTGAATAATCCTTCTTACGCGGCACGTGGTTTGTCAATTGTCAGTTTTTATGTGAATGATTTCATGCATTATCTTGCAAGAAGATGACCATTGATTCAATCTCTTTAATAGGCTTTGCTTTCAGGTTGCTCTGCTGGAGGTCTGGCAACCTTTTTGCATTGTGATGAATTCACCAAGTATTTACCAAACAATGCCAGTGTGAAATGCTTGAGTGATGCTGGATTCTTCTTGGATGAGTCAGTTTCTCTCTAAAAATTTATTTGTTTTTAAAAGTTGCACCTTTCACTTAAAAAATTCAATGCAATTCTTTTGATTTTCATTTTGCAGGAGAGACATAAGTTTGAACCATACCATGAGGTCCCTATACAAAGAGATTGTTGAACTGCAGGTTCACCTTTTCATCCATTATTTAACAGTTTTTAATGTTATAATCTTCTAGTAAATTTTTACTGTTTACTGAAGAATTTTCATTGAAAAAAGATGAGAAACAACTGAGCACCTTGATATTGATTCTGATATCACCTTGAGTGCCTTATACCATTCTGCTGCAGCATGGCAGAATCATCCTAAGCATGAATCTTGATAGCTATTGATTTAAGTCCTGATATGTATGCATGCAAGAAGCAGTTTAGGGGCGGTAATCGACAACTACTAAGCATGTAGTTGCCAAACTCCATCCCATTTGATCAACACCTCAGCATACTCTACATTAATTTTGTTACTCCAAAATCTCCGATATCTTGGAGCTTCATTATCACTTAGACACAACGTGTACTAGTGACAAAGATACATGACTAGTTACTATGAGTTTTTGCTTTGGTGCTGACGCTGCGGACACAAGAATCTCTAAGTTTGACTTTTTACATATCAAACTGTTCAACACGTTTTTTAGCACTGAATTCTCCATGTGTTTTTGAATGTCGTAATAACAGATAAGAAATGTACATTGCAGGGGGTAGAACAAAATCTGGATAAGAACTGCACCGAGTCTCTTTACATTCCGGAACTGGTATGATTTTTACCCTGCTGCTATTTTTTAGATTCTTCAATGCATAACTAATTTAAAATATCTTGTAGTTTTGACATTTACTTTGTTCTTTTGCAGTGCTTCTTTCCCCAGTATGCATTGAGATACATTACAACACCATTTTTCATTTTGAACTCAGCATACGATGTATTCCAAGTAAATTTCCTTTGCTTTCACTGATTTGGGATGATGTACGGACCATCAATTTTTGTAGATATTGTTGCTGTTAGAGTATGACACGAGTGTTATTTTAACTGTTTTGACAGTTTCATCACATATTGGTTCCACCTTCTGCTGATCCGCGCGGACACTGGAATCGTTGCAAGCTTAATCCAGCTGCATGTAATGCTCATCAGATAGATGTACTTCAAGGTTCTTCACTCTTCCTTCAATTAACTTGAATTTTCATATAGAGAGATCTATCTAGTCCAGTAGTAATATTTCCTTTTCAGGTTTCAGGCGTGACATGCTTTCAGCACTGGGATTTTTCTTTGCTTCCTCTAGACGTGGGGGGATGTTCATAAATTCATGCTTTGCTCATTGCCAAAGTGAGTCACAAGACACATGGTTCGCAGTTGATTCCCCAAGAGTACACAATAAGGTAACTAATCTACATTCTGCCTGCTAGACATTTGTATCCTTTTATCCAAACTTCCAAAGTTATTCGAATAATGCATTGCAATCTATCTATGGGAAAGCTCCAATTAAAAGCACACTCTAACAAATTAGATTAGTTTTCTATACCCAGAGTATCAGATATACTTTGGTCATCATTGAACAATGTCAAGGAACACCACAATCTAATCATTGAAAATCTTGCATGCTAATGTCACAATTTGATCCTGACGCACCACGCCTACGTCAGATCCAAATGCATCCTACTTTGTCTTTGAAGTCATCAATTATGCTGATGCACATGGACCAATAGTTTCTAAATCAATTCTTAATCAGCTAATCTGCTCTTGATCAAAAGCCATTCTTTTGTCCATATATTGCTATTTACCGAGTTTATAGGCTGACTTGAAAGTTTCAGAAAATATGCCTAAAACTCTTCAATTATAGCTATAATTCCATCACATACACAATTCTCATCATAGCCACTTCATGTATTTGCTTAAAATGATTGCGTGTGAACTGATTTATTATCGCAAGAAATTTGAGAGCCCGTGTCTTATTCTCTATTCTATTTTGTGTTTTGGCTTGCAATCTTTTACTAGCTTACAGTATTGAGTAAAACATGGACTCTCTTTTACAGACAATTGCAGAAGCAGTTGGTGATTGGTACTTCAGAGGAAAGGTAACAAAGGAGATTGACTGCCCATATCCTTGCAACAATTCCTGCCATAACCTTATCCCATAGATTCAGGTAGTGTATCTTATGAATCCAATTATTTTTAATAGCAATGTCAAAGCTAAAACGTTATTTATAACATTGCTGAAGATCAAACATTTTCAGGTGCATTAGATGATATAGATAGTAAAGAATTCTTCCTAGCTCAACCTCTTCACAAAGTTGAAGCAAGTTTCTTAGCTTTCAATCAAGAAGGAACGATATGAAATTATACAGAAAATTACCCATGAGATACTTCAACAAAATACTACAGAGGAAATTACTCATTCTTTTGCAATTTATCAAATGTGTCGATCAATAAGAGTCATTCATTATTCAAAAAGCTCATATAGAATTTGACAGTTCTTTCCTTTTTTCTTTTTTTTTTTTGGTTTGGTCTGATAGCACACCAGAAAAGTTTATCCATTGTAACCATTTCAAATTTGTAATATTGATGAGACATTCATATCGGTTAAAGACTTTGTAACCTTTTTCTTAACGTTGTGTAACCAATTCAACATTCCTTGCTTCAATTTTTGTGATCTTGCTACTATAATAAGCGAAGTAAATACGCTTTTCCCTCCGTCAAAGTAAATTTCATTTCAGGGAATAACACTTTTTGAAGAACAAGTTCCCCATTATGTGGATAACGCTTCACATTTCATGAAATAACACTTTTTGAAGAATAAGTTCTCTCCATTATGTGGATACCAATAGATTTTGTTTCACACTTGATGCAAGCATTATTCGCCTAAACGCTTCTACTTCTGAGTTTTGAGAACCTCAGGCTTAGAAAGCCTCCCAGTCGCGGCTTCGCTGCCAGTGTGGGATGTGCATCCTATAATTTTAGAAAGGAACAATTAGAAACTCTTATTATTTTATCAGTGAATTAATCTATCTATTTGGATGGAGTCACGAAGATAAAAGTATATTACAATGCTCACAATGATTTATTATAATGTTTATCAAGATTAATGTACAATAATGTTTATCTCGATCTACGTAGATAAAATTCACTGACTAAAATAAGTTTAAATTTTTATGTCTAAAATGGTAATGATTTAACTATCAATTTCTAAATTAAATTGTCAATTTAAAACAATAAGATCTAAGGTGGTGTTTGGTTTTAAGAAATGGGAGGAGATGAGAGGAGAAAAAAAGAGAGGAATGGAGAGGTGATGAGAGGAAAAGAGTGCTTGGTTTCACTTAAAATTTGAAAGGAAAATAATTACATATTTTTAATTTGGACAAATATACCCATTATCTTTAATGTTAATATTGTTAATAAATTAAACATAATAAAACTATGAATTAATTTAATCTAAAAATTACTTAATTAAATAAAAAAATTTAGTTTTTAAAAATTAGCATTTGGCCATAATAGCTGCCACATTGACCTCCGTTTACTACCGTTGACCTTCATTGACTGTCGTTGACCACCGTTGACCTCTATTGACCGGTGCCATTGACCATTGTTGACCACTATTTTTCATTACGTTATATGCATAATAATGATTAGAAATGAACGATTTACTCATTAGAAATGTTAATTTTGAAGAAAATACACTATATAGTTGAAAATATGAGAGTTAAAAATTTCTCAAATATTTAAACAAGACTTGAGGTAAGTAACAATATATATTAGCATTTCTAACCCCATAGAGTTGTTGATTGGCTCATGAGGATTCTATTGGTACCGGTTTTGATGGTAAAATGCGTCTCTGTCGAAACTCCAGCGACTTCCCGACGAGTTATTTTACTATTTTTTTCTTTTATCAAATAAGTTTATCCTATTAATTTAATAAAATAAATATAAATTATATGTACTTTCATTTATTTAAAATTGATTTTGTTTAGAGGATAATATTGTAATTTTTGTGTTTAAATTGATAAAGAATTTGAAATCCTTAGTCATTGATAAAGCATACAAATTCTTCAAATTGATGGAAATTAACTTTTAATGAAAATTCAATTCCACTAAATCAAGCATGAAGGCTCTTAGCGAAAACATTTTTCACACAATACCTAGCACATGCAACTTCTATTGACTCAAATCAATTTTCTACAATATAAATAAATTAAATTGTATTTGATCAAAATCGAAAAAATACATTTGTTACTGCCTTTTTAAATAATAAGGTTTTGATGGTTGACCATTGCAACCTAATCATTGGCAGATAAAAATATCCAACTCATTTCGTCCACTATGCCTGCTCATGTGATGTTACAAATCGAGGGAGTTACCCGTCAATACATTGCATGCAAGGACAAAATCGTCATCTCGACACCACTCAAACTCCATCCAATCGGAAGTAAGCCACCATTTGAAAAATCCTTTGAGCTCTAGCGCGTAACAAGAGTCAATGTGTCACCCAACCGCGCAAAACCTCCCACCACCTCCGTCCTAGACCACCTGGTTCTCATCCTAAATCCCCAAAATACCCCTTCCCATCCTTCAAAAAAGGTAAAAGAGTTAAAAAATGCAATGCCATCGCCCATTATTTAACGTGTCGTCAACTTGTCGGGCCCAAACGACACCGTCTCGTGTAAGCTCATCATCATTTTCCACGCGCAGCACACTCACCCTGTCGTCTCTACTCATTACAACCAAAAAGCTTAGACCAAAGAGAAGATTGAAATTCCGTTGTAAATCAAACAAATCAATGCCTCTTTCTTCATCGACTGGTGGCGCTGGTGGCGGTGATGATGGTAACGGCTCTCTTCGTAGATTCAAACTAAACGAATCAACTTTCTTGGCCTCACTCATGCCGAAAAAAGAAATCGGCGCTGATCGCTTCGTGGAGGCCAATCCTCAGTTCGATGGCCGCGGCGTCGTTATTGCGATTTTCGGTATAGAAATTTATTTTATCTTACTCTGTTCCGTTCAATTGAAATCAGTTGCCTACTCACTGTTTAGTAGAAAAATAAACGAAAGTAAAAAAATAACAAAATAAAAATAGAAATGCTAAGTAAAATTTTGGTATTGAAATCGATTACTATTTGTCTGTTTTCTGGAAAAGAAAAGAAAAATAAAAGAAAGTAAAATGATGTTGTTGATTTCCGGTGCCGCTGCAATCCAGCAGTTGTTGTGATTTGCTGTCCGTCCAACAATTCAGTTAACTCCTCTCATGCTTAAGTTTATTTTGAAACTTTAAGATAAGTTGGTAGTTTCAATAAATGAATTTGACATATTATTGCAGAGCTAGTTTTAGACTTTGTTGCGGTGTTGATATCAATTGCTTGTTTTCTCTTTGATAGAAAAAGAAAGAAATTTGTGTTGTCATAGGTTTTTGGAGTTGAAATCAAATACTTATTAGTAAACCTCTGGTGGCTATTTTTGTTATTGAAGTCAAATACTCCTCTGCAAGGCAGAAAAGAATAGGATGTGATTTCATGGTATTTGTGTTTTCAGATTCTGGTGTGGACCCCGCTGCTGTTGGTTTGCAGGTGACATCAGATGGGAAGCCAAAGATCTTGGATGTTATTGACTGGTAATTTGATAATAATAAACAATTTGTAAGATTATGTTTTAGCTTTAGCAGAAGCTTCTTCATCATTATTATTGTTCTTACTTTGGTTGTTACTGTCGTTTTCAGTACTGGTAGTGGAGATATTGATACATCAACTGTGGTCAAGGCTGATTCTGATGGTTGTATCCGTGGAGCTTCTGGTCAGTCACATTAAATTTCATTTCATTCTTCACTATGCATATAAATTCTGAACTCAAAGTGTTTTTATTTTTTTTATTTTTTTATTTCTTGGTTTTTTTTTAATGAAATTATGGGGTATGGATTGATTGCAAAATTTCGATACAGGGGCTACGCTGGTTGTTAATTCATCATGGAAAAACCCTTCTGGTGAATGGCATGTGGGTTACAAATTAGTGTATGAATTATTTACTGAATCACTGACTTCTCGTTTGAAGGTGAGCAATGATCTTGATTACATTGATTGGTTGAAATCTTTAACTGGATTCTCAATAACCAAGTTTTCTGTCTTTGCCCTATAATGTTTACTTTGCAGAGTGAAAGAAAGAAAAAGTGGGAAGAGAAGAATCAGGAAGCAATTGCCAAAGCTGTAAAGCATCTTGATGAATTCAATCAGGTTGTCGAAGTGCTTGGATTAATTTAGTTACATTTGTTAGAGTTTGGAAGTTTTTGGTATATCTAGTCTCTTAGTCTTTCATTTTGAAGTTGTTGAGTATGATACTCATATGCAGAATCTCAATAAATTGTTGGAAATTATTGTGGAGTCCCTTTTACAGTTAGATACATTTTTGGAAGCTTGATCATTTGTCTACATTTATTTTGTTCAAATTTTTATACTGAAACAATAACTTTCACAGAAATAATCATCATTTTCATGTGCAATTTTTTCAATTTTCTTGTTACTTAGAACTACATAATTTTTCCAGCTGGCATTCTTTTACTCAGTGTGGTTATGTCACATATGTTATTGCTTTTCTATTCCTGCACATCACTCATAGTAATATCCTTTTCCCCAGAAACACAAGAAGGTGGAGGATGGAAAATTGAAAAGGGTTCGTGAAGATCTCCAAAACAGAGTTGATATACTACGTAAGCAGGCTGAGGTGTGTCTCTAGAATGTTGATTTACTTCTCTCTCTCTCTCTCTCTCTCTCTTTCTCTGTCTCTGTCTCTAAGGTAAATGTTTCCATATTCTAGAGCTATGATGACAAAGGACCTGTTATTGATGCTGTGGTATGGCATGATGGAGAAGTATGGAGGGTTGTACTTGACACACAGAGTCTTGAGGATGAGCCAGATCATGGGAAACTTGCTGACTTTGCTCCGCTTACTAATTTTAAGTACGTATGGTGATTTTGAGTATGAGAGGTGGTTGAAAAGTTTTGCTAGACTCTACATATGCAAAGAGAATGCTGTATTAGTAAGCAATAGAAATGTTCTTTATGTAGCTCAGTAATAATCCCAGAATTGAATCCGGTGCACATGAGTAGGGATTTCTGCATTTTAAGAAAAGAAGGGATGTTCCGAATTTAAACAACTCTTGTTCTAGAGTCCTGTCATTTTCATTTTACAAATTGAAATTCATTTTGATTTAGTTCATAAGGTATGTATCTATCTTGAAAATTGTGGATAACTATCATAAAACTATCCTTACAGGACTGAACGGAAGTATGGCGTGTTTAGCAAATTAGATGCTTGTACATTTGTTGCTAACGTGTATGATGAGGGAAATGTCTTAAGTATTGTTACAGATAGTTCCCCTCATGGCACTCATGTTGCTGGTATAGCTACTGCATTTAACCCTGAGGTACCTATATTTAATTTGATCTGCTTTGTGATATTCGTTCCCAGTGAAGCATTCTTGACATTTATGGTTGTTTTTAGGAGCCTTTGTTGAATGGAATAGCTCCTGGGGCACAGTTAATATCTTGTAAAATTGGAGACACCCGCTTAGGTTCAATGGAGACAGGAACTGGCTTGACAAGGGCATTCATAGCTGCTGTGGAGGTTTGTGATAGTTTATCTGAAAAGAAAAAAGACATTTGTAATAAGATTTCTCTTTGACAAGGGTTGCAGCTTTAGCATTTTGCGGTAAATGCTGAATACATCTAAGCATGAGAACATATATCGAGATAGTTGATCCAAATGTATGCATATATGTTTGCTTGAACTGTGAGGTATTATTGTATGCTATATCACATAATTATGACCATTACTTAATACTTTATGCAGCATAAATGTGATCTCATCAATATGAGTTATGGAGAGCCTACATTACTGCCAGACTATGGGCGCTTTATTGATCTGGTGAATGAAGTATGTACTCAAAACTTGCTTCATCTCCAAGAACTGTCTTTTTCCGTAATTTTTCTTTTATGCTCTAATATTGTGAGGATTTCGCTTATATTTTTTTTCCCTTTTCCCTAAACTTAGGCTGTGAATAAACACCGTCTGGTTTTTGTGAGTAGTGCTGGCAACAGTGGGCCAGCACTGAACACTGTTGGTGCACCTGGTGGTACCTCTTCAAGCATTATAGCAGTTGGTGCATATGTCTCTCCTGCAATGGCTGCTGGTGCTCACTCTGTTGTTGAACCTCCCAGTGAAGGTCTCGAGTATACTTGGTATGTTAACTTAAATTAGTCTGACTTTGACATAGAAAAAATATCATGCTCTCTGGTGCCTTAAGGTCATTCTGGTTTGAATTTGGATCATGTATAGATAAATTGTTTAAATGGAATACAGGTCAAGCCGAGGTCCAACAGCTGATGGTGATCTAGGAGTCTGTATAAGTGCTCCTGGTGGGGCTGTTGCTCCTGTCTCTACATGGACACTTCAAAGACGCATGCTCATGAATGGGACATCAATGGCATCTCCTTCCGCATGTGGGGGAATTGCATTACTTATTAGTGCAATGAAGGTTATTTTTGTTTCCCTAATAGTTTCAGTCTGAATTTTTTTTTTTTGACATACATTTTGTTTTTGGTTAATGCTAATGGCATTGTTTGAGCTAACATGTATGAATCTGACCAGAGTTCCTCTTGTCTAATTTGTAGGCCAATGCCATCCCTGTGAGTCCATACACAGTGAGAAAGGCTGTCGAGAATACTACAGTTCCCATAGGTGCTTTGGCAGAAGATAAGTTGTCTACAGGACATGGGCTTTTGCAAGTTGACAAGTTAGATTTTCTGCTCCCTTCCTTCTCTCTTTCATGCAGGAAATGAAATTTTATAATTTGTAATCTTAATCTTGACCACCCTTTGCTTCACAGGGCATATGAATATGTTCAGCAGTGTGGCAATGTTCCATGTGTTTCATATCAAATAAAAATCAATCAGTCTGGAAAATTAAGTAAGTTTAGAATCTTCCCATCCCCAAGCCTTCTGACAAACTGCACGGAGTATGAACTTCTGGAGGTCTATATTTTATATGCCTATAAAATTCCAAGAGTTGGTCATCTGTTAACCCTATAATTTGTGTGCTATGACAGTGTAGATGATGGACATTCTACTTAAGGGAAACTTTTGATTTGCCTATTTTTTGTTTATGCAATCATGACCAGATTTTTACTGCTCTTTTCGTAGAATCTAGAGTTCTAGTTGATTTTAGTTATCTGATCAATGACATACACTGATGATTTCAATGCCTTTATTTATAACTGCAGCTCCAACGTATCGAGGCATCTACCTAAGAGATGCTGGTGCTTCCCAACAATCTACTGAGGTAGGTTTTTCATAGGATTCTGATTTTATCTGGTGAAAATTCTGTGTTCTTGAGCATTATAACTATCCATGATAGCTGCTCTGATCGTTTAAATTTGGCTTCTTTCTAGTAGTGAACAACTGAATTATCTTGAATTTTGTTCTCAAATATTTGACCCTAATTTCTGACGAATGCATTCAGTTTTTATCGTTCCAAAAATCTTTTATGTCTTGTCCATACAACTTGTTTGGAACTCTTTAGCTTACATCATCTGTGCACCACACATTATCTTCATGCTTCCAAGAGAAACTCCTCTTTAAATGCTTCCAAGAGAAACTCCTCTTTAAAACCTAACTCCTAGGTTTTTTTTTTTTAATTTTTTTTATTATACCTTAAAAACAACCATGCAACTTCTTGGCGAGTCTTGGCTTTGTTCTAGTCAAATTTTCTGTTTTGGAAAAATCTAAAGCAGTAGAATTTTCCGGTGTGTTTTATCTAAAATATGGCACATGAATTGCATATGATCAAGCAGCTGCATATTGATCATTGCATCAACCACTTGAGTTTTTATTATTTGCTGAACAAAATCCCCAGTGAGGCATAACACAAGTTATTGTAAACAGAGATCATTTTTAACAAAAAATGGTGGTACTGTGTAATTTCATTTTTAAATTCATAGTTCTTTTACAACAATTGGAATTTGCATGAATTGTTCGTTCAACTGAGTTTACTTACATTTTACAAAAAGTATCCATCTCTAATTATTTCAATGAGAGGATCATGGAAAAGTCTCTGCTCAAATGTTCATATTTTTAACTGCATTTAACTTTGAAATTAGCTCTGAAAGTAAATATCATTATTAACAGTGGACAGTGCAAGTTGAACCAAAGTTTCATGAAGATGCAAGTAATTTAGAGGAACTGGTTCCCTTTGAGGAATGTATCGAGTTACATTCTACTGATAAGGCAGTTTTGAGGGCTCCTGAATACCTACTTCTCACTCACAATGGTCGCAGCTTCAAGTTAGTTGGCATAACTTCTCTATACTTTTATATTATTAACTATAGACATGTTCAGGTTGTAACATTTGACAATGACACTGTGTGGATTTTACCTATATTTTTTTGCCAGAAGAATTGCTTGTTAGGCATTGGGATTTGTGATGTGTACTTCGGTGATTTTAGTCCTTTGTCAAAGCTATATAATGAATTAAAGGGAACTGTTTAACGATCTGAAGGTCTTGCTTGATAAGCTTGAATGCCAGAGTTACCAGCATGTGGATGCTGAGGCAATAAGCACATGCACGCATGCACACTTAGGTAGATACACATGCATTGATACATGTAAACTATCTCTAACCAAAGCACATGCTATATTCATCTAGCTATATGGGCTTTGTCTTCTCCTCTTACTTTCTTCTTGTCATATATCATGAACATTTAAAGATTCTGAGGTAAGATTTTTGGATATTTTTTATTGGGTTCTGATGCAGAAAATAATTTATGCTTTTAACAAAAAATTCTTCTTACATTGTTCCAGTGTAGTGGTGGATCCTACGAATCTTAAGGATGGTCTACATTATTATGAAATCTATGGAATTGATTGCAAAGCACCTGGGCGTGGCCCTCTTTTTAGAATTCCTGTTACCATTATAAAGCCTACAGCTGTAGTGAAACGGCCTCCTCTTGTCTCATTTTCAAGGATGTCATTTTTACCAGGTTATTTTTTTATTGGCTTTGATCCATTTGAATTAAATTCGAGTCAGTCTTTGGGCATACCTTTCTTTGATTGGTTATGTGTGTGCATGTCCATAATATTTGCGCTCACAGCAACTAGTTGTCATGTAAATAAAAATGAAACTTAAACCCTAATGTAGAGCTAAATAGATTCAAAGGCTATTAAAGGTACTTGAGCTGGTTTTTAATGCCATATGAGATGTGGAGAAAGTATTTCATTAGATCCCCAAGAGTCTGGCTAGAAATCATAAAAATACAGTGTTGGAAAATTGTATGGATGTTTAAAAGTAAAGAGCTTAAGGTGACTAAAAATTGTCTGGAAGGATATCATGAAAAAAATTTACTTGAATAGGCTCACTCTGAGGCAGGCTAAGTGGACTTTAGTCTGCTGCTGGTTGCTATCCTTGACTTTTGGAACTTAATTCTTTCTTCCTTGCTTTGATGGACTGCTTGAATAGGCCAAATAGAACGGAGATTTATAGAGGTGCCACTTGGTGCTACTTGGGTTGAGGCAACTATGCGGACATCCGGGTTTGATACGACTCGGCGCTTTTTTGTTGACACTGTTCAGGTACAGCTTGCAGTGAAAACTTATTTCTGGTTGTCTGGCCCTGGTTTTAATTGTCAACTACTGTAATGTACAGGTTTGTCCACTGCAAAGGCCTCTTAAGTGGGAGAATGTTGTGACATTTTCTTCTCCAGTTTCCAAAAGCTTTGCCTTCCCTGTGGTGGGTGGCCAGACAATGGAATTAGCAATAGCTCAGTTTTGGTCAAGTGGAATGGGAAGTCATGAAACCACTATTGTGGACTTTGAGGTAGCAAAACTTGTATCGGATTCTTCAGAATTTTATTTATTTGGGATTAGGGTTATCATTTTGCTTTAACTTTCTTAGTTCTCAACTGTTGTTTTTTTTTTTGGTTATTTTATTGATGTTGCTGTGGAAAATGTCTTGACTCTCATTTTTTAATTTTCTACTCTTTTTTTTTTTTAACTTTCAGTTTTCTTGAATTTATACATTCGTTTACTTACATTTCCCTTCCTTTATTTACTTGTTGACTTCCTATATAATTGTTAGATTGAATTTCATGGAATTGCTGTCAATAAAGATGAAGTGCTACTTGATGGAAGTGAAGCACCTGTTAGGATTGAAGCTGAAGCCCTATTAGCATCCGAGAGACTTGCTCCTGCCGCTGTTCTTAATAAGGTAAAGTAGATTTCTCTATTTAGATCTAGATGATGCGATCATTTACCTGTATGTGTTTTTATTAATTTCTACTAGTGGTTTTCATATCTATGCTTACAGGTCATTCATTTTGTGTTTGTTTCATTTTCAGATTAGAGTTCCATGTCGACCCATAGAAACTAAACTTACAGTGCTTCCAACCAATCGTGATAAACTTCCCTCAGGGAAACAGATCCTAGCACTGACATTAACGTGGGTTATTTATTACTTTACACTTTTTCTGCTGCGTTTGGCTGCACTTCAAGCTATAGTCAGTTGTTATCTTTTTTGGTCCTGCAGTTACAAGTTTAAACTGGAGGATGGTGCTGAAGTGAAACCTCAGATTCCATTGCTTAACAATCGCATTTACGACACTAAATTTGAGTCTCAGTTTTATATGATTTCTGACACAAACAAGGTACTTCACCAAATAATTAAATTTTTTTACTTCACCAAATAATTAAATTTTTAGTCACTAGTTACTCGAGGAAAGCTGGGAGAACATATGTGCTCTCAAGAAATTTAGTTGTTCTTGGCAGGGAATTAATATTTTTGTCAAATATAAATTCTTTGAGATGAAGATGGTCTATTATTCGGGAGAATTCCATTTTCAGTAATTAGAATGATGTGGCAATAGGTCAGATACATTATTTTGTGCCCTTTTTTTCAACTGCACACTTGGTATTTTTATTTTTAATCACGCACATCTGATTCTCTATTTTCTTTTGATTTTCTTCCTTGCAGCGTGTGTACGCACAGGGTGATGTTTACCCAGGTTATTCAAAACTTCCGAAGGGTGATTATAATTTACAGCTTTATCTGAGGTATGAGCCATTTTCTGCGGCAGGAAACATGATTTTCCTCTTTCTCTTTAAGTTACCGACTGTATTGAGATTTAATTTTGCTTCCTTGATTTGGTTTTTCAGATTCTTTATTAATCTTTCCGAAGTAAAAAAATAGTTTTATCTAAAAGAAGTTCTGAATACCGCAACTAATCATGCAGTTGTCACTCATTTATTGCAAATTGTGTGTACTTTTAGAACATAAAACTAGGTCTTGGTTGTATTGAGATTTAATTTTGCTTCCTTGATTTGGTTCTTCAGATTCTTTCTTAATCTTTCCGAAGAAAAAAATGGTTTTATCTAAAAGAAGTTCTGAATACCGCAACTAATCATGCAGTTGTCACTCATTTATTGCAAATTGTGCGTACTTTTAGAACATAAAACTAGGTCTTGGTTGTGAAACTGGACTTCAGGACTTTTATTACAGTTAGCAAGTGTCAGTAGTTTTAAACTTCATCTAGATATATATTTGAATGAAGAAAAACTTCATCTAGACATATACTCCTTTCTCTCATGGTAAGTATCTTTTTTCAGGCATGACAATGTACAATATCTGGAAAAGATGAAACAGCTGGTGCTTTTCATTGAAAGAAAACTGGAGGAGAAGGTAGGGAATCATGTCCTTAAAGTTTCAATGCCATGGTCTTGATATGCTCTGTTTCAGTGGTTTGAAAACTCTGATTGACATTATTTGTGATCATTGTATCACATTGCTTCCAATATTAGTATGGTTGTGAATGGGAATTCCAATTGATTGGATAAATTTCTATTTTCTGCTTTATAAAACACATTAAAATACAGAGCAAGTCTCCGGTATGCCAATGAATATAAAAAACGCCTATTAGATAACATCTACCAAGTTCATATTTGTGGTTGTAGGTGAATAGATGGACTTACATGTTCGCAATTTGTTATGAGACTTACGGTCTAATCTAGTAGGATAATTAACATGCGTAACTGCAAATTTGGCACATTTAATTTTTTGTTTGCCAAGGCTGTATTTCATACCTATGAAAGATTGTAAGTTTTGAGTACCCTTCAACAATTTCACTGTTTTATTTCTAATCCAGGATGTCATTCAATTGAGCTTTTTCTCTCAACCTGATGGCCCTATTATGGGCAATGGTACCTACAAATCCTCCATTTTAGTTCCAGGGTATGTTTGGGGCCTCTCTACTATGTTTCAATTTTATCTCGTACATATTTTAACTAAAGCATTTTCTGGTAGGAAAAAAGAAGCATTCTATCTGAGCCCACCAGGAAAAGACAAGCTCCCCAAGGTAAATGTAAACTTCAAAGTAAATTGATTTCAAATTTTGTTGCAGTAGATATTTAAGAATATACTCAAATCTTTTGCAGAACTCTCCGCAAGGATCTATATTGCTTGGAGCAATCTCCTATGGAAAGCTATCATTTCAAGGCCAGGAAGGGGGGAAAAACCCACAGAAAAACCCTGTTTCTTATGAAATTGCATATATAGTGCCACCTAATAAGGTTTTAACAGTGCTACCTTGTATTTCGCCTTTCCTATATGACTCATGATTTCGGAATGGTCTTAGGGAGCGTCATTGATTTGCAATAGTGGTCCTCTAGCTGAAAATAGTGTGTATTTTCTTTTCTTGTTTTGCTCATCAATTTATTTGTTTATAGTAAATTTGCTGTTATACTTTGTTGACAGCTTGATGAGGACAAAGGAAAAGGTTCTCCAACTGGCACTAAAACTGTTTCCGAGCGTTTAGAAGAGGAGGTATTTTACACTCTGAAGAACTCTTTAATATGGATGTATTATATATTTTTTTTAACTTGGTTTTTGGCGCATATGGATAGAAGTTGTCATGATGTGTATCATATGGTCTGTTCACTTTCTACTCAAATAAACTGCATTTGTTAAAATTTATTTCACAATACGATATAAACATTTACATTTGAAGAAACATCAAACAGTTGCCAAAACTAGATTAAATAAATGTTAATTTAAGAGCTTAATTTCAGTTACTTGTTCAATAATAGTTTTCATTTTGGAATTTAGAGTTGTTTATGTGTTTGAATTTCAACTTTGCAAGGCATTGATCTGAAAAAAAAAAATTCTTCTATAAGTTTGACAAGCTTTTCCTTTTATAATTGGGGGTAAGTTATGATGTTTTCCTGATATAGAAGAATTATTATTATTATTACTATTATTTTTCTGGAGATTTCTAGTTTTGATGTTAAAAACTCACAAGTCAGAACATTTGATTAGATGATGAATTTTGTACATTCTGTTGGTGTTAAAAAGGACTATTATCTTTTTCAATGCAAAGGATGTACATTATAATTTCTATTAACATTGAGGTGTTTCCTCTGTCTTCTTTTACTTCTCGTTCTCCTTGTTGGGTCCTTGAGAAAGTGAAAAAGAAAATGAGAGCCTTCAAATGCATTTGTCAAAAAGCATGAACTAGCAAATGTGAGTTATTTGATATATAAATTAAAAACCAAATTAGCTGTTAGTTTTTAATATTGTTTTGAGGTAGCTACAGTCTTCCATATCATTGCATCTATCTGAGGTTCCGGTAATATGATGCATATGGTTTAGAGTCTGGTTGCAAATATGTCTTTGACTCCTTGTACATTTGTATGGTCTTGCTATTGTTGTTGTTATATTATTTTGGCAAACCTTCTGTTTCCTTCCTGTTGGACGCTCAGGTTTCATTGGTTATTATTGAAGATTTCTACAGCTACTGATGCTGGTTATGCATGTCAATCAGGTTCGAGATGCGAAGATAAAAGTATTGGGAAGCCTAAAACAAGAAACTGATGAAGAATGCTCAGACTGGAAAAAGTTGGCTGCCTCTCTTAAGGCAAGTGCTTTTCTTTATCATTTAGTAAGAAAAGGCGTTCATAATACCATTCTTAAGTATGGTTTATGCTATTTTTGGATGTCATGAAATGCTTTATTCTATGTTTCAATCATTTATTGAATGTTAAGGATTTCCAAATTCCTTCACTGAAATCAGCTAGGGCAGTGCATGTGCCAATTTATGTCTTCTTCATATCAGGATCTCCAGTAACTCACTTGTTTGGCATTTAATGAATTTAGCTTGGCAGATTTTGCAAATGCTCTAGCAGAGAGCAAAGTTGAAGAATTGTGTTCTTTCTCTTTGGTTTCACTATTGAATTTTTGAGGATGAAATTTCTCTTTTCAATTTCTTGTTACTTTCAAGATATGATGCGAGCATCTTCTTTTGATTTTTGGAGTTTTTCTCGTTATCTTAGGCTTTAGTTAGCAGTTTGGTCTTTGGTATTGCTTTGAAATTGTCCAATATGATGTATACTTCTTTTTCATGGCAGTCTGAATACCCAAAATACACCCCATTGCTTGCTAAGATCTTGGAAGGTTTGCTTTCTCGAAGTAATGTTGGGGACAAAATCCACCACTATGAAGAAGTAAGTTCTATGACGAGCATATTGTCAATTTTAATGTACTATTATCTTACTCTTTATTCATTCTATCAAATTCATATCTGTCTATGGAGATAAGCAAGTGAATACACGATTCAAGTTGTCTTCTGAGAGAGAAACTACAATGCCCTTTGAGCAGTGCTTTGGTGTTGTGCTCTTAAAGCATGACTTTTATGGGTGAATCTTAATGGAATCTAAGATTGATTTCCTTGTTCCCTTGTGATAGTTTTTTTATTTGTTTTTGTAGTCTCATAGAAAATCAGTACTTCTCAGAACTATAAAAGGATGTACTTTTCCTTTTTGAAACTGGATATACGAATTTTCATGCGTTCCATTTCTGTCCCAGATAGGATGGGTCCAGTGAAATTAGTCATCAAACTTGCACTTATGGGTTAAAACTTTGCAGGTTATTGATGCAGCAAATGAGGTAGTTGATAGTATTGACCAAGATGAGTTGGCAAAATTCTTTTCTCAGAAAAGTGATCCTGAAGATGAGGAGACAGAGGTATGCATCCTCTATGCTCTCTCTCGCTTTTTTCCTTTTCTGTCTTTAAGAAGTAGTTAATATTCTGGCTTTGTTAGCCAATATTTTATTCCTTTTAGCTGGTAATGTTGTTATAAGAAGTTTGTTGTTTGCATTCGGTTTTTTGTTGAGTTGGCGACAACTAATTACACCATTTCTCCTTTAATGATAGAAAATCAAGAAAAAGATGGAGACAACCCGTGACCAGTTAGCGGAGGCCCTTTACCAAAAAGCACTAGCAATGTTGGAGATTGAATCATTGAAGGTAGAGCAGATTGCTTTTTCGTCATAGTATTCTTGCACATTGCCAGACATCCTTATATTCAAAAAATTGTATTTGTGACTGTGCTTTTGTTTAGTCATGTGCCTTGCACATTGAGGGGTGTGTTAGAGCTTTAACATTAGTGTTAAGCCTTTAGATATTAAGTTTTAGCTTCTGAATTATGTGGCAACTTAGCGCATAACACTCCAGGGATTAATGCACAATAGAGATAATTCAATCACAGTTACTACGACATGGAAGTTATTGTGTTGTCCACTAAGTGTTTTTGACTATTTACCTGTTACTACCAGTTTGTTTAGTCATGCTTGTATGTATGCATATGTGTCTATGCCTTTTTTGTCTATTAAGAAATTATAAACTTTCACATGCCCCATTTAAAAATGAACATAATACTTTAATTTACGGATATAATAACCTTATTATCATCGCAGGGTGAGAAGTCGGGGGCTGTAGCTGCAACCGAAGGCACAACAGATGTGGACAAGACCAGTGACAGCCAGCCAGATTTGTTTGAAGAAAACTTCAAAGAATTGAAGAAATGGGCTGATGTGAAGTCCCCCAAGTATGGTTCCCTCTTAGTGCTGCGTGAAAAACGATGTGGAAGGTTGGGAACAGCGCTGAAGGTAGTTTCGACTCATTGGTCCAGCTCTCTCCATCTGGGAAATTTATCGGACTTTAATTTCAAGCTCGTTTTATATTTCCAACTATATTAACATTTATTTTAGGCAGGCATGGCAAGCGTAGCCTTTATGTTGTGAAGCCATTCAGCATAATAGTCGCGTTGTGTAGCCATAACTTTTGGCCTTTTAACGTAATTTAATCATATTATGGCGCAGGTATTGGGTGACATAATTCAAGATGATTCAGAGCCTCCCAAGAAGAAGCTCTATGAACTGAAAATTTCTTTGCTTGAGGAGTTGGGATGGAGTCATTTGACAACATATGAGAAACTGTGGATGTACGTGCGATTCCCGCCAAGCTTGCCTCTTTTCTAGGGACTAGGATGGCTATGTTCTACGAGTTCAGACTTCATACAGAATAAATAGAGAAAAGCCAATGTTTAACATCGTTTCAATTGTTCAATAACTTGTACGTTGGTAGTTGGTCGTAAATATTTGGGCAGTGGTCATATAAAAGATTCAATTGAGAAATGTCGCCCAAAGTCGGGAATGGAGCCCTGCGTTTTCAGCTTCATTCATACCATCTCTCACCTGCAACTGACACCGTTTCTGGCCTGAACAAAGTGATTATACTTTCTCTTTTCACTTTTCAGCAAGAAAAAGTTTCAAGAAACAGATCACGTAGTTCAATTAGCTAGCTCTCTACCGTATAACGATTATTCTGAGGACTAAGAAAAAATTAACCAGCAATATCACTATATTATGTCCATAATTCGATCTCTGTCTGCTTAAATGCGAATGTGAAAGGGGCTTTTGTAATGTGGGGATTGAGTACAATATATCTTGCTTGTGGGTCGGTAGTGGCTAAGTGGATGTAGAATAAAATTGTGATTGTAACAGACTAAGGTATCGATTGCCGATGTGTTTATTTTTTTCAAAAATCCAAATGCGCTTATATGAGTTGTTTTTTAATATCTAAATATAAGTAGTATTTTGTTTGTTTTTATAAATAAAAATATTTTAATTCTAGTTATTTGGCATTTATGTTGCATAATATTCAAAAATAAGATAATCAATAGAGATATTTTTTTTATATAATATTTACTTTATGCAGATTTTTTCTATTTAGATAAAAAAAAAGTCACAAAAAGTTATTTTTTCTATTTACATATAAAATATCTGAAAATTAAATATAAATTATAAAAAATAAATAAGTAAATTTAAAAAATTAAAATTAATAAAATTTTAGGCTTCACGTGTGTCATCCTGTCAAACTGCTCGAATAAAAGGAAAAAAAAAAATCGTTGTCTCATCTCATTCTTCAGTCAAATCATAAACCCTGATGGGATGGTTGATGGGACTCGTATCATTTTATTAATTTGACCAAAGTGTGTTGACTTTAAACAAAATATAATGTACCTTTGTATGACCATATGAAGCAATCGCTCTAAGGCCATTTTGAAACTTAGGGCTCACACACATTTCACTTATCTCAGTATGTTGTTAACCTTACGCCCTTTCATATTCACTGAATTTGTGAAGCGGCACACATCAATTTCCTGTGATATATAACTAAGAAACTAATAAAAACAAATTATTGATCGAGGACTTATTTAGTCCATTTACTATTTTGCCACCTAAAGTCATATGATTTTTGCGGGGTATGTAATTAACTATTGTCCTTCAATATATTATTGTAAGTATAAATGGCAACTAAAGTATCTAAAGGAGAATTCTATTTTTTTTTTAATCAATCAACTGTAGTAAAATCGGCTTTAATAATTTTGTTTTATTAGCATAGCTATTAGCTAGATAATAATACCAATTAGAGCCTAGTAACTTTATTTCACAACGATTGTGATTTGTGAATGAAGAAGTTACAGCACCTTCCATACTTTAGAACTAGATGACAGTTAAAGAAGTAAGATTGTCAATTTCTCTCTATTGAAATTGATATATACCATTTACTCTCAGGGGCGGAGCTCAGGCGAAAATTCTACGGGGGCCAAATTTAAACTTTTAATTTTTATGTTATTATATATTAGTGATTTAGTAGGCTTGGTTGATTTGTTTCTTATTATTTTGATGTTATCATTAGTTGCCTTAACAGTAAAATTATGATATTATCTAATATATTAACTTTATACATTAATTGTGCAGGGGTCAATATGGACATTTTACACTAACTTTTCATATTTTATTTATAAACCCTAATTTTTTAAAAAAATTCTGCAAGGGTCATGGTACCCTCTAGTCTTATATGGCCTTCACCCCTATTTACTCCTTTACAATTTTCATAATATCTAAAATCTCGTTGGCACGAAAAGTTTAAAAGAAAAGAGCGGTCAATAAGTCATTGTTTGATAATTTATCTTAGGAATATAAAATATAAATTTATTACAAGAATAAGAAAAATATATAATTATTAATTTTTTATTCACGCTGAAACATATATTTTCTAATTTCTAGTACTCAAATTTCTTTAGTCAATTTTTTTATATGATTTATTTAATTTATAATAAATATGAATAAAATTATATTTAAAAATAAAGATAATATTGTGAAATTATGCTACCGATGAATTATTTTAGATATTATGAGAACTATAAAGAAATAAGTGGTATTTGTAAATTACAGTTGGGCACTCTCCCGTCAAAGAATAGTTTTGGTAAATGCAGTACACGGAAAAACCGCATATTCTTTGTACGTGTTTGGACTGTGTACGTCTCAAATCAATGTTGATTCTTGGCTTTCAACAACATTTATCATGCGAGCCCATGGCCGCAAAATTTTAATAAAAAAATATCCAACTTTTTTTCCTTCTTTCAACTCAATAAAATATAATGAATTACCTGAAACGTGGTTTGTGATGCCGATTTTAAGAAAATAATTAATTTTCCGTTATTACATAATAAAATCATCAAAAATGACACCCAAAGTTTCAACGACAGACATACTGAATAAAACATATGAAAAGAGATTCATATGGATATGGGAGATTTCATTGCTTATATATTAAACTATTTTCTAATCCAATGCGACTACGAATCAATGAGTCAACGTGTGGGGAAACAAAAAGGGAAGTTAACTAGTTATTTATCTTGAAACGTACCACAAATATATGAGGAGTAATTGGAAGCACCTCTCTATTAATATTAATCATATTCCATGTTACACGATGATGCTAGCCACAAAGAAACACAGACATTATTTCTATAAATTTGTGGCAAAAACACTACATTAATATATTAAAACAAAATATAGAACTTGGGTAAGACTAAATTTATAGGGGTTTGACTATGAGAGGCAGCCCATGAGTAGGCCTGAGGGAGAGCAAAATTGAAGGAGAATGACAATAAGCTGGAGATAGTTGTAAAGAAAACCTAGACAAAATTAGGGTTAATACAACCTTATACTCAATGGTTGTCAAATTCCTCCCAACACACATCCTCCCTCCGAATCCAAAGGGCAAAAATCCCATCTTCTCCTTGCACCCACCGTAAAGTTGATCGTCCCTAAACCTCTCCGGCTTGAACTCGTGCACGTCGTCCCCCCACAGAGCTCTGTCGTGGTGCATGGAGACCACATCAATCCACACGTTGGTTCCTTTGGGGATTGTCAGGCCGTCGACTCGAATATCTTCACGTACTTGCCGTTGCACGTTTGGTGCTGGTGAATATAGCCGTAAAACCTCACTCATCACCCATCCCATCTGCACCAATAAACACATGCACTAATATTGTAAGACTGGTCGGTGATTGTAACTCGATATCTAAAATGAAAAAGAAAATTTAAAGATGAAATTTGAAAATGTCTCAATGGCGCTGGCGAGAGCTAGCATAGCACGCGTGTATGCGTAATTAATTTATGCCTGCAACAAACATTTTTCAACGAGTAAACTGTAAAAGCAAAAATGGCCTCTAGATTCTTCGTAATAAAAAGGCTGGCGACTGTTTTGCTTTCGGCCGGGGAAAACAATTGGGGTGCTGCCACGTGTCATTCTGACTTGTGACAGTAAGATATGATACGACACCAAAAATCCAAAAAGTTATATTTTGTAACTATATGTAATGCAATGTGTATACACTTGTGACAGCGATATTTCATGATTCTTGAACCCAAAGCCATGACGACATGTTATGCGTTAACATGTCTTTATTTATTTTTCCACGCGCTTCAACGCGTGGAATTCGCTTGGCTGCTTTCTCCGGGCTGACCGCTTGACCTTCGATTACTTTGAAGTACAGCTATTTTGTTTGATAGGTATCTCCATTCAAAGAGTTACACTATCTATTTATTTTATTGAACAAAATAAATCAACAACAATCACAAATTTAGGTATAAAAATTTTAATCTTCTTAAAAGAATTATACAGTGTATGTATAAATATAAATGAGTTAGAGTACATACCAATATTTCTTGTAAGTATTTTAATATAATAGTGAGTAATTTATTGTGTAGGGCATACTAATTTTTTCAAATTCCATGCAACACATGATATACAATATATTTTCCCCCCTGGAAAATTAACCAAAAGGACAAGCACTCAAGCAAACATATTATGCAATGACCATGTGATAAAAGAATAAGTTACCTTCTTTAGACCAGCAAGCATTTGGAAATCAATTTCTTTATCTCCTATCACTTCCCTAATCTCCTCTCTAAGCTGGTTTTGCCACTCCTGATTCATGGCCAAAAGCAGCAATGTCCATGTCAGGGCCAACGCCGTCGTTTCATGGCCACCAAAGAAGAAAGTCTTGCACTCATCCACCAATTCCCTTGTTGTTAATCTCTTGCCTCGCCCCCCCTCTATTTCGTTATCGGCAAGCAATAATCCGAGCAAGTCCTTGGAAGGATACCGGTTACCGCATTTTTTTCGAGCATCTATGATCGATAGAAGCAGGCTATCTATTTCATCACCAAGCTTCTTGGCCTTTAAGGTTTGTTTAGGGTTCAAAAATTTGCTAAAAGGGACACCCACGTAGCGGTTTGTTTTGAAAAGTGCAACCTGCACGGCTCTTAACTTGTCGAATACTATACTGCCATCATCATAGCTTAAACCAAAGCTGGTTTTGGCTATGATATCTCCCGCCGTTGATGTGATCTCCCTCTCGACGTCGATTTCCGGTTTGCCGGAATCTATAAGCGCACTCCATCTCTGTAGCATTTTAGATGTGGACTCCACCATTAAGCTTGCCATAGCCTATATAATAAATATAATTATTGGGTGGATACTTGATATTGAGTAACACACACAGAGAAAGAGAAACCTAGTGATTATTAAAGATTGAAGTTCACCACTTTAAGCACTCAAAAATAAATTTAAAAAATAAAAAAAAAGGAAGGGATATCAGCCATTGCTTATTTTAATTTAGTTGTTTATTTATTTTAAAAATCAACACATAGTGTGATGCCATTTTATAGTTAAAATATTCATCGTTGTAGTTTTCCACATAATATTACATCGTCAATATTAGAATAGTATCTTCCATGCATCCCCAAAAATGAAAAAATGACAATAGAGCTTTCAGTACTGTCTATATATGTCTACCTTCAAGTTAGCTGGAGAAAATGCCGGCGTGATGACGTGGCGATGATGAACCCAATCTTCACCTTCAGCCATAAGCAGACCTTTACCAAACATAGGTTTCCTGTCATATTTAAACACATTAGGCTTCCCCCAGCTCTTCCCCACAATCCCTGTAGACATTCTTTTAAGAAACTCTGGCTCTGCAATGTACAAAAACGGCTCTGTCCCCAGCCAGTAGATGAACACTTTCCCTGCCCATGCAAATACAAATTTATTATCAATCATCTAATTAACAATTTATTATCACACAAATAGTTGAAATACAAGGGAATTGTGTCCGACTTACCATGCGACTGCTGCCACTGAGCAAAGTAAGGGAACGCAGCTGAGTGTATATCATGCGAGATAATAGTATTTGAAGATTCCACTGAAGAAGATGAAGAATCTTTATTCTTCTTCTTCATTTCATTAATATTCCCTAAAGGGAATTTTGGGGTTGGCCCTTTGAAGCCACTCCTCGTAAGCTTTTGATATGTTATAGCCGGCAATATCCAGCAAGAAAATATCACTCTGAAGAACAAATATGCAAGAAACAATATCAAAGTTACAAAAGATAATAATTGAACCAAACCCATCTCTCAAATCAAAGCTTATTGAGTCTTTCTTTGTTAATATTTGCGAGTGTTGATAGAAAATGAAAATCCCCAAACGGGTATTTATAGATGCAGATGTCGGAATTTTGACCATTTTAAAGAAGACACGAACGCTGTTTATGAATCAGGTTTGAATATTTTCAAGTCTATGTTATGCTTGTCTTATATTATCATATAATAAATTGTTGCTTTTACATATTGTTTTTGTCAACTTGGGCGCTTTGGTTTCTAGGTGTAAACGCCGCCTATATCTTTTTTCAATTGGTTTCGGCCAATGAGCGGATTCCACGTATGACGCTTTGACCGGTCGTGCATAGTTGGACGGCTTCCACGTGGAATTTGCCAAACGAAACGATTTTCTTGAACGTTAACAAACCAATCAACGTGATTTACATAAAAAGTTTTGTTAATTTAATTACGTTCTCTCCATTTTCGCGAGCGGTGATTTCACAAATTCTATAGTTGGAACATTGACTTTTATAATTCGTATATTAGAAATGAGAATATTTGCGTCAAACTCAAAAGTCTAATTATAGTCCTATTACGACTAAAAAATCATGTGAAAACGTTCATCTATACACACATAATAACATGAAGGCACTAAAGAAAAATAATCAAGAGGCCTTAATTTTATTAACTTTTTTTTTAAATCAAGTTTATTGACATTTTACTAAGAGTAGTACTAGGTGTAGAGAAGCACGAAAGAAAGATGAGAGAATTTTGTCCTCTCTCTCTACCATTTTTTTCTTTATTTCTCTCGTCTTTCTCTCGTGCTTCTCTTCACCAAGCATTTTCCTTTTACTAATGCATTGATTTAAGTTTTATTGGTTTTTTAATATTATATCAGTCTACTTATATTAGCCTTCGAACAGTATGTAACACTAACTTTAAGCATTTTGGGAAAGGCTCTTGTATTTACAATGCCAAATTTGCCCGAAATCTTTGCAGATAAACTATATATATTTATGGTCCCCGGATAATCAATAATAATAGGTTAGATCCATTTTCACATATTTAGAGAAGGAAAATGATAGACAGCCAAGATGGTGGTAGACTAGGTTATAGTTTTGTAAATAAAATCCGTAAATTCATATGAGATTATTGTTGCTCTTCTGCTGCCATCAATTGTCTAATACTTTTGTCCAACTATCAGTGATTTCGTTAACACCAGAGTACTCTTAAAGCACCTTTAATCAATAAACGGAAGGTCGATTGGTTGATAAAATGTGAATTAAGGAGAGATTATAAACGATCCCAGCTGTAAAGAATCGAAAAGATTTATCCAGTGATATAAAGTTGATTATAATTCCCACTTTTTCGTGAAAGAAAGAAGATACGAATTATCTTGTTATAAAGTGGGTGTAAATGTTAGAATTTGAATGTTAGAATTTGTTAAAGTATCCCATAAGTCCAATCTTTCTACGCGTTATGGGGTTTCATAGTGTATGGTATTTTCGGTCAAAGCTATATCATGATAAATTTCAAAGCTCAGTTTCTGTTGTATAGCTCTCCAAATCAAAATCGAAAGTGAGTAGTTTGTTTTATCTTTTACCAGGATACTCTCATAAATCTTTTGTTAATTTTGACAAATACAATCACGTGATTGTAGGCAATGATCATAAAAAAAACATATGTTTGTCAAAAGATCCTTCAAAACCTATATGTTTAGACTATAAAAGGGTCCCTTTAAATTTTCTTAGCCAAATCGTTAATTATACAAACGGGACAATATTATTGGTGACATATGGCCCACGAAGTTCTCTACTTTCGTTAAAATCTTTCAATTCTTTTACATATAGATAATTCATTTGGAAAAATCTGATATATAGCTCTAAATTTCCACAATGGCAACAAAGATACAACAAATTTAATTATTTATACCATCAATGATATAATTCTAGCTCTAAAACCTCTAAATACAACAAATTTTACAGGTAAAGAGCGGTTTTCTTAAAACTTAAGTTCTAGGTTTGAACTTCACTAGTGTTCGTGCATTAATAAAGCTAAATAAATAAATCAATCCAAATTCATATGAATATTTACTTCAATAACAGACCATTATTATTATTACTACCTTATTAAGCATGCATATGGAGACATATACCGATGTATATATATTCCAGCGGTATTAAAGAGAGAGTTTGGGTGCATTTCATTAGTTCTTTAATGAAATGCTTAGGATTTCAGTGCCTTCATTCAAAGTCAACATTAGCAACAATATGGTCTAAAGTTTATTTATTTATTTATTTTCACTTTATATATGTGTGTGTGTGTGTGTGTTTGTAATCTTAACTGTTTATTTCTGCTTTCTTTTTTTGGTCATGTTTTTCTACTCGTACTCCATTATCTATATTGTCTCAGCTTGATGAAACTAAAAACACTCGAGAAAGGGAGCTATATGTGTATTCTTTCTATTTCCTTTCTTTCCAAGAAGGCAAATTTCTCCTCCCACCCATTTACTTCACCTAGTAAGGAAATTAACTATTGGTTTCTAATTAATCTATCTTATCATGCATGTGTGTGAATGCATGTGTCAGTATATAACTATTGGTTTCATAATATGTACCTTATTAGCTCATGCTCTTAGCCAAACAACTTTTTTGCCATTGAACGTACTGGTATCCCACATACTCATTTTCTTTCAATTATTTCAATAATAATGATACTACTATTACGAAGTTGGGAGAAATAGAAAGTTTGAATTTATTAAATGTAAAACTTAAATTTTATGAAAAAATTTGAGAGAGAAAGATGCGTTGAGCTATTGTACAATTATATAAGGATGAAATAAACTATTAAAGCAAACTATAAGAATGTAAAGTGCATTTGTTTTAGATCCACATATCACATGTCACATGAGTCATGAGAAACCTTGTCAGGACTCTTGCATTAATATTATTGTTGAATGAATAATGCTAAGAATTCAAATATTTCAATGCCAACTTGTATTTTAACTATTGTGACATTTATACAATGGATATCATACTTGTAATTTTACTAAATATGAAATTTATTATTTAATAATAATTTTATAATTAAAAAAATTCTTAATTATAATAAAGTGATGGGCAGATAAAAAAATAAAAAAAATACAAATTTCAATAATCACTAAAAAGTAAATAAAGCGAATGTAAATCACATGTTTTTGCAATAATTACCAAAAGAAAGATAAAGAGAATGTATTGGTTGCCGTCCAGGTTGATAAGGATTTCTTACCGAAGTACTTCTAGAAAAGTTGTTTCTCTATTTCAACTTGGCTTGATGAAGATGCCGTGAAGGCTTTGTGTTTGTCATCTGTGAGCACGAAGATACTCTCGCCGGCCCCTACAACATGGGAATTTTGGTTGGGATCATATCGAAAATTTTCATTTCCACGTTTCAATCGTGGATCTTAATGAAGGTCTTGAAATGCATGTAATAACAAAAGAAGCAAAGCCATGGCGACATGCTATATATCTTCTTAAGTTTAAATATAAATCTTGAAAATATTTCGAAATAAAATGTTCAAATGACAATTGTTTGACAAAATGTTAAAGACATGATTTTGGGTCTATTCTTTACATAGAAAGATCTAGTCTATTCTTTATAAAGAATAACTTAAGTCCATTCTTTATAGATAGATAAGAGAATGACTTAAGTTTATTCCTTGTAAACAAATAAGATAATGAATTAGATAAGAGAATAAATTAAGTCTATTCCTTATAAATAAAAGATAATGAATTAGGTTCATTCCTTATAGGTAAGAGAATGACCTACGTCTATATCTTTATAGATAGATAAGAGAATGACTCAAGTCCATTCCTTATAGATAGATAAGATAATAACTTAAATCCATTTCTTACAAATAAAAGAAAGGTCTAGGCACATTCTTTACATATAAGAGAATAGAATGCTTTTATAAAGAGGTGCTTAGGTCTATTTTTTTATAAGGAACGATAGAGGTCAATTCTCTACAAAAAAAAAAAAAAAATACCTAACTGTATTCTTTATAAATAATGACCTAGGTATTTAGAAATATATCTTGTTAAAAATGCTTTAAGGCCATTCTATACAAGTATGGATTAGAACAAATTAGTTAGAAAAATTTTTGTAAGCGCTAGGCAAAGACTTTACAAAAATTCACTTATGTGCAATATGATGCAAAATCAATCCTCCCAGTGAGGAAACATAAGAGCTAAAGTCAAGATCAAAGACTTAAAAATCAGAACAAATGTCCAAAGTAGGTTTGTTATGAACGAGTCTTGACACATGTTGATAGGTGTTCTTGTGCATAGATTTTGTAGACACTTGTCAATGTTACATGTCATGATAACTACTCCACCTCATACTTCAAATTACCTATATAAAGGTAAAAACATCCCACATTTGAAGGTAAGAATAAAATGAATACAAAAATGTTGTCTATCACTTTAGATTTCTCTTTCTCTAAAAATTGAGTTTAAAGGCTGATTGGAGTATTGGAGGGTTTTTAACGGTAACTTTGGCAACCATTGATCATTTTTTCTTTTGCAAAACTTGTGACCATAAGAATATATATGTGTGTGTGATTTGAAGACCACTTCTCAAGAAAAAATAGATTGTGAAGTTTGATATAAAAGAATGACCGAAACAAAAAATAAGTTATTATATGTTGAGCTCAAATTTCCATCAACAATAGTAATATATAAACATTTTTTTAACCTAGGTGTTTTGTTGACTTAAAAATAAGAAGAAATCAAGAAAAATAGTAAGCGATTGGAAAAGAAAATCAAGCACCCATGTGACAACGTTAATTTACACTGATATGAGACAATATGGCGTAATCAACTGATGCATAATTATGAGTTATTGACAACAATCAGCAAATTATGATGTACAAATTAATATGACAAGGATCATATAAAACTAGGATCGTTATCATTAATCATGACAAGAAAATGAAAGAAAACACCCCAAGCTATGACATTTATTCTCTATATTTTGTCTTTACTTACCAATTGAGCATTTGTACCATTGTGATCTATCTTATGTATTCGTTTATTTTAAGGATATAGATGTTTACCCCCCAAAAAAAAAGTATAGACGTTCACAAAAATCAATTTATATATTACTTTAAAAAAATTAATCTAACTTAAAATGTTAATTGGGAAATGATCATCAAAGTCCAATTCACCCTGCTTTTCTCTTTTACAATTACAAAAAAAATTTGGGGCTGCGTGGTTTTTAACTTCAAATAATGCGGCCGGCTATGTAGTCTCCAGCGGTTGAGGATTTTTTTTTTTTTTATATGAATTCTACTAAAATCTTAAAAAATTATTATTCCATGTACCATGTAGCACATTTTGTATTTAAATAATGAAATTCTCATTTTACTTATGGGATCACATGTAGTTATCACAAATGGATATTGAAGCAACCACCTTTTTATTAGGGTAGTTTCATTTTCCAGAAAATTCATGTGCTTTGCTGTTTTACAAAAGGGACAAGCTTAGTGGCAGTGGCACCCTCTATTGCTTGAACAAAAACTCTGAATATTGCTCTACATTTGATGTATCATGTTATATACTGAACTCATCATTTTATATAATATTGTATAAATGAATTAACCCGCAATGATGGTAGAGTGGCATTCCCACTCCACCACTTTTCTCGGTGCCAATGAGCATGATATGGCTCTTTCTCCGACTCCAATATTAAAGTCCCTTGACCAGCAAGTTAATTTTTTTCACTCGGGTTTGAAAAATTCAAAGCCCTAATAAAGTAAAAGAAATGCTATGGAACTTTAACTACTCTTTTTATTTGAGGTAGGTGGTTGACATAATTTTTCCTTATCTATAATATTAAAAATTTGTATTTTCTTATTTTTGTGAATAAAAAAATATATACTTAGTTTATCATTCCGAGATTGACAACTAATTCTGAAATAATTTTTTTTATCTACTACTAGAGAGTTATAATTTTATCTACTCACTATCTATTTTTTTAAAAAAAAGAGTTTTCTTAAATTATATTTAATGTAACTTATAACTATGTAACATTGACTTGCTCATATACTTAACTCGATTTTTTATTATTTATTTTTATTTATTTTATCTTATTGCAAGTTATTATTAAATATGACTTACTCAAACCATTTAAAAATATAAACTAAAAAATGCTAAATGAAACCCTGCTAGTAACCCTACGAATAGATGTGTAAGTTTAAATTAATATTAATGTTCCACCGGTCCAAGCTCCTGCCCACAAATCATAATAAATAAATCATCCATTGTGTTAATTATTGTGCTTTGACTACTGACTCTATTTGATTACTGGGTTGCAAAAAAAAACTTAGCTTATTGTTTTTACAGATGTTGAGGGTATTTAATTAATAACTACCTTCTTTTTTAAAAAAAATGAATAACTACCAAAATCTAAGGGCTTCAAATATAATACATAATGATAACCCAATCCACCAGTCAAATCATAGTGGTCTGTCGCTCTTTGATGCGACTCCTTATATTAATTTACGTTAGTGGTTGACCTACCTCGAGCAATTGCCGCAATTCACTAGCTTTATGTGTAAGTTAATCATGATACCAGCACTCGAAGGGTTTTAGCCAAAGGCTTAGATTTATTGTTATTTAAGGACCGTTCAAAATCCAATCCTATTTGTTCAATTTACCACATCCACAAAAATTTGATGAGTAAAAATTATATTTGTGGATTGACGGATTAAATTGGATCGAAATTTGAAAATTTATAGTTAATAGATTGGATATTGATTACTTCTATCAATCAATAAAAACAATAAATTCGTAAAAATTATTTAATTAAAAAAAGTATAATGTGAAATTACTATTTACTAATAAATAAATAAGTTAAAATATAATTATTTTAACACTATATTAAATGTAATTACTTTAACACTATATTATATCTTATCTAATAATAATATAAAATAAAATATATTTAAATAATTAAATAATTATATAAACAAATATAGCTTTCTAAACAACAGAAATTCTAAAGTTAAAATTTATATTGTTACTATATTTTTTTTCAAATTGACATTTTTTTTTGTCTTACATGTATAGAGATTTTGTGAGTTGACAAGAATATATTTGATGTAGCTTGATAACATTTGATGAGATAGTAAGTAAGGGTAAATATTTATAGATTATAAATTTTTATTAGTATTAAAATAAATATTTTTATTTGTTATTTATTTTATTTTAATTATGTCTATTTTGTTCAAGTTAAAGTAGGAAATACAAATTGGAGATAGACATTTTTGACAGATCATCCAAAGCTCTCAAGTTTCGACATTTGTATAGGTTTAAATTCGTAATTTAGTTAACTTTAATGTATTATTTTTAAAAAATGAGATTTTTTTCTTTATAGTGTGTTATATTTTAAAATTTTGAATGTATTATTCTACCTTTATTTAAAAATTAATTTTATTCAATTTTAAATATAATCAATGGTAAAATTATGTCCATATTATTATTTTTATTTAATTAGTCTGTAGGTTGAACAAAATAAAAAATTTTAATTCACAAATCAATCTACAAAATGGTGGATTAAACATAGATTGGGTTAGATTTACATCTAATCTACAGACATATCGATTGAATTTAGATTAAATTTCACCAATATGTGAATTAAATTGAATTAAAAATTTATAATCCATAAAAGTATAAATCGGATATAAATATAAATTAGTGTTCAATTCCCAAAATTTAGTCCATTATTGCTCCCCATGAGTAATTCACCCCCTACTCTTATCCCAAAATTGGGAAACTGCCGTATAATAGACATAATTGTGTTCATGAAAAGCTAAAAGTCCATCCTCTGTCTCTGTTGAATAACTTTTTTTTGGCATGAAATTAAGCAGCTCGATCGCGACAGTGGCAGCAATTAATGACTGCATCTTTGTTTGAAAAATGATCTACAAGCACCGACACGGTTCTAGTAAAATTTCATCTACACACGTACAACTTCGCATAATTCATTTGAAACATGCGATTAAGGTCCAAGATTTGATTTGATGATAGAATTCTTTTATTAGTTAAGCTCATAATAAGGAATACATACGAAAGACATTTTAACCTCCAAATTAGACTTTGATCAGAGAGAAACTAGAGAAAAAAAAAAGGACTTTGCCTTCTATATATTAACCCCTTCAATAGTAGTGACTCAACTGATGCTATTAAGAAATATTATGTTATATTTGATTTTAGTGAGTCGTGTGTTTGCCAAGCCTATGCACACTACCCCTCTTGTTGTGACCATCCTTCCTTCCTTTGTCTGTCTTGCAAGACTCAATAAGCGAAGTTGCCAACAAAACTCACTTGGAGATCTCTCTCTCTCTCTCTCTTAAAAAAAGAAATAATTACTTATAAAATTTAGCTTTATTGCACTATCTAAGCTTTTAATTGTTTTTGTTAAGCCTTTTCCTTCTTAATAATGGATTACGAATCATTTTCGTTTTTGGCTTGGCAGCACGCTTTGGTTTGAAATTATGCTCCAACATCACCGAAAGAGTTGTGAAAATTGTGACATCTTGATAAGAAGATTCAGGTAGAATAGTGGACGGTTAAGATGTACAAATAATGAATAATGAATAATTTCATACAAATCTATAACTGCTGCTCGGAGCTGAGAGAGACCTATCATTTGATCGGCGTATGTAAAGATTTTGGATCCAAAAGCTAGATGAATTATTTAGCACCACGATGATGGTGAGGACTGTTGTGAAGACTGTGATAAGGACGTGGAATTCTAACATTAAAAAGCCGCATTTTTCCCCTCTACGTGTTTGGACCATATATATTAGTCTTGAAGCCTCAACATTTATCATGTGGTAGTGTCCACGGCCGCAAAATCTTGCTAGAGAAATATTTTATATTTATGGTACGAACTTCCATTTTTTTCAACTCACGAAATTATGAATTTGAACAGTTTTCTTTTCAATTTTTCCTCATGGTTGACCAAGCCACCGGTTGAACATTTAATGAAGTGTAAGTTATGCATTAGTTGGAAAGGGGTGGTTTAATTCTTTAAGAGTAGGTGATCAGAACGATCGCCTATGTACTATGGTCTTATTTTGTTAGAAGGTTTTAATAAAGATTTTTTTTAAAAAAAAAATTAGGTATTATACGAAAGTCTATCAGACATCTTTTAGTTAATAATTATTTTATAATTAAAATTTTTTTTTAGGGTCCCTCGATGATGTAATTTTTTTACAGCATCAATATTGTAAGTAATATTAAGCATTAGATTTAATCAACAGTGCACATTATATTTATTAATAAAAAATTTTAATTATTTTTAAAATAACATAACTGGTTAACAAAGTGGTTAAACTGTTGGGAATTCTTAAAAAAAACTGGTGGATCATGGAGTTGGTAGAAGTATGAGAAATTTCAATGACCACCCCTAGAGTTTTAAATATTCTCACATTTTCACTTGAATAACATATTTCATTTAATACACAAAATTCAATGAAATATATAAACATGCATACAAAACCTACATTCATGGGAATGTTTAATTAGACTTTTAAAGTTTATCTTACCTATGTATCTTAAACCATTCATTATCAACTTTTCATAGTTTTATTAAATAGAAATTTTAAGCAAAACAAGAAAGAGTGACAATATGTAATTAATTTGAAGATTTAATGTAAAACTCACAATTGCTAAAATAGTGCTTAAATTATATAATTAATGTTAGAAGAGAATTTGATTATCATGTAATCAAACTAATTTCAAATTTTATTTTGAAAGCATGCAAAACTAATTTCAAAATCTATTTTGAGAGCATGCAAATGGATGTAGTCTCTACTATGTGATTTTTTTAATTCTAATTTATGGCCATGGAAGAGAATTGGAAGATCCATATTTGTCCAATAGTGAAATATAAATAATAGCTCTTCAATTTCTCATGCGGTATATATATTTCATTGGCTTATTAGCATACAAAACTATATGCAAGTGTTAAAAATTGGACTACTGCATGAAATGTCATGTGATATATTTCATTTGACCTTAAATTAATTAAATGCCTATATATGGTTTACTTTTTATTTTAAAGTCTGTTATACACAGATGTTACTGACATTATATCAGACATTACAATTAATAATTACAATTATACTATACAACTGGGACCACCGCCATATATTGACATACTGAAACACTTCCCCATATATTTTTAAACCCTCTCTAATATTCGAGGGGTACCTACTCCATTCACATCATATTTCATAAGGGAGAGACTGTCTCCACTCAATTATGTTGATAATTGAGGAAGTACTGAAATTAACCCACATAAAGCTTTTATAGAGGCTCAAACTCTTGCACTCAACATTGTAAGTGTAAGGCTTCTCCCATTGGACCAAAGGCTCATTTATATATGGTTTACTTCATTAATTTAAAAATTAATTTTCACTGATATTTATATGTGACATATCAATTCATAATATATCGAGGTAATTACAATTTTAATTTCGTTTCTGTTAATAAATAGGGGTAGATAGAAGTACTCAATATGTGTGTGTGGGTATCAATTCGTATGTCTTAATGACTACAAGAAAAATCACCTCTACTAGCTTAACATATGCCTTATATGTGTTTGTAAAATATATTTTATTTGCTATGCTTTGGAGGACATGTAGTATATTATTTTATAATTCATTTTGTAATTTACAGAAAATGTGTTTAACATGTTTTTACTTTTATTATTGTCAAATGATTCTGTTTAATACATTTTATAATTTGATTTAAGGTTTAGGATCGCCGAACATATATTACACATGTACTATTAAAATGAAAATGAGAATAGGGGCTACAAAATGATACTGAACATGCCTTAAATTATTTGGAGTGTCAACCTAGAAATAAGTATCACCGTAGGCTTAAATTTATGGAACAACGACTTTTCAAGACTGTTGATCTTCCTCCATTAGCTTATTTCAGGTCTATATTTCTATTTTTTTTTAAATGGATGCAATATGATGATGAAATTGTGCTATCCGTAATGATGCACCTTTGTATTCAATAAAAATCATATGCATATTCAACAGTGAAAATATGATAACTTTGTCGTAATTTGATCATATTATAATACAATCGACTACTAAAAAATGTTTTTATATTTTTTATTACATTTTACATTAAAGTTGTCGCACATTATGAATGCAAAGCTTAATGTTTAATAACATATCACTTCAACAAAATCAACATCTTAAGTATGATGTATGATATAGAATATTGAAATAGTTATACCTAACACTCACAACAATTTATAAAAATTTATAGTGATTTATTTACAATATTTGTTCTAATTATATCCGTATTAATATCTATCTTAAAGTTAATTTTTGAATTAGTAGATTTTAATGAATCAATCGGGATAGATTAATAGTAACTTAATATTAAAAAAAATATTATACATGTTATTTTATTAATTATACTTATTGTAATATTTTATTTGTATCATATGATATTTATTATTATTTTTATCCCATTACTATATGTATATTTATTTAAGTTGTTTAAATCAAAATGTATAATAGTCATTTATGAAAATTAAGGGGTCTGTATTACCATTTATGAAACTAAGTGGACTTGTATGATTATTTGAGCAAACCTTGGGGTGTGTGTGTCTTTTTTTCAAATTAATATTAATTTAAAATTAAAAAAAAATTTACCAGGAACTTGTAAATTACATGCTACATTTTCATTAATTATTTGATTATCCATGATATTAAATGGACAATTGAGATTAAGACACTTAAAACTAATGGTCCACATTAATCCCACTATCAATGCTGTAAAAATACATACAATATCATAAAGAAATCTTTTTTTTGTGTGTAGAAAATCTATATTTGGTAAACTTAATATTAAAGAGATATGATTAATAATATTATCTAACCATTAATTAATTCATTATTAATTTTTCCAAAAAAAAAGAAGAAAATCTTTACCCTTTTAGGTTCCTAAAAAAACTTAATCATTTAATGTTAAAATCTTTGATTTTTAGAGTAATGATATAGTTACAAACTCTTGTATAAACTGATGTTGCATGATAAAATTGGTTGAATTAAATATCTTTTGGCCTATATAATTTATTTTCATTATTTTATATTTTCATTCAACCAATGAATTAATGCCACATCAATTTGTACAAAATAAATTTATACAAGAGTTTGTGGCTATATCATCACTATGATTTTTAATATTGCTTTTGATCTCTATTAAAAACCAAAAATCAATAGATGAGAAAAATTTCTTGCTCCCTCCTCTACAAAGAAAATCATCACATTCATTGGTTCATTTTAAAAAGCAAAAATTAGTTTCTTGAAACACAAAGTTCATATCTATTATATGATCATCAACTCATATTCTCAACTATCTATGTGCTACCATTATAAATATTCTATTTGAAATATTATTGTTCTTATTTATTTGTTTGTTTATTTTTGTAATGATTCTAATGGATGTAGAAAAGATATCTTCTTGAATTTTTTTCAGGTTTTTTAAAGAAATTTTTAGGATCTTTTGTATTATGGATGAAATTTAAGAATTAAATATGTAATGAATCATGTTTTTTTAAGTACTGAAACTACATAATAAAAAGGCGCTCCATAAAAAAAATTCACATAAGACCCCAAATATTCTATAATCGGCCCTATAGATGGCAAGTCGAGATTTATATACAAGTTGGATGTTTCAACTTTTCATTATTATTATTTTTTATAATGGTAAACTTGTTTATATAGTAAGGATGTACGTTCACATTTTCTGTATTTTACCTATAATTAGGCAAAAGCATTTCGCCATGCAAAAGAGTTGAACATATACCAATTACTTATATTATAAATTCCTCCACCCCCCCCCCTTCTAGTTAGGAGTTGGCCTTTTGTAGGCGATCAAACTTATCCTTCTTCATAAGCTTGATGGAGGAATTTTCTCGTAATGGAGTTCGTATCCTTATTCTCACGGTGAGCCTGATTGTTATTAAGAAAAAGTATTTACTGAGAAAAAAGAAAATTTTTATTTTATAAATTATATTTAAACAAGTTTTAATGTCTTAAAATTAAAGATTAAGTGCAATAAATGTACTCACGTATAACAACAGTGGAAACAAACATGGATATTTATTTTGATAATAAAAGAAAAGCCTAACACAAACGCCAAGACTTTACAACACGAGGGAAAGCAGTCCCTAAGCTATCACTACACAACCAAACAATGACTCCAGGAAGGGGAATTGAGAAAAAAATGGAGCCCAAGTGGTAAAGTTAATGAATAATTTGCCAGGAAGTCAGCCGCACAATTCACTTAACAATAGAGATGATTCACAGAAAACTGGCAGCTTCCAGAGAGGAGCTTCATGATGCCATTAATAAGAGGAAGGGAAGCATTAGTAACACCATTTCGTCTCTGCAAGATTTGAGTAACACACAAACTATCAACCTCAACATACAGTAAACGAATATCCTTGTTCTAAGCCATAATAAGTCCCTGATAAAGTCCCTAAAGTTTAGCCATTGTAAAAGAACACATCCCAATATTCATACTAAAACAACTAACCCAAACACCATAAACAACTCTAATTAAACCACCAGCAGACGCCCAAGTCCAATGCCTTGTGAGCACCATCCGTGTTTAATTTAAACAAGGCCAAGCAAGAGGCTTCCATCTAAAATACTTCTCCACTCTCATATACTGATTTGTATCAAAGGTTTCAAGTATTCTATAAATCTCACTCGCTCTAGAAATGATATCCATGGCCATATGAATGGCATTGATTACATAACCTTTAAAAACATACTTATTGCGCTAATGCTAAATTCTCTAAGTGCAACTCCAAAAATGCAAGACCATTCACATTGACCATTCCACAGACCATTATTCTTCACATTTTGGAATATCCATTCATGAAGGGATAAAGAAAACAAACTGCCATGGTCATTAGTTGGACACAGTTTATGCCAAATTTTCTTCACCGCAATGCAGTCACGAAGAACATGAAGAGCATCTTCAATAGCACCATTGCATCGAGGGCACGCCGTATCCACATTCGAGTTTGCCTTGAACAAGCAGCCAAAGAAACGTATGAATACTCTGCAGCCACTTCCATTTCCAAATAAGATCCCAGCACACATCATTTGCCATACTTCGCCAAAGTTGTTGATAAGCTAATTTTACCATGAAATTACTGGACTTTGAATGAGCCTAGTAGAATTGATCATCATCATTAGTAGGCCTAGGAGTCTTAATGACAGTGATCATCAGAAGCACATGATTCGGAAGCAAATGGACAAAAAGGTTCCAATTCCAGGCACCATTAGAGTTGACAAAATCAAAAACCTATCTATTAACCAACTCCTCAGGAATAGCCTCAATAGACCAATTGTATAGTGGTTTGTCCTGAGTCACCCAAATGTCCCACCAAAACTGAATTTTCCTGCCATTGTTTACATTCCACCTCAGGCCTCTAATAACTTTATTCCAAACCTGCTCAAGAGCCTTCTAGAAATATGAGTCGTGTCTTATGGGAAGATTCAAACTAAGCTCCTTTGGATTAAAAGCATACTTGGAACAAAGGACCTGCACCTAGTAATTATTTGGTGAAGATAAAATACCCCATCCTAGCTTGACTAACATAGCATCATTCATAGTCCTCAAGTTTTTCAAACCTAGGCTGCCACTTAATTTCGGTTTACAAACATCTTGCCATTGAACAATGTGAAGCTTTTTAAAGTCAGTAGTGCCACACTAAATGAAATTCTGGTAAGTTTGTTCAATTCTATTAGTAATACTCGTAGGCAATCTCATTGTCTGCATGGATTAAATTGGAATAGCATGTAGCATGGACTGAGTTAGTGTAACTCTTCTAGCAAAAGACAAGAGTTTAGCATTCCAGCCACTAAGCCAACAGTCAATCTTCTCCAACAACCCCTGATATGTAGCTTTTGTCACTCTATGAGTGAAATTGGCATTCTTATAAAATTCCCCAAATCATTTGTGACTGAAAAGCCAAACATTTCACCAATCTTTTTCATTTCCAACTGTTGCACATTCTTAGAAAAGAACACTTTAGTCTTTTGGCTGCTAACCTTCTTACCCGAACTTTTGCAAAAAGTATTAAGCACCTTCTTAATCCCATTTGCTTGATCACACGAAGCCTCAGCAATGAGAAGAAGATCATCAGAAAAAAAGAAGTTGAGTGATAGGGATACCTCTTCGGGAAAGACGAATGGGTTTCCAGTGCTTGCTTTGAACTGCTTTATTGCTTCTGTAGCTAAGTCGTTCAATACAGATCACAAAAATATACGGCGATATTGGATCGCCTTGTCTTAAGCCTCTTAACGCAGAAAAACAATCAGTGCATTCCCTAATCCACAGAATCTATATAGTAGCCAAAGAAATGTAGTCCATAATTAAATGAATGAGGTCGGAAGGCAAGCCAACTCCATGCAGCGTCTCATAAACAAACTCCCAGCTGAGACAATCATAAGCTTTCTCTATATCAACCTTGATAAGCATCTGACCACGCTTACCTTTCTTCTTCCTCATAGAATGAATGATCTCTTGAACAATAACTATATTCTCAGTGATATATCTTCTCAAGACAAAGATAGTCTGAGTCGACCCAATTAAATCAGGAAGAATTGTCTTAATTATATTGGCCACAATTTTTGTAATGGTTTTTTAGATCATTGGACAAAGGCTAATTGGCTGGTACATCCGTAAACTAGGCAGATGACCGGTTTTGGGATTAAGACTATCAAAGTTTTATTGACCTCCTTCGAAATGCAACCATTATTAAAAACCTTTTTCACCAAATTGCAAATTGACTCTCCAACAGTATCCCATTGTGATTGATAAAAGATAGCATGAAGATCATCTACTCTTAGAGTTTTAAAAGAGTGCATGCTAAAAATGGGTTGCCGGATCTTGTCATCATAAAGCATCAAAGTTAATTTCTCAATTTAGCATTCTTCCATTATTGGTAATGCACCCCTAATAGAATAAACTTTATGCCTACCCTCTTTCATAGTAAAAAGACTTTTAAAAAACCTCACGACCTGTCATGTTCTTTGATAATATCATGATCCCTAATCCATATATCTTATCAATATTGTTCCTTCTCCTCCTTTGAATAGTTTGACGATGAAAATATGATGTATTTATGTTCCCCCAAGCAATCCACTCTCTTCAAGATTTTTGAGACCATAAGAGTTCTTCTTTTAATATAATTAGCTCATGCTCATTTTTAATAGTGGCTTCTACTATTAAAAATGAGCTTGACGATGAATCTTATTCATTCTCCTCCTTTGAATAGTTTGACGATGAAAATATAATGTATTTCTGTCCCCCCAAGTAATCCACTCTCTTCAAGATTTTTGAGACCATAAGAGTTCCTCTTTTAATATAGTTAGCTCAAACTCATTTTTAATAGTGGCTTCTAGTAGTAATAGATTTCTAGAAGAATGAGTCTTTAAAGCCCGTTGAATATCACCCAGCTTAACAAGAGCTCTATACTTCCTCTTCTGAATATTGCCAAAAACTTCTTTATTCCAAGCTCGTACTTCCATCACAAATGTACTGACCGAAAGTACATAGTCACCATCTTTCTACCAATTTTTTACAACAAATTCCTAGAAACCTATTGTCACTTAGCCAAGAAACGAGGAATCTAAACGGCTTTGGATCATTCCCATGAGCTGCAATCCGAGTAAAACGAGCCAATACAGGACAATGATCAGAATTAACTCTCGACAAGTGGAGAATCTGAGACTCAAGAAACTTCACCGACCAATCATCATTACATATAACTCTATCAACCTCTTGAGAAGAGTATTATGACCTCAAGTAAAATTGGGACCTTTGAACTTAAGATCACAAAAATAGCTTCGAAGGAACCAATTTTTAAATGAGCAACCAACTCCATTAGCATAAGCTGATCTATTTTTTTTTTCAGAGGGGTGCAAAATTGCGTTAAAATCACCCCCCAAGAATCCAAGGACCTGTAATCCTTTTAGCCAATTCATCTAGATCCTTCTATAAAATGCTCCTAACCATGGGAATAGATTGACGTAAATAGCTATTATCCAATAGACAAAGCCAAACGAGTTAAAAACACTAATATGGACGAACTACTTGTGATTGATTGTAATCTCCACATTAAAACCTTCCTTCTATAGTAGCCAAATACCACCCGAGAAACCCACCGCCTCAATATGATAGGAGCAATCAAAACCACTCTTGAAAATAAAATCATCAATTTTCTTCCCACGAATCTTAGGCTCAAATAAAGCTATCATAGAAGGCTTATAACTCTGAACAAAAGTTTGAAAAGTCTTTTGAAAAGCCGAGGAAAAAACACCTTCACAGTTCTAAAATATGATAGAAAAACTCGTCATAAGTAAAATTAAAAAAGTGAAAAGGCAACCTTTACTTCTCAAGGACATCGACTTGCTGTTCAAAATCCATCTCATCTTCCTCATCCAAAGAACCTGTGGACTCCGATAAATCAGCCTCTTCATCCCCACTCTCAGCTGTATAATCACTGTCATCAGACTCATCCAACATACTAGCTCCCTCATGTTCCACAGCAGCAGGGGGATCCCCAAGAGGTTCAGTATCTGAGCCAAGAATTTTGTCATTTGGAGAGATAAACAAAGGGTTAAACCTAGTAACCGTGGAAGATATAGCCCTCCCATCATTGGAGGTAACTAGGTTGATGACATAATGTTTCGAAGGGTCTAAGATGGCTAAGGTATTCTGTTTCTGAATTTTGGTGAACTTTGCATAGGGTTGCATGTCGATACATGTATTCTGATGGTGTAGTCACATGGAGTTTTGACATAGATGAGTTTTTTTTTTTTAAATCACCCGATTTTTGGTTATTGTATTGGGTCCCGACTAATTTAGATTCGGAGTATAATTACAATTAAATCTTCTTATCCCATTCAAATGATGTATATAATAGAGATCAAACCTGAGAACTCTTCCCATTTACCCAAACCTGATTCAGTTAACCAAATGAGTTATTTAAAATGCCTATTTCATGAGAAGCCTTGTGGTCCGTGGGTTATGGGTGACTGGGATCGATTTTGAATAATCTGAGAGGTCTACTTATTTTTTGACAAGAACTTTTACGCTTAAGGTTGGCTTTGGTGGGTACTGTTTTGCACATGGCGGGTAATTTCAGGTATAGATTCCTTTAAATTATTGCTTGGGATTGCAGTACGATAATCACGATCATCGTCAAAATCTTCTTCATTCCCTAAGATGGAATAAACTGCATTTGTTAAAATTTATTTCACAATACGATATAAACATTTACATTTGAAGAAACATCAAACAGCTGCCAAAACTAGATTAAATAAATGTTAATTTAAGAGCTTAATTTCAGTTACTTGTTCAATAATAGTTTTCATTTTGGAATTTAGAGTTGTTTATGTGTTTGAATTTCAACTTTGCAAGGCATTGATCTGAAAAAAAAAATTTCTTCTATAAGTTTGACAAGCTTTTCCTTTTATAATTGGGGGTAAGTTATGATGTTTTCCTGATATAGAAGAATTATTATTATTATTACTATTATTTTTCTGGAGATTTCTAGTTTTGATGTTAAAAACTCACAAGTCAGAACATTTGATTAGATGATGAATTTTGTACATTCTGTTGGTGTTAAAAAGGACTATTATCTTTTTCAATGCAAAGGATGTACATTATAATTTCTATTAACATTGAGGTGTTTCCTCTGTCTTCTTTTACTTCTCGTTCTCCTTGTTGGGTCCTTGAGAAAGTGAAAAAGAAAATGAGAGCCTTCAAATGCATTTGTCAAAAAGCATGAACTAGCAAATGTGAGTTATTTGATATATAAATTAAAAACCAAATTAGCTGTTAGTTTTTAATATTGTTTTGAGGTAGCTACAGTCTTCCATATCATTGCATCTATCTGAGGTTCCGGTAATATGATGCATATGGTTTAGAGTCTGGTTGCAAATATGTCTTTGACTCCTTGTACATTTGTATGGTCTTGCTATTGTTGTTGTTATATTATTTTGGCAAACCTTCTGTTTCCTTCCTGTTGGACGCTCAGGTTTCATTGGTTATTATTGAAGATTTCTACAGCTACTGATGCTGGTTATGCATGTCAATCAGGTTCGAGATGCGAAGATAAAAGTATTGGGAAGCCTAAAACAAGAAACTGATGAAGAATGCTCAGACTGGAAAAAGTTGGCTGCCTCTCTTAAGGCAAGTGCTTTTCTTTATCATTTAGTAAGAAAAGGCGTTCATAATACCATTCTTAAGTATGGTTTATGCTATTTTTGGATGTCATGAAATGCTTTATTCTATGTTTCAATCATTTATTGAATGTTAAGGTTTTCCAAATTCCTTCACTGAAATCAGCTAGGGCAGTGCATGTGCCAATTTATGTCTTCTTCATATCAGGATCTCCAGTAACTCACTTGTTTGGCATTTAATGAATTTAGCTTGGCAGATTTTGCAAATGCTCTAGCAGAGAGCAAAGTTGAAGAATTGTGTTCTTTCTCTTTGGTTTCACTATTGAATTTTTGAGGATGAAATTTCTCTTTTCAATTTCTTGTTACTTTCAAGATATGATGCGAGCATCTTCTTTTGATTTTTGGAGTTTTTCTCGTTATCTTAGGCTTTAGTTAGCAGTTTGGTCTTTGGTATTGCTTTGAAATTGTCCAATATGATGTATACTTCTTTTTCATGGCAGTCTGAATACCCAAAATACACCCCATTGCTTGCTAAGATCTTGGAAGGTTTGCTTTCTCGAAGTAATGTTGGGGACAAAATCCACCACTATGAAGAAGTAAGTTCTATGACGAGCATATTGTCAATTTTAATGTACTATTATCTTACTCTTTATTCATTCTATCAAATTCATATCTGTCTATGGAGATAAGCAAGTGAATACACGATTCAAGTTGTCTTCTGAGAGAGAAACTACAATGCCCTTTGAGCAGTGCTTTGGTGTTGTGCTCTTAAAGCATGAATTTTATGGGTGAATCTTAATGGAATCTAAGATTGATTTCCTTGTTCCCTTGTGATAGTTTTTTTATTTGTTTTTGTAGTCTCATAGAAAATCAGTACTTCTCAGAACTATAAAAGGATGTACTTTTCCTTTTTGAAACTGGATATACGAATTTTCATGCGTTCCATTTCTGTCCCAGATAGGATGGGTCCAGTGAAATTAGTCATCAAACTTGCACTTATGGGTTAAAACTTTGCAGGTTATTGATGCAGCAAATGAGGTAGTTGATAGTATTGACCAAGATGAGTTGGCAAAATTCTTTTCTCAGAAAAGTGATCCTGAAGATGAGGAGACAGAGGTATGCATCCTCTATGCTCTCTCTCGCTTTTTTCCTTTTCTGTCTTTAAGAAGTAGTTAATATTCTGGCTTTGTTAGCCAATATTTTATTCCTTTTAGCTGGTAATGTTGTTATAAGAAGTTTGTTGTTTGCATTCGGTTTTTTGTTGAGTTGGCGACAACTAATTACACCATTTCTCCTTTAATGATAGAAAATCAAGAAAAAGATGGAGACAACCCGTGACCAGTTAGCGGAGGCCCTTTACCAAAAAGCACTAGCAATGTTGGAGATTGAATCATTGAAGGTAGAGCAGATTGCTTTTTCGTCATAGTATTCTTGCACATTGCCAGACATCCTTATATTCAAAAAATTGTATTTGTGACTGTGCTTTTGTTTAGTCATGTGCCTTGCACATTGAGGGGTGTGTTAGAGCTTTAACATTAGTGTTAAGCCTTTAGATATTAAGTTTTAGCTTCTGAATTATGTGGCAACTTAGCGCATAACACTCCAGGGATTAATGCACAATAGAGATAATTCAATCACAGTTACTACGACATGGAAGTTATTGTGTTGTCCACTAAGTGTTTTTGACTATTTACCTGTTACTACCAGTTTGTTTAGTCATGCTTGTATGTATGCATATGTGTCTATGCCTTTTTTGTCTATTAAGAAATTATAAACTTTCACATGCCCCATTTAAAAATGAACATAATACTTTAATTTACGGATATAATAACCTTATTATCATCGCAGGGTGAGAAGTCGGGGGCTGTAGCTGCAACCGAAGGCACAACAGATGTGGACAAGACCAGTGACAGCCAGCCAGATTTGTTTGAAGAAAACTTCAAAGAATTGAAGAAATGGGCTGATGTGAAGTCCCCCAAGTATGGTTCCCTCTTAGTGCTGCGTGAAAAACGATGTGGAAGGTTGGGAACAGCGCTGAAGGTAGTTTCGACTCATTGGTCCAGCTCTCTCCATCTGGCAAATTTATCGGACTTTAATTTCAAGCTCGTTTTATATTTCCAACTATATTAACATTTATTTTAGGCAGGCATGGCAAGCGTAGCCTTTATGTTGTGAAGCCATTCAGCATAATAGTCGCGTTGTGTAGCCATAACTTTTGGCCTTTTAACGTAATTTAATCATATTATGGCGCAGGTATTGGGTGACATAATTCAAGATGATTCAGAGCCTCCCAAGAAGAAGCTCTATGAACTGAAAATTTCTTTGCTTGAGGAGTTGGGATGGAGTCATTTGACAACATATGAGAAACTGTGGATGTACGTGCGATTCCCGCCAAGCTTGCCTCTTTTCTAGGGACTAGGATGGCTATGTTCTACGAGTTCAGACTTCATACAGAATAAATAGAGAAAAGCCAATGTTTAACATCGTTTCAATTGTTCAATAACTTGTACGTTGGTAGTTGGTCGTAAATATTTGGGCAGTGGTCATATAAAAGATTCAATTGAGAAATGTCGCCCAAAGTCGGGAATGGAGCCCTGCGTTTTCAGCTTCATTCATACCATCTCTCACCTGCAACTGACACCGTTTCTGGCCTGAACAAAGTGATTATACTTTCTCTTTTCACTTTTCAGCAAGAAAAAGTTTCAAGAAACAGATCACGTAGTTCAATTAGCTAGCTCTCTACCGTATAACGATTATTCTGAGGACTAAGAAAAAATTAACCAGCAATATCACTATATTATGTCCATAATTCGATCTCTGTCTGCTTAAATGCGAATGTGAAAGGGGCTTTTGTAATGTGGGGATTGAGTACAATATATCTTGTTTGTGGGTCGGTAGTGGCTAAGTGGATGTAGAATAAAATTGTGATTGTAACAGACTAAGGTATCGATTGCCGATGTGTTTATTTTTTTCAAAAATCCAAATGCGCTTATATGAGTTGTTTTTTAATATCTAAATATAAGTAGTATTTTGTTTGTTTTTATAAATAAAAATATTTTAATTCTAGTTATTTGGCATTTATGTTGCATAATATTCAAAAATAAGATAATCAATAGAGATATTTTTTTTATATAATATTTACTTTATGCAGATTTTTTCTATTTAGATAAAAAAAAGTCACAAAAAGTTATTTTTTCTATTTACATATAAAATATCTGAAAATTAAATATAAATTATAAAAAATAAATAAGTAAATTTAAAAAATTAAAATTAATAAAATTTTAGGCTTCACGTGTGTCATCCTGTCAAACTGCTCGAATAAAAGGAAAAAAAAAAAATCGTTGTCTCATCTCATTCTTCAGTCAAATCATAAACCCTGATGGGATGGCTGATGGGACTCGTATCATTTTATTAATTTGACCAAAGTGTGTTGACTTTAAACAAAATATAATGTACCTTTGTCTGACCATATGAAGCAATCGCTCTAAGGCCATTTTGAAACTTAGGGCTCACACACATTTCACTTATCTCAGTATGTTGTTAACCTTACGCCCTTTCATATTCACTGAATTTGTGAAGCGGCACACATCAATTTCCTGTGATATATAACTAAGAAACTAATAAAAACAAATTATTGATCAAGGACTTATTTAGTCCATTTACTATTTTGCCACCTAAAGTCATATGATTTTTGCGGGGTATGTAATTAACTATTGTCCTTCAATATATTATTGTAAGTATAAATGGCAACTAAAGTATCTAAAGGAGAATTCTATTTTTTTTTAATCAATCAACTGTAGTAAAATCGGCTTTAATAATTTTGTTTTATTAGCATAGCTATTAGCTAGATAATAATACCAATTAGAGCCTAGTAATTTTATTTCACAACGATTGTGATTTGTGAATGAAGAAGTTACAGCACCTTCCATACTTTAGAACTAGATGATAGTTAAAGAAGTAAGATTGTCAATTTCTCTCTATTGAAATTGATATATACCATTTACTCTCAGGGGCGGAGTTCAGGCGAAAATTCTACGGGGGCCAAATTTAAACTTTTAATTTTTATGTTATTATATATTAGTGATTTAGTAGGCTTGGTTGATTTGTTTCTTATTATTTTGATGTTATCATTAGTTGCCTTAACAGTAAAATTATGATATTATCTAATATATTAACTTTATACATTAATTGTGCAGGGGTCAATATGGACATTTTACACTAACTTTTCATATTTTATTTATAAACCCTAATTTTTTTAAAAATTCTGCAAGGGTCATGGTACCCTCTAGTCTTATATGGCCTTCACCCCTATTTACTCCTTTACAATTTTCATAATATCTAAAAATCTCGTTGGCACGAAAAGTTTAAAAGAAAAGAGCGGTCAATAAGTCATTGTTTGATAATTTATCTTAGGAATATAAAATATAAATTTATTACAAGAATAAGAAAAATATATAATTATTAATTTTTTATTCACGCTGAAACATATATTTTCTAATTTCTAGTACTCAAATTTCTTTAGTCAATTTTTTTATATGATTTATTTAATTTATAATAAATATGAATAAAATTATATTTAAAAATAAAGATAATATTGTGAAATTATGCTACCGATGAATTATTTTAGATATTATGAGAACTATAAAGAAATAAGTGGTATTTGTAAATTACAGTTGGGCACTCTCCCGTCAAAGAATAGTTTTGGTAAATGCAGTACACGGAAAAACCGCATATTCTTTGTACGTGTTTGGACTGTGTACGTCTCAAATCAATGTTGATTCTTGGCTTTCAACAACATTTATCATGCGAGCCCATGGCCGCAAAATTTTAATAAAAAAATATCCAACTTTTTTTCCTTCTTTCAACTCAATAAAATATAATGAATTACCTGAAACGTGGTTTGTGATGCCGATTTTAAGAAAATAATTAATTTTCCGTTATTACATAATAAAATCATCAAAAATGACACCCAAAGTTTCAACGACAGACATACTGAATAAAACATATGAAAAGAGATTCATATGGATATGGGAGATTTCATTGCTTATATATTAAACTATTTTCTAATCCAATGCGACTACGAATCAATGAGTCAACGTGTGGGGAAACAAAAAGGGAAGTTAACTAGTTATTTATCTTGAAACGTACCACAAATATATGAGGAGTAATTGGAAGCACCTCTCTATTAATATTAATCATATTCCATGTTACACGATGATGCTAGCCACAAAGAAACACAGACATTATTTCTATAAATTTGTGGCAAAAACACTACATTAATATATTAAAACAAAATATAGAACTTGGGTAAGACTAAATTTATAGGGGTTTGACTATGAGAGGCAGCCCATGAGTAGGCCTGAGGGAGAGCAAAATTGAAGGAGAATGACAATAAGCTGGAGATAGTTGTAAAGAAAACCTAGACAAAATTAGGGTTAATACAACCTTATACTCAATGGTTGTCAAATTCCTCCCAACACACATCCTCCCTCCGAATCCAAAGGGCAAAAATCCCATCTTCTCCTTGCACCCACCGTAAAGTTGATCGTCCCTAAACCTCTCCGGCTTGAACTCGTGCACGTCGTCCCCCCACAGAGCTCTGTCGTGGTGCATGGAGACCACATCAATCCACACGTTGGTTCCTTTGGGGATTGTCAGGCCGTCGACTCGAATATCTTCACGTACTTGCCGTTGCACGTTTGGTGCTGGTGAATATAGCCGTAAAACCTCACTCATCACCCATCCCATCTGCACCAATAAACACATGCACTAATATTGTAAGACTGGTCGGTGATTGTAACTCGATATCTAAAATGAAAAAGAAAATTTAAAGATGAAATTTGAAAATGTCTCAATGGCGCTGGCGAGAGCTAGCATAGCACGCGTGTATGCGTAATTAATTTATGCCTGCAACAAACATTTTTCAACGAGTAAACTGTAAAAGCAAAAATGGCCTCTAGATTCTTCGTAATAAAAAGGCTGGCGACTGTTTTGCTTTCGGCCGGGGAAAACAATTGGGGTGCTGCCACGTGTCATTCTGACTTGTGACAGTAAGATATGATACGACACCAAAAATCCAAAAAGTTATATTTTGTAACTATATGTAATGCAATGTGTATACACTTGTGACAGCGATATTTCATGATTCTTGAACCCAAAGCCATGACGACATGTTATGCGTTAACATGTCTTTATTTATTTTTCCACGCGCTTCAACGCGTGGAATTCGCTTGGCTGCTTTCTCCGGGCTGACCGCTTGACCTTCGATTACTTTGAAGTACAGCTATTTTGTTTGATAGGTATCTCCATTCAAAGAGTTACACTATCTATTTATTTTATTGAACAAAATAAATCAACAACAATCACAAATTTAGGTATAAAAATTTTAATCTTCTTAAAAGAATTATACAGTGTATGTATAAATATAAATGAGTTAGAGTACATACCAATATTTCTTGTAAGTATTTTAATATAATAGTGAGTAATTTATTGTGTAGGGCATACTAATTTTTTCAAATTCCATGCAACACATGATATACAATATATTTTCCCCCCTGGAAAATTAACCAAAAGGACAAGCACTCAAGCAAACATATTATGCAATGACCATGTGATAAAAGAATAAGTTACCTTCTTTAGACCAGCAAGCATTTGGAAATCAATTTCTTTATCTCCTATCACTTCCCTAATCTCCTCTCTAAGCTGGTTTTGCCACTCCTGATTCATGGCCAAAAGCAGCAATGTCCATGTCAGGGCCAACGCCGTCGTTTCATGGCCACCAAAGAAGAAAGTCTTGCACTCATCCACCAATTCCCTTGTTGTTAATCTCTTGCCTCGCCCCCCCTCTATTTCGTTATCGGCAAGCAATAATCCGAGCAAGTCCTTGGAAGGATACCGGTTACCGCATTTTTTTCGAGCATCTATGATCGATAGAAGCAGGCTATCTATTTCATCACCAAGCTTCTTGGCCTTTAAGGTTTGTTTAGGGTTCAAAAATTTGCTAAAAGGGACACCCACGTAGCGGTTTGTTTTGAAAAGTGCAACCTGCACGGCTCTTAACTTGTCGAATACTATACTGCCATCATCATAGCTTAAACCAAAGCTGGTTTTGGCTATGATATCTCCCGCCGTTGATGTGATCTCCCTCTCGACGTCGATTTCCGGTTTGCCGGAATCTATAAGCGCACTCCATCTCTGTAGCATTTTAGATGTGGACTCCACCATTAAGCTTGCCATAGCCTATATAATAAATATAATTATTGGGTGGATACTTGATATTGAGTAACACACACAGAGAAAGAGAAACCTAGTGATTATTAAAGATTGAAGTTCACCACTTTAAGCACTCAAAAATAAATTTAAAAAATAAAAAAAAAGGAAGGGATATCAGCCATTGCTTATTTTAATTTAGTTGTTTATTTATTTTAAAAATCAACACATAGTGTGATGCCATTTTATAGTTAAAATATTCATCGTTGTAGTTTTCCACATAATATTACATCGTCAATATTAGAATAGTATCTTCCATGCATCCCCAAAAATGAAAAAATGACAATAGAGCTTTCAGTACTGTCTATATATGTCTACCTTCAAGTTAGCTGGAGAAAATGCCGGCGTGATGACGTGGCGATGATGAACCCAATCTTCACCTTCAGCCATAAGCAGACCTTTACCAAACATAGGTTTCCTGTCATATTTAAACACATTAGGCTTCCCCCAGCTCTTCCCCACAATCCCTGTAGACATTCTTTTAAGAAACTCTGGCTCTGCAATGTACAAAAACGGCTCTGTCCCCAGCCAGTAGATGAACACTTTCCCTGCCCATGCAAATACAAATTTATTATCAATCATCTAATTAACAATTTATTATCACACAAATAGTTGAAATACAAGGGAATTGTGTCCGACTTACCATGCGACTGCTGCCACTGAGCAAAGTAAGGGAACGCAGCTGAGTGTATATCATGCGAGATAATAGTATTTGAAGATTCCACTGAAGAAGATGAAGAATCTTTATTCTTCTTCTTCATTTCATTAATATTCCCTAAAGGGAATTTTGGGGTTGGCCCTTTGAAGCCACTCCTCGTAAGCTTTTGATATGTTATAGCCGGCAATATCCAGCAAGAAAATATCACTCTGAAGAACAAATATGCAAGAAACAATATCAAAGTTACAAAAGATAATAATTGAACCAAACCCATCTCTCAAATCAAAGCTTATTGAGTCTTTCTTTGTTAATATTTGCGAGTGTTGATAGAAAATGAAAATCCCCAAACGGGTATTTATAGATGCAGATGTCGGAATTTTGACCATTTTAAAGAAGACACGAACGCTGTTTATGAATCAGGTTTGAATATTTTCAAGTCTATGTTATGCTTGTCTTATATTATCATATAATAAATTGTTGCTTTTACATATTGTTTTTGTCAACTTGGGCGCTTTGGTTTCTAGGTGTAAACGCCGCCTATATCTTTTTTCAATTGGTTTCGGCCAATGAGCGGATTCCACGTATGACGCTTTGACCGGTCGTGCATAGTTGGACGGCTTCCACGTGGAATTTGCCAAACGAAACGATTTTCTTGAACGTTAACAAACCAATCAACGTGATTTACATAAAAGTTTTGTTAATTTAATTACGTTCTCTCCATTTTCGCGAGCGGTGATTTCACAAATTCTATAGTTGGAACATTGACTTTTATAATTCGTATATTAGAAATGAGAATATTTGCGTCAAACTCAAAAGTCTAATTATAGTCCTATTACGACTAAAAAATCATGTGAAAACGTTCATCTATACACACATAATAACATGAAGGCACTAAAGAAAAATAATCAAGAGGCCTTAATTTTATTAACTTTTTTTTAAATCAAGTTTATTGACATTTTACTAAGAGTAGTACTAGGTGTAGAGAAGCACGAAAGAAAGATGAGAGAATTTTGTCCTCTCTCTCTACCATTTTTTTCTTTATTTCTCTCGTCTTTCTCTCGTGCTTCTCTTCACCAAGCATTTTCCTTTTACTAATGCATTGATTTAAGTTTTATTGGTTTTTTAATATTATATCAGTCTACTTATATTAGCCTTCGAACAGTATGTAACACTAACTTTAAGCATTTTGGGAAAGGCTCTTGTATTTACAATGCCAAATTTGCCCGAAATCTTTGCAGATAAACTATATATATTTATGGTCCCCGGATAATCAATAATAATAGGTTAGATCCATTTTCACATATTTAGAGAAGGAAAATGATAGACAGCCAAGATGGTGGTAGACTAGGTTATAGTTTTGTAAATAAAATCCGTAAATTCATATGAGATTATTGTTGCTCTTCTGCTGCCATCAATTGTCTAATACTTTTGTCCAACTATCAGTGATTTCGTTAACACCAGAGTACTCTTAAAGCACCTTTAATCAATAAACGGAAGGTCGATTGGTTGATAAAATGTGAATTAAGGAGAGATTATAAACGATCCCAGCTGTAAAGAATCGAAAAGATTTATCCAGTGATATAAAGTTGATTATAATTCCCACTTTTTCGTGAAAGAAAGAAGATACGAATTATCTTGTTATAAAGTGGGTGTAAATGTTAGAATTTGAATGTTAGAATTTGTTAAAGTATCCCATAAGTCCAATCTTTCTACGCGTTATGGGGTTTCATAGTGTATGGTATTTTCGGTCAAAGCTATATCATGATAAATTTCAAAGCTCAGTTTCTGTTGTATAGCTCTCCAAATCAAAATCGAAAGTGAGTAGTTTGTTTTATCTTTTACCAGGATACTCTCATAAATCTTTTGTTAATTTTGACAAATACAATCACGTGATTGTAGGCAATGATCATAAAAAAAACATATGTTTGTCAAAAGATCCTTCAAAACCTATATGTTTAGACTATAAAAGGGTCCCTTTAAATTTTCTTAGCCAAATCGTTAATTATACAAACGGGACAATATTATTGGTGACATATGGCCCACGAAGTTCTCTACTTTCGTTAAAATCTTTCAATTCTTTTACATATAGATAATTCATTTGGAAAAATCTGATATATAGCTCTAAATTTCCACAATGGCAACAAAGATACAACAAATTTAATTATTTATACCATCAATGATATAATTCTAGCTCTAAAACCTCTAAATACAACAAATTTTACAGGTAAAGAGCGGTTTTCTTAAAACTTAAGTTCTAGGTTTGAACTTCACTAGTGTTCGTGCATTAATAAAGCTAAATAAATAAATCAATCCAAATTCATATGAATATTTACTTCAATAACAGACCATTATTATTATTACTACCTTATTAAGCATGCATATGGAGACATATACCGATGTATATATATTCCAGCGGTATTAAAGAGAGAGTTTGGGTGCATTTCATTAGTTCTTTAATGAAATGCTTAGGATTTCAGTGCCTTCATTCAAAGTCAACATTAGCAACAATATGGTCTAAAGTTTATTTATTTATTTATTTTCACTTTATATATGTGTGTGTGTGTGTGTGTTTGTAATCTTAACTGTTTATTTCTGCTTTCTTTTTTTGGTCATGTTTTTCTACTCGTACTCCATTATCTATATTGTCTCAGCTTGATGAAACTAAAAACACTCGAGAAAGGGAGCTATATGTGTATTCTTTCTATTTCCTTTCTTTCAAGAAGGCAAATTTCTCCTCCCACCCATTTACTTCACCTAGTAAGGAAATTAACTATTGGTTTCTAATTAATCTATCTTATCATGCATGTGTGTGAATGCATGTGTCAGTATATAACTATTGGTTTCATAATATGTACCTTATTAGCTCATGCTCTTAGCCAAACAACTTTTTTGCCATTGAACGTACTGGTATCCCACATACTCATTTTCTTTCAATTATTTCAATAATAATGATACTACTATTACGAAGTTGGGAGAAATAGAAAGTTTGAATTTATTAAATGTAAAACTTAAATTTTATGAAAAAATTTGAGAGAGAAAGATGCGTTGAGCTATTGTACAATTATATAAGGATGAAATAAACTATTAAAGCAAACTATAAGAATGTAAAGTGCATTTGTTTTAGATCCACATATCACATGTCACATGAGTCATGAGGAACCTTGTCAGGACTCTTGCATTAATATTATTGTTGAATGAATAATGCTAAGAATTCAGATATTTCAATGCCAACTTGTATTTTAACTATTGTGACATTTATACAATGGATATCATACTTGTAATTTTACTAGATATGAAATTTATTATTTAACAATAATCTTATAATAAAAAAATTCTTAATTATAATAAAGTGATGGGCAGATAAAAAAATAAAAAAAAATACAAATTTCAATAATCACTAAAAAGTAAATAAAGCGAGTGTAAATCACATTTTTTTGCAATAATTACCAAAAGAAAGATAAAGAGAATGTATTGGTTGCCGTCCAGGTTGATAAGGATTTCTTACCGAAGTAATTCTAGAAAAGTTGTTTCTCTATTTCAACTTGGCTTGATGAAGATGCCGTGAAGGCTTTGTGTTTGTCATCTGTGAGCACGAAGATACTCTCGCCGGCCCCTACAACATGGGAATTTTGGTTGGGATCATATCGAAAATTTTCATTTCCACGTTTCAAACGTGGATCTTAATGAAGGTCTTGAAATGCATGTAATAACAAAAGAAGCAAAGCCATGGCGACATGCTATATATCTTCTTAAGTTTAAATATAAATCTTGAAAATATTTCGAAGTAAAATGCTCAAATGACAATTGTTTGACAAAGTGTCAAAGGCATGATTTTGGGTCTATTCTTTACATAGAAAGACCTAAGTCTATTTTTTATAAAGAATAACCTAAGTCCATTCTTTATAGATAGATAAGAGAATGACTTAAGTTTATTCCTTATAAACAAATAAGATAATGAATTAGATAAGAGAATAAATTAAGTCTATTCCTTATAAATAAGAAAGATAATAAATTAGGTTCATTCCTTACAGGTAAGAGAATGACCTACGTCTATATCTTTATAGATAGATAAGAGAATGACTCAAGTCCATTCCTTACAAATAGATAAGATAATAACTTAAATCCATTTTTTACAAATAAAAGAAAGGTCTAGGCACATTCTTTACATATAAGAGAATAGAATGCTTTTATAAAGAGGTGCTTAGGTCTATTTTTTTATAAGGAACGATAGAGGTCAATTCTCTACAAAAAAAAAAAAAATACCTAACTCTATTCTTTATAAATAGTGACCTAGGTATTTAGAAATATATCTTGTTAAAAATGCTTTAAGGCCATTCTATACAAGTATGGATTAGAACGAATTAGTTAGAAAAAATTTTGTAAGCGCTAGGCAAAGACTTTACAAAAATTCACTTGTGCGCAATATGATGCAAAATCAATCCTCCTAGTGAGGAAACATAAGAGCTAAAGTCAAGATCAAAGACTTAAAAATCAGAACAAATGTCCAAAGTAGGTTTGTTATGAACAAGTCTTGACACATGTTGATAGGTGTTCTTATGCATAGATTTTGTAGACACTTGTCAATGTTACATGTCATGATAACTACTCCACCTCATACTTCAAATTACCTATATAAAGGTAAAAACATCCCACATTTGAAGGTAAGAATAAAATGAATACAAAAATGTTGTCTATCACTTTAGATTTCTCTTTCTCTAAAAATTGAGTTTAAAGGCTGATTGGAGTATTGGAGGGTTTTTAACGGTAACTTTGGCAACCATTGATCATTTTTTCTTTTGCAAAACTTGTGACCAAATATATATGTGTGTGTGATTTGAAGACCACTTCTCAAGAAAAAATAGATTGTGAAGTTTAATATAAAAGAATGACCGACACAAAAAATAAGTTATTATATGTTGAGCTCAAATTTCCATCAACAATAGTAATATATAAACATTTTTTTAACCTAGGTGTTTTGTTGACTTAAAAATAAGAAGAAATCAAGAAAAATAGTAAGCGATTGGAAAAGAAAATCAAGCACCCATGTGACAACGTTAATTTACACCGATATGAGACAATATGGCGTAATCAACTGATGCATAATTATGAGTTTATGACAACAATCAGCAAATTATGATGTACAAATTAATATGACAAGGATCATATAAAACTAGGATCGTTATCATTAATCGTGACAAGAAAATGAAAGAAAACACCCCAAGCTATGACATTTATTCTCTATATTTTGTCTTTACTTACCAATTGAGCATTTGTACCGTTGTGATCTATCTTATGTATTCATTTATTTTAAGGATATAGATGTTTACCCCCAAAAAAAAAAGTATAGACGTTCACAAAAATCAATTTATACATTACTTTAAAAAAATTAATCTAACTTAAAATGTTAATTGGGAAATCATCATCAAAGTCCAATTCACCCTGCTTTTCTCTTTTACAATTACAAAACAATTTGGGGCTGCGTGGTTTTTAACTTCAAATAATGCGGCCGGCTATGTAGTCTCCAGCGGTTGAGGATATATATATATTTTTAATATGAATTCTACTAAAATCTTAAAAATTTATTATTTCATGTACTATGTAGCACATTTTGTATTTAAATAATGAAATTCTCATTTTACTTATGGGATCACATGTAGTTATCACAAATGGATATTGAAGCAACCACCTTTTTATTAGGGTAGTTTCATTTTCCAGAAAATTCATGTGCTTTGCTGTTTTACACAAGGGACAAGCTTAGTGGCAGTGGCACCCTCTATTGCTTGAACAAAAACTCTGAATATTGCTCTACATTTGATGTATCATGTTATATACTGAACTCATCATTTTATATAATATTGTATAAATGAATTAACCCGCAATGATGGTAGAGTGGCATTCCCACTCCACCACTTTTCTCGGTGCCAATGAGCATGATATGGCTCTTTCTCCGACTCCAATATTAAAGTCCCTTGACCAGCAAGTTAATTTTTTTCACTCGGGTTTGAAAAATTCAAAGCCCTAATAAAGTAAAAGAAATGCTATGGAACTTTAACTACTCTTTTTATTTGAGGTAGGTGGTTGACATAATTTTTCCTTATCTATAATATTAAGAATTTGTATTTTCTTATTTTTGTGAATAAAAAAATATATACTTAGTTTATCATTCGAGATTGACAACTAATTCTGAAATAATTTTTTTTATCTACTACTAGAGAGTTATAATTTTATCTACTCACTATCTATTTTTTTAAAAAAAGTTTTCTTAAATTATATTTAATGTAACTTATAACTATGTAACATTGACTTGCTCATATACTTAACTCGATTTTTTATTTTTATATTATTTTATCTTATTGTAAGTTATTATTAAATATGACTTACTCAAACCATTTAAAAAAATAAACTAAAAAATGCTAAATGAAACCCTGCTAGTAACCCTACGAATAGATAGTGTAAGTTTAAATTAATATTAATGTTCCACCGGTCCAAGCTCCTGCCCACAAATCATAATAAATAAATCATCCATTGTGTTAATTATTGTGCTTTGACTACTGACTCTATTTGATTAGTGGGTTGCAAAAAAAAACTTAGCTTATTGTTTTTACAGATGTTGAGGGTATTTAATTAATAACTACCTTCTTTATAAAAAAAAATGAATAACTACCAAAATCTAAGGGCTTCAAATATAATACATAATGATAAACCCAATCCACCAGTCAAATCATAGTGGTCTGTCGCTCTTTGATGCGACTCCTTATATCAATTTACGTTAGTGGTTGACCTACCTCGAGCAATTGCCTCAATTCACTAGCTTTATGTGTAAGTTAATCATGATACCAGCACTCGAAGGGTTTTAGCCAAAGGCTTAGATTTATTGTTATTTAAGGACCGTTCAAAATCCAATCCTATTTGTTCAATTTACCACATCCACAAAAATTTGATGAGTAAAAATTATATTTGTGATTGACGGATTAAATTGGATCGAAATTTGAAAATTTATAGTTAATAGACTGGATATTGATTACTTCTATCAATCAATAAAAACAATAAATTCGTAAAAATTATTTAATTAAAAAAGTATAATGTGAAATTACTATTTACTAATAAATAAATAAGTTAAAATATAATTATTTTAACACTATATTAATGTAATACTTAACACTATATATCTTATCTAATAATAATATAAAATAAAATATATTTAAATAATTAAATAATTATATAAATAAATATAGCTTTCTAAACAACAAAAATTCTAAAGTTAAAATTTATATTGTTAATATATTTTTTTTCAAATTGACATTTTTTTTGTCTTACATGTATAGAGATTTTGTGAGTTGACAATAATATATTTGATGTAGCTTGATAACATTTGATGAGATAGTAAGTAAGGGTAAATATTTATAGATTATAAATATTTATTAGTATTAAAATAAATATTTTTATTTGTTATTTATTTAATTTTAATTATATCTATTTTGTTCAAGTTAAAGTAAGAAATACAAATTGGAGATAGACATTTTTGACAGATCATCCAAGCTCTCAAGTTTCAACATTTGTATAGGTTTAAATTCATAATTTAGTTAACTTTAATGTATTATTTTAAAAAAATGAGATTTTTTTTCTTTATAGTGTGTTATATTTTAAAATTTCGAATGTATTATTCTATCTTTATTTAAAAATTAATTTTATTTAAATTTTATTCAATTTTAAATATAATCAATCTTAAAATTATGTCCATATTATTATTTTTATTTAATTAGTCTGTAGGTTGAACAAAATAAAAAACTTTAATTCACAAATCAATCTACAAAATGGTGGATTAAACATAGACTGAATTAAATTTGCATATAATCTACAGACATATAAATTAAATTTAGATTAAATTTCACCAATATGTGGATTAAATTGAATTAAAAATCTATAATCTATAAAATTATGAATCGGATATAAATATAAATTAGTATTCAATTCCCAAAATTTAGTCCACAAACACCCTATTATTGCTCCCCATGAGTAATTCACCCCCTACTCTTATCCCAAAATTGGGAAACTGCCGTATAATAGACATAATTGTGTTCATGAATAGCTAAAAGTCCATCCGCTTTCTCTGTTGAATAACTTTTTTTGGGCATGAAATTAAGCAGCTCGATCGCGACAGTGGCAGCAATTAATGACTGCATCTTTGTTTGAAAAATGATCTACAAGCACCGACACGGTTCTAGTAAAATTTCATCTACATACCTACGTACAACTTCGCATAATTCATTTGAAACATGCGATTAAGGTCCAAGATTTGATTTGATGATAGAATTCTTTTATTAGTTAAGCTCATAATAAGGAATACATACGAAAGACATTTTAACCTCCAAATTAGACTTTGATCAGAGAGAAACTAGAGAAAAAAAAAAGGACTTTGCCTTCTATATATTAACCCCTTCAATAGTAGTGACACAACTGATGCTATTAAGAAATATTATGTTATATTTGATTTTAGTGAGTCGTGTGTTTGCCAAGCCTATGCACACTACCCCTTTTGTTGTGACCATCCTTCCTTCCTTTGTCTGTCTTGCAAGACTCAATAAGCGAAGTTGCCAACAAAACTCACTTGGAGATCTCTCTCTCTCTCTCTTAAAAAAAGAAGTAATTACTTATAAAATTTAGCTTTATTGCACTATCTAAGCTTTTAATTGTTTTTTGTTAAGCCTTTTCCTTCTTAATAATGGATTACGAATCATTTTCGTTTTTGGCATGGCAGCACGCTTTGGTTTGAAATTATGCTCCAACATCACCGAAAGAGTTGTAAAAATTGTGACATCTTGATAAGAAGATTCAGGTAGAATAGTGGACGGTTAAGATGTACAAATAATGAATAATGAATAATTTCATACAAATCTATAACTGCTGCTCGGAGCTGAGAGAGACCTATCATTTGATCGGCGTATGTAAAGATTTTGGATCCAAAAGCTAGATGAATTATTTAGCACCACGATGATGGTGAGGACTGTTGTGAAGACTGTGATAAGGACGTGGAATTCTAACATTAAAAAGCCGCATTTTTCCCCTCTACGTGTTTGGACCATATATATTAGTCTTGAAGCCTCAACATTTATCATGTGGTAGTGTCCACGGCCGCAAAATCTTGCTAGAGAAATATTTTATATTTATGGTACGAACTTCCATTTTTTTCAACTCACGAAATTATGAATTTGAACAGTTTTCTTTTCAATTTTTCCTCATGGTTGACCAAGCCACCGGTTGAACATTTAATGAAGTGTAAGTTATGCATTAGTTGGAAAGGGGTGGTTTAATTCTTTAAGAGTAGGTGATCAGAACGATCGCCTATGTACTATGGTCTTATTTTGTTAGAAGGTTTTAATAAAGATTTTTTTTAAAAAAAAAATTAGGTATTATACGAAAGTCTATCAGACATCTTTTAGTTAATAATTATTTTATAATTAAAATTTTTTTTTAGGGTCCCTCGATGATGTAATTTTTTTACAGCATCAATATTGTAAGTAATATTAAGCATTAGATTTAATCAACAGTGCACATTATATTTATTAATAAAAAATTTTAATTATTTTTAAAATAACATAACTGGTTAACAAAGTGGTTAAACTGTTGGGAATTCTTAAAAAAAACTGGTGGATCATGGAGTTGGTAGAAGTATGAGAAATTTCAATGACCACCCCTAGAGTTTTAAATATTCTCACATTTTCACTTGAATAACATATTTCATTTAATACACAAAATTCAATAAAATATATGATTTCAATGAAATATATAAACATGCATACAAAACCTACATTCATGGGAATGTTTAATTAGACTTTTAAAGTTTATCTTACCTATGTATCTTAAACCATTCATTATCAACTTTTCATAGTTTTATTAAATAGAAATTTTAAGCAAAACAAGAAAGAGTGACAATATGTAATTAATTTGAAGATTTAATGTAAAACTCACAATTGCTAAAATAGTGCTTAAATTATATAATTAATGTTAGAAGAGAATTTGATTATCATGTAATCAAACTAATTTCAAATTTTATTTTGAAAGCATGCAAAACTAATTTCAAAATCTATTTTGAGAGCATGCAAATGGATGTAGTCTCTACTATGTGATTTTTTTAATTCTAATTTATGGCCATGGAAGAGAATTGGAAGATCCATATTTGTCCAATAGTGAAATATAAATAATAGCTCTTCAATTTCTCATGCGGTATATATATTTCATTGGCTTATTAGCATACAAAACTATATGCAAGTGTTAAAAATTGGACTACTGCATGAAATGTCATGTGATATATTTCATTTGACCTTAAATTAATTAAATGCCTATATATGGTTTACTTTTTATTTTAAAGTCTGTTATATACAGATGTTACTGACATTATATCAGACATTACAATTAATAATTACAATTATACTATACAACTGGGACCACCGCCATATATTGACATACTGAAACACTTCCCCATATATTTTTAAACCCTCTCTAATATTCGAGGGGTAGCTACTCCACTCACATCATATTTCATAAGGGAGAGACTGTCTCCACTCAATTATGTTGATAATTGAGGAAGTACTGAAATTAACCCACATAAAGCTTTTATAGAGGCTCAAACTCTTGCACTCAACATTGTAAGTGTAAGTCTTCTCCCATTGGACCAAAGGCTCATTTATATATGGTTTACTTCATTAATTTAAAAATTAATTTTCACTGATATTTATATGTGACATATCAATTCATAATATATCGAGGTAATTACAATTTTAATTTCGTTTCTGTTAATAAATAGGGGTAGATAGAAGTACTCAATATGTGTGTGTGGGTATCAATTCGTATGTCTTAATGACTATAAGAAAAATCACCTCTACTAGCTTAACATATGCCTTATATGTGTTTGTAAAATATATTTTATTTGCTATGCTTTGGAGGACATGTAGTATATTATTTTATAATTTATTTTATAATTCATTTTGTAATTTACAGAAAATGTGTTTAACATGTTTTTACTTTTATTACTGTCAAATGATTCTGTTTAATACATTTTATAATTTGATTTAAGGTTTAGGATCGCCGAACATATATTACACATGTACTATTAAAATGAAAATGAGAATAGGGGCTACAAAATGATACTGAACATGCCTTAAATTATTTGGAGTGTCAACCTAGAAATAAGTATCACCGTAGGCTTAAATTTATGGAACAACGACTTTTCAAGACTGTTGATCTTCCTCCATTAGCTTATTTTAGGTCTATATTTCTATTTTTTTTTAAATGGATGCAATATGATGATGAAATTGTGCTATCCGTAATGATGCACCTTTGTATTCAATAAAAATCATATGCATATTCAACAGTGAAAATATGATAACTTTGTCGTAATTTGATCATATTATAATACAATCGACTACTAAAAAAATGTTTTTATATTTTTTATTACATTTTACATTAAAGTTGTCGCACATTATGAATGCAAAGCTTAATGTTTAATAACATATCACTTCAACAAAATCAACATCTTAAGTATGATGTATGATATAGAATATTGAAATAGTTATACCTAACACTCACAACAATTTATAAAAATTTATAGTGATTTATTTACAATATCTGTTCTAATTATATCCGTATTAATATCTATCTTAAAGTTAATTTTTGAATTAGTAGATTTTAATGAATCCATCGGGATAGATTAATAGTAACTTAATATTAAAAAAAATATTATACATGTTATTTTATTAATTATACTTATTGTAATATTTTATTTGTATCATATGATATTTATTATTATTTTTATCCCATTACTATATGTATATTTATTTAAGTTGTTTAAATCAAAATGTATAATAGTCATTTATGAAAATTAAGGGGTCTGTATTACCATTTATGAAACTAAGTGGACCTGTATGATTATTTGAGCAAACCTTGGGGTGTGTGTGTCTTTTTTTCAAATTAATATTAATTTAAAATTAAAAAAAATTTACCAGGAACTTGTAAATTACATGCTACATTTTCATTAATTATTTAATTATCCATGATATTAAATGGACAATTGAGATTAAGACACTTAAAACTAATGGTCCACATTAATCCCACTATCAATGCTGTAAAAATACATACAATATCATAAAGAAATCTTTTTTTTTTGTGTAGAAAATCTATATTTGGTAAACCTTAATATTAAAGAGATATGATTAATAATATTATCTAACCATTAATTAATTCATTATTAATTTTTCCAAAAAAAAAGAAGAAAATCTTTACCCTTTTAGGTTCCTAAAAAAACTTAATCATTTAATGTTAAAATCTTTGATTTTTAGAGTAATGATATAGTTACAAACTCTTGTATAAACTGATGTTGCATGATAAAATTGGTTGAATTAAATATCTTTTGGCCTATATAATTTATTTTCATTATTTTATATTTTCATTCAACCAATGAATTAATGCCACATCAATTTGTACAAAATAAATTTATACAAGAGTTTGTGGCTATATCATCACTATGATTTTTAATATTGCTTTTGATCTCTATTAAAAACCAAAAATCAATAGATGAGAAAAATTTCTTGCTCCCTCCTCTACAAAGAAAATCATCACATTCATTGGTTCATTTTAAAAAGCAAAAATTAGTTTCTTGAAACACAAAGTTCATATCTATTATATGATCATCAACTCATATTCTCAACTATCTATGTGCTACCATTATAAATATTCTATTTGAAATATTATTGTTCTTATTTATTTGTTTGTTTATTTTTGTAATGATTCTAATGGATGTAGAAAAGATATCTTCTTGAATTTTTTTCAGGTTTTTTAAAGAAATTTTTAGGATCTTTTGTATTATGGATGAAATTTAAGAATTAAATATGTAATGAATCATGTTTTTTTAAGTACTGAAACTACATAATAAAAAGGCGCTCCATAAAAAAAATTCACATAAGACCCCAAATATTCTATAATCGGCCCTATAGATGGCAAGTCGAGATTTATATACAAGTTGGATGTTTCAACTTTTCATTATTATTATTTTTTATAATGGTAAACTTGTTTATATAGTAAGGATGTACATTCACATTTTCTGTATTTTACCTATAATTAGGCAAAAGCATTTCGCCATGCAAAAGAGTTGAACATATACCAATTACTTATATTATAAATTCCTCCACCCCCCCCCCCCCCTTCTAGTTAGGAGTTGGCCTTTTGTAGGTGATCAAACTTATCCTTCTTCATAAGCTTGATGGAGGAATTTTCTCGTAATGGAGTTCGTATCTTTATTCTCACGGTGAGCCCGATTGTTATTAAGAAAAAGTATTTACTGAGAAAAAAGAAAATTTTTATTTTATAAATTATATTTAAACAAGTTTTAATGTCTTAAAATTAAAGATTAAGTGCAATAAATGTACTCACGTATAACAACAGTGGAAACAAACATGGATATTTATTTTGATAATAAAAGAAAAGCCTAACACAAACGCCAAGACTTTACAACACGAGGGAAAGCAGTCCCTAAGCTATCACTACACAACCAAACAATGACTCCAGGAAGGGGAATTGAGAAAAAAATGGAGCCCAAGTGGTAAAGTTAATGAATAATTTGCCAGGAAGTCAGCCGCACAATTCACTTAACAATAGAGATGATTCACAGAAAACTGGCAGCTTCCAGAGAGGAGCTTCAGGATGCCATTAATAAGAGGAAGGGAAGCATTAGTAACACCATTTCGTCTCTGCAAGATTTGAGTAACACACAAACTATCAACCTCAACATACAGTAAACGAATATCCTTGTTCTAAGCCATAATAAGTCCCTGATAAAGTCCCTAAAGTTTAGCCATTGTAAAAGAACACATCCCAATATTCATACTAAAACAACTAACCCAAACACCATAAACAGCTCTAATTAAACCACCAGCAGACGCCCAAGTCCAATGCCTTGTGAGCACCATCCGTGTTTAATTTAAACAAGGCCAAGCAAGAGGCTTCCATCTAAAATACTTCTCCACTCTCATATACTGATTTGTATCAAAGGTTTCAAGTATTCTATAAATCTCACTCGCTCTAGAAATGATATCCATGGCCATATGAATGGCATTGATTACATAACCTTTAAAAACATACTTATTGCGCTAATGCTAAATTCTCTAAGTGCAACTCCAAAAATGCAAGACCATTCACATTGACCATTCCACAGACCATTATTCTTCACATTTTGGAATATCCATTCATGAAGGGATAAAGAAAACAAACTGCCATGGTCATTAGTTGGACACAGTTTATGCCAAATTTTCTTCACCGCAATGCAGTCACGAAGAACATGAAGAGCATCTTCAATAGCACCATTGCATCGAGGGCACGCCGTATCCACATTCGAGTTTGCCTTGAACAAGCAGCCAAAGAAACGTATGAATACTCTACAGCCACTTCCATTTCCAAATAAGATCCCAGCACACATCATTTGCCATACTTCGCCAAAGTTGTTGATAAGCTAATTTTACCATGAAATTACTGGACTTTGAATGAGCCTAGTAGAATTGATCATCATCATTAGTAGGCCTAGGAGTCTTAATGACAGTGATCATCAGAAGCACATGATTCGGAAGCAAATGGACAAAAAGGTTCCAATTCCAGGCACCATTAGAGTTGACAAAATAAAAAACCTATCTATTAACCAACTCCTCAGGAATAGCCTCAATAGACCAATTGTATAGTGGTTTGTCCTGAGTCACCCAAATGTCCCACCAAAAACGAATTTTCCTGCCATTGTTTACATTCCACCTCAGGCCTCTAATAACTTTATTCCAAACCTGCTCAAGAGCCTTCTAGAAATATGAGTCGTGTCTTATGGGAAGATTCAAACTAAGCTCCTTTGGATTAAAAGCATACTTGGAACAAAGGACCTGCACCTAGTAATTATTTGGTGAAGATAAAATACCCCATCCTAGCTTGACTAACAAAGCATCATTCATAGTCCTCAAGTTTTTCAAACCTAGGCTGCCACTTAATTTCGGTTTACAAACATCTTGCCATTGAACAATGTGAAGCTTTTTAAAGTCAGTAGTGCCACACTAAATGAAATTCTGGTAAGTTTGTTCAATTCTATTAGTAATACTCGTAGGCAATCTCATTGTCTGCATGGATTAAATTGGAATAGTATGTAGCATGGACTGAGTTAGTGTAACTCTTCTAGCAAAAGACAAGAGTTTAGCATTCCAGCCACTAAGCCAACAGTCAATCTTCTCCAACAACCCCTGATATGTAGCTTTTGTCACTCTATGAGTGAAATTGGCATTCTTATAAAATTCCCCAAATCATTTGTGACTGAAAAGCCAAACATTTCACCAATCTTTTTCATTTCCAACTGTTGCACATTCTTAGAAAAGAACACTTTAGTCTTTTGGCTGCTAACCTTTTTACCCGAACTTTTGCAAAAAGTATTAAGCACCTTCTTAATCCCATTTGCTTGATCACACGAAGCCTCAGCAATGAGAAGGAGATCATCAGAAAAAAAGAAGATGAGTGATAGGGATACCTCTTCGGGAAAGACGAATGGGTTTCCAGTGCTTGCTTTGAACTGCTTTATTGCTTCTGTAGCTAAGTCGTTCAATACAGATTACAAAAATATACGGCGATATTGGATCGCCTTGTCTTAAGCCTCTTAACGGAGAAAAACAATCAGTGCATTCCCCAATCCACAGAATCTATATAGTAGCCAAAGAAATGTAGTCCATAATTAAATGAATGAGGTCGGAAGGCAAGCCAACTCCATGCAGCGTCTCATAAACAAACTCCCAGCTGAGACAATTATAAGCTTTCTCTATATCAACCTTGATAAGCATCTGACCACGCTTACCTTTCTTCTTTCTCATAGAATGAATGATCTCTTGAACAATAACTATATTCTCAGTGATATATCTTCTCAAGACAAAGATAGTCTGAGTCGACCCAATTAAATCAGGAAGAATTGTCTTAATTATATTGGCCACAATTTTTGTAATGGTTTTTTAGATCATTGGACAAAGGCTAATTGGCTGGTACATCCGTAAACTAGGCAGATGACCGGTTTTGGGATTAAGACTATCAAAGTTTTATTGACCTCCTTCGAAATGCAACCACTATTAAAAACCTTTTTCACCAAATTGCAAATTGACTCTCCAACAGTATCCCATTGTGATTGATAAAAGATAGCATGAAGATCATCTACTCTTAGAGTTTTAAAAGAGTGCATGCTAAAAATGGGTTGCCGGATCTTGTCATCATAAAGCATCGAAGTTAATTTCTCAATTTAGCATTCTTCCATTATTGGTAATGCACCCCTAATAGAATAAACTTTATGCCTACCCTCTTTCATAGTAAAAAGACTTTTAAAAAACCTCACGACATGTCATGTTCTTTGATAATATCATGATCCCTAATCCATATATCATATCAATCTTGTTCCTTCTCCTCCTTTAAATAGTTTGACGATGAAAATATGATGTATTTATGTCCCCCCAAGCAATCCACTCTCTTCAAGATTTTTGAGACCATAAGAGTTCTTCTTTTAATATAATTAGCTCATGCTCATTTTTAATAGTGGCTTCTACTATTAAAAATGAGCTTGACGATGAATCTTATTCCTTCTCCTCCTTTGAATAGTTTGACGATGAAAATATAATGTATTTCTGTCCCCCCAAGTAATCCACTCTCTTCAAGATTTTTGAGACCATAAGAGTTCCTCTTTTAATATAGTTAGCTCAAACTCATTTTTAATAGTGGCTTCTAGTAGTAATAGATTTCTAGAAGAATGAGTCTTTAAAGCCCGTTGAATATCACCCAGCCTAACAAGAGCTCTATGCTTCCTCTTCTGAATATTGCCAAAAACTTCTTTATTCCAAGCTCCTACTTCCATCACAAAGGTACTGACCGAAAGTACATAGTCACCATCTTTCTACCAATTTTTTACAACAAATTCCTAGAAACCTATTGTCACTTAGCCAAGAAACGAGGAATCTAAACGGCTTTGGATCATTCCCATGAGCTGCAATCCGAGTAAAACGAGCCAATACAGGACAATGATCAGAATTAACTCTCGGCAAGTGGAGAATCTGAGACTCAAGAAACTTCACCGACCAATCATCATTACATATAACTCTATCAACCTCTTGAGAAGAGTATTATGACCTCAAGTAAAATTGGGACCTTTGAACTTAAGATCACAAAAATAGCTTCGAAGGAACCAATTTTTAAATGAGCAACCAACTCCATTAGCACAAGCTGATCTATCTTTTTTTTCAGAGGGGTGCAAAATTGCGTTAAAATCACCCCCCAAGAATCCAAGGACCTGTAATCCTTTTAGCCAATTCATCTAGATCCTTCCATAAAATGCTCCTAACCATGGGAATAGGATTGACGTAAATAGCTATTATCCAATAGACAAAGCCAAACGAGTTAAAAACACTAATATGGACGAACTACTTGTGATTGATTGTAATCTCCACATTAAAACCTTCCTTCTATAGTAGCCAAATACCACCCGAGAAACCCACCGCCTCAATATGATAGGAGCGATCAAAACCACTCTTGAAAATAAAATCATCAATTTTCTTCCCACGAATCTTAGGCTCAAATAAAGCTATCATAGAAGGCTTATAACTCTGAACAAAAGTTTGAAAAGTCTTTTGAAAAGCCGAGGAAAAAACACCTTCACAGTTCTAAAATATGATAGAAAAACTCGTCATAAGTAAAATTAAAAAAGTGAAAAGGCAACCTTTACTTCTCAAGGACATCGACTTGCTGTTCAAAATCCATCTCATCTTCCTCATCCAAAGAACCTGTGGACTCCGATAAATCAGCCTCTTCATCCCCACTCTCAGCTGTATAATCACTGTCATCAGACTCATCCAACATACTAGCTCCCTCATGTTCCACAGCAGCAGGGGGATCCCCAAGAGGTTCAGTATCTGAGCCAAGAAGATAAACAAAGGGTTAAACCTAGTAACCGTGGAAGATATAGCCCTCCCATCATTGGAGGTAACTAGGTTGATGACATAATGTTTCGAAGGGTCTAAGATGGCTAAGGTATTCTGTTTCTGAATTTTGGTGAACTTTGCATAGGGTTGCATGTCGATACATGTATTCTGACGGTGTAGTCACATGGAGTTTTGACATAGATGAGTTTTTTTTTTTTTTTAAATCACCCGATTTTTTGTTATTGTATTGGATCCCGACTAATTTAGATTCGAGGTATAATTACAATTAAATCTTCTTATCCCATTCAAATGGTGTATATAATAGAGATCAAACTTGAGAACTCTTCTCACTTACCCAACCTGATTCAGTTAACCAAATGAGTTATTTAAAAGGCCTATTTCATGAGAAGCCTTGTGGCACGTGGGTTATGGGTGACTGGGATCGATTTTGAATAATCTGAGAGGTCTACTTATTTTTTGACAAGAACTTTTACGCTTAAGGTTGGCTTTGGTGGGTACTGTTTTGCACATGGCGGGTAATTTCAGGTATAGATTCCTTTAAATTATTGCTTGGGATTGCAGTACGATAATCACGATCATCGTCAAAATCTTCTTCATTCCCTAAGATGGAAAACCGTGATCCGTTCCTAAGGTTGCCCTCTTGAAAACGAATTGACTCTTTTCCCTTATCATTTTCCTTATCCCTCTTCTGCCTTCTTTTTTTAGTAACAATCGTCCAAGTTCCATACATGGGGGAACTTAAACAATTTCTTGGTCGCTCCAGTACCACCGTCGTGTCAATCACCCCATCACTTCCTTGAAGTCCTGTGACATTCATCGGTTGATCTTTGGTCTTCTCCCTTGTCGGGTATTCACTCTGAATATGTCCATACATTCCTCAGCCAAAGCATGTGGAGGGCAAAATTTCATACTCGATCTTCTAAACCTTGCCATCCAATAAGAATTGAGAAACAAGGGATTTATTTAGCGCGACTTCCACAGCAACAAGCGCAAATTTATCTCTTAATGCAGACTCATTGTTGTAATCAATCCGAAAGACCTTCTCAATAATCTGTCCCAACAAGTGAAGAATACATTTATGGTAATAGTGAAGAGGCATGCCCGGTAAACGTAACCAAGCGACAATTGATTCAATAATATCATTAGAGCTATCAAAACTCGGGTTCCATTGTTGTACCGTTAAATAGTGCCTGAGGATCGTCCATGGACTTGAGTGAGGACATAATGTGCATCCGATTCTGTTTTAAACCGGACTAAATAAAAATCGTTTTCAAGATCAATCACTGTAAAACCCTGCGACTGTTTCCATAGCGTCTCTAGCCGATTGTAAAGTGCTCTGTAACCCATTGTCCATTCGAGAAGTTTAACAATCACCGTATTCTGCCACGGTTTCACAAGTTGTGCATGCACCCTTTGTGAGAACGAAATCGATGGGATTTGGCCATCCTTCTCAATGACAACATCTTCGTCATCAACATTTAAATCTTCCTCTCTATTCATCATCTCCTCCTCCTCCTCCTCTGCTTGATGGTCCTCTAGTAGTTTATCTTGAAAAGACATAGCAGGAAGCGTCTCCTCAATCCCTCCTGGTCCTTGAATCTCGGTTTCTTCATTGATCAGTCATCCTCAACAGGATGAGGAAGAGTTTTTGGTAGTTCTGAATCATCGGACCGCCTTGAAAGCCGGACATCGTACTACTTCTACAAACACATGGATATTTATTAACAAAAATTATTGGATACGAGAATTTGGGCCGGGCCCGACCAGTTGACATACAGCTCAGGTCCAGCACTCTCATCGAACTTTTTTGCCATCTCAGCCTTTTTCTACTGTGTTCTTACTTGGCGGTACACGTGGTCCATTCCCTGACTTGACACTTGGGCGGTTGAAGGTCATTTTCGTAAAACAGGGGACATACCCTTTAAAGAGTGCAACAAAGACACCAAACAGTAGGCTTGGTGGCAAATGAAATGAAAGCAGAAATGGGACCAGCGCAAGACCCGCAGCGGATGCAGATTCCTTCCAATAAAAGAAAGCTCGCTCATAATGCTGACCTCTACAACTCTGCTCACTTCAAAATCCGCTCTCTTGCTCGTGAACTTCGTCCCCACTTCATTCAGGTGTCATATTTTTATTTTTATTTATATCTACCTAAATGGGTATGTAGTTTTCCTGCATAATGGGTTACTTTTTTTTTTTTTATCTTTTTAATTGGCCCTGTTTTTGTTTTGGGTATAAATTTCATTAATCTCTCTTAAGTATGACCTGATCAAAATTTTCAGTATGATTTGATTTGCTTTGATCTCTGGTTGTATGAACTATGAAGTTTTAGTGCATTTTTACTGTTGTTTATGCCCACTTTTGTTAGCAGGTTCGAACCTCGGACCTCTTTGACCATCCCAGGAGATTTTACCAGCTCAATCAAAATAACACCCACTATCCAGCTCTCTTTTGATTTCAGCAACTATTGATTTGGTTAATTGTTTATGTTTGTAAACCCTCTTGATATTTCGTCTTGTGTTAGAACTGGATACGACTTTAATAGAGTAAAGAATCTTTGAATGACGCTTGGATGAGATACATAGAATACGCAAACCAACTAGATCACTGTTCCTTATGGCTTGTTTGGGATATGACTTTTGATCCACAGGTTCTGTGAAATGGTATTACTAACTCTGTAAAAGGGGATTTAAGTACCAATTTTTTTGGTCAATATCACTTTTTAAAAAGTTTTGGTAGTGTTCTTCAAAATTTTGCAGTACTGCTACAGTTATATATGAGCAATGATTTATCAAGTAGCAACATAATCTTCGAATGGAGAATATTGATTTTACTAATGATTTTTGAATATATGTTGTATTTGGGATGTCTACAATATAAGAGTGTGGAGATTAATCATTAACTAAAGTTTGGTGGGTTTAGTTGACATCCCCTGTTTCAGTTAGCGGACGCAGTAGATGGTAGTCCACCCGATTAGGAGAACCTTATTTCCATGGGATTGACATTTTAAAGTATCGTAAATAATTGATCTACTATGGATCCCTTTAATGTTGGTATATGTGGGGATGGAGCTAACACGCGCTTATGGTTATTTCTGGCATTTTTAACCACTTCTTTATGTGCATTTGTTGATTTCTGATGTGCGTTTAATCCTTTCATGCAAAATGTTTCAACATTTAAACTATTGCTCCTTGCAATATGCTTTTCCTTGTCTTGGCAAAACTCCCATTTTAGTTATCATTGGCAGTATTTGTTCCTTGTTGATGTAATTTGTTTCTTTCTGCCCTTTTTTTTCCTCTTCTTTTCTATAGACCTATCTACATCTAATTATGTTTCATATGTAGGTTCTTCAGACACCTGATTTTCGGAATAGCAGAGCAGCTAAAGAAATTAAACTACGTGAGTTCCCTTATACATATATTTCCAATTTGATGCTATTGTGTAGCCTTAAAATGCTCTGTTGGCTTGCTTTGTCATGGATTTCATGGGCATTTTACCCCTGGAAGCTTGTAAGATACAAAACCAGAGCAAACAATTACAAGACTCGTGCAGATTCTGCTGGAGCATCCTCCTGCCAGAATCAAAGCTCTGAGTAAAGAAAGCCTAATTTGGCAATGTTATGAGCTACCACTTTGCATGACCTGGGTACATGTTTAACCATGAACTGACTGAATACTATTAATGATAACATTCCTGATTACTGATATAAATCAATTCATCTCCAACTGCTATCATTCCTTTAGTTTGTAAGATTGATCATGTTTATTGAATCAGCTTTGATGAGATAGCAAGACCTGAATAGCTTGATATCCTCCAACAATAGGTTATAACATGCATATCATATTTTGATAAGCTTCTAAGCACATGCAAAAGTTATACTACTAAAGCTGCAATTGGCCAAGTAAGTCAATGCTCTTTGTTAAAGTTTACCAAGTTTTCTCCGACTTTACGAGGTTATACTGTATGCATATTTATCAAGATGAACTTGCCCTGTATTGTTTTCAAAATGTTCATGGTAAGTTGGTACCACATGTAATTGCTACTTGCAGAGATGAAGGTCATGGTAAATTTGTACAAACAAATGATTGCTGAGATACAGCAAGAGGAAGAACAATCAGATTTACTTCAACCAAAGCAGTCCCTGGATGAGTCGACTGAAAAGAAGCCTCAAACACCTTCTTTCAGCTCTAATAAGAAGCTCAATGAAATTGGCCAGCCTCGGGAAAGCTATATAGTGGGTGGGTCAGCTATTGGTTGGAACTTCATCACATTTTCAGGTAGTAAACCAGTTTATTATGGTGCAAGTAAGAAGTCATTTCGGAATACCCAAAAGAAGAAATATAAGTAATATGCCCGATGCAGCTGATATTTTCAAAGACGACAGTGTCTTCTACCACAGTGTAGAAAGTAAATGGCCTGGATTAGTATGTTTTTGCTAACGGAAATGGATAGAAAGCGCTTTAGCAGATACACACAATTATTCTTTCTCCAAATTCATTACTGATACTTATAGCATTTTTGAATGAATTTTTGAAGAGCCAATCTCTCACAAGGCTTCTGGTTTACAGATTACAGAATTTTGAAATTTTCAATGGAACCGCCTTTGGAATGCATGGTGGTTGTGCTGTTTTTGAACAGGGATTATATCAAATGACAAATCATTTTAAATATTTAGTTGAAATCAAACACATATATATGTAATATAGATAGAGAGCATGAGCTTGTGCTGAATAATATAAACTATGATCTTTTCTTTAATAGTTTTATTATTGGATGATTTTTTTTTTCGTGAATTGACTATATTTAAATTTTTTTTTTTAATTTTTGAAAACCTCAAATTCATCAATTCACTCCTATATAATATAGAGATAATTTGAAGTTTTTAAAAGTAAGAGAGCCATTTGAAGATAATTAATTCGTGAAAGAGTAATATGAAATTTATTTAGAGAGAATTTATCTCAAAATTTTTTACTACTTAGTCTCTTTTAATATATATTTTGGAAAAGGTGCACTGTTGAAAGTAAAAGGTGAATGTGATGTTTCAAAAAAAGAATTTAGACGTGTGATGTGCGCACGTTATAAGTATTCAGTTTATGCGTCAAAAGGCTTTAGGCTTGTTCAATTAGCTCTAATAGGGGTGGTAAAAAAGTTTGAGTCGGTCCTATTCCGATCCGGTCCATTCGTAAGGATTTTGGCTCGAAGCTCTCATGTGAAGGTTTGAACAAAGGTTGGAAAAAAAATTTGGGCCAAGTTCAAGTCATTTTTTTTTTTGGAAAAATAAATTTTATAAATTAAAATAATAAATTTAAATTTAAAAATAATGAAAAAATAAAAATAAAAGTTTAAATTTTTTAATTTATATATCAATAATGAATCAAAAGTTTAAAATTATAATATTAAACTCTCTTTTAAATATTAATTAATTAATAAATATTTGAATTCGAGAATCTAGTACTAAAAATTTAAATATCTTACTTACTTCATTTTCTTTATTCATTATTTTATTTTAAAATATTTATTTTTTTAATTCATTATTAATCATAACAACTTAATTATTATTAACTCATTTCAAATTTACAATAATTTAAAAAAAATTTTAAAAAATAAAAATAAAAGTCTAAATCCAATGCAAACCCAACTCTTACATTTTTATTTTAATGGGCTTGGACTTGAAAAAGTCAAATCCAAACTCTTAAATTGCCAACCCTAACCTCTAAACTCAAACCTAACGGACACAAATGGTAAAGATTTTCTATACGAAAAAAAAAAAAAAAGTGTCATTCTCTCTTTACATAGTCTTCATTTCATAATACATCTCGGATATGAATTAGTAAATTATGGCCATATTCCAAAAGTGGGACCATTGCCAATTCAATAAAGCTATATATGTCAAAATCTCTTCAACTCGAAAAACAAGCCACCAAAATAAATAAACAGAAAACACAAACACAAACAAAACCAGCTGTATTTTTTAACGAGATTATTCCTTTTTCAGTGCATGATTGTCCTATTTATTAGACTGTTGGGTGGCTTTTGTATCTTTAGAGTTCTTCAGGTGCCCAGCTTAGTTAAGTGAATCAACAATAATGAATCGCCTTGTCCTTATCTTCTACGCCATTGCGTGCTTAAAATCAGGTTGGTTACTTGGTTCCATATTCTCTTCAACATTAATCTCTTAACTGCTCCTATATTAACATGTTTAATATCATCTGTTTTGACACTTGAAAATTGAAATTCAGGCTTTTCCATTTATTTCATAAGTTTTCTCCCAATCTAATTTGATCAATTCACTAAGGTTAACTCCTTCGTGCATTTTTACTTGTATGTACGTAGTTGATGTAGGGGCACAGGTGATTGGTGTGAACTATGGATTATTAGGCAACAATCTTCCATCAGCTGATCAAGTCATAGCCCTAATCAAATCTAACAAAATCAACAAGGTCCGAATTTTCCAGCCTTACCAAGGTGTATTACAAACCCTAAAAGATTCCAACCTTGAAGTTGTCCTCGGAACCCTAAACGAAGACCTACAACAACTGGCGACGGATCAGTCTTTTGCAGCTAATTGGGTTAAGGACAACGTTTTAGCATACATCCCTGGCGTAAAATTCAGGTACATAACCCTGGGAAACGAAGTGATTCCGGGACAATATGCAAATTTTGTATATGATGCCATGCAAAACGTGCAAAATGCCTTGAAAGCAGCCAATGTAAATGTTCCTGTTACGACAGTTGTTTCCTATGCGGTGTTGGGCTCATCTTACCCTCCATCAAATGCATCGTTTGGTCAGGATTCTTCAGCTGCAATGTCGAAGATTGTGCCGTTTTTGCAGCAGAATCAGTACCCCTTGCTTGCTAACGTGTATCCATGCTTTGCTTATTTTGGCGAGCCTACAACTATTAATGCTGATTACGCACTAGGGAATCCAAATGCTCCGTTCGTGTACGATGGGACTCTGAGTTACAACAACATGTTTGATGCCATGATTGATGCGATGTATGTTGCATTGGAAAAAGTTGGAGGCAATGATGTGAAGATTGTGGTTTCGGAAACAGGATGGCCGAGTGCTGGAGCGGATTTGGCAACCATCAACAATGCTAAAACTTACGTTAACAATGTGATTCAACGGGTTTTGACCGGAAAGGGCACGCCGAAGAGGCCGGAAACTCCCTTGGAAGCTTACATTTTTGCGTTGTTTAACGAAAATCAGAAGCCTGCTGGTACTGAACAGAATTTTGGGTTGTTTTATCCCGATATGACACCGGTTTATCCTGTGAATATTGTATAAGTTGCCTGATGATTATAAGACTGGGCAGGCAGCTTGTGTCTGGACATGAGATTCTTTTAATAACGACTATATTTGAACTCGGCAAAATACTCAATAAACTCATTAATTTAAAGTTAGTATAAAATATATAGGTATCAAAACTAATCAAATAAAAATATACGTAAGATGAAATAATGATGTTCAAACACATGGGAACCTAAACTTTTATCAACAATAACTTTATATCATAAGCACGTTTAATAGAGATATATTAATTTTAAGGAGGGGCAAATTGAAGTTAATGAAAAATTTTAACCATACTTTTTTAAATTGAGCGTTATTGCTCTATCTTATAAAAAGAGTTTTTGACTTTTGATTTGTTGAAAATTAGTAGGAGATCAATTTTACGGTGAAAGTAAATTTGGCCTTTTTTTTATATTCCGAAAGAAACTAAAGTTGACCATATTTATTTCTGCTAAAGCTGGATATATGTGGAAACACGGAGATCAATCTTCGGTTTATGAATATATTCAATTATGTTATTACCAATTTAAAATTAATCTACACAAAAATTTCTTTCAACCAAAATAGAAAAGAAAGATTGCACTAATATTGGATATCCAAAATTCCTAAAGCTCTCCGAGCTCGTAAGATCGTGTACGCTTTTATTCAGCCACTATTAATGCTAAAAACTAGGTGTATTTGTGAACATGATCATTTCCCTTTAAATTAGAGATCTATTAATCCTAAGAACTAGGTGCATTTTCCGAACATGATCATTTCCATTTTTACTGCATCATTGTCTTGTATATATATTATACCCTTCACCTCTTTTGTAGCTATCCTCGTGGTTCTTTCTTTCCTGAAAAAGTGAATAATAGACAATGGCTCGTTTGGTCCTCATCTTCTTCATCGTTGCATGCCTGAAAACAGGTTTGATTCATCCCTCTTCAATAATATTTTCTTCATTTCTTATATTTATTATTCAGATAAAAAAACGTCAATCTCTTTATGGAGCATACATAATCGGTTCTTATCGCTGACTATAAAGTGAGCATGCGATTCTAGGGTCTCTGTGTTTCATCAGAATAATATTGTTTTTTAGCTTTTCTCTATCAATCTTGTTAACTACTCCTTCACATATTTTTTTTTTCTTGTAGTTAATGTGATAGCGCAAGGAAATGCACCAACAGCTACACCAGTGGGAGCAGCAACACAAGGTAATATTGCCGCAGCACCAGCGGGAACATCATCACTAGGTGGTCTTGGTGTGAATTATGGACTATTAGGCGACAACCTTCCAACCCCAGATAAAGTAATAGACCTAATCAAATCAAACAAAATCAACAAAGTCCGAATTTTCGAGCCTAAACAAGCTGTGTTGCAAGCCCTGAAGGACTCTAACCTTGAACTCGCCCTCGGAACCCGTAATGAAGATCTGCAAAGCCTGGCAACAGATCCATCTGCCGCCACTAAATTTGTTCAAGAAAACGTTGTGGCTTACTCTCCTGGAGTTAAATTCAGATACATAACCCTCGGTAACGAAGTGATTCCTGGGCAATATGCAAATTTTGTATTTGATGCGATGCAAAACATGCAAAATGCCCTGAAAGCAGCCAATGTAAATGTTCCTGTTAGCACAGTTGTTGCTACTTCGGTGTTGGGATCATCCTACCCGCCATCAAATGCAACATTTGGTCAGGATGCTTCGGCTGTAATGGAGAAGATTGTATCATTTTTGCAGCAGAATCAATACCCTTTGCTTGCTAATGTGTACACTTGCTTTCCTTATTTCGCCGAGCCTACGAACATCAATGCTGATTATGCATTGGGGAATGCTAATGTGGCAAACGGTGTTACTGATGGGAGTATACGTTACAACACCATGTTTGATGCGATGATTGATGCAGTGTATGTTGCAATGGAGAAGGTTGGAGGAAAGGATGTTAAGCTTGTGGTGTCAGAAACAGGATGGCCTAGTGCTGGTGTGAATTTGGCTACAATGGACAATGCTAAAGCTTATGTTAACAACGTAATTCAACGAGTTTCTTCTGGAAAGGGCACGCCGTTGAGGCCATCAATTCCCATTGAAGCTTACATATTTGCCATGTTTAATGAGAATCAGAAGCCTGCTGGTACTGAACAGAATTTTGGCTTGTTTTATCCGGATATGAAGCCGGTTTATCCTGTTAGTATTGCATAAGATTCACTTGGTAGCTGGGTTTCTGGGTAGTTTTCAGGTACCATGGATATGGTCGTACCTGTTGGAATTTCGTTATTATACATTGTACTAGTATATTTCTTTCTTAATTTTGGTGAAAGTTTGGCAGTGTTAATAGTTTCTTTCCTTGTGATGATTGTTTACATGAAAGCAAAAAATTGATTTTGGCAAGTTGCTCTTTTTGGGACAATATAGATATAAAAACTAGGCTATTTTACTATGGCCATTTAGTCATTTAATCAACCGCAAGACAAACTAGTCATGTTCCTCGCCATTTCCGTAGTTGGCAACTTCATCTCTCTGCCTTGTAAATTCAGTATGAGCATATCCACAAAGATCATTTCTCTATTGGATTAAAAGAATGGTTTTATAGTAGTTAGATCCGTTCAGAAGTCATGAAAAAGCAAAATAGCATCGTCAAGCTTCATCTGTGACGATTCCAGGAGTATCCTGACTTTTCTTATTCGGTTGTATCTGTCCTGGAGAGGTCCAGTACGCTTGTCAGCTGGGAGATTTAAGAGCTGAAACAAGTGTTTGTGACAAACAATTAGTACAAGCTAGGAACTAATAACTATGGCCGCAACAGGGTAAGGAGACCCGTAAAAAATTCAGGAAGTTGAGTACTGAAAATCCAAAGATGTTACCTCATCACATCATAACCAAATTCTAAAAATGAATGCTCTTGAAAAAGATACCTTCACTTCAAACTGGATAAACATAGTTTCTAATATGATCTGCCATGGCAATAATACTAATGACATCATATTTTACTAACCTCCTTTTCTCGATCCAGCTCATATGCCACTCGTAGGCTCAAATTTAAGGCAGCATGAAACATCTCGTCCAGGACATGCTTCCAGAGAATTTGCCTATTCACTTTCCACAATAAGAACTGTGATTGTCTGGCCCCAGTTACAACTAATTTCTGGAAACATAAATAAATATATAAATAAACATCATTGAACATGAACTTAAGTTTATAATCCAGGCTAATTAATTAGGAGCTCATGAGATATAGTAATAAACTTGAAGTCCTAATTGTACTTTTGAGAGATGAAGAGAGGCAAAAACTTTGAACCATCATCAGGAAATCTTTTCAATATTTTTCCGAGGAAAGATGCAATGCCATCAGAAGGCCAATTATTATTGAAACGTTGTAACTACATGAGATCGGTACTTTTGAACAATTGAATCAATTCATTTTGAATTCTAAGGGCCAAATAATGTGCCTGATAAGGCCTCCAGAAACAGCAAATAACGAACCATATTTCCATGAAATTTCTCTTATCTTCAACAACCTCTAAACCAAATTTGGGAGAAATAAATGCTTGTAGATTGTTTTCTAAAACCAATACAGAATTAACAAAACTCTCCGTAACTGGTAAAAAAAAATTATTGCATATTCGATTAAGTTTACGCCAGTGAGTACTCACAGAGACACCAGCACAAGCAGGAAAAAGTTGTGTACCTCCATAAGCAAGTAGCCATCCTTCCACAACTTATAAAGAATCTTCGGTGCATCCTTCTTTTCAACGAATGTGGTATCCGATATCTACAAAATCATAATATGAGTAACGTAAATTTATTATAGCTTGACATTGCTCACAACAAGAATTAAGAACAGACCCATAAGTTAAAATTATTACCTTATCAGTCTCAAGTAGGCGACCAGATTTTGACAGTAACCTGAATATTCTATAAGCATCTCTCCCATATCTTTTCGACACAACTGATTCCACCTGCCGTGTGGAAAAATGATATTACAATTCTGCCTCAAACCATAATGAAAGAAACACTAATGATTTAAATGTCTAAAAACAATAAATATAGCATAATTACCTCCTCATTCTGAGCTATTTCAATAATTTTCTCAAAATCTGTGCAAAGTATATGAATGTGGATTAAAATCAAACAATAGAGAAATCAACAAAACAAAATTGAATGAGGGAAAGATTATAAGATACCGATACTGTATGAGTCACTGGATGCATCTACAAACGAAATCTCACCCAACTGAACAAGTGAAGCTCTGACATGATCAAGGGTCATATTACGACCTGCTTCACTCTTTATCACCTCTTCATAAATGGAACTTAATGACAAGGGAACTGCAACATTTACCATCATCATAAATAAAAGTAATGGCTAAAGGAGCTGCATGCCCACCAGTACATGACCGGCAGGCTACGAGTTCTTAAGCAGTAATTTATTTTTCCATTTCTTTTTAACATCTTAAAATCACTAATTCGTTATGTCCCAAGATATAGTTAACTGAAAAAGATGAAGTGAAGGATTCACCATTGCTAGTGCTGGCTTCAGCATGAATATCTTATTAGGAATAAGAAAAAATATATGATAAAATTGAAATAAACACACCTAAATTTTTATCTTGTTAAAGACCAGGCAGACAACATCCTTCATCAGTTACCTCACCTAACAAGACAGCTTACTTGACATTTCGCAGAAAAGACATGTCTAACAATTTATGAATGATTCACAAAATGCTAATACATATAACAGCTTGGACAGGCCGGAACAGGCAAAACCGAATGTAGATTATGTGTTTAACAACACTGATCCCTGCCAACTGTAACACATTATCTTAATGGCAGAACATCTCAATTGCTTCACGAAAACTGTTAGTAGCTTTCTTTCTCTCTTCCCTCTTTTTTTTTTTTAATAGAAATAGAAACTAATAAAAACCAACAGCTTTTCACCAGGATAAGGAAGGTAATGATAGGTATCGAAAAGCAATTAAGCAATTAATTCAGAAATGAAGGAACCTGAATTTTTTGTTTTCACTTTCTTCTCCGCACTGCTAGTTGCCTGCAGCATAGCACTTAAGATATTGGCAGCTCCCTCATCTAGATGTGCTCTCACATGGTCTATGCAACCCTAGAATATTGACAACACAATATAGTTCCCAATTATTTATTCTGGATATATTCTTCTTTTGCAAAAGAATTTTGAAGTTACAGCTTAAAACAAAAGCCAGGAAAAAAGAACCTGCCTTATGCCTAAGACGTCGAATGAATTCCTCAAAATTGGCACGATAGACAACTGATTGTTCATCTGCCACTCCACATTCATCCAACTCTAAGACATCATGCTTGCGCTGTAAAATACAAAAGCACAAATGAAAACATGAGTAAAAGTTGCAAGTTTGAATAACAATATTTCTACTAACCTTCTCTCCAGGAGTCACATTATTGGAATTTTTCTCTTTTTCTCCAACATCAGATTCCACATTTGTCACAACTGAAAATCTCATTGCTTCCATTGGCAGTGCTGCTTCTACTACTTGTTGTTCTATGGTTTCTGGTTCTCCAATTTTCTGCGTACATGTTGGAAAAATATTGTGACTAACTCAATCATGGATACACTTTCAGAACTGAAATGTGTCAATTCTATTGAATTACCTCTTAACTTAAAAGGTTAAACTGATAGTTAAAGGCCCTAACAATAGTATTTTAAGCTCTCTAACAAGCCCACTCACATGCAAAAACGAATTAATCAATGGGCTTGTCGAGTGGTTTAGCCACACAAAAATCAAAAGACAGAAATAGACACAATACTAGTAACAAATACAACCACTAAGGGAGTTTCAGACACCAAACTCGCTATACCATGTCAAGTTACCGCTTGACCCAAAAAGGTCAATAACAAAAGGTAGCTCAGAATACTTGTGACACCAAAGACTCTAAATGTACATCTTTTAGAAAATAAAGTTCATTCTTTTGATGATCAAAAGTAAAGTTTTTCACTTCCATTTACTTATGCTCGACTGATAGTTATAAGCTCTCAAACAAACCAGTCCCAGCCAAAAGGAAATTCTAAATGATCAAACATTGAATATAGTGGTACCAGTCATTTTGCAAAGAGACAACTGTAACCATTCAGCAAACTATATTTTGACATCTACAGGATAATGCACTTGATCTATTATCAAATAATCTTTTTCAAGATAAATGAATGAGTATTTATTTTAATTCATTTGATGATGTACAAGGTTTACTACGAATTCTTGTAGAGTCAGATCATGCAGCAGCAAAGCCCAGTGCAAACCCCATACAGAATGATGCCTTTAGTACCAAAACTAAAATGGGAAAGACAATCACATCTTATAATATGTAAAAGCATCAAAGTATAAATCCAGATATGCTCCCAGCAATGAGAGAGTACATACTGCTCTTGCAATTTTCATAAGCTAATTAGCTCTGTTGTCATAGCTAAGACAGAAGAAAAAGATTGCCCGGGCACTCTGATCTCTAATCAGCACATAATTACAGAACACATCCACATAAGTAAATGACTGTTGCTCCTGTTCTACGCAGGAACAATCATCAGCTTATCAGCTTATAAAATTTGACATGAATGTGCAAGTACCTTCGCAGACTTAGAACCCTTCTTCCTTGCAGGACCTTCTTCTTCAGATATTGGCATAAGAAGTGGTTCAGAAGCAGGGCAGCGCTCAACATAGTGAGCAGTCACAAGTTTAACAAGGGTTTCTCGTACAAAATCCAGATCCACAAGATTTCCTGGAAGAATATATCATATAAACTCACTGAAAATGGAAATTTTCACTTCAGAAAATTGAAATCACCTGAGTCAAATGTTTGAGCACAAAAGCCCCTTCAACAGTAATTCATCAGACTTGCCTTCTTTCTCGCTTGATTTCGCTCGATCAAACATTTGCTTCAGCGTAAGTCTACCGTGTTCAAGTAACCCTTGAACGAGTTCTACACACTGCAAAACAAATAAACAGAAATTAAGAATTAAAAATTTGAAAAATTGAATGTAATACACACACCCCATATCTTATCATTAATGAACATGAAACCAAAAAATGAAACAACTAACTTGCTGATCAAATTCCTGGGACAAAATTGTCAAAAACTTCGCGAACCTCACGCGATGGAGTATGTTATCAAACAATACCACATACTGGGTATTAGCTTTTGGACCATCTGCAAAACCATCTACAAAGACAAAATTTTAGCCTCAGCAGTCGCTACATTTTCAAAAGTCAATGTCCTTAAATTTTAAATTAGTGTTTATGATTATATCCGAAACCATGTTTACTTACCTTGAAGTACAGATAGCAACTTAAACACTTAGTAAATTTCAGTGAACTTAAACTATTGTACGGTTAAAAAGTTAGAAATTTTGACTAGCAGGGGCCTACCTGGCTGCTCAGTTGTGAAAGCTTGGACGCAGTTCTGTTGAATTAAAACGAGCAAAGCGTTCTTGACTTGTTCATCGCTGAGTTCTGTGTATCGCTTTATGTTCTGTCTCGTTAGAGGTCCTTTGCGAAGAAGACATTCGCACACCTTCTGCAAAAGTAATTAATTAAAACGATTTAAATATATGATCAAAAGCTGTGCGTTTTGCATCAAAAGTGATGAGATGATAAGATAAATACAGCCACGAGATCGCCGAAGTGATTGGTGATGACGTGGACGGCGTGCTTGGTGCCGTATTCTGTCAACATCGTCACCGTTTTTTGTTTTTCGTCTTCGACCTCCTTCAATACGCGTGAGAGAGGGCTGATGAGGCGGGAAGAGATTTCTAGGGTTCAATACATGTCGTAATGAATTGAAATTTTTCCTCCGTCCCACATCCAGGGTCCATAGCTCAGTGGTAGAGCATTTGACTGCAGATCAAGAGGTCACCGGTTCGAACCCGGTTGGGCCCTCCTAATTTTTTTTATATATATTTCAATAAAGTTTAGCATTTTTTTTGGTTTTTTATTTTTTTATTTTTTTCAGTTTCATTTCTTCTAATTATGTAATTGGTGTTATGAATTAGAGGAAATAGATGTTATCATTTAAAGGAATCGAATATAAGCAATTATTTAAAAATAATATATAAATAAATGAATAATGATGTTTAAATCATAAAGAGACGAAAATTGAAGAAACAAAAATAAAATACTTTCAAGGAAAAATAAAAATTGCGCATTTTCATTAACAAATAAAGGGTAATTATATATAGTCATTAGTGGGTGGAGCATTTAGGATTGTTAATTATAAAAATAATAATGGAGAGAGTAATAAAGAAGATAATGAGAGAGCATTATTTGGTGGAATCCACCAAATAGATAGTCTTTCTGAAAATGTGAAACAAAAATTTTTCCCTTGCATCTTGGTCACTTTTACTTTTTTGTTATTTTGTAATCTCCATGATTTACAACAACTGCTATATTATTCTTTTTACGGCTCAATTTTTATTTATTGTAAAAACCATTTTCAAATAGATTTCACCACTAAAAGAAAATATTTAAGGACAATTTGGTAAAATTACTAACAAATATGGGCTCCGGAAACCGGCCTATAAATGCTAGCACAAAACCCACAATGTATGTTCTGTTCAATTCATTTTTTCCCCCACTTCCAACCAACTAAATAAATTAAGCTCTATTAGAAGCCTGCCTAATGATGATATGCATAAATATAATCGGGAACTAAGGTTATGTTCGGTTGCAAGAACGGAGGAGAGAGGAGAAGAGAAAAAAGAAAAGGAGCCAAAAATGAAGAGGAGTTTAATTTTCATTGTTCAGTTTGGCATAGAATTAATAGAGGAAAGAATTTAATAATATTTTTAGACAAATTTACCCTTCTATTAGATTTTTAATATTCATTATTAAATTAATTAAAAAACTACAAATATGTTTAACTATTTGAAAACTAGCCTCAAGGTTAATATTACATTCTCAATGTTCTAATAATATTTATAGTGCTTTTATTAAAAGTGCAATTAACTATTATTATCAAAAGTGCTTTTACTAATAATTATCCAAGTGCTTTTATCAAAACCACTTTTTTTTTCTTTTTCTTTTTCAATAAGAAACAGTAATATTATTTCACCGTTAGAGAAAAGTCTAACAGAAACATAAAAAAAAATTAGTCAAATTTCAAATGCTCAAATGAGTTAAATTTCATAAGCTAGACATAAATACACTATAAGATCTTAGCATGAGTTAAATTTTATCATTAAGGAAAAGTCTAACCCATGTTTCTCTATCCTCATCACAAAGACTATAAAAACAAAAAATTAAAAACATAACAAAAAATTTAGTCAAATTTCAAGTGTTCAAATGAGTAAATTTCAAAAGTTGGGGAACAAATTGGAAAATAATCAAGAGAATCATATCATCATTTATCGTAAATGCAATCCTATCTATTTAGCCTCTTAATTTTACCAAGCATCAGATACTGGTGCCACTATCAAGTCCAATAATAACACACAAATCCATAAATTAAGTCTTGACGACGTAACGAGTTATTTCTATTATTTCAATGCTTGTACCGATGGAGTTGGTGGAGACAAAGAGAAAGTTGACTGAGGCAAAGAGAAAGTTGACAATTATGATGACATAAACACAAGATTTTATGACCATTAAAAAAATCTATAACACAACTTATGATTCCATTAACAAATGATTCTATAACAGTGAAGACCATCACACACACAAAAGCGAAAGCACAAGCAATTTCACCAAATCAAACCCACAAACAAAAGCTAAAGCAAGATGACATAAACACATCATGGAACAAAAAGCCTCTAGCACATTGATTTCAAAATCACCATAATCTTTTCAAAATCCAATGCTATCAATCATAATTTCATAAACACAATTGAACCAAAGAATCAACATTAAATGTTATTTACACATGACCTTGAAAATTGAATCATCAATGAGAGAGCTTGCCTTGCAGATTGAAAGATAGGTAGAGAGATTGAAGTTGCGACTACTACTGAGGGATTAAAGTCAAAAGGAGAGATTAAAAGCTAAGAATGGGACTGTAATTAAGCTAGATGATGAGATGTTGCTGAAGTTGTGAATGGTCTCTAACACTCAAAAGTTATATTAGTGCTCTTTATTGCCGATGAAAACCATCGAAAGTTTAGAGAATCCGTCAATTTTAAGCGAGATTGGATCGACATTTGAAGAAAGTAAATTAGGGCTTTTTTTTTTCATTTAGATTTGTTTAGGGATAAAATTAGAAAATAGAAATTAAATGAGTTTAAAATAGGAACACATTTGTTTAACAGTGTGGAATTCGAATTTCCTACTCTTCATCAATGAAGTTGAATTCCTCAAATAACAGAAATTGGGTACAAAATGGAATTTAATTCCTAATTCACTTTTACTAACCGAACAAACGAAATTTCAAAGGAAAGGGAAAATCTCTCTTTTCCTGCCTTAATTTCCTGGAACCGAACTTGGCCTAAGTTGAATCAGCTCAAATTCTACCCGATATTAATATCTAGGAGACATACGAGAAATGTGAGCTTCTGCAAAGATTTAAAACCACTCTCTCAACTTCTATTAAGAGAGTAAATTACCATTCGTGCTATGACATGAGTAGGATTAGCGGTCCTTCACTAAATACCCAACAATGACTAGTGTCGAACAATGGCTAACGTAAGTATAAACTCATGTGATTAATGCATGTTGTATAAGTTACAAATTTTACTTAATTGAAAGTGAGATCGACAATTTAGGCCATGTTTAGTATTGAGATACAGTAATTTTAAGGTACAGTTACTATAGAAAAAAAATTATAACTATAAAATAAAATTAATAGTATGTAGTAATAATTTAAAAAATGAAAAAATATCCACCGCTCACCCATTTTTTCAACTTTTTAAAAAATGCACAATTCTTTTTTTTTTTTTCTGGAATCCATTTAAAGTTATATTTTGTTTCACTTTTCTACTTCCGTTTGGAATCCGTTAAGAAAACTAACATAAACTTAAAAAAATGATAATTTTACCCCAAAACAAAAATTACAATTTCACCTTAAAATTTGCCAAAATAATCAGATTAAATCTAATTATTTTCCCCATCGGTCAATAAAGAAATTAATTCCACAACCATCAAATACATGGTTTTTTTTAAATATGTCTGTAATTGAAATGCTAAATTATAACATTAGTATTAAAAATAGTCCAATCTCGCAAACCATCAATTGAATTTAAGATAAGTAGAGTTTTATTATTCATTGAGTTATAATGTTTAGTAGTTAAGATTTTTTTGTGCTTCATTAATGTACCAATAATGATATTCATCATTAAATTTGATTATTTTTGGCAATTTTTAGGATGAAATTGTAATTTTCGTTTTGGGGGTAAAATAATTATTTTTTTTAAGTTTCTGTTAGTTTCTTAACGGATTCCAAACGGAAGTGGAAAAATGAAACAAAATATAATTTTAGATGGATTCCAATAAAAAAAAAAGAATTGTGTATTTTTAAAAAAGTTGGAAAAAAACTAATGGACGGTGGATATTTTTTTTAAAAAAATTAATGAAGATATAATATATTTTTTATCATATGAGTATAAAATTAAATTAACTAATTTCTAAAATACAACAGTTAGTAGTTATTAAATACTTTAATAATGTAACTTTTAATCTCCAATTATCTATCCTCAATTCCAAATAGCACCTTAGTGCTAAAAACCAAAAACCCCGACAAGATATTTTTCTGTTTCTAATAGAAATGATACGATCATATCTTCTTATATTACAATTTACACGTGAAAGGAAAGAAAAGAAACAAAAGCCATAAAGATCAAAGTGGACAACCTAGTCAAGTCGTGACCAAAATAAATAAATAAATAAATAAAAGAAAAGAAACTGTTTGGACAATTTGCCAATTTAGTTCTAAAAATGGAGAACACAAAGACCCCACCGGCATCGGATCGAGGAGACAGATTGATGCAATATGTGCATGCTTTTGAAGTGGTGTGTGGTGACTGCTGTGAAATTTGTGATGCGAATCCAAAATAATTCTATCGATCTCAATTGGTAGGTTTGACATTAAATCCAACACGTCACATGATGAAGCATATGGTTGTCTCATAATGTGTGTTGTATCTTTCCATTGCCATGCGTGTGAAGTTTTTCTTTTGTTTGCATTTTTTCTCTTCATTAATGACAAGGCAATTTGCAGTGGGTCACGATCTCTTGCCATAATTGACAAGCAATCAATGCAATATTGTTTGTGCGTGGACACATTTTGATGCCCTATTTTGGTTGCGGTGACACTGGCTTTACACGTTTTTTTTTTTTTTTCAACTTTCCCTAAAGGCGAGGCGTTGTGTCTTTTATCTTGCACTGTATGTATATCATACGTAAATTACTTTTATGACTTGCGCAAATCAAATTCGTTAAACTTCTTAAGAGTCATAATTTCTCACTTATCTCATTTGGTTCATTAGTTGGATAATCAAATCCTCCATGTCATGTTTCTTTGTTAATACTTATCTCAAAGCTATCTATTATATAACACAACAAATAACATGTGATCCCCATCAATCAATGTAACAGTTTAAAAGATGCAGACAAGAATCACTCTCTGTACAAAAGAATTATTAAAAAGCACAAATTAATTTATAACTCAGATTTTTGTACAAAGAATTGAACTCTGTATGAAATTTAATTTGATTGAAACTGTACCTGCCTTGAAACTTATGATTATAAAATTAAGTAATCTGTGGATAATATAAGATTATATACTTGGAGGGGTCATTTTTCTGTAAAATGGAATAAATTAATTGAATGGGTCATTTTCTGTAGTGGACAAAGTGCTGAGTTTCTTCCTAGCAGCATAGGCTGTTTGATTGTAACTCTTATCTGCCTTAAAAACCATATCATAATTTATAAGATTCTCATAAATATCTTATCTTTCCTAATTAGTAATTTATCCTTGGCTCCTTTATCACTCTGCTATGAAGAAACTTGAAAAAGAAAAAAAAAAAGTTAAACTATTTAGTGTTCTTTGCTTTCCTTGCTTCATTGGTCAGTTGATGAGTTTTGTCTGGTTATATAAATTGATTTATCATTCATCAATATCAACTTTTCCTGAACTGTATGGGGCACATACAATGAGAAAGATCTAGTTGCACGATGAAAGTGCTTTTATATGTAATTTATAAAGTTTCCACTGCTAGTAAAGATTCGAGTGAGAAACCTTTTTAAAAATTTACAAATTATGCTAGCTAGTATTATTAAAAATAAGTTTTTAATTAATCTATAGTTACTGAAAACTAACTATCAATTTTTTTTTTCTAATAAAATCCAACTATCAAATATAAGTGAATAAGAGAGTAGTAAATATTAGTTATTAAATAAAAATATATTGTTTACCAAATATTTTAGTTATTGTATATACATTAATAAAAGGAAGAGATTGTCGCTTCGACTCTTACTCTTATTTGTTTCTACCACTTATTTCCTTTAGTTTTTATATTAGTAGTTACTTCATTAACATCAAAACTAAAAAAAAACGTTATTTTATCATTTTGATGAATTTTTCTGTTAAGGTTTTGACATCAATAAATTAATAACAGATTATCATGAAAACTGTGGAAAATGATTATGTTAAATGTTAAATGCATAATGCATTTCGGGAAAGTGACAATCTGCCTTATAAAATTAAGCAGATGACAATAATTTCAAACAATCGTGCGTCCATGATAACCAATAAAGAAGATATTTTCACTTATGTGATTAATTATTTATGAATGATAATGATCGTCTGCCACATGAGCAAGTTCCAGCGCCTCGATCAAATTATTAAAGCTAACCCAATATTTTGAAAGTGCTAGTTTAGTAATTTCACATATGCAAGAGGGATTTTCACATTTCTAGTTGCCTTACTTGAAACTTTATATCATATTTTCACACAACACATCCGTGAACATAGCAAATGAAAAGAGTGCAACAGTAGCCAAAAGAAGAAAACAACAGCCAACCTTTCATTCTTGTCTTGGATAAATACACAACACAAACCCCAGTTTCTGAGTTTTCACATGCTCCAGCTATAGCTGGCTTAGCTACCTGTTTCTTCATATATACCCAATTAGTAAACCCTAGCTAGCTGCAACAGAAAACGTCTCCTTGATTAATTTACAAGCTGCTTTGAGAGTTCTTGATTAGTGCAGGTGGAGAGTTCCAAAGGGATCGCATTGATCTGATGATAACATTAAATTAATTACTCAAACGGGTTGATTTTATTATATGTATGATTTCTTTCATTTTTAGATCATGCGATCCCTTCGGAATTCCCCATCTATGGCTCTAAATTTTTATATATACGTTTTCTCTTCCAACTGGTAGGTGAAAAAAATCATATTTACTCATGCATGCAGTTGATTCATAGGAATTGTTTTATTACAGTCTTTTAATTAATTTGAGAATTAATTTTCTCTTGAGTTGTTTTATGCCTACTCTATCCATGAATATTCATATTAGAAATTGTACTGGCATATGTTAACTGCAACATTGATGAATTAGAATGATTTATTTGAGAAATTTCTGTTAATTCATTGCATTTATAATTCATTATTTTAATTTCAAGGACAATCTCCAACTATCAGGTTTGATTCGGGCTGCTAGAAATTAGAAAACATCATCTCTCCATAGGAATTTCCCTCAGATTTCATCAGAAAGGATCGATCTATATATCAGAGAACTCAATACTCATGGGGTGTGTTACTGTGTTTCATTAGAGGGATGATGATGTAAGATTATTAATAAAATTAAATTTGTGCTGGATTAAAATTGGAAAAAAAAACAATATATAATTTTGAAGCTTTCGACCAAAAGAATCAAAGGTAGGTTTTAGTCAGATATTAGTTTTTCTTTTCAAGTTTATGCTACTTTTTTTGTTTTATTTTTACTAATAAAGTTTATGCTGCTTTGATGTTGGCCAGACAGGATATTTTCCTAACCTAATTTCTTCTAATCTCCTGAGGATCTCATGACATATGGTAATTGTGATATTGAGTTGTTGAGATTTATTCATTTACTTTCCTCTTTAATCGTTAGGTAATCATAAATTGAAAGACATAATTTTTTGCTTCCAAAATTATGTCTAACTTTCCACATTTAAGTTTTATTTTATTTTTTTTCTCCACGTTGATTTTCTAGATGGAAACAAAAAAAAAATCGTGCTTAATTTATTAACTTATTTTATGTCAATGCATGCAATTCAAAGGAAGGCTTCTTCTTCTTCTTCTTCTCCTCTAGGACTCTGATAAAAGACAAAGTTGAATAAAACAAGTTCAGTAACAAATTTTGAGTAATATCTTCTATGGAAATAGAAGATTTACTAATGTTGAAGTGATGACAAATAAAGTTGGCAAATCCAAACTATGTGTTCTTAATTTTTTTTTTTTACCAAATCTGAAAGAACTCTTGAAAACATTGAAACTATAATGAACTTTATGTTTAATTTATATGAACCTGGATGCATTGAAGTTGCTTTCTTTAATTTTAAGAGATTATAGAAGAAGAAGAAGAAGAAAAAGAAAAATTTATGTAAATTGGGATTCTTATCTGCTGCCAGATTTTGCAGTGAGTTTGCTGTTAGATTAGCTTTTGAAAAATGTGTACTTTGTTGATTATTTCTGAAAAATTAAATAAATTAATCCAAGCCCGATAATATTATAGTTGTCATGTGTCATAATCTTATTAAAGAATTAAGAAAATATTAGGAGAGAATCTTGATTCTCGTCAACAAATAAAAAATTAATATCTAAATTTTTCTAAATTTGTTTATGTACTTTATAATATATTTAACTTGTAAAAGTTCTAGAGTAATTAAAACAAAGTATTTGTATGTCTTGATATTATTAATTTTTTTAATTACTGGATTTATATAATCCAATGACCTGTTTAAAATTAAAAAATAATATTTATTTAAATTTTCATACATATATGTAACACATTAATTAGATTGGATGAATATCTTGAAGGGATGAAAAATAAAATCATAATTTTAAGTTAATTAAAAAAATTGAGAGAACCATCCCTTTTAATAATTGTATCAAATGATAAAGCCTTTTGAAAGTTTTCCTTGTTTATTTTGAACATTAGTTTAATTTTACGTGAGTAAAAGCACTCGAAAGATTGAATCAAATAAACATAAGAAATGTTTTAATTAGAAATTAACGTTATATTTACCTATATCATTCTTTCATATTATGCACAATTGACGCTTAATTCATCCCTATATTATTTTCTGATATATCTAGCGCTTACAGCTTACAAATGTAAAAGAGCATATATAAATGAAAGAGATTTTACAGCCAGGAAAAAAAATCTTCGAAAACTCCAAGATATTCTTCGACAAACACTAGGGCAAAATGCAACATTATGTAAGCTTCTTTAGTGGCAAACCTTTCAGCCATGGCTGTCAGATTCTTAATTTCCTGTGGGCACATGATATTTAATTTGGACTACTTGCTGATTTATGTCTTTAATTGTGGGCATGACAACTGTTAAATGTGGCACATCAGCCACTGTATAAAGGGCTCTTAATTAATTATAAATATATGAGCTATAGTGGAAAAATGTGATAAATTGAGTTTGGAACTTCAACAGAAGAGAATATAATCCTGGGACCAAAAAATGGTTCTCGAATAAGTATGGAATTAGATTGACTTTATAATTAAATATTTTATCTTCTATTTGGTTATTTTGATTGGATTGGATTAGGGAGGACTAAATTTATATTTAACCCTTAAATTATGGAATTAATAATTACTTAATTAATTATTTTATTCATGATTTACTTGAATTTATTTTTTATTTTGTTTTTATAATCTAATTAAATTGGTACTTTTACTCCAATAAAATTAACTATTTAATAATTTGTTACAATAACTGATTGTATTAAATTTAATAATCACCAATGTAATATTAAAAATAATCATGGAAATTAATAACACAAGTACATAATTGATTTTATATATACATTGTTTGCTAACTTTTTGATAAAATAAAATATATCTAAAATATCTTATAAAAATTAATTAAATAATTAAATAGTTTTATTAATTTATATTTGGTTATATAATTATGACTGCCCAATAACTAATTTACTACATATTTAATGCTCTTGTTAATTACTTTTAAATTAATTTTAATTATTACTCTTGAATATCCATAAATATTTTTGTATTTAAATATAATTTAATATGGTCCAATCCGATTTTGTACCAAACATAGTACAGTATATAATATAATCCAATTTAATTCAGTCCAATCATAATAATTAGTCAAATCCAATTCCGCGTACCAAACGTAATCTTAAAGTTTTAAAGTACAAGAGGTCGGAGATTTAAATCTCTTATTCAGTTGTGTATGGATCGAAGACTTATTCATGTTTTATGAATTCGATGTCTACAACTAAATTTGTAAATCATGATTAATTTGTTACTAGAGCTTAAAATTTTTTATTTGTATACTAATGATTTTTTTCTTAAACTGGAAGAAAATTCTTGAAGTCAGCGATGGGAAAAATCATATCAGGAAGGAGAAGGGTTCAACTGAAATTTATCTCATTTCTAGGTAAAGTTATTATTACACCCGCTAACCCACTTCAGATTGATATATTTTGATATGAATACAAGGTTGGCTATTTTTTATATTAAGACCCTGGCCGATCCAAATTTGAGATTCGAAGAATATTTAAAGCCCCGATTATAATTGAATTACTCAAATAAATAATTAAGAGATATAGTTTTTTTTTTCATTAAGTCGAGATCCCAATAAAATAAAATTCAGCAAATATTCATGTTGTGTAGAACTTTATAGCTATAGCCAAAGCCCAATAAGACCATAAAAATGTCATGATCTGCAAAGATGTCATTCGAAATGAACGATAATACTATTAGGTGTTAGCTTAAATGAAATTTATTAAATGCAAATATGCAATGCTCGTTGGTCGTTACTGCACTCGGGCAAGACATTCAATGTTTGTGAAGCGTAAAGCTTGATAGTGTGTTTACTTATTAGAATGGGAATATGAATCAAAAAATATAAATGAATGATAGGTTTATTTATTTAAGGGAAATTATCATTGCACCACCACTGTTTTGTCTCATATTTATTCAACCACCACAAAATTGTAACATGTTCTATACACCACCTTTCTTTTAAATTTGTATCAACTATCCACTTTTGCACTAATACTATTAAATAATTTAAATGAAATGATAATTTTATCACTAAATAAATTAAAAGACCATTTTATCTTATAAAATTTTTGAAAAATAAAAAATTATAATTATAAAAATACCCATAATTTTAATAAAAAGTAAATCTCAAAATTAGAATTTTTATTTTTAATAAAAATCTAAATAAAATTATAATTATAAAAATAATTTTAAAATATTGGGATTTAATAAAAATCCCCTAAATTATTAAAATTTTGGGATTTATTTTTTAATAAATAAATTCAGTTATTTTAATACAATTTTGCAAAATTATATTTTTCAATAAAAATAAGGTAATTATTAAAATTTTACAAAATCTAAATTTAATAAAAATCAGCTGAGTAGCTCTATTTGGGATTTATTTATTTTTATTAAATTAGGGGTATTTTTATAATTATTTTTTTTTATTTTTTCAAGTTTTTATAAAATAAAATGGTCTTTTAATTTATTTAAGGGTAAAATTATCATTTCGTTTAAATTATTTAACGGTATTAGTTCAAAAGTGGTTAGTTGATACAAATTAAAAAAGAAAAGTGGTTTAGAGAAGGTGTTAAAATTAAAATTATTTAACGGAATGAGAATCCCATTCCTTAAGGTGACCATATTGCCCTCATTTAGATTTTAAAATTCTCATTTTATCATTATTATTATTAGGAATAATAATAAGTATTATTAAGTATCATTATTTATTATTAGTAACAATAATAAATAATAATAATAATCAACTACGGTTAGTTTAGTAAGTTGCAATAATCCATTCCGATTAAAAAAATAAAGTAAACACATCAATGACGATACAATTCATTACGATTTCAATTCCTATAATTAAAGTAAATTATTTATTTTGATTCTAATTTCTCATTCTAATTCTAACCCATTCATATTCCTCTTTATTCCGCTTTCAGATTATTTCAATTATTAATTAGTAAACACACTATTAATTCATTTCATTAATTTATTATTTATCTAGCTTTGGATTAGAGCCTTATGACAGATTGTGAATCAAATTATTTTTATACATCAATTTATGTCTTGACCTTGTTGATTTAAACCTTTTCAAGCCCTATAATATTATAGTTGTCATGTGTGATAATCTTAGTAAAAAATTAAGAAAATAGTAGGAGAGAATCTTGATTCTCGTCTAATCATGAACAAATAAAAAATTAATATCAAAACTTTCCTAGATTTCTTTATGTACTTTATAATATGCTTAACTTGTAAAAGTTTTAGAGTAATTAAAACAAAGTATGTGTATGTCTTGACATTATTAGTTTTTTTATTACTGGATTTATATAATCCAATGATCTGTTTAAAATTAAAAAATAATATTTATTTAAATTTTCATACATATATGTAACACATTAATTAGAGTGGATGAATATCTTGAAGGGATGAAAAATAAAATCATAATTTTAAGTTAATTAAAAAAATTGAGAGAACCATCCCTTTTAATAATTGTATCAAATGATAAAGCCTTTTGAAAGTTTTCCTTGTTTATTTTGAACATTAGTTTAATTTTACGTGAGTAAAAGCACTCGAAAGATTGAATCAAATAAACATAAGAAATGTTTTAATTAGAAATTAACATTATATTTACCTATATCATTCTTTCATATTATGCACAATTGACGCTTAATTCATCCCTATATTATTTTCTGATATATCTAGCGCTTACAGCTTACAAATGTAAAAGAGCATATATAAATGAAAGAGATTTTACAGCCAGGAAAAAAAATCTTCGAAAACTCCAAGATATTCTTCGACAAACACTAGGGCAAAATGCAACATTATGTAAGCTTCTTTAGTGGCAAACCTTTCAGCCATGGCTGTCAGATTCTTAATTTCCTGTGGGCACATGATATTTAATTTGGACTACTTGCTGATTTATGTCTTTAATTGTGGGCATGACAACTGTTAAATGGGGTACATCAGCCACTGTATAAAGGGCTCTTAATTAATTATAAATATATGAGCTATAGTGGAAAAATGTGATAAATTGAGTATGGAACTTCAACAGAAGAGAATATAATCCTGGGATCAAAAAATGGTTCTCGAATAAGTATGGAATTACATTAATTTTAGGATTAAATATTTTATCCTTTATTTGGTTATTTTGATTGGATTGGATTGGATTGGATTATAGAGGACTAAATTTAAATTTAACTCTTAAATCATAGAATTAATCATCTCAATTTATAAGTGGGTTTGGATGGGATTATAATAAGAGAAAAAAATTATCCATATTTCTTTCATAAATAACACTATTTTTTATTTGTAACTTAAAATTCAATTACTTAATTAATTATTTTATTCATGATTTACTTGAATTTATTTTTTTATTTTGTTTTTATAGTCTAATTAAATTGGTACTTTTACTCCAATAAAACTAACTATTTAATAATTTGTTACAATAATTGATTGTATTAAATCTAATAATCACCAATGTCATATTAAAAATAATCATGGAAATTAATAATACAAGTACATAATTGATTTTATATATACATTATTTGCTAACTTTTTGATAAAATAAAATATATCTAAAATATCTGATAAAAATTCATTAAATAATTAAATAGTTTTATTAATTTATATTTGGTTATATAATTATGACTACTCAATAACTAATTTACTACATATTTAATGCTCTAGTTAATTACCTTTAAAGTAATTTTAATTATTACTCTTAAATATTCATAAATATTTTTTGTATTTAAATATAATTTAATATTGTCCAATCTGATTTTGTAACCAACATAGTACAATATATAATATAATCCAATTTAATTCAGTCCAATCATAATAATTAGTCAAATTCAATCTCGCATGCCAAACGTAGCCTTAAAGTCTTAAAGTACAATAAGTCTAAGATTTAAGTCTCTTATTCAGTTGTGTATGGATCGAAGACTTATTCATGTTTTATGAATTCGATGTCTAATGATTTTTTATTTGTATACTAATGATTTTTTTCTTGAACTGGAAGAAAATTCTTGAAGTCGGCGATGGGAAAAATCATATCAGAAAGGAGAAGGGTTCAACTGAAATTTATCTCATTTCTAGGTAAATTTATTATTACACCCCTAACCCACTTCAGATTAATATATTTTAAGATATGAATACAAGGTTTGCTATTTTTATATTAAGACCCTGGCCGATCCAAATTTGAGATTCGAAGAGTATTTAAAGCCCCGATTATAATTGAATTACTCAAATAAATAATTAAGAGATATAGTTTTTTTTTCATTAAGACGAGATCCCAATAAAATAAAATTCAGTAAATATTGATGTTGTGTAGAACTTTATAGCTATAGCCAAAGCCCAATAATACCATAAATTTGCCATGATCTACAAAGCCGTCATTCTAAATGAACGATCATACTATTAGGTGTTAGCGTAAACAAAATTTATTAAATGCAAATATGCAATGCTCGTTGGTCGTTACTGCACTCGGGCAGGGCATTTAATGTTTGTGAAGCGTAAAGCTTGATAGTTTGTTTACTTATTATAATGGGAAAATGATACGTTTTATTTATTTAAGGAAAATTATCATTGCACCACATATGTTTTGTCTTATTTTCATTCAACAACCACAAAATTTTAACATGATACACCACATTTCTTTTTAAATTTGTATCAACTAGCCACTTTTTCACTAACACCATTAAATAATTTAAATGAAATGATAATTTTATCCTTAAATAAATTGAAAGACCATTTTATCTTATAAAAGCTTTGAAAAATAAAAAAATTATAATTATAAAAATACCCCTAATTTTAATAAAAAAATCTCAAAATTAGAATTTTTATTTTTAATAAAAATCTAAATAAAATTATAATTATAAAAATAATTGTAAAATTTTGGAATTTAATAAAAATCCCCTAAATTATTAAAATTTTGGGATTTTTTAATAAATAAATTCAGTTATTTTAATAAAATTTTGCAAAATTATAATTTTTTAATAAAAATAAGGTAATTATTAAAATTTTGTAAAATCTAAATTTAATAAAAATCAGCTGAGCACCTCTATTTGGGATTTTTTTATTAAATTTAGGGGTAATTTTTATAATTATAATTTTCTTATTTTTCAAAAATTTATAAAATAAAATGGTTTTTTAATTTATTTGAGAGTAAAATTTTCATTTTGTTTTAATTATTTAACGGTATTAGTTCAAAAGTGGTTAGTTAATACAAATTTAAAAAGAAATGTGGTACAGAGAACATATTAAAATTTTGTGTTGGTTGGATGAATATAGAATGAAACATAGGTGGTATAATGATAATTTCTCTTTATTTAAATAGAGGTGCATTGAAAATTAAAGTGGTATACCCCACCTAAAATTGAGAATGATTATTAGAGTTTCCATTCCCTTGGGGTAGGTGGGAATGAGAATCTCATTTTTTAAAGTGATCATATTGCCCCCATTTAAATTTTAAAATTTTCATTTTATCCTTATTATTATTATTTGGAATAATAATAAGTATTATTAAGTATCATTATTTAATAATAATAATATTATTATTATTATTAGTAACAATAATAAATAATAATAATAATAATCAACTAAGGTCAGTTTAGTAAGTTGCAATAATCAATTCCGATTAAAAAAATAAAATAAACACATCAATAACAATACAATTCATTATGATTCCGATTCTCATGATTAAAGTAAACTATTTATTCTGATTCTAATTTCTCATTCTGATTCCAGCTCATTCATATTTATTTTTATTCTTATTTCAGCTTATTCCAATTATTGATTAGTAAATATACTATTAATTCATTTCATTAATTTATTATTTATCTAGCTTTGGATTAGAGCCTTATGATTGTGAATCGAATTATTTTTATACATCAGTTTATGTTTTTACCTTCATTTAAACATTTTCAAGTCACTTGGATATTAAAGTAAGACTTCTATATATTTTTCAGTTTATGTAATCAAGATTTCCAAAGAGTCTATCAAATATAATTCGAAATCTTGTCTGAAAATAAGTGAAATCTTTTTGCATTTATAAACAAATATTATTAGAGTGCAATTTATGCACTAGTTTTGCATTGTTTACTTCCCTAAATATCGATGTTTTGTACTTAATAATAGTGATTTACTTGTGTTTTACTTTTGTAGGTGCAATTCTATTGATTTGTGATAAAATTGAGCTATAAGATGATGTTTAAGGATGATTGTTTTCTTGGAGAAATTTAGAGAGTCAGAAAAACTTTGTTGATAAGGCGTGGGCGCGTACTATCAACTGCGGACCTGCAGTTTTTAGTTTAACGTGTTTTGTATTTTTAGTTATTTTTGTAATTACAAATTTAATATTTCAGATATTAGTATTTTATTTTAAATAGAACTCTAAAAGATAAGAGAAAGAGAGTATTTAAGGGAGGAATCTATTGTGAAAGAGGGCAGATTGGAGAAAAAGAAAGAAACCCTAAATCTAAACTTTTCTCTTCTCTCTATGAAGAACTAAACCTATTTTTTTGGTTGAAGGATAATGAAGCTTTGATTCATCACTACTGTGATATCTTTCTTATGCTTTAATTGTTTTATTGCTTTTTGGGTATTTATTTATTCTCTGAATTATTTTCATGATTATGTTTGTTAATTAGGTAATTGGCCACTATTTAATTATCAATTTAATCTATTGTTAATTAAATGATTCATCGTATGAAGATTTTAAAGTTTGTGACAAATAACATAGCAGTGAGTTGTGTTATGAGAATAAGCAATCTAATTTAAATGAATCATCGTATGTGTTGATTAGAATTTGGGTCTCTCTAGTTTTTTAGGCTGTCAATTGATTAAATCCTATGATCGTATCTAGGGTTGTCTATTGATTAGGGAAATAACCAACGGTCGTACCTTGGTTATCGACTAGGTAAGGAGAGATTGGCTATTAGAGGGTCTCAGTAGCTATAACCGGTCTATTCATAAGTAATAATAATTTATATTTGAATCAATGATCAGTAGTCGAATTAAGATGAGTTAATTCCTTCAACCAGAGCTTTCTCCTATTTGAATTACAACTTTAATTTGCATTCTTGTTATTTTAATTTGATTTTATTATTGTCAACAAAACCCTCATTTTATGTTTTACGTTTTAAAATGATTTAAATAATTACCGATCTCTATGGACACGACCCTACTAAATCACTATACACAATTTATTTAGAGTATGAATTTATTTTTGTTGGCTTCAACAACCATCAAATATTCATAAAGGAAGGAAGAATTTAATATGGGGAAGAGTCATCACCACCACCCAAATGATCGATTTTACTATGCTTCTATATTAATATGATAATTTTTTAACTTATTCTTGAATGGCAAATCGTATGTCACTTGTATTATACCTAGATACATATTATATTGATCATAATTATATTATGTCACTTTAGTCAATAGCTTCTTTTTGCTGCCCTAAATTACCTCGTAACAATATCTACAACATAAATTTTAGGGCCACATCATTCTTCTTATAAAATTATCATTTTATCCCTTTTTATTATTGTTGTTTTTATTATCATCATCATTAAAAATTAATATTATTATAATGGTAATTATTATCATTATTATTGTTACTATAATAATAATAATTGTTAATAATAATAATAATAATTTCCTTCTTAAATTTTGAAATTCTCATTTTATTCTTCTTTTTATTATTATTATTATTATTATTATTATTATTATTATTAAGTTTCATTATTTATTATTATTATTAAGTTTCATTATTTATTATTATTATTACTAGCAACAATAATAAATAATGACAATAATCAACTACGGCCAACTTAGTAACTTATAACAATATATTCCGATTGCAAAATAAAGTAAACACATCAATCACAATACAATTCATTCTGATTTCGATTCTCACAATTAAAGTAAGCAGTTTATTCTTATTCTAATTTCCTATTCCGATTCTAACCCATTTAGATTCCATTTTATTTCGATTTAAGCCCATTCTAATTATTGATTAGTAAACACACCATTAATTCATTTCATTAATTTAGTATTTAACTAGCTTTGGATTAGAGCCTTATGATTGTGAGTAAATTATTTATACATCAATTTATGCCTTTACCTTCTTCATTTAAACCTTTTCAAATCGCTATGGATATTAAAGTAAGACTTCAATATTTTTTCAATTTATGTAATCAAGATTTCCAAAGAGTCTATCAAACATAATTCGAAATCTTGTCTGAAAATAAGTGAAATCTTTTTGCATTTATAAACAAAATATTTATAAGGAAGAATTTAATATGGGAATTCGAACTATTCCCTTCAATATGGGGAAGAGTCATCACTACCACCCAAATGATTGATTTTACTATGCATCTCTATTAATATGATAATTTTTTAACTTATTCTTGAATGGCAAATCATATGTCACTTGTATTATACCTAGATACATATTATATTGATCATAATTATATTATGTCACTTTAGTCAATAGTTTCTTTTTGCTGCCCTAAATTACCTTGCAACAATATCTACGACATGAATTTTAGGGCCAAATCATTCTTCTTATAAAAGGTTGTGTATATATTACTTCTCGGTCGACCTTGTCTGTGTTAATGTTTTGATAATACAAAACTTGAATAAAAAAAGAATAATTATTCTCATGTAGGGCCACTCCCTAGGGATGGCAATGGGGAGGATGGGGTGGGGGTGGGGAGGCCTACCCATTCTCCACCCCATTAACCTCCATTTCCTACCTCATTCCCCAATAAATTTAGTGGGGTGGGGATGAAAAATCTTCATGTGGAGAATGATTTCTCCATCTCCACCAATTCTCCATTTACTTATTTTATAGTAGGTATAGATACATGATTTCAGTAAGTTAAAAATTAGAGACTTAAAATAAAATCATCACCATATTATAAAGTATTTAAATTATTTAAAAAAATCTCTAAAAATTTAAAATAATATATTAAAATGATATTAAAAGTAAAAAATATTTAAAGAGAGCAGCACTTTAAAAGAGAAAAGAAAATATAACAAAGTTTTGGAGTTGAAAAATATTGTAAGGTTTTCTTTTATTCATATCCTATTTATATTATATAAAAATTAAAAATAATTAATAATTAACATTATAGTTGATAAAATAAAAATTATTAAATAAGAATTAAAAATATATTTATATATAATGGGGGATTGGGGGTGGGGTGGGGAGTGCAAAACCAAACTCCATCCCGTTAAGAATTTGGGGATTATTTTTCCCCTACTCTCCACTCAATTCTCTAAATATTATTAAAAAATTTTCCCATTTAGGGTGAGGTTTCATGGAGCCCCAAACCCGTGGATGATTTTGTCATCCCTAACACTCCCACTTTAATAAAAATGCATGCGTTAATATTAGTTTTTTTTTTCATTTGAATAGATTTAAATTTGATTGAAATTCAAATAAATCTAAAATTATATATATACATATATATTTTTTTCGTATCTAAACATAATATATTAAGAACTTTTAATTTTACATATTTATTCTTAAAATTTTATTAGCAACGAAGATAAAGTTTTAACAAAGTGAAAATATCAAGATTTATAATGGAAATAGTTAAAATACTTCAAAAGCATGTAACAAAATTGTTTGTTATATTCCAGAAAGTTAAGTAATGCTATGAATTCTAATAATATTTGAATCTCAATTTAGGTTTCAACAAAAGTAATAGTTTTTATTTTTTTATTGAATAATAAAATAGAGTAATAAGGAATTTAAATTAAAAGAGTATGAACTCAATTTCATAAAAAGCATATATTCCATCCAACTTCCTAGCTTGATCAAACGTTTGTACCTTAACCAACGGAACCGCATGCTTAATGCCTGAATTCAAAACAAATATGACTTTTTTTTTTTTTGGTTTGAATAGCAAAGCAAGAATGATTGACTAAAGTAATTAATAGCAAAAGTTTGGACCGCAACTTTTGCTCTAGTGAATCATTCCCCCGCAAGTCACGGGAATAACCCTAGTACAAAATTTATTTTAGCCGACTTAACCCACAATTTTCGATATCACATCACCAATAACGAATTAGTCTCCTTAATCAACTACTTATAAAAAGTTGTTATATTTTCATTAGTCTTCTTCGTCTCCTGAGAATAAGGAATTCAAGTGTGGAAATATTTTTTTAATTCAAAGTTGACAAGCTTGGAACAAAAGTTTCTTTTGGCTCCATAACTGACGTGTTCAATTTTTTAATCTCCCACCCAACACGATTAACGGGCAACGCATTGTCCCAAGAAAGACTTCAGAATGAATGAGTACAACGCTCACACAACACGCAAAATCTTAGTCAAGTTATAGGGTGTATTTAGAATTGAAATTTAGTAGCTGTAATTTAAAAATTATAACTTTAAAATGTTTAGTAAACACTAATTGTTATATCTTGAAAGTTATGTTAATGTGATTTTCACTTATATAATGAAAAATCTATTATATCTCTAATAATTTTATCAAAATTATTATTTAAAATTTATATTTACTATATATTACTAACTTTTATTTTATAATTACAATTTTTTTTTTCCACAGCAGCTGTAACTTAAAAGTTATAGTACCTTAATGTCAAACACACCCATAGTGACTAATATTGTGGAGCTAATGATTCTTAACTTTCTAATAAAGTAGTTTTAGTAGGTCCTTACATCCTTGATATTAATTAAATTGATTTTTTTACTATTACGCATATATTATTATTGATTTAATGTATTATATCTGTCAAAAAGTATGTAATATACTTTTATGAAATGTAAAAATTATAATGTTAGTGATGTAATGGGATATTATAAAAACAAAATTGAAGGCCTAATTAAGTGTCATTGTACTAGAATATTGGACGTAAATTCCTAGAGGATTACGGAAGTTAGACCAAAGTTCTTCTCTTGACTTGAACTTTTACCAGAACAAAATTACAAGTTATTGTCACGACATCTTATTGAATTGAACTCTCATCGACCGGAGTTCTGTTCAAATTTCAAAACATGCACCTATTGACCACGTGACAAAATGCCATTGGTGCAGTGACTTGATATCTCAGTCTCGAGTTTCCTCCGCAATTCCAAGAACCAGCAGGGCCCTGAATAAACAGAGAAACTTTGTCTATTTCAAGGTCATTTGCTTCTCATTGAATTGAAAGATGAATCAGGGACAAAAATCAGTGCTCGGGAAATCGAAAGTGTGAGCCATGGACCTTAATTACCGGCATGATAGGGAAGAAAAATCAAAACAATGAGAGAAGCATGCGTAACATGTAATAACTAGCATGGAGACATTTGTCATGCTTTCAATGGTGCCGCATTCAATTATTCAGAAAAAAGTTGCGGCAAATTATTGAAGAAAACAATATAGAGCAAGCATGTGCCGTACTTAACGAAATTAAGGCCGGTTCATAGGCATGTATGTTTATGGAAAATTATTTATTTATTAGTGAGTTAGTCTTTAAAAGTTCGTTAATATTGTCGGATCTAAGACTTATTGAAATCAAAGTTGGTCTCGAACTTCCAACGTATAGCCATTTGATTATAAATATTCACGTGTCATTTTGACAATATTTAATAAAGTTAGTCAATATTACTACACCGAAAATTTAGGGTGTGTTTGAGAGTGAGATACTGTAATTTTTAAACTGCAGCTGCTGTGGAGTAAAAGTTATATCTGTCAAATTCTAACTATAAGTGTTACTAAACACCTTAATAGCTGGGTTTCTATCTTACTACACTCCCAAACGGACTATTAAAAATAAAAATATTAGGTATAAAGCTTCCCATTATCTAAGTTTTAGTTAATGACACTCCAAATTCTACGATAATTTACATAATGTATTATTATGAGTTTAAGACATAAACGAAAAATTTAGAGAAAAATAGTCTATAATTTTTTTCCCCTAATGGAAAACTTTGATTATATACATCTATATTTTGTTGGAAGAAAAAAGAAAAAAATAAAAATAAAGGAAAGGAAAGAGGAGAAAGAAAATAAGAGAAAAATAATCAATCTTAATTTTATTATTTGATTTGATATAAAATTTAATTTTTTTTTAATTTCTTTCCCTTTTGTCCTTTGCTCTCCTTTTCTTTTCTTTCATATCTTCAAATAAAAAATGCCGAAGTTTACGTTATTGTGTACAGTAACCACACCCACGATCAAATTAAATTTCAGATTAGGCGAGCAATGATAGCTAGTTTTGCATGCTTTCTCAAATGTCATGTGCACTGTCTAGCAACTAGAAACGTACGCATATTCGCCGCTGATAGCGGCAGAGTCTTTTGACTAGTGAGCACATAACTTCTTTTGTGAACAAAATTAATAAACCTACCCAGAAATCAAGCAAGCACATACTGTGGGGTTAAAACGAATAATTACTCATTTAGTCTTAATATTTTAATTTAAGTATTTATTTAGTTCTTAATATTTTAAGAAATATCTTAAGACACTCATACTATTAGATGTATGATTACTTTTATTCTTATTTTTCTTTGCTTTCACGATAATGGCCTTACAAAAAAATTCTTGGTAACAATCATTAAAAAAAAAAGTCAATTTATCAAATTAACACTAAAATTAAATAAAAATTAAAGTAATGTTTTAGTTAGTATTTTACTTTTAAGATTAATTTGGTAATTTAAATTTATTATAAATAATTATTAACAAGACAACAAGATAGTAAACATAGCTTTATGTTAGCTGGTATTGATTTATTTTTAAACAGTTATTAGAAAATTATTGTATGGAAATGAAAAATACTAGTTCTTTAAATTGATACTATTGATCAATTTTCTAATTAATTTTTTATAGATAAATTAATTAATGCTCTCAAGATTGTAGCATAGGCATTATTGTTGTAATGGCAAAAAAAAAATAATAATAAGGGTGAAAGTATCACATATTTAACAATAAAGTGTATTGATATATTTTTAAAAATACAGAAGCTAAATTAGCACTTAATTCAAAATATTATGCCTGAGCATATACTCAGATTGTCAATACTGTGGACTCAAGTCACCAGACCATCACTACAACCCAACTGAAAGTAGGGCTTTAATTAATTGGCACACGTTGCACAAAGTCTTCTATTTCGCCGTTGACTTTACCAAGCAACGGTGGTGATTGCAAAATACTATAAATTGCCCTCTCTGTCTACCGAATCCTCACAACACATTCATTTGTAAGTGAAGCCACCACAGCACACAGTTAGCTTTAGCCAATTTGCCACCATCTTTTTTTTAATTTTAATTCTTGTAACAGAATTAATTAAACATGGCCATGGCTTCTGATTCTGGCTTGAAGATCTTTGCAGTGTTGGCTCTTGCAATTGCTTTCTGTGTGCAAGCTACTCTTGGTAAGTTAAGGAAAAGATACTTCTATTTTGTTTGTCATCATATTCAATCAAATACTTTGCTGGCTTGCTAGCTAGTTAGCTGGTCATTCTATATAAGGTTCATAAATCTTGTTCGTACCACATACCAGTAGGTAATTTAAAATTTGCTAAACTACCAATAACATAACATAATTAAATAGATAATACTAGAAATGTTTCCATATATAATACATATAACTAATTTGTTCATATCTTTTCTATATATAGATATTTGTTCCAGTTCTTAGTATAGAATATTAATTCCATTTTTATTATTACAATGGATCAGAGTTTTTTTTTCAGGAGTTATATTATTTTACTGATTTCAAATAGGGTACTCGAATATTATTGTTTTACCACCCGTCAGTAGCAATAATTAAAAATAATTATGTGACACATCAAATTGAAGTTAACGAAACTTAAAAAAAAAAAAAACCTTCAATTTGAGAGAGCAATGGTATAAAAAAAAAGGAGAGAGAGAGAGAGAAAGGGGTTGAATTCGTCGGAGTTTCCACATCACTTAATTTTCTCCCTAACACCACTCAACTGAATGTTTAGTGGTAGTCCTGGTAATTTTACACATTCAAAGTCAAATAAGCCGTAAAAATTTATTTAGTTTTGACTATTGTTAGTGAGTTACATTAGCACTTTCTTATACATATTTATGGGGAATGACCCAATTAAATTGACACTTCTCAGGAGAAGTAACATGCGAGAGCCTTGACCAAAACGCATGCGCGTTTGCGGTATCAGCGTCAGGAAAGCGGTGCGTGCTGGAGAAGCAAGTCAAGAGGAGCGGACAGGAAAGGTACACATGCAAAACCTCCGAAATTGAGGCCGAAAAATTAAACAACTGGATCGAAACCGATCAGTGCATCAAGTCCTGCGGCCTTGACCGAAAATCCCTCGGCATCTCCTCCGACTCTCTCCTCGAGTCTGGCTTCACTCAAAAGCTTTGCTCTTCTCCCTGCTACGGCACCTGCCCCAACATCGTCGATCTTTACTTCAACCTCGCCGCCGGTGAAGGTACTAATAACGTGCATTTTTTTAAATACCATTTTACTCACGTAGGGGCAGAACTGTGTAATTGAGCCCTGGAATCTGTCACTATCAACCCAAAAAAAAAAGGTTATTTTTATGCAAAATTTTATTTTTAAGCCCCCCTCAAGTGTAAGTTCTTTATATATTTCCATTATCACAGTATCGAACCAAAATCTTAGTACTTTACGTGCATGCACAAATAACATGAATTTAATTTTTCTTTTTTCTTTTGGTGGAATTACTTTTTCAGGTATGTTTCTTCCTAAATTATGCGAAGCACAAGGGAAAGGTGGGCGGAGGAGAATGTCTGAGATCAAAAGTTCTGGTTATGTGGCACCGGCACCGCTCAAGTCTGTGGCTTACTTGGCAGCTCCACTGTCAGCTCCTCCAATGGCACCGTACTAATTTGCTTCTATATATTATTATGATTTTAATAGATGTAGTTGTTAGAATAAATAAAGAAAGTGCACCAAGGTTTTTAGATGCACGCGAAAGCTTGAGTGCACACAATCACTATGGTGTGTGCATAGTGATTGTGTGCAGGAGGGTGGTGAATTGAGGAGCTGGTCAGAGCATATGCTGAAGAGACATGAGAATTCAATGAGATTTTGCTCATATGATGCTGCCTTTCGGCTAGCTAACTCATATATACATGGTTTTAGAAGATTGTATGGATTTATCTTTCGTTCTTTTTGTTGTAGAAGGTTTGCAAATTTAAAGTGATTAATGACAGTACTAAATTTCTTATTATGATGAATGTATGCCATTTTAATGTTCAATGATCATGGCCAATATAAACTGAAGTTTTGGAGTACGACTCAAACCCGTAAATTGAAAGTTTTGACTCCTAATACCATCTGAATCTACTAACAAATATATATATATATATAACTAATAGCTCTCCAATCAAGAGGGTTATGGATGATTGTGAACACAATAATGTTAGAGATCTCACTATTTGAGTTTCATTTTGAGTCTCAATACTATATGTTACTCATCTATTGAATGATAAATTTTAAGTTTATAAAATTAATTAACTACTATCAAATGAAATAATGTCACATCAATTGGGATTCAAATAGGATTTAGATATTAGAATTTCAAGCATTGCTTTCCTGAAAATAGTTATTGAAATAAAAATGAACTTGACATTGTGGACCATTTCTATCTCAATAACCGTAATTAGGCATATGAGATACAGAGTATACTACACTACAAAGGAAAACCAATGAAGTCCTCCCCAAAGGTTTCATAAAATTCAATAAAAATGAAGAGTTTTTTGCTTATTCGTTAACTAATGGAATCTACCTATTATAAACCATTCTTCAAAAGGAGGTGAGCAAATTCTTCGAAAATCAATTATACAAAATACACACACATATATCTTCTGATCGTTCACGAGTCATGTAAACTAATTTTTATCAGAAGTCTAATCTTTAAATTTGTTAGAAATTAAGTAATTCTCGATTTATAAATATAAATAATTGTTTTCATAAGCATGAGAGCAATTGCAGAAACCCGATTAAAAGTTATAAAAGAAATAAATGTAATTTGTATTAAATTCTGCAACTAGGGATGTAATGAAATTGAAGCACAAGTTCCAGTGGAGGCCCCTATCATCGATGCTTCCGTGATAGTTTATTACATCCTATTCAAGCCATTGCTCTTGTCTTGTGCATTGCTTCTTAATTCTGGTCACTATTTATGACGAGAATAGATATGTAATTTTCAAATCTATTACAAAATGAAGCCTGTTAACTCTAATAGCAGAGCATTGCACTTGCATCACTTAAGGGACTACAGAGAACAATACCAGGACATTTGAGCTTTTAAGCAAGGACTAATTTGCTGCTTAAGAGTTCATAAAACTAACAAAGATAATAATGACAAATGTGCTTTGCCTTCTGCAATTAAATTGCCGACTTCGTAGTAAAGGTGGACAAGCTTTTCTTTACTCTTCACCTGCTTCTTTGACATCAACAGTAAAGCTATATTCCTGGTCACAGCCCATATATGAATCGCACATGAAATAGAGCGTGTATGTCTTTTTCCCACCTTCTGCAGGAGCAGCAAAATCAAGCTTTACCCTGGACTTTCTTTGGAGAGACACCCTCTTGATGGCAAGCAATTGGTTAGTCTTTGCATCATCTACAACAAGCCACCAGCCTTCCTCTTTGGCTTTAGGATATCTGTTGGAATAAACGGGTCCCAACTCTGTCCTTCCTCCTAGATCCCGCTCAAGAACCACCTGCAACGTGATGTCTTCCCCACCAGCCCTTACATTTTCACTGTCCTGCACCTCATACGACATGTCAATGTTGGGAAAACGGTTGCAAAACCTGGCAATATCAAGCAACTGTACATCCGACATTTGCAAAAGTTCACGCCTCTCATCATCCTCCATTTCCAGCAAATCAAATACCGTCTCAATACTTCTACCAGGGTTCTCTTGGCATCTCTTGGCCAAATCTTTTGTGAAATGTGGGAGCTGCAGAAGCATGGAATCATGTTCCCACATGCCTTGTGTCACCATTTGACTCACTTCCATTGCTAGAAGCGCAAGGCTCAGCCAACCATTACTTGAAATTACATCAACCATCGCCTGAAGCAACCTACTAGCAGAAAGGAGAACCTTTTCCTGGTACAATTTGAGGTTACCCTCCACATGCCGCCCAGAGAAGTGAGCTTGAAGAAGAGCATTTGCCTTGACATGTGGGTCCATGCATTTGGGATTCACAAATGAGAACCTCTGATGATTAATTAGCCTACGAACCAGTTCTTCCTCACCTGGTCGTATAGGCAGTTGTGCATACTCTGATGCTGAAGCAAGAACCTCCAGAAGACCCTTCATCTTTGTCTTGGAAGTCAGAGAAGAACTGAAACATTCAATAGTCTTATAACTGATATAGTAGTAAGAAGCAACCATGCCGTAATTCGAAGGACAAAGGTCCATATCGTCTTCCATAATGATAGACCTGGTTGCTTCCAAATCACTTATAGTGTTCTCAACGAGCTCCGAGAGGTGATCAGAGAGATGCCTGTGACTTACACCTTGGAAGTTGTAATTTGAGTGAGCCTCCTGTACATGAACGTCCAAGTGAGATAGTCCACAGCATCTTGCCTGTTTTCAATAACTCCTGCCACAATTTCTGCACTAAAATTATCATGCAGGAAATGGTGCAAATGACTTTCCCTTGGAAAAGCTTCGTACAGAAACTTCTTGTAGTATTCTTTATGAGGAGCATGGCAGAGGATGACACATTTCCCAGAATTATCAAGTAGAGGTCGACCAGCGTGACCCATCATCTGTAACAGATCTGTAACAGGGTAGTCAGTATGAGCATTTTCCTGCCCATCAAAATACTGTGTTCCCATGACAACCACCAAATGAGCTGTCAATGGGACTCCCCAACACATTGAACTACTCATAACACAAACCTTAATCTTGCCAGCTTCAAACAGAGTTGATACAACCTCTTGATCTGATTTATTTAAACCCTCATGGAAGTAGCCCACTCCAAGACGTAAAGTGGCTCTCAACATCTCCTCCTGGATGATAGAAATATGTGGCTCCACCTCTTTAGCTGAACACAATAGAAAGGCTGATTTCTGATCACTGTCCTTACATGAATATATCATCAGATCAACAGCTGTGAGTCTAGCATACTTTCTTGCTGGGTCAAATACAACAGCAGGCTTTTCATTCTTCACATGTTGCGTGATTGCAGTGTATGTGGGTTTTGTCATAGCTTTCATCCTTCCTTCAAAATTGGTTATATCCACTCCCTGAATCTGTATTTCCAGGGGCACAGGGCGGACACCAGGGGGAAAATTGAAAAGGCCGTGAGAGGAAGCCCCAATCCATTCACCAAGGTCCTTGGCATTTGCAAGAGAAGTTGACAAAGCCACAATACGGATCTTGTTCTCAACCTGACTGGCAATATATGTTAGAAGATGTGTTTAGGACTGCTGATGTGGAGTCATAGAAATTGCTTCTGTTGAATGTTTCAAACTTTTCCTATTTTTTCTAGTGTTGGTTATTTATTTTGTTGATTCTTGCTGTGATCGTGGCACAATCTTTGGACCATGATTCTAGTGGGTTGTTATTTAGTTTTGGTGTGTTATTTAAGCTTTAAAGTGTAATGTTTTCAGTTAAGGAATTGAGTGAAGTTCTCTTGACAATTCACGTGGCTTTCATTTCCATTTGTAAACTTTGTTTTCTTTTCTTATTCAAGTAACAACATCTGGTATCAGAGCTCTCTTCTTAAGGGATCTGTGTTTGAATTTGTCAAGTCATGGAAGCCGAAGCCAGTTTCTCTGCAATTGCTCCGACGGTGTTTGACGGAAACAACTACCAGCTTTGGGCAGTACGTATGGAGACATACTTGGAAGCTTTGGATCTTTGGGAAGCAGTGGAAGAAGACTATGAAATTCCTGCACTTCCAAACAATCCCACCATGGCACAGATAAAAGCACATAAAGAAAAGAAGACAAAGAAATCAAGGGCAAAAGCCTGTTTGTTTGCTGCAGTCTCATCCACCATCTTCACTCGCATCATGTCTTTGAAGTCAGCAAAAGCGATATGGGATTATCTAAAGAGTGAATATGAAGGAGATGAACGAATTAAAGGTATGCAAGTCCTGAACTTGATCAGGGAGTTCGAACTTCAAAGAATGAAGGACTCCGAGACGATCAAAGATTACTCCGTCAGACTTCTTAGTATTGCAAACAAGGTGAGGCTTCTTGGATCTGAATTTACTGACTCTAGAATTGTACAAAAAATTCTTGTTACAGTACCTGAAAGATATGAAGCAACTATCACTACCTTTGAAAATACCAAGGATTTGTCAAAGATTTCCTTGGCAGAATTGCTTAACGCATTACAAGCACCAGAACAAAGAAGACTGATGAGGGGGGATACAACAACCGAAGGAGCTTTAGCAGCCAAACATCAGAACTTGACCAAAAACAAAACAAAGAAGAAGGACTTTGAAGGAAATGGGGCAAGTACACCATCTGCGAATGCAAAAGAAAAGAATGAAAATCAGAAGAAATCTTATCCACCTTGCAAACATTGCAGAAAGAAGGGTCATCCTCCGTTTAAATGCTGGAGAAGGCCTGATGCTAAGTGCACTAAATGTAATCAGATGGGGCATGAAGCAGTTATCTGTAAAAATGAAAATCAACATGGTGAAGAGGCAAAGACGGCTGGTCAAGAGGAAGAGGATCACTTGTTCGTCGCTACATGTTTCTCTGGCATCGAATCAAGTGAGAGTTGGCTTATTGATAGTGGTTGTACTAACCACATGACACATAACAAGGATCTATTCAGGGAACTAAGCAACGCAAACTCATCAAAGGTTCGAGTTGGAAATGGCACGTACATAGCTGTGAAAGGAAAAGGAACAGTTGCAATCACAACCTTTTCAGATGCAGATGGAAAAGATATTTTCAGAGTAAAAATGAAAGGGAAAAGCTTTGTTCTAAATCCATTGGAGGAGGAGCAAAATGCTTTCCCGGTCAAAGAAAATATCACTGAGTTATGGCACAAGAGGCTTGGGCATTATAATCATCAGGGGCTACTGCAGATGAAATCCAAGGGGATGGCGAATGACCTTCCAGAACTTGATGACTATATTCCAAATTGCAAAGCATGTCAGTTTGGAAAGCAAAGTAGGAGACCATTTCCCAAGGCAACATGGAGAGCAACAAAGAAACTGCAATTAGTTCATACGGATATTGCAGGCCCACAAAGAACACCTTCTTTGAATGGTAGTCTTTATTATGTTGTATTCATTGATGATTTCACCCGTATGTGTTGGATCTTTTTTTTTGAAGCACAAGTCAGAGGTAGCTCAAGTTTTCTGGAACTTTAAAGCCAGAGTTGAGAACGAGAGTGGTCGTAGAATTCAGGCTCTTAGATCAGACAATGGCAAGGAGTATACCTCTGAAGCATTCAATCGATTTTGCGAGGAGGCTGGCATCCAACATCAATTAACCACTCCATACACTCCACAACAAAATGGAGTGAGTGAGAGACGGAACAGATTTATATTGGAGATGACACGATGTATGCTACATGAGAAGAACTTGCCAAAGCAAATTTGGGCAGAAGCTGCAAGCACTACTTTTTTTTGCAAAACAGGCTTCCCACAAGAGCAGTGAGAGATAAAACACCCTTTGAGGCTTGGTATGGCTATAAACCATCTCTAAAATTCCTTAGAATATTTGGATGTTTGTGCTTCACTCATGTTCCGCAGATTAATAGAGACAAACTAGATAAAAGAGCACTTCCAGGCATCTTTATTGGCTACAGCTCCGTTGCAAAAGCTTATAAAGTTTTCCAGCCACAAACTGGAAAAATTATTATAAGCAGGGATGTGCACTTTATGGAAGATGAAGAGTGGAATTGGGATGATGCAAAGAAGATGGATTCAACCTCAAAAAAGCCAAAACTCAAGTTTCCTATTATGGACACAGCAGAGCAAAGCATTGAAGATTGGGAAAATGAAATGGTGGATGACAGACCTATCAGGGGCACAAGACCACTTTCAGATGTTTACCAAAGGTGCAATGTTGCTGTGTGTGAACCTACAAATTATGAAGAAGCCAAGACAGATCAGAATTGGGTTACGGCAATGAATGAGGAGTTGTTCATGATTGAAAAGAATAAAACATGGGAGTTGGTTGATCGACCCCAAAACAGGAAAGTAATTGGAGTCAAGTGGGTGTACAAAACCAAGCTTAATGCTGATGGCTCAATCAACAAATATAAAGCTAGGCTCGTGGTCAAAGGATTTGCTCAAGTACCTGGCGTGGATTACTCAGATACCTTCGCACCAGTCGCTAGACTCGACATCATCAGGCTGTTACTAGCTATTGCAGCACAAAAAAATTGGAGGGTGTACCAGTTAGATGTCAAGTCAGCGTTCTTGAATGGTTTCCTGCAGGAGGAGATTTACGTAGAGCAAGCGGAAGGCTATGTAAAGGAAGGAGAAGAAGACAAAGTGTATCTTCTTAAAAAAGCTCTTTACGGCTTGAAGCAAGCTCCAAGAGCTTGGTACAGCAGGATTGATGAATACTTGCGAAACTTGGGATTTGTTAGAAGCTTATCTGAATCAACATTATATGTCAAGCACAATGATGCTGACATTCTTATCATCTCATTATATGTGGATGACCTGCTCGTGACAGGAAATAAAAAGTGTGTTGTGAAGGAGTTTAAGCAAGAAATGATGGAGATTTTTGAGATGACAGATCTCGGATTAATGACGTTCTTTCTTGGAATGGAAATTAAACAAAATGAAAATGAAGTCTTCATCTGTCAGAAGAAATATGCAAGGGAAATTCTGAAAAAGTTTAAACTTGAAGAATGCAAAGAAATGAGCACTCCAATGAACTCAAAGGAGAAGCTCTGTAAAGAAGATGGAACAGAGAAGGTTGATCAGGCATATTTCAGAAGCTTAATTGGTTGCTTGATGTATCTCACAGCAACTCGACCTGACATTTTGAATGCTGTAAGCATTTTGTCTCGGTTTATGCACTGTGCTAGCGAATGGCATCTCAAAGCTGCAAAGAGGGTGCTTAGATATGTGAAGGGAACATGTAATTTTGGCATTAAATTTACAAGGAGCAAAGAGTTCAAATTGTTTGGTTACTCAGATAGCGATTGGGGAGGTTCCATTGATGATATGAAAAGCACTTCGGGCTACTGTTTCACACTTGGTTCTGGTGTTTTCTCTTGGAGCTCGAAAAAACAAGAAATTGTAGCTCAATCCACTGCTGAAGCTGAATTTGTTGCTGCAACGGCTGCTGTCAATCAAGCTTTGTGGCTGAGGAAGATTTTAATTGATCTTAACCTTGAGCAGGAGGAAAGTACAGAGATTCTAGTTGACAACCACGCTGCTATTGCAATCTCTCAAAATCCTGTGTTTCATGGGAAAACTAAGCACTTTAATATTAAATTATTCTTCTTAAGAGAAGTGCAGAAAAATGGAGTTGTTAGTCTTGTCTACTGCAAAACAGAAGATCAGGTTGCAGATGTTTTCACCAAGCCACTGCCGGTGAGCAAGTTTGACTTTTTCAGATCAAAACTTGGTGTTTGCAGCTCCTAAAACAAGGAGGAGTGTTAGAAGATGTGTTTAGGACTGCTGATGTGGAGTCATAGAAATTGCTTCTGTTGAATGTTTCAAACTTTTCCTATTTTTTCTGGTGTTGGTTATTTATTTTGTTGATTCTTGTTGTGATCGTGGCACAATCTTTGGACCATGATTCTAGTGGGTTGTTATTTAGTTTTGGTGTGTTATTTAAGCTTTAAAGTGTAATGTTTTCAGTTAAGGAATTGAGTGAAGTTCTCTTGACAATTCACGTGGCTTTCATTTCCATTTGTAAACTTTGTTTTCTTTTCTTATTCAAGTAACAACAATATATCTCATCCTATCAACAATCACCTCCAAGACAGGACCGCCCTGACCCCCAATCAAGTGCAGTTCATCAATGATGAAAAGACTAACCTGCTGGACATATTTCCTCTGCTTCCAGCGACGTGATAAAGCATCCCATTTCTCCGGAGTGCTAATAATTATTTGACCTTTCTCAAGAAGTTTCAGGTCCATAGCTGTTTCCCCGGTCAATTCAACCACACATATTCCAAGTTCCTTGCCAAACTTTCTCTCCCAGTCACAGTAACGTTGTTTGGCAAGAGCTTCAATGGGTGCAATATACACAGCACGCATGACACCAGTTTCAGATGCCTTTTTATGATTCCTCAAAATGTTAAACTCTGCACATATGGTCTTTCCACTCCCTGTTGGGGCAGCAACTAAGACATTATCATCCGTATTATGCAACACAGCAAAACCCTGAGTCTGGATAGGATTAAAAAGTTTATAGCCCTCATAAAGAGCTTCGTATGATGGATTTTGCAATGCTGTCACAGGTAGAGGTTGCAAGTCCAAGAGCTCTGTAGGAGGTGGAAATTTTTCTGGTAAAATAAGGTGCCTGAATGAGATTGGTAAAAGAGTTTGTGACCCAAGCCATTTATCTGAAACAACATGGATAAAATACTGAGGCGGCAATGGTTCATAGATAGGCACGGTGAAATTCAGAGAGTGGTCCTCTTCTATATACTGCTTCTTCAGCAGAAAATATTCGTGATGAAGAATATAATCACCATCATTATCCTCCACAATTACCCAAAATGGCTCCACATATCCATGGACCTTGTCATCCCACTGAAAGTCTGGCGTTATTGTAAGTTCAACCCTCTAAACAGTACGAGTAATTGGCTGGACATGTTCTGCAAGTATTAGTTTTGGGAATTGGCGGACGAACTTGTGAAGAGTTCTGCCCATCTTGGGGTAACGAATGAGTTCCCCAAGCTCCTGTGATGAGAGATCATAGTACCTTTCCCAGGAAAAAATCTTTCTTCCCCAACTTCATTAAAATTTCATTTGGGATCCCGTTGAACTGGCGGAGAGGTGTTTGGACACTCCACATCCTCTTGGTAACCATTTTGCTCAACTTCAATGCTTTCTCAGCTAGTTGTGGCCAACCTCGTTTCAAGACAATCTCAAAATGCGCTTGCAAAAGACGTCCCGCACTCTGATCAAGAAAGGAAAAAATTGAGTTAAGAGACCAAAAAATAAAAACAAATAGTAACAAGGAAAGAAACTAAAGAACGTGCTAACAAGAGCAAAACTAACCTGCGTTATAAACACCATGTCAGAAGTCAATGAAAGCCCTTCAAGCTTCAGCTGGGAGATATAAGTCTGCAGCAAAACATTAATCTTGGCACTAGGCTCTTCCAGGCTTTCTTTTACAGGGATCGGAACACGATCTAAAAGCTTTGCCAGCTCCATCTTCTCATCTTCTCTGACTGTCACATATTTAAATTCTTCGCTGAGCGAGAACAACCGACAAAGCTCTATGTCCCCCATTGTTGGCTTCAAATGCTTGTTATATGTGGATATTGTCCCATGACTTATGTAGTAATAGCTGGCAATACGACCCAAGTCCGTAACTTGGAAATACCCACTTTTCCTATCATACTTGACCAAATTATTTCTGTCCAAGAGAGTGGCAGCCGTATGAATCTGAAAAAAATCTGAAAAACATCAAATAATTGTCACAAACATAACTTCCATCAAATGGAATGATCCAAATAAATCAACAGATACAAGGCCTGATGAGATGAAACATAAACAAAACCACTCCAGGAATCTAGAAGATGGACATGAATCTATCATACGACAAATAATAGGTTTCAGACTAGAGAAGAATCAAAGAAACATCCTTTTTGGAACTAAAGACAATCAAAATCCATGTTAGCAACTATCATGCGTAGTCACAAACTTTTTATATATCCTTGTATAACCTTTTCTGCTAACAGTGCCTATGAAAACACTAGACAGTGAAAGAAGTGTAAAATTGCCTCAAATGACAAATACAACAAAAAAAATTTTACACATTTTTGCAGCAAAATACTTTGCCCATATCAATGAAGGTTGACTGACGATTGAAAAGAAGAAAAAAGTGTTGACTTATTCCGTGTTAATCAAACAGAGAGAAATAATTTAGATTATTAATCGCCATCAACCCTACCCCCCCTCAAAACCCCCACCATACATAAAAATAAAAATAAAGACCTGCAATATAATAACAAAATCAATAATATATTAATTGCAGGAAAATAAATAATAATATAACATGCATCAGGACATATCAAAGAAAGCAGGATAACAGGCAATGAAACTAAAATAACAGTATAAACATAATTCATATATATACTTATAAGATTTGATGCTCTTACCAAATCAGCAATCCTTTTTCCCCAATGTTATGTTGACTTATCCAGTTGCAGGCTTCTTTTGTTAGATTTATTTTTCACATTATCTGGATTAGCATAAATCATTCTAATTATTTTTTATATTTTATCGAATTAATTGTGACTAATGTCAAATATTATTGAGCAATTTTGATAGACTTATTTATTAAGTGATCAAATATTATATTAATGAGTCTGATTTTGACATATCATATACAGTAGTATATTATGGACAAATATAATCTTTAATTGTGTTATTTTATCTCATAATGGGATGGGTAATTTTGTACTAACAGATGAGAGGTCCATGTGCTCAATCACTGTATTTAAGTAATTTCAGTCCATTAGAAGTTTACTATTTTAAAAAATCTGTGGCATGAGTGCAGTGCACCTCTCTCTCTCTCCCTCGTCTCTCCCGTGTGTGTACAGTGACTTGTTGAGGAAAGTTGAACCTTGAGCCGAAGGAAAGGAAGCGGGAATTCAGAAGCTGGTTCAAAGTTGTAGCAACTCTGTTAAAGCTGCATAACAAGCTTCCAAGCTCAGATTCATAGGGTATTATGGTAAATTTCGAAATTACTTAAAATATGCGTTTGTTTAGAAATGCACGATTGAGGGCATCAAGTGTGTTTTTGTTTCATCATCTTTAGCATTTTGTACTGTTCCAAGGACTATTTCTGCATTCAACAGATCAGCAAGCTTGGACACGAACTGACTTTCAATAGGGAGCTGCTGATTCATTAAAGAAAGATAGTACTGAAGTTCAGAGTGACCAGTAATGATGATGCCTTCCCCATATGAATCATACTGAGGCCTTCCAGCACGACCAAGCATCTGCATAATATCCAGAGGACGAAGCTCCGTCCACGCCCCTTTCTCTGGATTGTAAACCTGGGTTCCTTTGATGATCACTGTATGAGCAGCAAGTTCACCCCCCAAGCAAGAGTTGCAGTGGAAACTAATACCTGTACATGCCCATCACAAAAAAGATCCTCAACAAGTTGACGGTCACCCCTTTTCATCCCAGCATGATGAATTGCGAAACCATATGGCAGAAGATCTTTAAGATCGTTGCTCTTGACCAGATCTGTGTGACTTTGTAGAATCTCACGGCTCACACTGTCTTCCTTTAAGAATCCACCAAGGGCATCATCCTGAAGTGCAGAATCTCATATTGCACGAGCTGTTTTTGCTGTCTCCTTCCTCGAGTGGACAAAAATAAGAACTTGATGCTTTCCAGCAACAGCCATAACCTTCTCATAACACAACTCATTCATCAACTTAAACCTTTCCAGTGGCTTCTTAACTTGGATCCCAATATATTGTTGAGAAAGAGGGACAGGTCTGTAACTATTGTCAAAATGGAATAACCCTTTCTCCAAATTCACACGTAATAACTGTGCCACATCTTCATAATTAGGAAGGGTAGCAGATAAACCAACCAACCGGATATGCTCTTCTGTGGTTTCAACCTGCCTACCAGTTCTGGCGACAATACTTTCAAGCACAGGTCCTCTATTATCATGAAGCAGATGAATTTCATCAATAATCAGCAGTTTCACAAGCTGTGTAGTTCCGATCCCCAGATTTCCTTGTAATAATATCCCACTTCTCAGGAGTTGTCACAATTATTTGCGTTTCTTCAATTTGTTGGCGAGTGAGTGTCTGGTCTCCACTCAGCTCCCTTACCTTAACATCATATATTTGCAAACGGTTAGACAAATTGCCTAATACTCCAGCGACAAGAGCTTTCATAGGTGCCACATAGATTATCTTATAATTGCTAAGATTGAATGAACCATCATTGTTCTTGTTCAACGATAACTGTTGAAGTATGGTAAGCACTGCAACATTAGTTTTCCCTGCCCCAGTGGGCACACACAACAGAATGTTATTAGCTGAAAAGAGAGCAGCCTTATAGACTCTACTCTGCACTCTGTTCAACTCTGTCATTCCTTTGAAAGCTGGCTGTGCCCATTCTGGCATTTCAGATATCTTAATCAACTTTTCATTGTGGTCTAAAGGCTTAGGCTTCATAGCTGGCACTTGAATTTCTTCATACCCCTTGTAAATCTTGTTGTTGTAGACCCACTAGGAAGAACACACTTTTTATTTGCCATAAAAAGACCACCTTGTTGAAAAGCAAGGGTGTCCAGATCGAGCAATTGACGCTGACCAAACCAACCACCATCTTCTGCACCTGTATCCCTGTCAACATCTGCAGCAGCACTCTCATCCTTTAGCCTGCGAGCCTCTTCTCTAATGCTCTTGTCCAGGTTCTTTTGCCCCTCTTTAGCAGTAGCCCTTGTTGCGTACAACTGGTCCAATATTGCAGCCAAATCCGGACCCAAACCCATCATTTCCTCCTCGATATTCTTTCTCTCATCTTGGTCTTGGGCTCTTGCCAAACGAGTACACCATACAACCTTGAACCTGTTAGACAACAAAAGCTTAATAAGGCTGAACTTATCAAACTGAAAATGATAAAGCAGCTAATTCTCAAGTTCCCTGTCATCCCCCTCCCCATCAGCAAGTATCTTAAGAACCTCTTCTGCAAGCTTTTGGCACCTCTGCGGGTCAATCTGTTGGTCGAAAGCTTGAGAGATTTTCCTCTGAAGCCAATAAGCATCAATATCCTGGACATTAAGACTTGTGCCCTCATTGGTATCACGTGACTCATCATCATCCCCACTCCCAACACCCATTTGCATAGCTCCTCCAGAAGCATTGGACTCAACCACATATTCATCCTCCTCTTCTTCATCCTCCGGCACCATAGCCAAATCACTCTGTTCCTTATCATTACCATTGTCTTCAAACTCAACAGCCACAACCGTATCATCATCAAGAACCTCACTGGTATCATTCTCAGCACTACCATAACCCGCATCTTGGTTATAATCTGTAATAAGCTTCCCAATAGAAACAAGCTGATCAAACACGTGATTGGGAATCGGGTTCAACTACTTCTCAATGTCCTTCTTCTTATCAGGTTTTTCAACAGAATCATCCTTAAGAACAGCCAAAATCTCATCAGCAGCACCACTAACAATATTAAGTGGCTGTCCACCCAACTGTTGTTGAATAACACTAAGCATAGCCCTATAAGCCGCCCTGGTCTCGTTGGTTTTGGGCTTATAAGTCCCTTCTTCAGACGCCGCCATAAGCACACTCTCTTCATGGAGACGGAGACGACGTCTTTTGCTCTGACGAACAAGGGCGGCAGTATCATCATCGGCATCCGCGTCACGCTTCTTAGATTTCCTCAATCTCTCCTCCAACTCAGGAGGCCTTCCTCTGTAAACCTTATCACCAAAACTTTTGGTATCAATCTTTCCCCATAGAGACTCCGGCTCACCGGTCGGATCGTGAGAATCACGTGGACGAGAGTCTGTTGTTAAAACTAAACTAGAGTTTGCTCTGTAATCATATTGTCTGGACCGGGCGTGTCCCTCAGCACCACCATCACCACTACCGAGATTCTTCTCCATTAGATGAAAAATATACTCACAATGTTCTTATAATTTTATTCGCGCCTCCTTGTAGTGTCGCCTTCACCAGGGCGGTTCATCAAGTTAAAACTTGAGACGGAAGGCACATATAACTAGGAGAAGGACACGTTCGTGGGCTTTTTTAGTTGGCAAATTGCATGCAATATAACTATAAAAGGTGAAGACGATTTCCACTCCAAATATTACTTTAAACCCTTCATTATTCTCCACATTTATATATAGATTATAAAAAAATTAATTTTTGTTTTATATACTCTTTAAAATTTTAAAATATCCTTATTTAAAATTATTTAAATTACTTAATTTATTTACTTTAAAGCCCAATAAAACTATTTGGTACATTGAGTTTGAGAGATTTAACATATAATTACAAAAATATAATTAAGTTAAATTGTAAATAAATTATTTAACATAATTTTAGTTATTAATTTTTTTATGTTCAATATTAAATTTTGTACCCAAAACAAGATACAATGAGAACATAATAATAAAAAAATATTTCACAAATATTAAAAAAAGAAGGAGACAAAGAAGACAAAAAGATGAAGAAGAATGGCCAAAGCCAAAAAAAATTAGTAGTAGTTGTAGTAGTAGTAATAGTAGTAGTAGTAGTAATAATAATAATATTTACAAGTAAGGCAATTATTTACTGGTCACCAATTTTTTCGCACTTTTTTAAAAATATACAATTTTTATTTCTTTTACTGAACTCTACTTAAAATTATATTGTTTTGCATCTGTCCACTTTCATTTTCAAACTTATATAACATTGTTGATGTCATGAGGGCAAAATGATCATTTCACCTACACTTAAAAAACAATGTCGTTTAGAATCTGTGATTAGGGAAAAAAATATAATTATTCATCGACCACTTATTTTTTCGCACTTTTTTAAAATACACAATTCTCAATTAAAACTAAAATTATCATTTTGCCCATCATCACACCACCATAACACTCTTTACTCTCGCACACACCGAATTCCTCCTCTTCCTTCTGATGCTAATGATAATGTTGTTGTTGTTGCTTCATCTCAAACTCATAGCCTCTCCTTGACATAAACCCGATCATATCTTCCAATTCTTGAATTGTCTTATCAGACTCCAACTTCTCCCTCTGCAATTCTCAATTTTGATCTCAAGCTCACCATCCCCTTTTTTCGCCGCATCAAAGAGTGAGTGAGTTTGATTTTTCTTTTTCTTTTTTTAATTCTAGTTTGGGGTTTAAGGTAAGTGAAAGTTGGGTTTGGAGACGAAAGGGTTTGTAAAAATGTAATTTTACATTTGGGGGTAGAAAAGTCATTTATATATTATTCTGTTAGTTCTCTTAATAGTTTGAATACGAAAGTGGAGAGGTACAAAACAATATAACTTAAAGTGAAGTTTAGCAAAAAACAAAAATTTTAAGAATTGTGTATTTTAAAAAAAGTGCAAAAAATAGATGGTCGGTAGATAATTATACTTTTACATTTAGGGGTAAAAAAGTCATTTTATAATATTTTGTAGTTCTCTTAATGGTTAAAGACAAAAGTGGATAGGTGCAAAATAATATAATTTGAAGTGGAGTTCAGCAAAAAAAAAAAAAAGAATTGTATATTTTTTAAAAAGTGTGAAAAAATTAGTAGTTGGTGAATAATTAGCCTTACTACAGTTAATGCTTATTATTATTCCTCCTCTTCCTCCTACTACTAATAATAATAAATAATTATTATTATTATTATTATTATTATCATTATCATTATCATCATTATCAACAATAATTTTTCATAATAATATAAGGGAGAATAAAATGGAAATTTTAAAATTTTGGGGGTAATATAGTTACTTTAGGGAATGAGAATTCTATTCCCACCTTTGTCATGGGAATGATAACTCTAGTAATCATTTTTAATTTTAAGTGGAACCCACCACTTTAATTCCTATCCCACCTCTTATTTAAGTAAGGAAAAATTCTACAATACCTCAAATGTATTGCAACTAATTCATACATACATGACATGTATAGTTGAATTTAATATAATCACCACTTGCATGATAATTTACAAAATAAATACACACATGTCATGATATTATTTACTTATTGTATAACTAACATGGTATATAAGATGTATTCTAGAATTAAACATATTATTCATTTTCATATCTTAATTCTTATTTCCATTCTCAATAAGGGAAATAAATAAACTCACCATTAATTTATTTTTGTTTTTTCTCACTTATTTAGGACAAATGCGTATAAAATGAGAGAGTGGAGTATAAATTTGTAATTTTGGTGGAAACAAGGGTTCGAAAAATCTTTTTATCGTTTCTATCTGAAAGCAAGGGGCGTTACTTCTTGTAGGCCGTTAATTAAAATAAGTGAAAAAAGAAAATTGCTGCCATGGCTCTAATTCAATTTCAGGCACATGCAACAGAGGATTGGCTTTCATGGAGTTGTTGTTCGAGCTCGAGTGGAGGATGCTCGCTGAGGAAGATGTTAGCCTTGAAACATTCACACAAGAATCTTCTCCGTAAACCCAAGCCTTCTTTAGTCTGCAAAGCATCGTGGCAAGAGGTAGACCGTAGACACTACTAAACAGTCTAAACTAAAGGTTCCTTTCTTTCTCCTGCTTATTAAATTGTATAACTTCAATTTTGGAATTTTGGTTCACTTTATTTTTCATCAGCTTGCGGGAGTGCTAGTATTCTCGGCAATACCATTCACGGCTGTGAAAGCCATCGCAAATAGCCCTCTTGGAGAATTGCTCCAAAACAGAATGTTGGAGACCAAGAAAGCTGCTCTCCGAGACTCTTCAAAGTTCAAAGCCTTGGCTCGTCAAGCACGAAATGAAAGGTTAAGCCTAAACCAACCCCAGTTCATTTGTTTTTATGTCTTTGTTCTTAAAACAGGGGAAATTGGAATACTTTTAATCACCTGAAAGTAGCAAATTCCTGTGTACGTGTATTTGTGGGTATAGACAATAATTAAAACTGTCTTTATTTCAGATTTATAAAATGTTTGACCATTTAGCGGCACTTACTAAAAGCATTTATTCATGTTTATTCCCTATCATCATATTGTGGTGAATTCTCTGACTTTACAGCTTGTGGTATGGAGAAGAGAGGCCTCGATGGCTTGGTCCCATTCCGTATGACTATCCTTCATATCTCACCGGAGAACTACCCGGGGATTATGGCTTTGATGTTGCCGGTCTGAGCAAGGATCCCGAGGCTTTCCGGAAATACTTCAAGTATGTCACATCTTCCACTGCTTTGTATCTTCCCTTGTCGTTAGGAATTTGATATTGCATTGAGTATCTGTGTTTATGGTCCTGAATTATTAAAGAGGAAGCAAAACACATCTTGAATTTTACTACTATAAATCTATGATTAGGATTTCAAATTCACATAACTTGAAAATGATATTGCCAAATATAATGATGCCATTCTATAGTCTGCAATTGTGTAAAAGGACGAATGTTTCCAAAGGAGGGCTTTCGTAGATTGCATATCTCAGTCAGTCATGAACTGGGGAATGCCATGCCTTTTTTATCTGAAGTAGTAGGGAAGAGCTCCTAATTTTCCCAAAGTTGAAATTGTCAAATAACCATTATGAACTGCATCATTTTTCAGCTTTGAAATACTTCATGCTCGTTGGGCCATGCTTGGAGCCCTCGGTGCTCTGGTTCCAGAAGTTTTAGATATGGTTGGAGCCTTTCACTTTGTTGAGCCTGTCTGGTGGCGTGTTGGATATTCAAAGCTCCAGGTGTGCATCTTAATTTTTATCTCAATTCCAGGGATTTTCTGCTTCATGAAATCTTTCTAATATATTTTAATTTGCTAGGATTTCGTTGCACTAAATGGTTCAGCATCTTAGCATAGAGTGGATTAACTTTGAGACCTTGCCTTTTTTCCTTTAACATAAGAAAGCAAGACCAGCATAAGCATAATGGTCAGGATGCTGAAATATAGAATTTATTCAAGCTATCTTTACCTACATCACCATCTGGTATTATCTTATGAGTACTAGCTAAATAGAACCATCAAATTAGAATCTCTTCTCCAGACGGTGGATCAAGCTACTTGATTCTAGCTACTTTCTCCATTGTGCAGTGGAACAGATGAGAATATTTCCTTAGCAGTATTACTATCCTAGCACCTTACATGTATAAGCCAAATACTAAGTGGCAAGTTAAAGATCATTCTCAAATTGAATTCCAGATCATTGATCCAACAATTTTGTCTATTTTACTCACTGAGGGTCAGTTCCAGCATAAATTTTTATGTCCGACTCCTTGTAAGCAGATTTGATACTTTTGAACCCTTACACATGACTAAAAATAAATAAGATAAATAAATCAAATATTGTTTTTATATAATCCAGCACAAAGTTCAGCATGTACTCCCAAGAACACTCTTAAGTAATCCTCCATGCATATGTACTGCTGCAGTCCTCTTGATTTTTGTAAGCAGTCTTGTTTTACAAATGTTATTCTGTCTATGCTTCTGTCCGCATAAAAGTTCAGATTTTGATTACTTGCCAAGTTTTATTTCTGAATACTTAGTCCTCTTCATTTTTGCACAGGGAGAGACCCTGGACTACCTTGGTATCCCAGGTCTCCATTTAGCTGGAAGCCAAGGAGTAATTGTCATTGCTATTTGCCAAGCCCTCCTGATGGTAACAACTCTAAATTCATCACCCTCCCCTTCTGCATAACTAGTATTTATTCACTCATAATCCAAGATTCATTTATATATAGTTGTTCATATTCATAATGCATTTTCATTTTCTGGGTTGGGGAAGGGTGTGCGGAGTTCACTTAATCCCGACGCTACTATTATTACAGGATTGAACAGTTGGCTATTCATTAGAGCCTAGACTTTCTTCTGTTGATGCTTGAGAACATGCAATTCATTTGCTTGTTGAAGAAAAAAAGCTTACCACCCTCTTAACAAGCAAGAACAACTATGTTGAAATTTACTAACCATACCGTTTCTTTGCCTCAAAGGTGCATTGATAATTGTACCATTTGGAACTTGATGTGTATGATGACATGGGATCCGATATTTGCAGCATTTCGATTAATTAATGTTGGATTCGAAAACTTATCGTCACTTGTGCATACTATAGGTTGGACCAGAATATGCTAGATATTGCGGGATTGAAGCTCTGGAGCCTCTGGGAATTTTCTTGCCCGGCGACATCAATTATCCAGGAGGAGTCCTCTTCGACCCCTTAAACCTCTCAAAAGACCCAGTAGCCTTTGAGGAACTAAAAGTGAAGGAAATTAAAAATGGTCGCTTAGCAATGGTTGCCTGGTTAGGCTTTTACATCCAAGCAGCTTTCACGGGCAAAGGTCCTGTACAAAACCTTCTTGATCACATCTCAGACCCACTTCACAACAATTTGCTTTCCATAGTCAAATCCATGTAGATCATTCAACTTGCATACTTCTGTACAAATTCAATGGAAAGCTCTTACCAGTCTTATCATTTCTTGAAAACCTATTAGGCCCTTAGTGGGCCTGGGTTTTGTTGTCTTTTGTTACCTGTATGAGTTACACGTGTAGGCTTAAATCATACATCATCTTCTCCAACTCAACAGAGTGAAGTAGCATATCATCGATTTCAAGCATGGACCCTTTCCAGTTTCCATGAATAAATTAACAATTGTTTGTTACGTACATTATTATTAGATCAGCAAAATCCTAAGTTGCTTGTGACATTACTATTTGAAAAAATAATAATAAAAAAATTACGCCAATGTTATATAATTCATGTTTTTATTAAAAAATAATAATAGTTCATGTTAAAAAAATTATTAGATCTTAAATATTTCGAGTTCGATTGACTAATATTCTGTTACTTTTTTAAATCTTAAACAATAAAAAAAACATTATTTTAAACATTAAGATATGATGATTGTTTTTTTTTTGTCTTGAAGTCCTAATCACCAAACGATCATCTTTTGTCGATGTAACGTTCTTGATCCGACAATTAAATAATTGTAGTATTCTTCGATCACATTCAAAAAACATATACTCCTATCTTCTTGATTAGAAAAGAATTGCATGCGTCATAGAGTAAATTGAAATTGCATTTTTTCAGTTGATGCTTTATAATAAAAAAGATTAGATTATTCCATATTTCCATTCAAAGTTACTATTGATTCCTCAGTTTTTTTTTAATGACTATAATATTTCCACAAAATGTGAATTTAACTTGAATTTTTTTAATTTTATTTTTCCCATATTGCTATAAATTTGATTGATTAATTCTAGAGATTATAAATTGAGTGGGATTTATGAATTGACTAGGATTTTTTGTAGCACGGGGATGATCCTAGGGATGGCAATGGGGAGGGGAGGGGAGGGGACCAATCTCCTTGTATCCATCCCCGATATTTTGTGTATGTTCTCGTCCCGTCCCCGTCCCCGTCAGAATTATTTAAGATAATTCTCATCCCCTCTCCGAATAATAACAGGGGATCCCTGAGAGTCCCCGATCCCCGAATAACTAATACTTTTTTATTTTTTATTTTGAGTTAATCATATTAAGATAAAAAATTCAAATAAAAGTAAAGTTCGAAATATATCTTACATTAATATCAATTACAAAAGTCACATACATTAAATTAGTAAGTAACGCAGTATGTAAGGGATACAAATTATCATGAACAAATTAATAGTCTAATACAAAATTGTTACAAATAAAATCAAATTTAGATTCAAAATTAATTTTTCAATGGTAGCGTGGGCACTTTATAAATGTGGACTATTCCTTTTACAGCACAATAGTTAAGTCGAAACAAATTAAGAGCAAATATTAGATTAGATTAGATATTAAAATTGTGATTTGCTGTGGGTAATTATAACATCTAAAACTAAATAAAAAATAGATTTAAGTTTAAAATATTTAATGAATATTAAAATTAAAACAAAAGTTTTGAGCTAATAGAATCTGTCACGTATTTTTAATGTCCTAAATAAAAATTTAAAACTTTAATTAGTTAATTAGACTTAAAAATTTAATAATATAAATATTTTAATATTTTTTATTTTTACCAATACTTATAATTTTATAATTCAAATTTTATTATTTATTTACTAATAATTTTAAAAACTAAAAATAAAAATAAAAAAATAGATAGGAGATAAGAATTCTACCTCATCCCGTCCCCTTCCCGAATGAAAAATTAAGTAAAGAAATTTCCTCATTCCTTTCCTACATAAAAAATTGGGTATTTCCTGCAAATTTCCCCGTTCCTGCCCTTTGGAGAGAATGAGACGTGTCAATTTAGATGTAATCAAACTCAAAGGTCGCTGGTCCTTTTAATGCTGACAATTACCCAAATAAATATTTGGAAATAATTGTTTTATTTATTCAACGGTTAGATCAATGCGCCTCTAGACTGTAGCCTAGTAGTCTAGTGGCTTAAGGGGCTCACTTCTTGCAAATAAAGACAGATATTTCTCAAATAATGGAAGCACAAATTTTCAAATTAATACTCGATAAATTTTTGGATTCTACTATGAAATTGTTTGTAAAACTGTAATAAATTCAAAACCTTAATATCAATATTAATTATGTTTGAATTTATAAAGTTGGGTTTTGTGTTCCGTGAAATTGCGTTTGAATTTTTTTCGAAAGCTCCATCTAAATCGTATATTAGTTTTAAATATTTCTCTCAATATTTTACAAGTTAAATATATTCACAATTTCTCATCCTACTCTCGTATTCCAACCACAAATAAAATAGACTCTCCTGAATTCAAACTGAGCTATCAATTGTAACTAATGGAACATTCGCAGATGGCACATGCTATATAACCCGGAAAAAAATTTCATATAAGTAATTCTCTTAGGGCGGTCCATTTGGGATTGCTTCTAGAAAATTCAAAGTGATTTTGAAAAATTAAGAATTAACTTTAGTTTTTTTTTTAATTTTCACAAATCACTTTTTGATAAAATCACTCTGTTTTACGGTAAATTTTTAGAAGTTAAGATGGATTACTTTTTCAAAATCGGATTTTGAAAATCAATTTTATATTTAGAGTCCGTTTGAAATCACTTTTGTTAAACTTAAAAGTGATTTTGAAAATCTAAAAGCTAATTTTAGTATTTAGTAAAAAAAATTAAAATTACTTTTGTCAAAATCATTTGAAAATGATGGAAGGAGTAGCTTTTAAATTCTAATTTTAAGAATCAATTTTATCATTTAATACAATTTCATAAATATCCTTAAAATTATTACCTAAATCTAAAATTATTCTTATTCAATTTGGAAACAAAATCAACATTTTAATAAATTTATTAATATCAATTTGTTGGTCCAATTATTATTAAATCTGTTTCACTATATTATAAATTTAATTATCAATTGTTTTAAGACAAAAAATTTAAAATCAATATATTATAGATTTTATTTTTATTTAAAATAATTATAATACACAATTAAAAATATTTTTATGTACATGTTTATATATATATATATATACATAAGTAAATTTTATCCTATATTATGTACATTTTAGTCACTTATTTTCTCTCAGTAGTTTAACAGTAAAATTTACAAAATATTCATAACTGCTTTCAAAACTCACAGTAATTTTAAAAATAAAATTTATAAAATATTTAACTGATTCTCTTCATAGCTGATTATTTCTACAGCATAAATAATAACAATTATTTTAAAAGATATAGCATTCCCAAATTGGCCCTTAATATAATTCTATGTATAGTATAACCTCTATAAATTAATAATGTCGGGACCATAGAAATTTTTTAATTTAGAGAGATATTAATTAATCAATAAATTAACAATTTATTAATTTATACAGTGTGTTAACAGTACAAAGAACTAATATTTAATTGACTGAAAATTCATTGTATTTTACAAATATAATCAATAGAATTTAAATAAATTCATCAAATAAATAATGTATACTTAATCAAATAAATTCATGAATTTTACTAAATGTATTCAATGAACTAAACTAAATGTTAGTTATAAAATTGTATAAATTGAATTAGAACTAATCTAATTACCTCTTGGATTACCCTAATGAAAATAATGAAAATTCAGAGGTCCAAAGTTTAGAATAAATTGTTGCTAACATCACTGAAGATCATGCTGAAGATGAAGTTGAGGATGACACAATACCTTTAGAGCATATTTCATGCACTTAAGCACTCAAGTCATCAACAACACTTCATAATTATTTATTGCAGTACGAGAATTCAACCCCATAACCTTTAGATGCAGTAAGAAAAATTAGAGATGAGATTCAACTAGATTTAAACTTCAAGAAAAAAAAGTTACAATAAACTCATATTTAATAAATTGATATAGTCAATTATATTTGTAATTTCACAGTATTTGTAATATTTATAATTATTAATTTATGATATAAATGGGACCACAGAGTTATATAGGAGTTCTCAAAAAAATTATTATCTTATTAATTTATCAAAATTATTAATTTAGCTTCAGAGCCCAAGTTGGGATCACAAAAAATTATTATATTATAGAGATTATTAACTTATCGAGTATTAATTTATAGAGGTTATATTGTATATCCTCATATATGTTATAAAAATCTAAAATTATTCTTATTAATTAGAAAATAAAATAATTAACTTTAAAGAGATGATGATGATGGTAATGATGATTATTATTATTAACAATTATATTGAGTCTATAAAATAAAAAAATAAAATTAATATTATAAAATATTCATTTCAGTTATCAATTATTATATACACAATAAAATTTCTTTATATAGATGTTTATAAATGAGTAAATAAATTTTATTTAATATTATGTTCAATTTAGTTATTTACAATTTTACAATAGTTTAATAATAAAATTTATCAGACACATAAAATTATTTTTAAAACTCGTAACACTTATAGAAACAAAATTTACATGAATGCTTAAATGATTCTCCTCTTAATTGATAATTTTTATAGTACCAATAATAGCAATTATTTGAAAAACTACAATATTACCAAATCGACCCCTAATCACATCCATTTAATATGAGCTTGACTATAGTATTAAAATTTTCTTTTAATACCGTAACAAATTAAGTTTTAAAAAAAAATGATTTATTGAAATAAATTTAAGAATAGAAGAAATGCATGCATCATGTATAGTTTCCTTTCTTGACTTATCAATTACCATGAGTTCATTGTTTCCAAGTTGAGCTCATCTTCACCCCCCACGAACTTCTCTTCCGTAATTAAGGAAGCAAAATTGTGTTGTTCATCTGACCGGAAAAAAGCAAAAAATTAAAATTAAAATAAAAAAATTGATGTGCTTATTATTTTTTGCGCTCATAATCATAACAGTAACACTATTCGCGAATCATTTGCCGCCACATATGCAAGCAGTCCCCACTTCTGATAATTTATTTATTCAAAAAGGTTTGCGCGTCACGCATGACAGCAACAGTTTCCGATGAAGAAAACGACACGTGTAAGCCGTCCACCAGCTAAAAGTGCAACTCTCGAGGCTTAAACCGAATAGTTTCTGATCACATTATCATCGCCTGCCCCAATCTTCTACTACGCTTCCTACCTAACACCTCCCTCAACACATGCATCTTAGAGCTGTACTCTGAACATTGATAATTCTACATTAACATATTTGTTTTAAAATAATTTGATTAAAAATTCACCCATGTATAATGTTAGAACAATTAGAAGATTATTTTGTCATAAAAAAATTTAAGGAGGTTGAATAGAATCTTTTAATTTCTTTTATAACACATTTATTATTATTACCACTAAAATATTTTAGCGCAAAAGTTACCAATACATTGACTATTAAATTGTATAAAATCAATTCCATGGATGATAATTTAGCATACTCGAGGATCTATTTCTCACTAATGTCAAATGGCAAGCCACAAATTATAATTTGGTAATTTTCCTAGAGTCGAACGTACAAAGAAAAGAAGCACAAAACTTTCCTCCTTATAGTGAGCAAGGCAGCAGCAAATAGAAAAAAGAAAAACAAAAGTAGCAGCCAATATAGACTAACCACGTGGCAAACCGACCCCCACTCTTGCCCACACCGAAAAAAATGATAACCAAAACATTAGCCAACGCGGACAGACTCAGAGACCCCTCCACTTATATAATAAGACGTGCTCGCCTTCGCCAAATCCTCACAGCTCCTAAAATTCTCTTCTTTAACGTCTCGGTGGTCTCATCTCTTTTATCGATCAGACAAACGCCAATTTTTTTATTTTAAATCAAATCAAATGGAGGGCGTTACGTTGATTGGATTGCTGAATCAGGTGACCGATCAATTTTCTTCGAAGAGAGCTCTGTCTGTTTCGGGGAAATTTGATTTAACGTACTCAAGGATTCATGAACTCGTTGAACGTGCCGCGTCGAGGCTTGTTGCCGCCGGGATTAACGCCGGCGACGTCGTTGCACTCACCTTCCCAAACACCGTCGAGGTTCGATTATTTTTTATTTTATTTATATTCGTAATTTCATTGTATTTGTTCAATTTAATTATTCAAAGATCTTCAAACCGTCAAACGCATGTTACGTGTCGGTCCTATCTATTACAATATTTAAAAATAAATAAATAAATAAATAATTTATTTTAAAAAAAAGTCTGAGAAATCGTAAAATTACAAGGCACATTGTTATTATTTCAAGAAAAATGACGTAATTTATTTTCTTATGACAATTGCAGTTTGTAATTATGTTCTTGGCCGTAATTCGAGCACGAGCCACAGCTGCGCCGCTCAACGCCGCTTACACTCCAGATGAGTTTGAGTTCTATCTATCGGACTCAGAGTCAAAGCTCTTATTGACCCCAGCTGAAGGAAACGCGGCGGCTCAAGCCGCGGCTTCAAAGCTCAGCATCTCACACGCCACAGCTACTCTCCAAGACGCCGACTCGGAACTCACTCTTTCCCTCGCTCATTCCGAGTCAGACACCAACGCGGTCAGGAAACTCACCAACGACCCGTCTGACGTGGCGCTCTTTTTGCACACTTCGGGCACCACGAGCCGTCCTAAAGGCGTGCCGCTGACTCAGAATAATTTGGCTGCTTCTGTTAGCAACATCAAATCGGTTTATAAACTCACCGAGTCGGACTCGACCGTTATAGTCCTCCCCCTATTTCACGTCCACGGCATGTTAGCCGGCTTGCTGAGCTCTTTTGCAGCGGGAGCCGCTGTCACTCTTCCAGCCGCCGGCAGATTCTCGGCTTCAACATTTTGGCAGGACATGATTAAATACAACGCAACGTGGTACACCGCGGTCCCCACCATCCACCAAATCATCCTTGACCGCCACGTGGCAAAGCCGGAACCAGTTTACCCAAGGCTCCGTTTTATTCGGAGCTGCAGTGCCTCGTTGGCGCCGGTTATATTGTCTCGGCTCGAGGAGGCATTTGGCGCGCCAGTATTAGAAGCTTATGCAATGACTGAGGCAACCCATTTAATGTCATCCAACCCGCTACCCGAATATGGCCCGCACAAGCCCGGATCAGTGGGTCGACCTGTGGGTCAAGAAATTGCGATTTTGGATGAAACTGGTGTGCCACAAGAGGGAGGAGCTAAGGGTGAGGTGTGTATTAGGGGACCAAATGTGACTAAGGGTTACAAAAACAACCCGGAGGCCAATAAATCCGCTTTCCTATACGGGTGGTTCCATACCGGTGATATTGGGTATTTTGATTCGGATGGGTATTTGCATCTCGTGGGTCGGATCAAGGAGCTTATTAACCGCGGAGGTAATTTACATGAACCCGTTTCTTTATTTTTGCGAAATTGATCTAAATTTTGTCCTGAATTTTCTACTTTATGACTTTGACTATCGAATGCAGTTTAGCCTTATTATAGTTTATCATGTGAAGAGCTCATTAATGATCCCAGAAATTCATTGCCATCTTGGTTAAGCTTAGGAGTCTAATTTGGTGAATAGTCAATTTAAGCTTTAATTGACTGTTTTAGTATTATTATAATTGCACTCACCTGCCAATGTGAGTTTTCTACTTTATGACTTTGACTATCGAATGCAGTTTAGCCTTATTATAGTTTATCATGTGAAGAGCTCATTAATGATCCCAGAAATTCATTGCCATCTTGGTTAAGCTTAGGAGTCTAATTTGGTGAATAGTCAATTTAAGCTTTAATTGACTGTTTTAGTATTATTATAATTGCACTCACCTGCCAATGTGTCATTTCTATTTTTATTTTCTAATTTCATAAAAGTTACCTATGTTGTAGAAACAGCTGGTGGCCAATTGAAAATCATGAAAAAAAATTGACCTTTTGTTTCCATTTTATTTATATTCAATATCAGGTGAGAAAATATCACCAATTGAAGTGGATGCAGTTCTACTGTCTCATCCCGACATTGCTCAAGCTGTAGCTTTTGGAGTCCCCGATGACAAATATGGTGAAGAGGTAAAGCTTCTTAAAACTAAAAATTTGACCTACTATTTTGTTTTGACAAATGTCTTCTTATACATCATCAATGTTAATGACCCCACGCGCGCACCAGTAATGTTGAAGTGGAGCCGCACACGTTGCTTGCACAAACATATAGAAAAAATGGTGACAAAATATTTGAAGCCCCACTTTCATACATCATACATTCGCCTGAAAGCAAACCACAGTTCTAGAAAGTTAGTGGTTTCAAGGATCCGTATGATTTTGTATTGTTATGAGGCAAGAAAGCTTTTTCGTTGCGCGGTGGTTCACCAAAAATATATATTCTGGCAGAAACTTTAGATTATGTCGAAGAATATTTTGAGGGTATATTCGAGCAAAGAATTTGTGAGGTCGCTAAAAAATAAAAAAAAAAAAAAAACTTGTAGATTTATTCATTTAATTTAACGTATTCCTGATTATGTTTTGTTTCGGATGGCTGCCTGTCACCAACAGATAAACTGTGCTATAATTCCTAGAGAAGGATCAAACATTGATGAGGAAGAGGTGCTGAGGTTTTGCAAGAAAAATCTTGCTGCTTTTAAGGTTCCCAAAAGAGTTTTCATCACCAATGAACTCCCGAAGACAGCCAGTGGGAAGATTCAACGGCGAATTGTATCCGAGCACTTCCTTGCTCAGGTATCAGCAGCCAAGGTTCCCAAATTTGGAGCTTAAGCAGATATATGCCAGAAAGGGAGAAATTTTGCTTTACTCATTGGCAGACACGCTTGGGAAATTTGATGTGATTTCTGTTCTTGTTCACTGTGTAATCATCACATTCAGAGAATAATTCATTCATTATTTAAATGAAGGTGAAATTCGTCTCACCATCTTTAATTTTTTATCATGCAATGCAAAGGCCTACATTGCTTTTGGAATATTTATCCCATTGTCATGTACTTTGTAAATTCAAAGGACAAAAAACCAAGAACCATTGGAATTAAACGTCCGCATCTACAATTGAACCAGTCATATTGCAACCAAAACCCAAAGTGCCACTACAATAACACTGACAGAAAGAGACTTGTATCCTTTAATCCGAGCTTCTTCTAAATAAAATTTAATTTATTCAATATCAATCATAAATTTTTAATGTAAAATACACGACATAAGATCCAATCATTGTTTGCTATGTATATGCTTTAACCTTTCATGATAATTTTGCATACATACATGACAAACAATAAATGCTCTAAAAAAACCACCAGAGATCTTCTCCTAATCCTAATAAAAACCTGTAGCACCATAAAATACTAGAAAAACACTGGTATTGCTAAGCTGCAAAATGTGGTGCCCAATAACACAAAAGAGACAACTACACTACACCTCAGTTATAGAATTAGCCATCCAAGAGGATTAAGGCCAAAATCCTATTAAATAAACTTCCATCAACTGATACACCAAGGAGATTATAATGGGAACCCAGCAACAAGAAATATTCCATAGAAATTACCCTGAGACATTGCACAAATAGCACACAAAAAGATGATGTAGAAGAAAAAAGCACAGCATATAGAAGCAGAATATCATCTAATTGTAAATCCCATTTCACCAGCCACTCACTAACTATGGTAAACAAGATTATAATTGATACTCTCTAAACTACAACACCATAACCGAACAGAAAAAACACAGCCCAAGAAGGCAGCAACATCCCCATAATCTAACACCCAAACAAGGTGTTCAGGTTAAAAGGGTTAAAAAAGGAGAAAAAAAAAACATAAACTCCACAACTTAAATTGCAACAAACTGAACGGCAATACACAGATCATTTACCAAACATTACTAGACTTCCTCTTGTGCTTCCTCTTCATCTTCATACTCATAATCCTCCTCTGCAGTTGCATCTTGATACTGTTGGTACTCAGAAACCAGATCGTTCATATTGCTCTCTGCCTCGGTAAACTCCATCTCATCCATACCCTCTCCAGTGTACCAATGCAGAAAAGCCTTTCTGCGGAACATGGCAGTAAACTGTTCACTCACCCTCCTGAACATTTCCTGAATTGAGGTGGAGTTACCAATGAAGGTGGATGCCATTTTGAGACCAGTCGGAGGGATGTCACAAACAGTAGACTTCACATTGTTGGGTATCCACTCAACAAAGTATGATGAGTTCTTGTTCTGCACATTGATCATCTGTTCGTCAACCTCCTTGGTGCTCATCTTGCCACGGAACATCGCAGAAGCAGTCAAGTACCGACCGTGTCGAGGATCAGCAGCACACATCATGTTCTTAGCATCCCACATTTGTTGAGTGAGCTCAGGAACAGTGAGAGCCCTGTATTGCTGTGATCCACGAGAGGTGAGGGGAGCAAATCCAACCATGAAGAAATGCAGACGAGGGAATGGGATCAAATTAACAGCTAGCTTCCGAAGATCTGAGTTGAGCTGACCCGGAAAACGAAGGCAACAGGTCACACCACTCATGGTGGCTGAAATAAGGTGATTCAAGTCTCCAACTGAATTCAAACATTAAAAAAAAAACTCATTAGGTTCAATATAACTTTGACAATAACATTACACAAATAAAAAAAATCATGAACTGATGCAACTTCTATGAGAGTAAAACTGCAAGTCATTAGTAGAGCACTAATACATGTTAACAGATAAATGAATCTTAGATTTGGATACAAAAATTACCAAATTCTCAGATTCTTTATAACAACTAATTGATCAGAAAGAAAAAGAAAACTATCCACACATGTTACAATTGAGACCCAAGTAGATTCCAGACCCCAAGATCCAGGGATCAACAAGTGGAAAACAACCATATATTTTTAATATGCCAACAAGATCCCACAAAAATTATTAGTCTACACAAAGCATTATGATTTTATGAGCCATCACATTCACAAGTAACAAGAAACAGACAACAAAAAATTGAAAACTGACACTAGGAACAAATCCTACTTCAGTTTCAGTAGCTCTTTCAAAATACAACAGGCACTTTACAGAAGAAAAATAGCATAAAACTTACAGCTAGGAGTGGTGAGCTTGAGGGTCCTGAAGCAGATATCATAGAGAGCCTCATTATCCAAAACCATACATTCATCAGCATTTTCAACCAGCTGGTGAACAGAGAGTGTTGCATTGTATGGTTCAACAACAGTGTCTGACACCTTCGGGGATGGAAACACTGAGAAAGTGAGCATCATTCGATCTGGATACTCCTCCCTGATCTTTGAAATGAGAAGTGTTCCCATTCCCGACCCTGTACCACCTCCCAGGGAGTGACACACTTGAAATCCTGAAAACAGCAACAAAAAGCTTAGAATTCTACAAACTAACAATCAAGATACACAAGTAGCAACCAGTTTATATTTATTCAAAAATTTGCTCAAAATTATTGTAGTAACACAAAAATAAAAATAAACTTGCTCGAGATTATTATAATCACACAATAGGGGACAATTGAACAATTAATTCTAAAATTCCTGTTTGGTTTTTCATTTCGAGGGAGAAATAAAAGCATTCAAAAATGAAATAAAACTCCATCCAAACAAGTCCTTAACTGGATGGATCTGTGACATAATTCAAGTAACAGAACTCCAATTTTCTTCAAAATAATCAATACAAGTAGATCCACTATTTTTGGTTCGTTTTTAAGCGAAATCAAGTTTTAAAATGCCAAACAAGCCTTGACCAAAAAACACGTAATACTAAAAACACTCCCACTAAAAAGTACCTTGCAAGCAGTCACAGTTCTCAGCTTCCTTGCGAACAACATCAAGCACGGAGTCAATCAACTCAGCGCCTTCAGTGTAGTGACCTTTGGCCCAGTTATTTCCGGCCCCGGACTGCCCGAAAACGAAGTTGTCGGGCCTGAAAATCTGCCCGTACGGCCCGGATCTGACGCTGTCCATGGTCCCTGGCTCCAGATCCATGAGCACGGCGCGTGGCACAAACCGCCCGCAGCTCGCTTCGTTGTAGTAAACATTCACTCTCTCCAGCTGCAGGTCGTTGTCGCCGTTGTACCTCCCCGTTGAGTCAATGCCGTGCTCGGCGCACACCACCTCCCAGAACTTGGCTCCGATCTGGTTGCCGCATTGGCCTCCTTGAATGTGAAGAATCTCACGCATCTTGTCGAGCGAGTGAGAGCGCGGTCGAGAGTTTTGCAATTTGGTTTGTTTGTTTTTTTGTTTGAGAGTGAAGTAAGCGATAGAAAAGAGATGACCTCTGTAGAGAGAGGAGAGAGGGGAGAGGCGGTATTTATGGTGGGGAGATGACGGAGTGAGGTTTGCCGTTAGTTTTGGAGTGGGTTGATGGAGAAGGTGACTGGGGCGTTATGTTTAAGTGGGAATTTTGAATTTTGAAATTTTCGGAATAGAAGAAATGGAAAATATTTTGGTGTGGTTTTAGGGGGGGTTCACGCGCTCTGAAACGGGGAGTGGGGTGAACGCGATAGTAGCATGTGGGGAAGGAAGGAAAGGAGAGTGGATAGGGCTTTATCTCTGTGTACTTGCACATGACGCAGCAAAAGCGGGCACGTGATTTATCATGTGACCAGCACTTTGAATAAATTCTCAATTTCTCATAAAGAAGCAAGTTTATTATTCTTCTTTGAAAAATAAAATTATTTCCGCGAAATAAAAAAATAACAACGAATTTCTGTTCTCAACAAAATAAAAAGTTACGTTATTACTCAGATATTATTAGAATGGGGTATTTTAATTAAGGAGAATTTTATAATTTAAATTTTATCAATTTAACAAATAATGATTCAAATTTCAAAGACCCACTAAATTAGAAATATTATACGTCGTTCATTTTATTTTATTATTAGAATATTATATAGAATAAATGGACGGTTGAGAATTAGTGTTATTATTTTTTGTGTCTAAATTCATGTTGTAATAGTCTAATCCTTTGATCCGTTAGGTCCATTTAGTATAGATGTTTTTCTTTTTAACCATATTTTATATGATAAAAACATCATATTTTTAAAAAAATGGAGGACAATGCATGTATTATTAACAAAAGAAAAATGATAACAAATTAAATGAAAATAAATGTACATTAATAAAATAAGAGTTTTTATATTTAAATTTAACTCTTGTGGTTGTCATTTACTTCAACTCATAAAATATCTTAGAATGGTGTATAAATTATGCGATTTGAATTCTGTTTATATAAAGATGATAAACATTTGGTTTTTACCTACAATGCATATGATTGACCCCAAAAAAAATCATTGAATAGAAAAAAAAATCTTTTTAATTATTTGTGGGATTACTATTTAGTAATGACTATTTTGAAATTGTTCTAAGATACAATATAAATCACAATTATATATAAAAAATAATAAAAAATATATTATAATTTTAATTATATAATTATAAACACATATTTTATTATTTTAAAGCGCTTTCAACATAACGGACCCTTATTATTTTTTAAATAATGAATTGATTGCATCATTTTCTTTTGACATAATACAAAAGATACATTTAGTTTGTGAATAATAATAATATTAATATAATAATCAAAAGTTTATGATACCATTGACAAAGACATGTAAATAGCAGCTTTGTGGAGGAAAACATCATTCCAAACGTGTCCTTTACTCGAGCTAGAATTGGCTAAGCGAAATGGCTGTGGGCCTGACGGGAAGTGGCCCACTATATTCAGAAATTAGAAGAAAGCAAGGGCTTGCTTCAATGGACAAAAAAAAAAAAGAAGCAATTGTCATCAATTCTGACGTGAATCAAGTGAGAGCAGACGTATCCATCGCCGTAGATGCCTTCATCACAAAGCTAAGAATGCCACCCTTCGTAAATTATTCTAATGATGGCTTCATCTCCACAACTTGACTACTTGAGACTATCATTACCGCAAAAATTACTTAATTTTATGATTAAATTTGTATCTACTTGAATTACTGTTGAATACTCAAATCTCTCTCTCTCTCTCTCTCTCTCTCTCTCTCTATGTATAATGAATAGAGGTTTCGAGGTTCCATCCATCACTGCCACGCCCAATTGGCCATGGCTGGTGAACTATTACTACTTTTCTATCATTGTGGCGTATCAAAGATTCTTTGAAGGCACGACATTGATTTGGGACCCTTCATGCTTCTAATATTAGTTAAGTTCTAGTGCAATTCGAGCAACTAACATCTAAGTGCATAAAAGGCTAGCTCGTACTCTCATCTATAAAGTCAATTTCCAAGAACTAATGAGAGATTTAAGTGTATTTTTATATCCCATTAAGAAATCCCACTTGAATTTAAATGAAGCCAATCAATTCATGCGATTCGAAATCCAACTAAAAATTTATGCAAGGAAATTTCTTGAGTAGAAAAATAATAAAGCTGCCCAATACTGTTTGTGGGAAATATTTCGACGAGACCAGACGTGATCGGCAGATATTTGGTGGCAGAGTTCTGCGAACAGATATATCCTATTAGAGCCTGGTAGTAGAGGAGCAGGAGCAGAAATATTCCGCTCGTCCACGAATATACCATTCACGAGACCGGACTCATGTTAGAGGCTTAAAGCCATTCCTGCTAGGGGTCGAGGCGAGGAGACCCGGTCAACGACAGTTGACAAGACGTGCATTCCAGTCCGAGAATCAAGGCACAAAGGCCACGCAACCATCCACGACTATGGAAATGGAGCATCCACTTCTGAGAGGTGGGAAGATAACAACCGCGAATGGAGGGAAGGCCGGTTTTCAGAGGTTGACTATAAAAAGGTAGCCAACGAAGGTAAAAGGGTTAGCATTTTTTAAATTATAACTAAGGAAAGAGAGCTCTAAGAACTGAGACTAAAGAAAAGGCATAAGATTCGTGGCAAACGTTCCCAGAACCTTGACATCTGACTTGAGCGTCGGAGGGTTTACGTCGGGAAAATAACCTACTCTGACCTACTTCTGTGAACGCAGGAACTTCTGGAGAAGAAACTTTACGAGGAGAGATTCTGGTCGTGGTGAAGTTGATCGAGCAGAGACCCTGGTCGTAGAAAGAGGACAACTAGAATCTCGCATCAATATACGATTTTATTTCCTGAAAGATATCACAATTTGAGTCATTTTGATTTCAGAGCTTGGGGGACTTATTTGATCGGGACTAAGATGGTTTGGGTCTTTGCGAATTTTAACAATTTATAGGGACCAATCAGTAACTAACCAAACTTAAAGGTCAGTCATTGCCTCGGGGGCGAAGGATTTTATTTGTCTAAACTCCTGTGCAACGATTAAGATCTTTGAAACGCGGATGCTTACAATGATATCATCCGTAGACGATTTCCACTCATCTCTAAAACCCTTCCACTCTCGCCTCCAATCGAACGAACTAAGCTTTGCACCAAACCCCTCTACCGTTCCAAGAGCTTCGAGCCCTTCAACGCATCACTCTTTCAAGCCAAAATGGTGAGCAAGAGACAGAGAGAAGCCCGCAAGCGATTCAAAGAAGCCCACCCAGAGCTGTTCCCAAAGGCAGAGCCAACAGCCCCAAAAGACCCGAGCGAGAAGAAAACGAAGAAAAGCAGCAAATTCAAGCGCAAAAAGGCAGAATCCAAAGACCCAAATCGTAATGAAAAATCCATGAAAAGGGTTTTTACAAGACACCCACTCAGAGTTCCTGGAATGAAGCCCGGTGAAAGCTGCTTTATATGTAAAGCTAAAGAGCATATTGCCAAACACTGCCCTATGAAAGCGGAGTGGGAAAAGAACAAGGTCTGTTTTTTGTTTTGAGTTTAATTCATCTTGGCATTTTAAGAATCAAAAGTGATGGCATGTGATTGAATTTGTTTCTTTTAATTGTTTTGTGAATAAGGAGCAAAACTTGAAGCAATGGGTTGGTATCAATTTGCTTATGGTGTTTCTTTTTGTGTGTCTGTGATGCTTCGCAGATATGTTTGGTTTGTCGGCGACGCGGGCACACTCTCAAGAATTGTCCTAGTAAGAATGATGAGACTGAGAGCACCAAGTTGTGTTACAATTGCGGCCAAGCGGGGCATTCACTTGCTCAATGTCCCCAGCCACTTCAAGATGGTATTGTACAAATCTGTCGGTTTAAGGATGCTCTATGTTGCTTTACATTTGCCATTTGATGTGGTTAGCAAATCATTTTTATTCTGAATGGACCTGTAGTTAGTCTGTGTCGCTACCCCAAACAGTTCAGTTGATTGCTTGTTAGTGAATGCAGGATGCAGCAAGAAATTGTATAAGCAATAGCATATATTTAAAGATTATGTAAAAATCATGGTCAGAAAAAATAATTCTGCAGTGCTTTGGTCATTTATGTTCATAAGATATGCTTTGCTGGAGGTCTTAATTGTCATTCATTAAAGCTTGATTCTTCATTGATGGCTAACTTCCAGATAAACAATATACTATAACTTTTTTTTACCCCTATTTTTGAACGTATGAATTAGCTGGAATGAATAGTTTCAAGAGCTTATGCAAATAAAATTGTTTTGAATAAATAATGTAAGTTTTTAAAGCATTTGTCATAGATGATATCATTCCAAGAATCACTTCTCTTGCGTGTTCATATGAAACTTTAACACCCTAGAAATTGAGCATGATAAGCTTTCTTGTATGCGGGCAAGAATACAAAGCAATGCTTTCTTTAAGCAGATGCAGATTTCATTTCAGTCGTAGGTTGCTAGGGCTTGAAACAATATCCTAAATCATGTGGCAATCTGAAACATGAGGACACTATTTTGGTCTTAGAAGGAAATCTTTTTAGGAAAGTTGGTAGGGGGAAATCTTATGGATGAATTTTCTAAATGGAGGATTTCGTCTCTCTTTTTTGCTCTTTCTTGCTCTATCTGTTTTATATTTGGGGTGGCCCCTAGTCATAAAAAATGTTGATTAAGTTCTTTGTTTACATTCTTATCCTTTTAGACACTGTTCAAATTTAAGTTCTTTGTCATTTGTTGATGTAAAAAATGGTTCTTTGTTGATGTAGGTGGAACCAAATTTGCTAGTTGCTTCATTTGTAAAGAACAAGGACACTTAAGCAAGAACTGTCCTCAAAATGCTCATGGGATCTACCCAAAGGTAAGTCATCCATTGGATGTTAGTTATATTATAACAGAGGATGGACCATGGTCTTGTTGAGTGACCCATCAAACACTTTGCCTAAGTGGACTATAACTTGGCTACGGTTTCTTTCGTTTGAATGAAGACCATCATATTTTTGCTAGAGTGGCTACGAGCAACTTAGCATTCTCCTTATGCTGAATCTTAAATATTTGGACTATGGCTTTTTCTTAGGGTGGCTGTTGTAAGATATGTGGTGGTGTAACACATTTGGCAAGAGATTGTCCTAATAAAGGCATCCAAGGTTTTACTGCTTCTAGTAAACAAGGTAATGCATTCAACTTCTCATTCCTATTTCTAAGCCTAATCCCGATTATGTTCAATCGAATGTTACATGCATTTACAATAATACACTTCCGAGTATGACAAGTAGCTATCCAGAGATGTTGACACAATTTTCATTCAATGATCTACAACTTTTGGGGTACTGCAGTGTATAAATTGAAATTCATGTCAATTCTTTAATGAGTGTTCCTAATGAATTTTGCTTGTGTTCTTTTACAATAATGATTTATCTGGCAACCAAAATCCAATTTACTTATGAATTCAATGTAAGGTTCCCAAACTGGAAATGTTGAATGTTATATGAGAATTCAATCGGATAGATCATTGTATGACAATTTATTCTCAAAGAAAAGAACTATTGAGTAAATTGATTGGAAATTAGTAGAATTTTCAATTTCTTTACCTTCTAAAAAAGCTACCAACCGTAGGGAAAAGGAAATTCCTTAAATATAATCTATAAAGAATTTTAGAGAGCAACTTTTTTGTTATAACCTCAAGTTATAAGGCAGAGGAAGTCAAATCTCTTAACTATTATAAGTCCTGCTGAGCTTTCAGGTCTACCAGTGTCATTTATGAAAGCATCATGTTCTCCGTTTCCTACGATATGACATGTTTTTCACTTGGTTTCATCTCTTGTCTTCAGCAATGGCAGGAGGAGAAAGGCCTACAGGACAGGTGACCAAATTTACCAGCGGTGACGATCTTTTAGACGACTTTTTGACAGAAGACGCAAATATTGGTAACAAAGACAAGTCATCTACATCAAAAGTTGATTCTACATCCGATTCAACCAATGCCAAAGTAAAACAGAAGAAGAAGCAAGGGTCTAAAGTGGTGAATTTTGTTGGATGAAAACCATCTTGTGAAAATTTTTACAAGCCTCTTTATGATCTGCTGTAAGAGTTGATAGCTGTATTCATGACTACATTAGAGTTTAGACACTTACAGAAATTTTGATCGACCCTATTCACCTTTACATTACATCAATCTTAGTTGATCCGATTGTGATAACATCATCTGAACTTTCCATCGATTTATTACCATGTATTCAATCTCATTCAGGAGTACAACGCATGATCTGAATTTCGAACTTACTCATGTCTCAAATGTTCTGTTCTCCAAAAAAAATATTGGTAACAATAGTAATAACATCTCATTTCTTTACACCTTTAAAAAAACAAAAAAAAAATCTCATTTCTTTACGGATTTCAGGCTAATTTGGATAATCTAATGGTATATCTGGCGGGATTTCAGCTGAGGTGGTACACACCAAATTTTATATTAAGAAATGCTAGTTACAATATATTACATCAAGTTAATTTAGCGGAAATATATTTTGGAATTTGGACATGGAACCATCCAAGAGTTGAATAGTAGAGTAAGAAAATATTTGAGTCTCCTGGGTTAGAAATTAATAGACATTTTGACTGTGCAACGAGAGAGTTGATCCGATAAATTTCAGTGGATTTCTGATTATAAATATTAATAAATTTGTAAAGTAGTATTAATAAAGAAAAAGTACTTTAGATGGGAGTGTAAATAATAGACCTTTTGAGATGACATGAGACAATCAAGTGAAGGCCATTTATTATGGTGATAACAGCAATCAACCGAAAATAGTTGGCCATGCAGTAGTCTCATGAGGTACATCATGTATCGTTTCTATATTAGATTTTATGTATGTATATATATATATATATATATATATAACAAGAACATGCATAAGTTGGGTCCTGGCTATGGACATAATCAGAGCCCTGAAAGCTCAAAGAATTCTCAGCCCTTGTTTTATCCCTCAAAAATCTCTAATTCCACCGCATTCTTCTCTAACTTTCATGTCTCCCTCAAATTAAGGATCTTTGTTATCCTCTTCTCCTTTTTTCCACTTTCATATTTATCTTCTTCCTCATTTTTCACAAGGTGCCTGTCTCTTATCCCCCAGACAAGCAACATGGTACTTCTCTTCTCTCTCTCTCTCTCTCTCTCTCACTATCTTCATTTTTGCGTTATATATATATATATGAATTTGATCTTGCTGATGACTGGTAACAAATTAAAAGAAATGCACAAAATTTACAATTCATGAACATTGTTGAGTAGAAATAGCAGATCTCAATTACATTTGATTTCAACGCGATTGTATTCTAAATAGGTGATAAATTTGCAATTGCATTGTAGTTTGAAAGCTTCAGCTACGATGACTCTTCCCTCTTAGGCGGGGACAGAAATATGTTGAGACTTAGGAAAGATCAAGGTTTAAGCTGAAATTTATGTTAATTTCGGTGCACTTTATTGTGTGACCCTTATTACTTTTACACCGCTGCACCCATTGAACCAAATTCTGGTTCTTCCTCTAAGGCTACAGATTGGCATTTGCATTGTTCAATGCCATTCAGAAATTTCGGATTCGCTATAGATATAAATCATTGATATATGGAACTTGCTTGACTATTAGGAAACGAATTTTCAAATACTAGAAATTAGAATCAAGTAGTCACTTTTACATTATGTTTAAACGTTGGGATTCATACATTTCATTATTTGTTTGAAAGGAAAAAAAAAAAAAACCATTGATCTTACGTTTATATGTTGGTGACATGTGAAAATTGGTTAGGCGAACGCAGCATCTGGAATGGCGGTGCATGATGACTGTAAGCTGAAATTTATGGAACTAAAAGCAAAGAGGAACTATCGATTTATCATATTCAAGATCGATAATCAGCAGGTTGTGGTAGACAAACTCGGTAGCCCTGGTGACTCTTATGATGATTTCACTACGTCTCTTCCCGCCGATGAGTGCCGCTATGCTGTCTACGATTTTGATTTCATCACTCATGAGAACTGCCAGAAAAGCAAAATTTTCTTCATTGCATGGTAACTCAAATTTGTAGCAACTTTTCAATTACATATTCACACACACAGAAGTGTCTTCACTCTTCTTTAATGGGCTTTTACACACAGTATTAATATTCATGAAATAACTAATTGTCAAGTATAAGTTGATAGATGATTTGTAAACGATAGGCTACCAAGTGAAATGGGTGTTTACGAAAACTTTAGCAATCATGTTGTCAAGATGGTGCCACATTTCCTTTTTAGGTTTCTTTTTAAGTTTCTAATAATTCATAATTACAATGAATTGGAATCACTATCAAGTATACATATATGATTTGCATGCATTAGCTGCTACATTACTTAAAAAAAAGAAAAAGAAAAAAAAAATATTTTGGTAAGATCTAGTTGACGTGTTTTCAGAATAAGTAAAACACAACCATTACAAACATACTCGAGGTTGATTTTGTGGTATTTGTAACTGTAGGTCACCGGATCCATCAAAGGTGAGAAGTAAAATGGTATATGCAAGCTCCAAGGACAGATTCAAAAGGGAGCTCGATGGGATTCAATTTGAGTTGCAAGCAACAGATCCTAGTGAGATGAGCCTTGACATTATAAAAGAGCGAGCATTTTAGACCGCTTTTGCCTAGCTCCCATTTCTTATCTTTCATATCCAGCATAAATTTTTTTCTTTTTTTTTTCAATCAGTTACCATTTTTCAATCAGTTACCATTTTTGATCATTGTTTCTTATTTTTCTTTTCACTTTTTCCCCTTTTGGTTGCATGCGTTTTAAACTACGTAGTTTAATGTATTATTATGAACACCATCTATCATGTGAAATACATTTTGAATCTTTTGCACTCTTTCATCTTTGTTTCGTGTTGTTTATTCTGTTTTATACCAGAAATTAAAAGAAGAAAAATTCCATAAAAAAAGGAAGGGATTCAGTACCATCAGCTATTTATCAAACTAATGAGTTTAACGCAAAAACGAAACACTAATAAGAGAATAAATTACTATCGGAATAAAATAAATAATGGGAACTGAACCTAAAATCTTACTAATTAAAACAATACTTCAAACTCAAGAAAAATAATCTGAAAGAATTTCTACACAGTAGCTAGGTATATATTATTGACAGAATGAATCTAATAATATAAAAAGGTTGGCATTACAGCGATGTATTTGTTATTAAATAAAATAAATTAAACCTTCCTATGATTGCTTTGTCTGATTTTCCCAGTAAGCTCTCTGCCATGATTCTACTTGCAGTATTGAATTTTCCCTTTTCCGAAGAACGTCATTAAGAGATGAAGGATCATAAGAGGGAGGCAAGGTGCATGGACTTGTTTCTTTAGGACTTTGCACCAATGATTCCTCCATAAACTTCCTCGCTAGTCCCTCCTCAGCGCATGCCAGTCTCTCTGCGCAGTATTCAACGGCTCCTGGGGGTACTGTGGGCTGGTATCTCATGAGCTTAGAGTACTGATCTAAGAGATGAAACATGTAGTCGTACACGTAATCTAACTTCAATTCGTCTTGGATGAATTTACTTGCTGCCCTTCCCATGGCTTTTGCCTGATAAATTTGCATAGAATATATAATTGAGAACAGTACATTCACTTCAAAAAGTAATCTAAATCAAACTAGTAGTACTTGTACACTTCATCTAAATCAAACTGTTGATTCCCCTTATGGTAGTTGTTGCAGTGAAAATTATTGGGTTCATACAACAGCAAAATGCTGGTAACGTAATTCCATCATCAAGAATTCTAACTGTTCTATATAACTAGTTGGCAAGACTTCCAATGACCTAAATTGACTGCAAAAGTGAAGCTTCTTAACTTTTGATGAAGAAAAGTGGGATCATACCTATACTATAAGCCGATTAGTTACCTTTTTCTTATGGCTGTTGCCCCAGTCGACAGCAAATTTAATTGACCTGCACTTGTCATGGTCATTTATAGGCCAGTAGTGGTGCAATGGCATCAAACCCCGTGTGTAAAAATCATAATAATTGGGTGTCACAATTAAGGTAACAGAATCACAGGCGAGAATGTATTTCTCACTAACGGACCACGCAGACCCTTCAATATAGATCTTGAACCTGCAGAAATCGTGGAATTGGAGAAACTTAATTGATCAAGTTAGTTACAAGGAAAGCACAATCTCATACGTAGATTGAAGCTAAGGAAGTTCAAAATGTACTTCACCTATCTCTGCATTGGCTGGCTAAGTCAGATTGCTTGTAACCTTCCTGCTGTTCTTTGATCCAATCCTGCAGAAAATTTTGCCAGGTGTCTTGTGTGAAAATCAACAAAATAGTACAATGTAAAGCGAAAGGAAAACAGAGATTATTATTACCTGGGCAAACACACGAGCATTCCACTCTTGTCCCTCTGAGACATTACATTTCATAAGGTCCTGTCTGGTGGGAGCAACGGTGGGATTACCCTTCCAGTAAGCATAAGGTTCCCTATCACTCCATTTTATTCTTCTGTTTCCTTCTTCTAGGTCCTTCAGTTGCGGCTCCCAAGACTTTATGTTGACCTCGGGCCTGCACAATCATCAGTTTCACAAAATCAGGCAATTCTCATCATGTGTAGTTGTGCACAAAAAGCATACAGAGATAGAACGTTGGTTAAGCATAGAACAGTCATTACCATCCCCAAAACGACCAATCAGGGAAGACAATATCGTATGTTTGATCATTGGCACAGTATCGAAACAGGGGAGGCGGGGCCGGAGCATCAGGCGCACAATAGGCGTTTCTTAGAACCACCGGCCAGTCAACGCAATCAAACATAAGATCCAAGTCGGGAATTCTGCCAGGGTACCTCCTTAACAACTGTAGGATACCCCATAGTGTAAAAATGTCCCTCGACTGAAACGCCTTAGTATATGTCTCCACGTAAGCCTTGCCTTTCACTATAACAAGTCTAAAATTTGCAGTTTTGCGGGCTCTCTCGACCATTTCCCTCGTGATCCCTGTGCGGGCCCATGGCCTTAGATCTTCATGTATCCAACGGAAGTATTCTGGACACGTGGAGGGCGAGGTACCGTCATTATCTTCTTCTGGTGCGTGGCTGGTTGGGTAGGTTCCGGGGCAGGATTTTGTGTGTGTGTGGCTTCCAGCTGCAGTGCAGTTAAGCGGGTATTCTATTTTGTTGCGGGGCTTTTTTGTAATTTTGGGGTCAAATGTTAGGCTTTTTCTATCTGTTAGTGTTACTACCCGATTTGCGCCGCCACCCAGAGCCTGCAATAGCACAAAGTGAACAAAATTCGGTAATTGTTATAATCTAAAGCATTTTATTAGTTACAATTATTACTACACATTCTAGGAATCCCCCGCTCATATAAGAAATTGGAAATGATCAGAGTGCCCCTAACAACAAGCAAAAGCTGCCAGCAAAATATGCATGCTTTTTTTGTTAACACGAGGGCAAATTTTTGCAATGATTTTTCAGGCTAACAGATCACTTCGCATGCCGCAAACAACACCACGGTGACACAAAACTAAGACACATGTAATTATTTATGATTTCGTAAAAATGTAGGGACTCCAATGTTATTACCCCATATAAAATAAAGTAAGGACTATTGATGAAGATGGCAAGGAGTGCATGATGCGAGCAAGCATCATGCGGTGCAATTAAAGTCACAGCGTAGGCCCAGAAACGAGACCATGATCACATGCAAGCTGTTCGAATCATGGTGTACGTGTTCCAATTGGGCGACCAGACTATCTTTTCGAACAAGTTTGGTGAACCGACAAGCCCGGTGGGTGTTCGGCTTTTAGAAGCTTCCGCCAATAAGACACGGGGCTCGTGTCCAAAGACACAATGCACCGTAAGTCAGCAGGACATCGTTTTGTCAACAAAGCGAGCCAATCGAGAAAATAATAATGGATCTAGCCAGCTAGAAGTGGGGGTTTTTATTTTTACTTACAGCGGAGTCGAGAAGGCGCGTGGAGACCAACGCGCCGACGAGGAGGACGACGATGAAGGAGAAGAGAACGTAGGATTTAGCTGGTGACATGACAAACTGCCGCCAGATCGAGTCCGTGAAGTGACCAGAATGCCCCGATCCATGCACGCTGCTTAAATACCTGTGCTGCACCTGCATGTTGTGCTCTTTCATTCTCCGCAGCACTTAATTTTCCCTAAGTTTTAAGCTCTGACGACGATAGCAGAAGCTTATTTACCGAAACGGGCAGCTGAGGCTTTTGCTGTTTTGAGCTCTCTTTGCCGCTGCAGAACTTAATTTCTCATCAACACGAAAATCATTTTCAGCTCGGCTAGTGGATTCAGGCGACCAATAGAATCTACTGGGGCATATCGAGGGGAAATGAAAAAGTGGAAACTGTAGCTAGACTTAAAAGAAAAGGAAAGTGGAAGAAAAATAGAGAGGGTAGGAGAAAAAGCTTTGACAAGCGAATTTTTGGAAAAGACTGAAAAGGGAGTTACAGAACCCTCGTCCTCGTGGCGGTGCGGGTATTCATGCTTAATGTTTTGCCCTTATTTGTAAATATCGTAAGCTTAGGCCTTTAGCTCATAGGAGGGAGGAAAGAGGACAAATCAGTTTATTTTACTTGGCAGGCCCTTGTGATTTGTGCCACGTAATGTGTTGAACAGAAACCTTTTGAATAATATTAATAAGGATTGTGTTGTCAGGGGAGGCCTGGGGGCAACGGCAAATTCAACAGTTTTTTTTTTTAGTTTCTACAATTAATTAGCTTGCGTATTCGGCGGTATATTGGTGAGAAAAATAGGGTGTGACTAAGGTGTACCAGCTCTATAGTGCAGCCGCTCTCCGATTTAGCCTTTTTGTTATGTGGGCAGTTCATTTTTTCGCGTTGTAGAATATATATATGGACCTGTCTATGTTACAGATTCTGTAACAAACATCTCCCGTCATCCCACCATCCGATTTTCTTTTGTTTAGTTTCTCACTCCACATCCAACCACATCCAACGGCTGATGCTGCAGTCTGTACCTTACAGAATCTGTAACGTAGTTTTGTCCTATATATATATATATTACCGAATTTTTGTAATGGTCATGTCATTCACAAAAAAATTTATTATCAAAGAATTTTGAGGGTACAATCATACAATTATTGCATAGTAGTTGGACCCCTGAAATTAATTAGTTGTGGCGGTTGATTTTTCCAATTTTGGTACTAAGGCGGCTGTGATTTTAGGCTTTCAAATCAACTTAAAAATAGTCTACCAGACCTTGTAGTTTTTGTGAATAAAACATGTCTGTACCGAAAATCAGTACAAAAATTAGTTGAGTGCCACTATTCGCACACCTCCAAATACCTATTAAAATCGCTTTAACTATTTTATATTTTTATAAAATTACATAATAAGATAATTTTTAATTAAATCCTCACTCAAAAGTCAATTTTTAAAAAACAAAAATCTAACATTTTAGAAATAAAAAAGGTTACTTTTTTTTCTCTAATTTTTAAGTGAGAAATTTACTACCTATGTCTGAAATGGAGAGAACAAAACTCTTTATTTTTATTCTTTTTAATAGAAGAAAAGGTTATTGAAATGAGATTTAACAATATAAATAAATAAAAATTAGAGAATATGGTTTACACTAATAAATTTAGGGTCAGTTTAGGAGTGCGGTCGAAATTCAATAAACTGCTTATTTCGTAATTTTTTTATAAAAATAGTGTTTGTTAAATTTTGTAAAAACAACTTATTTCATAATTTTTTATATTTTGTCAATAATTTTTGAAAGTAAGTAGGGGGTTACTTTTCATAAACAACTTATTGAATAAGTTACTACAACTTTTTAAAATTCCTATTATAACCATATATTTTAATAAAAAGATAATTGTATCGCACTTATTCATAAACCCTTGTATATAAATTATCAGATATCATATTACCACCATACCCAAGTGCATTCTCTCTAATTTTGATTCAGTAAGTTCATATTCTAATTTTATAACTATGGCTTTTAAAGTTTAATCTATATTACATATTTAAGAAACAAAAGATATGTCTAAACAATTTATTAAAAATAATCTATAAATAAAAAGCAATTAAAACTTATATTTATTTTGGTCATTATATAATGAAACAACACTTTGATAATAAAATTTACCCAACGCACATACTCTAGTTTTCAAACTCATGGCAACTGCAACAACACTGTTTACCAAACACCAAACTACTTTTTTAATCAGCAACTTATTTCATCTGTACAGTACAAATAGCTTATTTCATCAGCCTCCGCAATCCCAAATTAGCCCTTAGTTAAGAGTATTTTTATCATTGATGGAGGTGTTAAAAGAATTTTATAATTTTTTAAAATATTTTAATGAATTAATAAAGAAAAGAAGTGTTAAGAGATATTTAGAGTGGAAAAAATAGTCCCACTCAAATTAACTTTAGATAATTTTTTTCTTTTGTTATGTGATAATGGTGTGCTATTTCAATTTTCCAAATCAACACGATAGCTTTTGCCCCCAACTAAACCTCTATTTCTACCATCAAATAAAGTAAACAAAGTTGACCACTTGACCACTACTTGTATAATTTCCACTCATAGGACCACTTCGATTACGGGTAACAATGATGCTCATAAATGTCAATTTTTTGTTTCTTTTTTAATATAAATCGGGTATCACCTGCTAGCTGGATTCTGAGCCACAGAATCAACTACAATATATGCCCCCATGGGCCATAGTTTCGATTCCAATTTTAAAAAGCTCGTTTTTGCCTTAAATTAAGATAAAACTACGGTGCAGCTGTGGTACCATATCTCAGCTGTATCCGACCATTAAATTTAATTATAATTATAATTATGGGTTAAATTTAATAATTAAATACAGTTGTGGTATCATACCACAACTGCACCATAACTGCCCCTTAAATTAATGAACATACCTGAAAGTTGCTGGCCCATTAAAATTGAAAGATTTCAAGTTGTTTTTGTCCCCTTAAATGATCAGCTATAAAGAAACCAGTCTCACAAGACCAGTGTTTTCTGGAATTAATGTTATTGGTTTCTCTTTTTAGTATTTGCACGAAGTACGGACAACGTATTTAATTTATGCCACTTTATAAGGTAGATGGCTCATCATAAATCATATCTACATTTAAGAGAAGTCTAACTAATTTTCTCTTTGTGGGAGCTGGCTTAATTATCGAGATTCAGGCACATATTCAAGGAGTTTAATGCTCATTAATAAGTAGAAAAGCTCAGTTTTGCATGAGCATAAAGCAATCGAAGAAGAAGAATAAACAAAGTGTCAGAATTGGCTTGCTGAACTGTTTATATTATATAGCACTCCTTTTGATATTATAAAGAATAAATTAAACCTTCTTACGACTCTATTTCCTTCTCCCAATAACAAAAGTAGGGATAGTTTTGTTCTCTTGAAATATAAGCGGCATTAAAATGTCCATCTCGGAGATAGAAACCTGAGCTGTACCACGACATGAATGATTTAGCTCGTCCAATTCGGCCATGTCAGTATTTGAAAAGAAAAAGAAAAATCCTATGACTGGTTTGTTTGATTTTCCCAGTAAGCTTTCACCCACGATTCTACTTGTAATATTGAATTTTCTTTTTCCCGAAGAACATCATAAAGAGATGAAGGATCATATGGGGGAGGCAAGGTGCATGGACTTGTCTCTTTAGGACTCTGCTCCAATGATTCCTCCATCAACTTCCTCGCCATTCCTTCCTCGGGGCACGCCATTGTCTCTGCACAGTATTCGACGGCTCCTGTGGGTATCGTTGGCTGGTATCTAAAGAGCTTAGAGTACTGATTTAACAGATGAAACATGTAGTCATACACGTAATCCATCTTCAGTTCCTCTTGTATGAATTTGCTGGCTGCCCTTCCAATTTCCTGTGCCTGATAAATTTATGGAGAACGGATGAATGAGAAAACTAAATGAAACATGTAGCTGTACACGCAATCTCAATGGAAGTTTCCATTAAATTCCCTTATGGTAGTTCTGGAATTGAAAAATATTAATTTGGCATACAGTGGCAAAAAATAGTACTAGTAATGTAATTCTAGCCTGCATGCATCAAGAATTCTAACACTTCTACGTCGGCTGCAAAAATGGAGTAGCTTTCTGTTGAAGAAACCCGATATCATACTACTGTATTATGATCAGTTACCTTTCCCGTGTGATTGTTGCCCCAGTCAACAGCAAACTTAATTGACCTGCACTTGTCGTAGACATTTATGGGCCAGAAGTGGTGCATTGGTATCAAACCTCTTGTGAAAAAATCAGTGTAATTGGGTGTCACATATAAGGTGACAGAATCACAGGCAAGAATATATTTCTCACTAACAGACCATGCAGACCCCTCAATGTAGATCTTGAACCTGTATAAACCGTGAATTAGGAAAAACCAAAATGATCAATTACAAGGAAAGTACAATTTTATAACTAATTATAGCTAAGAAAGTTCAAAATTTTCACCTATGTTTGCATTGGCTGGCTAGGTCAGACTGCTTGTAGCCTTCCCGTTTTTCTTTTTTCCAATTCTGCAGATGAAAAGTTTCATATGAAATTGCAGTACACTCACTACAATGGCACACAACATATACCAGCTTTATTTCTTTATTTAACAGAATTAAATTAACAATAGTATAATGTAATTAAAGTGAAAAGAAAATAGAGATTATGCCTGGACATATAAACGAGCATTCCACTCTTGTCCCTCCGAGACATTACATTTCATAAGGTCCTGCCTACTTGAAGCAACAACTGGATTACCCTTCCAGTAAGCATAAGGTTCCCTATCGGTCCAATTCATTCTCCTGTTTCCTTCTTCCAGGTCCTTCAATATTTTCCCCCATGAGTTTATATTAACCTCGGGCCTGCATAATCACCAACTGAACAAAATCATGCAATTATCATCATTTGTACCATAACCATACCAAGAAACATAGTATGTTATATATTGAATGGCTGTACAGTACAATACAGGGCTCCAAGTTTTAGTTACATATCCCAAATCGTTTTTACATCTCAAACTCTTTAATGTTTACCAGCATATGCGTTATTTTTAAAGCAACTTGGGAATTGGGAAATACAAACAAAAGCCAAGACATGTAATGAAAAATTCACAGGATGTATTACATAGGACTGTAAAATCCGGGTATAGTACTCCGACTCGCAGTCAACTGAAAATCCTCAAGTTTTAGAAGTTTTATTGTTTCTGACTCCCAAATTTTCATTCATGTCCCACCGGCTTATGATATATAAGTAAACTATTATAAAACTTATGTAGTCAGCAAAAAGATTTGGGGCAAAACAAAAACCTGAGATTTCCAATTAAGAATGAGTAACATTGTACCAAATAACGCTGCATTGTGGATATACTCGATGTAAAGATCACATTAGTCATACCATCCCCAAAATGACCAATCAGGGAAGACAATATCGAATGTTTGATCATTGGCACAATAGCGAAACAGCGGAGGAGGGGCCGGAGCACCAGGGACGCTATAGTTGCTTTTTAGGAGGATCGGCCAGTCAACGCAATCAAACATAAGATCCAAGTCAGGAATCTTGCCAGGGTACCTCCTTAACAACTGCAGGATTCCCCACAATGTAAAAGTATCTCTTGACTGAAATGCCTTAATATTTCTCTTCACATAAGCCCTGCCTTTCACTATAACTAATCTAAAATTTGATGTTTCATTGGCTCTCTCAACCATTTCCCTAGTGATCCCAGTGCGGGCCCATGGCCTTAGATCTTCGTGAATCCAACGGAAGTAATCAGGACACGTGGGGGCGAGTGGACTGTCATGATCTTCTTCTGGGGTGTAGCTCGTTGGATAGGTTCCCGGGCAGGTCTTTGTGTTGTTTCCATCAGTGCATTTAAGTGGGTATTCTGTTTTGTAATAATGCTTTTTTGTAATATCAGGGGCGTCTGTTTGGCCTTTTCTATCTCTTAGCTTCTTATTTGTGCCGCCACCAAGAGCCTGCAAACATGTGGAATAGACATATGCATTTAAGTGGGTACTTGTTTGTTAATAGCGACTATCAGATCACTGTGCATTTAACCAATGTATGTACGGATGATCAGAAATGAATTTTTGTTAGAAGAAAATTTACGGGAAGGGATGCATATGCAAGAAATTGAAACATAAGTACTTTGTTTGTTAATCTATTGATTTTAATGGACTTATTCGTTATTATCGCATATGTACTTGTACTGGCTATTAATGGATTGATGGGAAAGCGTCAAAGAGTACATGCCAGCATCTGCGCGGCAAGTAACTCGCAGCGTAGGACCGAAATGGGACCCAAAATCACATGCATGCTGTTGAATCGTAGTACAAGTGTTCTTGGGTGACCAAACAATTCTTCTAACAATTTACGCTTTCTGTGGAATCTTCCGCCGGTGAGACTAAGGCTAGGGTCCAGGACCGAAGACACCATAAGTGAACACGACATCGTTTTGGAATATTCAATTAACAGCATTGTGATTTGTGAGATTTTCTGAAGCAGTACAGTGCACAATGCGGAGATGGAAGAAATAATAGGGTAGCGGTGTATACTCACCGTGGAGTCGAGCAAGCGCGCGGAGATCAATGCGCCGACGAGGAGGAGAAATATAAAGGCCAAAAGAGCGTAGGATTTAGCTGGCGACTGGATGAATTGCCGCCAGATCGTGTCTGCGAAATGACCAGAGTGCCCCGGTCCATGCACGTTGCTCGATTGCCTTTGCTGCATGTTTGAGTTCTCTCTTTTCAATTACATTTAAAAAATTTCCCATGTTTGCCTGGAATGGGTACGTAGTTGAGACTTGCCGTACAAGTTGAGCTAGCTCTCTTTACGGCGGAATCTTTACCCCAAAATTCAAATCTTTTTCAGCTCAGCTGGTAATTGATGGGTGATTGAATCAAGAAGTAAACAGATCTAAATGAGAACCATGATGATGAAATAGCTTAATTAAATTATTTTATGGAAGAGAAAGAGGACAAATTTAAAGAGCTGTAATTACTAATTAAGAGGCGTGAAATGGAGGCAGAACGTGGCAATTTTTTGCAACAGTTCCTGACAATTCTATTCCGTATTTGACGTTACGTTGGTTAGAAAATTAGATTCAGATGACTTTGAAAGTTAAAGATGATTTAAATTAGATTATAATATTTTTATTATTATTTAATTATTATTTAAATATCATATTTACTATATATATTATTAAATTTTTATATTATAATTATAATTTTTTCACAATAATTATATCTTAAAAATTATAACATTTTAATACCATACAATATCTTAAATTAAATACCTCTCTTTTCAGTGGCATTAAACCCTTAGCCTAGTGGTGAGCCTGTTGATCAGTCCATACCTCTAATTAATTCAGTATCACATCTATATTAAACTGGAGTCTAGCTAATTTTCTCTACCATCAGAATTCAAGCATAGGTAAATGTAGGTTCAATGCTCAAAAATATTGAATAGGTAGAGAAGCTATGTTTCTAAAAGGGTAAACGACTTTATTTATTTATTTATTTATTTTTTTAACTGTATGTTAATCTTTGTAGATTGGAATTAATTTTCGGTTGGCCATTATAGTTTTTAAAATGATCTTTATATATATATATATAGGATTGCGGTTAAAATTTTTACAGAAATATTTACAATCCATAATTAAAAAGTAACAATTGATGCTTAATCCTACAAGATTGAAGGCTAAGGCCCCATTTAGAATTGGGTTAAAATTTTATAAGCAACTTATTTAATAAGTTTTGACAGAAATTGTGTTTGATAAATTTTTTAAAAGTTGATAAGTTTCTTCATTAAAAGTAGATAGAGATTATTTTTCATAAACAACTTATTAAATAAGCCACCACACCTTTAATTTTTCTATAATAACCTATTAACCGTAATATTTTAATAAAAGGACAATTATGTCTTACATATATATATATATATATGCTTTTCAAATTTGTAACAACCACAACAATAACATAATTTATGAAACACTGAGATGTTATTTAATCACCAGCTTATTTCATCTATATAGTAGAAGTAGTTTATTCTATTGGCCACCACAATCTCAAGCTGGCACCAATTTACTCTTTTGAAAAATATAAAGATATCAATAAACAAACTGTAGATTTTTTTTTTAGTATGGTTGATATTAATGTTGAATAATATGTATACGAAATGAATTATTTTTTAATTTTTTTTCAAAGTCGGTATCATCAAAGCTATATATTGGAAAAAAGCAAGATGCCATGTTCTGTGGCATCTATTGATTTATACCAACAAAAAGAATGATGACACTCTATTTTTTTTTTTTTTTGAAAAAGAGGGACTAATGAGAGGATTAAATTGATAAAAGCATAAGAATTAATCACGATATAAATGAGAGATTTGAAGCATATGTGCTAACCTTGACGAGTAATTGCTAATTGTCTCGATTACAAGAAATACTCTCTCGTCTTCATGCAAGGTGTTATACAAATCGTGCCTTTCACACGTCTGGATCTCTACAAACTATTTGATAAACTGGTTCAAGAAACAAAAACTGAAGATTAAAATGGAAAAGAAAGAACCTACGATAAGTCCTTAGGTGTTTCAAGAAAAATAAAAAATGAAAGTGACATAGAAATGAAATCTCATGAGCTTGGTCAAAATTTAATAAGTTGGCTTGAAACACGGGTGATTTGCTATTTGCATGGCAATGTGTGTAATAAGCAAGATCTTAAGACGGAATCTTGCTTTTGCCCACTTCAGTCCTATTTTATTTGAAATGGCCAAATGGGGAACCATCTGTTCCACTACAATTCCAAGATCTATCACATTTCGATAAAAATAAAACAAAGAACATAAAATATTTTATTAATATTCCATTGAGTTTTTTTCTTTAACGTTTTCTAACGTTATAAAAGTAAAGTATTGAAGCCTAACTCAAATTTTTTCTAAGCCTTATATATATACTTAATCTAATCTAAGATTCATTCATTGCCACATGCATGAGTCATATTATTATTTTAAACATTCATTAATTTTGTGCTTTAGTTAACGGTACTCACCCAACATGAAAAAGTTATCACAAAAAATATTTGCACAAAGAATTCGTATTCTTTGTCATTACTTTGTGCAAAAGTGAGAATAGTCTTAGTGTAAAAGTAATTTATTACAATTATTTTCTTCTTTCAAACCGTGCATGTGTTGAGTTTAAAGAATGATTCCAAGCACAAACTCAATTGATCTAATCAGGCACCAGCAATCTGAGCTTAAACAACGTACAACACTTGAAGCTTAAGAAATTTTTTGCGAAACGATTTGATATTATAAAGAATGAATTGAACCTTCCTATGACTACTGCTTTGTTTGAGTCTCCCAGTAAGCTCTTGTCCATGATTCTACCTGTAGTACTGATTTTTTTTTTCCCCCATAGAACATCATGAAGAGATATAGGATCATAAGGGGGAGGCAAGATGCATGGACTTGTTTCTCTATGACTTTTTACCAAAGATTCCTCCATGAACTTCCTTGCTAATCCTTCCTCGGGGCAACCCAACGTCTCTGCACAGTATTCATCGGCTTTTGGGGGAATTGTGGGCTGGTATCCCAAGAGCTTTGAGTACTGATTTAAGAGATGAAACATGTAGTCATACACATTATCCAACTTCAATTCTTCTTGTACGAATTTGCTTGCTGCCTTTCCAAGGGCCTGTGCCTGATAAAATTTTCGGAGAATATCTTTGTTTTAACGCGGATATTATTTTAAGTTGTGCGGCTTAATAAAATAATAATATTTTAAATTTACAGCTTTTACACTGTGTTCCCGTCAACTTGTCGAACCGTCAAGAATTCATACGCTTGTATAATAGGATTACAAGACTTCCAATGATCTAAATTGAAGAAGCATGGGATCATACCAGTGACGGAGCTACCCCATGTCCCAAAAGTTTCAGAAGATATATCCTGTCATGTTCAGTAGAAATGATATACTTGTCCTTGTCAGATTGATTATTTCATTAATTTAAGTTCAAATCTAAAAATATCTTACTTGTTATAATTTTTAGCCTAATTGTAAAATTTATACTAAGCACAAATACCTAATCGAATGGAATCTATTAAACTCATTAAAATATATATATATATATATTTAAAATTGTATTTTAACTTTTCACGATTTAAGCATTTTGCTGCCTTTTTCTTGAAGGTTAAAGCTATGATTTATAGCTAAAACTCACATATGATATATAAGCATCATCGTTTCTTCCTTTTCATTTAATATTAGTTAAAAACTATTACTTCTGTGAATTTGATTTCCTGATTACGTTACTAATTCTATATATGATATGATTAATTAATTAGAGATTAGTTACCGTTTCGGTGTGGTTGTTGCCCCAATCGACAGCAAACTTAATCGACCTGCACTTATAATTTTCCATTATCGGCCAGTAGTGGTGCATCGGAATCAAACCTCTTGAGTAAAAATCATTGTAATGGGGTGTTACAAGTAAGGTAAGAGAATCGCATGCAAGAATATATTTCTCACTGACGGACCATGTAGACCCTTCAACGTAGATCTTGAACCTGCACAAAATGATCAAGTTAACTACAAGCAAAGAACAATCTTATACATAAATTATTTACATATAGCTTATGAAGTTCAAAATATTTACCTATCTTTGATTGGCTAGCCAAGTCAGATTGCTTGAAGCCTTCCCTAAGTTCTATGTTCCAATTCTGCAGAAAAGTTTCCATGTGTCGTATGAATGCCAAATACTACTCCGAATGTCTTTTACTGTCTAGATTGAAACATGTATATACGGATTTTCCTTGTTTTAGGGAACCACAATAACAATGTCACGACGTAAACTTGAAAAGAAAAGAGGGCTTATATTACCTGGGAATATAAACGAGCACTCCAGTCTTGTCCCTCAGAGACATTACATTTCATAAATTCCTTCCTGTGCCAAGAGACTTCATGATTACCCTTCCAGTAAGCACAAGGAAGGTTCCCACTCACTCCACTTCATTCTTCTGTTTCCTTCTTCCAGGTCCTTCAGTTGTGGCTCCCATGACTTTATATTGACCTCAGGCCCACATAATCAAACAATTTCACAAAATCAAGCAATTCTAATCATTTGTCCTCAACCTATGATATATTAAGTGCATTACTATAAAAATTATATTTTTCAGGAACTAAAAACTGTTAGGAAATTGTTGGGTGAAGTAGGACCGCAGTTAAAGTAAAATTAGTAGAAAAATAAAGAATAAGCACAAAAGAGGACACCAGAAATTACGTGGTTCGGCTTTTAACTTACATCCACGGGCGAAGACAGAAGAAAAGATTTTACTAGTAAAAATGAGTTACAAGTATTTTAGTATTTTATCTCACTTCCCAAAACCCCAATACACACAAACTCTCTAAATCACTATAATAAGAGCTTATAAATTCAAGCTCTCTAAACTCTCTCTTAACTACTAAATTGCTTTCAGAATGGAATACCTAAGCTCTTCATTTGCACTTCTATTTATAGCAAAATGATGGCCAAGAAAGTCCAAACCGTGTTCATCATTTTCTTCTTTAAACATTTCTTTTTCCATTTTCCTCTTCAAGTATTTCGGCCCATTTTCAATCTTCAAAGCCGTGTGTAAAAAATCTTGTTTATTCAAAGCTTCTAAATGCATTCAAAACTTCTAAATGCATTCCAAGCTTCTAGATGCAGCCAATATTGTCATTCTCTCACTTGGAAATTAAATTGAAAATCAATCAATCTCCACACCATCCTTTCTGCTTCGCCATAATCATGTTGCCTACGTTTCTGCTAGACCACAAGAGGATCTACTCCAGATAAACTTATCAGTATTTATCGTCTTGGTCAAAACATCTGCTAGGTTCTCATTAGTATGGATTTTCTATAAATCCACATTTCCGTCTTCCACTACTTCTCGAACGAAGTGATACTTGAACTCCTATGTGCTTTGTCCTAGAATGAAAGGTTGGATTCCTTACAATGTGCAAAGCACTCTGACTTTCACAAAACAAAGAAATTTTCTCTTGTTTGTGCTCGAGCTCCTCCAATAACCTTTGTATCCAAATAGCTTCCTTGCAAGCTTGTGTAGCTGCCATGTACTCTGCTTCTGTTGTAAATAAAACCACAACGGTCTGCAGTTTTGAAACCCATCTTACAACTGCTCTTGCAAGTGCAAATACATAACCAGTAGTGGATTTCCTTTTATCAAGGTCTCCTACAAAATCTGAATCCACATAACCCCTGACAGTAAACTCTGATCCTCCATAACATAATGCAACATCTGAGGTTCCTTTGATGTATCTAAGAATCCTCTTCACATCTATCCAATGCTCTCCACCAGGATTCGCTATGTATCGACTGACTGCTCCCACTGCTTGTGCAATGTCTGGTCTAGTACATATCATAGCGAACATCAAACTTCCCACTGCTGATGTATACGGTACTCGAGACATCTCCTTCCTCTCTGCTTCACTGTTAGGACACATACTTGAGGATAATTTGAAATTAACAGGAAGTGGGGTAAAAATTGACTTACAATCTTGCATGTTGAAGCGCCGCAAAATTTTCTTCAAGTAGTTCTTCTGCGAAAGCCAAATCTTCCTGTTATTTCTGTTTTGGTGAATTTGCATCCGTAGAATTTTGTTTGCTGGTCACAAGTCCTTCATTTCAAACTCCCTAACCAATTGTGCCTTCAATTCTTGGACTCGATCTTTGTTGAGACCTGCTACCAACATGTTATTCACATACAACAGCAAAATGATAAAATCATTATCTTCAAATCTCTTGTAATATGCACAATGGTCTGAACTGAGTCTGTTGTATCCAAGGCTCATAATAAAGGAAGCAAATCTCTTATACCAACACATCGGCGCCTGTTTGAGAGCATATAGAGATTTGTTTAACCTGCAAACCAAGTTCTCTTTTCCTGTTTATGCAAACCCTTCTGGTTGGAGAATATATATTTCTTCTTCAAGTTCTCCATGAAGAAATGCGATTTTCACATCTAACTGCTCTACATGTAGGTCAAATGTGGCACACATTACCAAGACTATTCTAACTGTTGTGAGTCGAACCACCGGCGAAAATATCTCGTTGAAGTCAATACCTTCTTTCTGAGCATATCCTTTCACCACTAATCTCGCACGATACTGTTCCACTTGGTCATTACCATCACGTTTGATCTTATAGACCCATTTGTTTCTAATGACTTTTCTTCCGTGTGGTAATGGTACAAGTTCCCATGTCTTGTTCTTGTGTAGAGATTCAATTTCTTTCTTCATTGCTGTCATCCACAAAGTAACATCTGAGATGTTTAAAGATTCATGGAAAGTTGAAGGCTCTCCATCTTCTGTTAGAAGACAGTATGCAACGTTGATCTCTATGACATACTCCGAATGTCACGCCGGCGGTTGTCTCTCACGAGTTGACCGACGAACTTCTAGAGCTTCAAACTCGACTGGTTCTTGTTCCTCGTGCTCTGGTGCTGCTTCAGAAGAATCTGAATCTTCTGGATTATTTTCAACATATACCGGCACAATCTCTGACTTTTCTTTTACAGTGCTATCTTCTTCATCTCTCATTTACAGTTGATCTTTTATAAAGATAACATCTCTGCTGATAATGATCTTGTGGGCAGTGGGGTCCCACAGACGATACCCCTTTACTCCATCAGCATACCCCAAGAAGATACATTTTCTATATTTTGGATCCAACTTTGTTCTTTCTTGGGCATTGTATATCACATACACAGGACATCCAAATGCATGTAGGTAGGAATAATCAGCTGACTTTTCAGTCCACATATCGCTGTTTTCAACCCAATCGCTGTAGATGGTGATCGATTTACTATATAACATGCAGTTTTGGCTGCTTCTGCCCAGAATGAATTGGGTAGACCAGCAGTTCTCAACATATCTCTTATTCTTTCTGTAAGAGTTCTGTTCATCCGCTCTTCCACTCCGTTTTGTTGAGGAGTGTATGCCACCGTGAACTGCCTCTGAATACCTTCTTATTTACAGAAAGCAAGAAACTCGCCGTCTGTATATTCTCCACCATTATTTGTCCTCAAGCACTTGATCTTTTTACCAGATTCAAGTTCCACCCACGCTTTGTATTCTTTAAACACATGAAATACATCTGACTATTTCAATGAAAGTCACCATGTACTTTGCACATCCCATGGATATATCCGGTGATTCCCAAACATCAGAATGAATCAAGTCTAAAATGCATTTACTTCTAGCAATAGATCTACTGAATTTTAATATATACTGCTTACTTGTAATACAATGCTCGCAAAATGGTAAACTTACCGATTTGAGCCCCGGAAGCAATTTTCGCTCAAAGAGAATCTTCAATCCTTGTTCTGACATGTGGCCAAGTTTGAGATGCCACATCATCGTTGATTCTTCTCCATTTGACGCGACACATGCATCAGCCTCCTGTAGTGTTTCTCCTTTAAACATGAATAAATTAGCACCGATCTTTTCTGCCTTCATCAATACAAGCGCAACTTTAACGATCTTCATTATTTCATTCTCTACATGAGTTTTGTACCCATGACTATCCATTTGTCCCAAAGATAATAGATTTTTCTTCAGGCCGTTGATATGTCGTACCTCTCCAATTGTGCTAATTGTACCATCAAATATTTTTATTTTAATTGTACCAATACTAGCGATCTCCAAGGTATGATCATCTCACATATATACAGATCCTCTTGAGATAGGTTCATATGTGTGGAACCATTCTCTCCTAAAAGTCATGTGCCAAGGTAACTCCTGAGTCTATAAGCCAGATATCAGAAAGTCGTTTTCTACCTTCTGAAACAGTTGTTGCCTCGCTGTAAAGAATTTCGCCATCATCCGGGGTACTTGCTACACAACCCTGAGCATTTGATGACTCAGGTTCTTTGCCCTCTTTTCTCGTCTGGTTACTCCAACATTCTTTCTTGACGTGTCCTTTCTTGCCACATTTGTAGCATTTAACATTCTTCTTACTTCTGAATTTTGATCTACCCTGATTTTGACTCCCACTGGGGCCATGTTTTGTTGATCTCCCTCTCGTCACCGATAACGCTTCTGCTTGCTGCGAACTTACTTGTTTGTTTTCCTTATTTTTCCGCCTGCTCTCCTCATTTAATACGGAGGCTGCAAAATCGTCGAAAACTAGACTCTCCATTGGATTGTTGCTCGTCAGGTTGATGATGAGTTGATCATACGAATCTAGTAGACTTTGAAGTAGAAGCTCTGCACATTCATTTTCCTCTATATTATGAACCAACGTTGTGAGTTGTGAAAATAAAGTTTTCAATGTGTTGATGTGGTCGGTCACCATTGTAGATTCCGCCATTCGAAAAGTATAAAGTTTTCGCTTCAAGAAGATTTTGTTGTGTAGTGACTTAACCTCATACAATTTTGTGAGAGTATCTCATATTTCCTTTGCCGTATTTTTCTCTGCCACACTGGATAATACTCTATCCACAAGTGCCAAGTGTAAATCAGAAATGGCGTTGCCATCTACCTCGTTCTTCTTGTCATCAATTATCTCCATGGGCCTTTCTCCAATTGCTGCCAAACAATTATTTTTTCTCAATACAGCTTTCATCTTCATTTTCCACAACAAAAAATTATTTCCGTTAAATTTTTCAATTTCATACTTTGCCGTCATTTTGTTGATAAATACTGCACACAAGTTAGTGTACCAACTTGAATAGTTGTGAGTATGTGTGAGAATGCACACTAGGAAAGTTTCCAGAAAAAACTGGAGAGGTCATAATGGTCCCACTTAAAACCCAGACTCCTTAAGCTTTTATCGCCTTTGTGACAAAAACATGTACAAAATCACACAGTTGCTTTACTCACACCACTATTCCTTGCTTTGCACCGTAAAATTCTTGGATCGCTTCCACCATTTCACATGAATAGTACCGTATATGCAAATAGTACCATATATGCAAATAGTACCATATATGTGAACAAATCCGTATACATGAACAGTACTGTATACATGAATAGTGTCGTATACGTGTACAGTGCCGTATACGTGAATAGTACCCCTTACGTGAACAGTTCCTGACTCCAAAAAATACAACCAATAGCTCTGATACCACTGTTAGGAAATTATTGGGTGTAGTAGGACCGCAGCTAAAGTAAAATTGGTAGAAAAATAAAGAATAAGCACAAAAGAGTACACCAGAAATTACGTGGTTCGGCTTTTATCCTACATCCACGGGCGAAGACAGAAGGAAAGATTTTACTAGTGAAAAGGAGTTACAAGTATTGCAGTATTTTAGCACACTTTCAAAAACCCCAATACACCCAAACTCTCTAAATCACTATAATAAGAGCTTATAAATTCAAGTTCTCTAAACTCTCTCTTAACTGCTAAATTGCTTTCAGAATGGAATACCTAAGCTCTTTATTTGCATTTCTATTTATAGCAAAATGATGGCCAAGAAAGTCCAAACCGTGTTCATCATTTTCTTCTTTAAACATTTCTTTTTCATTTTCCTCTTCAAGTATTTCGGCTCATTTTCAATCTTCAAAGCCGTGTGTAAAAAATCTTGTTTATTCAAAGCTTCTAGATGCATTCAAAGCTTCTAGATGCAGCCAATATTGACAAAAACTTGAGATTTTCATCGAAAAAAAAAAGAAAAAAGGTTGATGGTGTACTAAATGACACTCAATTTTAGATAAACCTATCATAAAGATCACACTGAGTCATACCATCCCCAGAATATAAAATCAAGGAAGACAATATCGAGTGCTTGCTGACCGGAACTGTAACGAAACAGGGGAATAGGGGCAGGAGCATCGGGCGCACTGTAGTCGCCCTTTTTAACGACCGGCCAGTCATCACAATTAAACATAAGATCCAAGTCAGGAGTTTGACCAGGGTACCTACTTAACAACTGTAGGATCCCCCACGACGTAAAGGTGTCTCTTGACTGAAACGACTTTTTAAGTCTCTCCACGTAAGCCTCTCCTTTTACTATAACTAATCTAAAGTGTCCTGGTTCGCGGCCTCGCTCAATCATTTCCCTTGTGATTCCTATGTGGACCCATAGCCTCAAGTCTTCGTGAATCCAGCGGAAGTAATCAGGACAAATGGAGGGTGCCAGACCATTATGATCTTCATCTTCTGTGGTGTAGATCGTTGGGTAGGTCCTGGGGCTGGTGTTCGTTTTGCTTCCAGCAGAGCAGTTAAGTGGGTATTCGCTTTTGTCACGGGACTTTTTGGTAATTTCGTGGTTCAAACATTGGCCTCTTCTACTCAGTTTATGAACCATGCTACCATCAAGAAGAAACTGAAACATGAGGCAAAGTGTGAGCAAATGCAATAATTCCGAGCATTAGATTTGATCAATTAGCATAAAGCCATAATGTACAAAAAGATTCGTCACAAAGTTTTCTGTCCAAGCCGCTAAGCATTTTCAGCAAAAGTTACTATTACTACCAGTTCCCACTAATGTTAAAAATTTGAGATGTGCCAACACATCGTAAATCATCGATTCATTCCAATCTTATCTTTCTCATTGTTTATTGAGTGCCTAAAATTAAATTTTGTATTTAACATTGACAATCAAGTCAATTATTTTCCTTAGATTATGAAGGGAATGAGAGACAATGAGGGGAAAAAAAAAAAACAACTCCTCTAAACGTTTGGCCATTAAAACCATCAATACTGAATCATTGTCAGTTGTTGGAAGAAAAATAGAATAAGCTCAGTTATGGTCCAAATAAATTTAGTTCTTATAAAGCTCATGAAAAGATAGATAAAAGTCCTATGATAAATTAATTAGGTGGCAAGGCTTCAAAACTCAAAAGGAGCCGAGGTTCTAGGTTCCTATCCTAACAAAAACCAACTAGATAAATCAACTAAGTGGCAAGATTCAAAACCCAAAATGAGCCAAGGTCCTAGATTCCTATCATAAGACAAACTACTTAGGATAAATCAATTAGGTGGTAAGGATTCAAAGTTTAAAAAGTGTCGAGGTCTTAGGCTCTTATCTTAGGACAAACCTTATAAGTTTCAAGGCTTTTGTGATCCCAATGTCTTAATAAAAATAAAACTAAGGATAAAATGCTTCTTTCTTTAATCCGTAGACAAGTTTGCATATTCATGTGTCTATCAACATAGGCACTAGAAGACAAGTCACATGAACAATGACACTTATCATTAAAGTAATTAGGATTCAAGTCAAATCAATTTCGCCTATAAATATGTCTCTCATTCTCACTAAAAGATAAAAAAAAAAAGATTCAAAAGGGAAAATACTGACTTTCACTCTCTAGTTCTCTTTCTTTTTAAAATTATATTTCTGAAGATTCAATAACTGACTTGCTCGTCAGAGAGTTTACGCTGACAAAACCGATCCTCTGATCATTTTCTTGTGTTTGTAGAGTATCATTGGACGAGGACATTTTCATTGCCTAAGGAAGTGAACTCATAAGAAGGGATATAAAGACCCATTAAGACCAACCCAAAGGGTAAACTCATCATCGTTAAATTCAACAAAGAGGAACCCCAGTCCTAAGGGGGTCGTCCTTAATTGAAATTTCTACATAATAAGTTGGGATAAAATTTACACCAACATCAATAATTAACATATTCTTACTATAATGCCTTATTTAAAGTCGTCTCTTAGCTAGAGATTGTCATAATTTTCAATTATTATATTAATACTTTTGTTATCAACAACAACATTATCGTTACACCTTGCAAGTTTTTCATCATTTGATGCAAATTTATATGTACATGTAATGAAAAAGAAAATATAAGTAGTATTATACACCTCAAAATTTTTATCTCAAATGATGTATCATTCGTTAATTAGTTAGTGAGATAATATAATTAATTGAGCTTGTAAAAAAAAATTATCAACTATTCAATAAATAACACATCATTGGAGATGAAATTTGAGATAAAAAATTTGAATTATTTATCGTTACTCAAAAATTATTATCAAGAATTAAGGAAGGTGGCTGATATTATTTTAAAGAGTTAGAGATGATCGAACGTAGTCATGTCGTTATAACAACATTTTGAAATTTTCTGTCGAGCAAAGCAGTGCGGGGAGAAATAACAAGTGGTGGATTACTTACAATGGAGTCGAGCAAGCCCGTGGAGACCAACGTGCCGAGGAGGAGGACTAAGATGAAGCCGAGAAGAGCGCAGGCTTTACCTGGTGACTGGAAGAATTGCCGCCAGATGGTGTCCGAGAAATGACCAGAATGCCCTGATCTGCGCACGTTGCTGGAATGCCTTTGCTGCATTAGCGCCCGTTTGATTTGCTATTCAAAAACAGAATTCAAATTTTAAGATGCAGTATTTTATTCTTACTAATTTTAATATCTAAAAATAAAAGTGCAGCAAATGGTAATTTGCCCAATTTTTTACAGGGACGGATTACCGGTAAATCAACGTAGTAATTAGAGGATGAAATTGATAGAGCACAAGAATTATGATATGATTAAGAGGCTTGAAGCATGCTAACCTTAATTATTATTTGTTATGGACTATGGTCTCAATTGCAAGTAATCTCTCACCTTCAGCTAATTATTGTTATGCAATTAAAATATGCTGGTTCAAGAAACAAAAGAATTGGAAAATGAAATGGAAAGAAAGAACATCCACTCGGTGTTTAGCTGCTTTAGAAAGAAAAAAGAAAGTGACCTGAAAAAGTCTGAAGCTTGGTCAAACTGTAATGAGTTGGCTTTAAAGACGGGTGATTTTCAAATTTGTATGGCTATATAAGCAAGATTATAAGTCGGAATCTCGTCCGCTCAAGTCCTATTTAATTTCTTTGAAATTAAATGGGGAACCATGTCCCGCTACATTTTAATCGTTGATGTTTGAGTTTTATTAAAACATAGATCACTAACAATTCTAATGAATTAAACTATGGGAGTTTAATCCATTAGAATTTAGCATTGCTCGATATTACAATTAGGCGTATACCGAAAGTCCTTAACTCATTACAATTGTAATATCTTAAGTTCTTAATTATACTAAGGCTATGGATTATTGTAATTATAGCATAAATCAGGGTTGTTACTGAAAATTTTGTACCAAATAAAGGGTTATGAATTAAGATTATGATTATCTCATATCCTGATCAAGTACTAAGCAAATAACCCAAATAGTGATTGATAGTTAATTAAAAAAAGATAAAAAAGTTAAATCTTATCTATATACTACTATCATTAAAAGATATATGGTAAGAGATTTTTAAAAGTTCGGTAGAATTCAGATAAGGAGATGATCTTATTCCTATAAATTAATATATTTTGAGGTGTACGGGTTATTGAGTATTTGAAATCATTAAAATAGTTGAGTGACGTTTTTTAAAATTCTCTTATATGTAATAAAAGAGAGAGTATAAAGCGCATCAAAGATATTACATTTAATTAATACATGTATGATAAGTGTATACTTACTTCAAAAATAATAATAATATAATTAATAATTATATTTAAGTGTAATACCTCTTATTTACTTTAAAATTTCTCATAACAAAAAGTTGAAGCAAACTTTTGTTCTTTAAGTAAACAATTCTCTACACTGATAGTAGTAAGTAAAATTGTTGGTCGAAGTAACAAAACATCGACATTAATTATTATAATTATTATTTTCTTCTTTAAAACCGTTATTAACTGTGGGTCTCAGCATGAAGGCTGTCTCTAGCTCGGTAGCTCGAACAGTATATGGTGTGATGATGATGGTCCCAAATGAGCACTGCAAATTATTACAATATGTTTTTCTTTTACTGATCATGAAAGGACATGGGAGAATTATGATACTGCCATCCCATGTTTTCTTTTTTCATCTTCTTTAACCTCATGTTCGGCTTTATAATGGAATATTATATATGATGCAAAATTTTCACAAGGGGGTGTTTGTCTATCTGCAGGGTTCACGGACCCATCTCATTTATCTGAACAGTTATCATTTTTGTACGCTATATAGATTGTTCATAATCTAGTCAATTGGCGGTTTCCTTCACAGCATATGTATAACTTTACTTTTTTGAGATTCTTTTCTGTTGTTATGATACAGTAAAAAAGTAGATTCCGTTTTCTATTTTGAGAATTCTTTTGCAGAACTGTCAACTGTCAAAGCTGATTCAGTAGTAAAGCTGTGTGGAGTGCAAAGTGTGAGGTAGTCAAACTGTCAAAGGAACAAAATGGCCTGTAACACTCAGTTGGCTCGTTAAAATGAGCATTGCCTTATATTACATAAAATTCACTTCCTGCAAGTGATTTAATCTCCCATTTCACTAGATTTTAATATATAGCAAGAGTATCTGAGTATATCATTTGTCAATAAGTCATGATCGATACATCTTATGTAATTAGAGCTAATTATGAAGGACTATGATAACCATTTATCAACAATTTGCTTTAGTGGGGATTGATATTCTATTAAATATATGGAAAGAAACTCAAAGACTTATTTTGAGTATGCACTACACCATCAGATAATTGAGCAAAATCAAACATTTGGCCCTACTAGTTAGGTTAATGGGAAATTATATTATATATGTTTTTGGTCATGAATATATCTTGATTTGTGAGTGTCCATGCACGCACCATCATTCGAGCGAGAGAGAGAGAGCGTGGCATTATTTGAATTGAAGCATTGCGTCAACTGAGCATGCATGAGTGAGAGAGAGAAGGATTAGCAAGCACTGGATTTGAGTTTTGGGGCCGGGGGGGCGGGGCACATTGATCATTGATAAAGCAAGCTAGCTAGTCACGCCTTTACTAATCCACCACGCGTGATCACAACTCTCAGCATCTCATGCTTTCCAATTTCAAAACCCAAGGCGCTGCAGCTGGTACTGAAGCAGCCTCGACATCATTAAAGACGTTATAGTACATAATTATTATGTGTATTATATAATTTATATATGGCAACTACAAAACCCTCCACTGTCTCAGTCTCAGCAGAGAGCCTTAAATGCCCTGCCCTCAAACTCAGCTACCTTGGAATTACTTCACTTGAACCAACTACATAGAGCTTTCTTGTTTCTTTACCTAATCAGTATCTTCTAATATCGCTCTCCATCGTCAAAGCTTCAAACCATGTCTGTAAGTCCATCTTTTTCCACTCACAAACACAATTTTTAACGGATTCATTAATTGATGAAGAAGTAAATATTAATAGATAATAATGGGGTTTGATAACAAATGTGTTCTGCATGCAGCTGCTGGTGGAGGTTAGAGTTCCAAACTTGGACTGCGAGGGCTGTGCTTCCAAGTGTAAGAGAGCACTCTTCAAGCTCAAAGGTAATCCCTTTTTTCTTTTTGTTTAAAAAAGAAAATGGTGCCTGGGGTTATTGGGTTACAGGCTCACTTGTTAATTTGTGGCTTTTCGTTTCCTTGTAAGCGTGATTTGGTCTCTATTAATGTTGCATTAGTTCTTGCTATTGGCAGGCAGCAATCAGCATGCATTGATGCTTACATGCACCCTTCGTTTTAATTTCCATTGTGCATATAGCTATCAAAAGTACTCAAAATTTTTCTATTGAGCATTGAGCAAGCATTTGAAGTTCTTAAAACTTACATCTCTAAGCATATCCACATCTCGGCCACAGCTTGTAAACTTACATCTCTAATCAATGTCTATTTTATCTTATTGTGACTTCAATCCAAATTAAAAGAGCATGCATTGGGCCAATTCTTTGTCCAAATTGTTGCCTGGGCGGCCTTTCAAAGCCTTGAGGGCCTGGACAGATTTATGAATGAAGGCCCAACAGAATTCTCTTTCAAGAAACCAAATCAAGCGGAAGGTCTCAAAGCTTAAGCTTCATATTGAATCAAACACATTCATCATGATAGATGTGTTTCGCTCATTCAGGCGGATGCACAAAATAGAAAACTCGTTCAAATTTAAGCGGTGTAAGATTATGATTCATCCATAAATTAATTAATTGGGTTTGATTTTATGATGTTTAGGAGTAGAAGAAGTGGAAATAGAAATGGAGGTGCAAAAGATCACAGTGAGAGGCTACGCACTAGATGAAAAGAAGGTGCTGAAAGCAATTAAAAGAGCCGGGAAAGCAGCAGAGCCATGGCCGTTTCCAGGATACGCTCATTTTGCCTCATTTTACAAGTATCCAAGCTACATTGTGAACCATTATTATGACACTTATGGAGCCACCAATGGGGCACACACTTTCTTTCACACCCCTGCTGTTTACTCTGTTGCCGTGGCCTCAGATGAGGCTGTTGCCTCGCTTTTCAGCGATGACAATCCGCATGCCTGCACTATCATGTGATTTCACTATCAAGTGAAAAAGAAAAGAGCTCCAATTTTCCAACCTACATTTTATTTTCGTGTCATACGATCTTCTGTTCACATGATCATGAAGATTTTCTTTTGTTTGTGCGAACATCTGACCAGTTGAGTGGTGATATTCAAAAATCTAGTTGGCTTTAATTATTGAATTTTCAATGGTAGGCAAGTCGTCGTTTTACAACATTCAAATCTTGAAAAAAAAAAAAAAAAAAAGGGAATCTTGGAATTGAATAACAAGGGGGTGTCAATTTTGAAAAGGCCACCACCCTTTCCAAAGAAAGGCTTGGCCAACTTTCTCATAACTTTTGGCCCTGAATCATAGACATTTGGCAATCTTTCTTTTGTAATGTAATAGAAGAAAAATGAAGAAAAGGTGAAATAAAAGAATCCACTTTGATAAATGATAATCCTAGCTACTGCCCCTTTGTTTTGATGGGGGCAGAAAGTCGTAAGGTTTCAACATCAATGACTCATCAGGATAACAATTTTGTTATGACTTATCCCTCGAGCTATGGCCTTTAAGGAGACAAGATCCCTTGCACATATGATACTATATAACCAAAAATTTACTATCATAATATGAATCGTGTAACCAATACAGTAAATTATTTTGGATATTAGTGGCCAATTAGATGATACTGAATTAAACTTTAGAGATTCTTCGTTAAATGTAAGAGTTTGAAAATTTATTAATTTTATTTTTTTCACTTATATTTAACCTTCAAATGTTTATATCAAAATAGAAAAAGTTAATTTCTGTGACTTTTATTTAAATAAAAAAATTTAAAAATGAAGTAAATATTATATTAAAAAATATCTCCACTAAATATACTTGTTTCATAAATTATTTGACATTATTGTCAAATAATCATATTTACAATGTTTTATCTATAAATAAATAAATAAAATATTACTTATGTTCAGATATTTAAAAAATAAAAATAAACATATTATAAAGATATTTATATTCAAATCTATTTACATTTCAATCAAATTCTAACTTTTCAGATAGATTAAAAAAAAAATTACTCTAACATACCATTGACAAATTAACCATAATATTAATTTAAAAATGAAACTTGTAATAATTAGTCCATGAATATACCTTAATGAGAGTAAAATAATTTAAAAAAAAAAAAAGAAAACTAGAAGATGACATTGGAACTACAAGCTTAAATTAAGACGATAAAATTAACCACAAAATCCAGCCATCAGATTTTCACTTAATAATATGGCATTAATGCAACTTTAAATTACATTTAAAAAAAAAAAAGAGTTTATCTACAGCATTTTTAGTTATTACCGTAGAACAATTAGATAGTCAAATTTTATTAACGTTTATTGATTTTTTTTTATTTTTTTTTAACAATCTCATTGGGATTGTGAAGGAAAAATAGGAAAGGGGACACATCCAAACGAATCAAGTACATCACAGTCATCCACCACGCCACCTATTGTCTCTACAACAACCAAAACTTGGCCGTGTGGCCCAGAAAGCGTGATCAAGAAGACCACCTATTTCTTGTGTAAGCACCCACACCCAAATTTCACTCTCCCACCTGAAACCCGGCTTTCACATATCTCCCCTTTTAAATACTCCACAAGTTCCTATATAACCACCTTCACTTTTCGGATTTCTCAGTTCCTTTTTTTTTTTTTCTTCCATTCATTAATCATCTTCAAATGGCGCAGGTACTCTTTCAGTCTCTCTCTTTGTTTCACCTTTACATTAAGAAACGCGTTTAACAATTTCTTGTTTTGTAATTGAAACATGCAGCAGAAGCTGGTGTTGAAGGTTTTGACCATGACTGATGACAGGACGAAGCAAAAAGCCATAGAAGCTGCTGCTGATATTTTTGGTATGTATTTAATAATTTATTTGTGTTATTGTATATATATATATATATATACATTTTATTCCTTCAACAAGATCGTTAACAACAAAATGATAAGGTTTCTGGGTTTCTTTTTTTTTTTTTTTTTTAAAAGGAATCATAACCTTCATTCATTAGAAGACTGGAACAAATACCAGATATTTTCTGGAAATGGGTTCTCCCATATGACAGACTCCTCACAACCTAGAGCTAATCTAGCTAAAGAGTGTGCAATGGAATATATATTTTAATTAGCTAAAAATATTTTAATTAATTAATATATATATATATACAATTGAAATGATGATGATGATCCAGGAGTTGATTCAATTGCTGCTGATTTGAAAGACCAGAAGCTGACAGTGATAGGGCAAATGGACACAGTGGCAGTGGTGAAAAAGCTTAAGAAAGTCGGAAAAGTGGACATTATTTCGGTAGGGCCGGCCAAAGAGGAGAAGAAGGAAGAGAAGAAAGAAGAAAAGAAAGAGGAAAAGAAAGATGACAAGAAAGATGAGAAAAAATGAAATCCCCTGTTTTCTCTTTCTCTCTTTTTCTTTTTCTTTTTTTAATCCTTTTGTTGCTCTAATAAAGTAAAAGTTAGTACTGTTTTATCATTTTTTTTTCACCTTGGCAAGATATGTAATTAAATATGTTGTGAGAACCGCCTAATGGTATGAATATGCGAAGAGGTCGGCGTTTCTTTTTTTTTTTTCCAAATATTTTGAAGTAAATTTGATTTATTTTATGCTTACATATCTAATTTTGTCATTATGTTTCTCAAAAACCGAAAAAAAAAAAGAAAAGTAATGTGTGAAAGGGAAGTTTGCATCTTCTGATTTATTTACTGAGCATTTTGCACCTGAAGACCATAAAACTTAGACAGTAAACATGTCCATAAATTATAATAATAAAAAAATTGTCATATTGCATTATCCTTAAAATTAAATTAAAAGCCTCAATGGGTGGGTACATGTGTGATTCTTTCTTTTTTGTTCTCTTGTATCTTTTCTGGGTTTTATAAGGCAGAACGAAATTATCCTTCAAATTAAATTAAAAGCCGAAATGGCTACATGTGTCATTCTTTTTTTTTTTTTTCTTTTGTATCTTTTCTGGGTTTTATAAAGTAGAGCCACGTAAAATAGTAAATTTAGGGTTTGATTTTATTGTAGTTGTACTAAGATAAAATTATAATTATAATAATTTTTTTATTATTTATATTTGTATGGTTGAAATTCGTATTTTATCGTAAATTTATTCTAAAATATAGTCATAGCCGGTGAATTTACGTGGACTCAAATTAAAATTACGTAGATATTTGGGTTGCTTCACTCGGTGAAAATTATAGTGATTGATTGATAATAACATAAACTTTGTGGGCTGACTTTAATAGGCATCGCTGTCTCTCATTCTGCAATCATTTCAATCGGAAGATGATTTCAAAATGTTATTAAACGAAGCACTTCTATACTACCTGGAATTGCTTTACACCGTTTCTTGAGTTCACGATTAAGAACAAAAAAAAAAAAAAAAAATCTGTAAGTATTGTTACAACACCATGTAACGCACTTGAAAGGAGATAATTTAATTTTAACAGCCGACCAATAAGTGGTTCCCGAAATATTAATTTTTTAATATCGTAAAAATATTTCCCAGCACCCTTTGCTGCCTTTGGTTCGACGCTTTACCTCCCAATTCCATCAATTTGCATGCGGAGTTGAAATTTTGAATGGCGTTTAGTAGCCGCCACGTCGCAATCAACATTACTGTTGAGTTTTTGACAAACCAAAGTGGAATTTCCTGAATCCTACAAATTGTATTGATTTTTAATAACAAACAAACAAATAAATAAAAAGAAAGAATTGAAAGGATTGATATCAATGCTTAAGCGAAGTGCACAATAGTTGGCTAATGACAACAAATACTTGGTGCATTGACGTATTACTGCATGCCTACAATTGGGATCATATGGACTCATTAGCATATGTATAGCTGTTGAAGAATCTAAAGAGGGGAAAAAAACGAAATAGCCAAAAAAAAAAAAAATTGATGCTTCTATTAAAAGGAATCATATGAATTAGAACTACTTGGTTTGTCTTGTTCGGCATTGAATTATGGCAGGACGGTTCATAAGACAGTGCTTTGGACAAAAGAAAAGAATATCTCACAGTAGAGTGCTTAGCTGGGATGATGATGATGGGAATAACAAAGCACAGGTCATGTATAGATTATTATAAGCTGTCATAACTCTATTTTCAAACCTTGGCCAACATGATTTCATACTAGGAGCCTTGGGAACTCTGGATTTCGTACCCCGTTAACAGAAACCAAAACACACACGCATCCATGGTGCACACACTCAGAATAAGATGATGAGAGTATGTATAATTGTTGAGAGCATAATAGTAATAGTAGGATTGGCTACCAAATATATTTCATAAAGTTTTTTATACAACGTAACACTGAACAAGACCTTTTTGAGATTGAGATGTTGTGGCTCTCAAGTTTGAATGCACAACCATGCCTAAATGCAATCAGTAGTCCCAAGAGTTATATAGTAGTTTTTTCTACCTGCAGTGGTTTCAAAACTAAGCAGAAGCATAACAATTACAACCTGGCCACTAAGAGCTACCAGACTTCTTGAGTAAAGCTCTAGAGCTTGGATGGCCTATTTACCAATAAAAAACTAGACAAATATCCATAGAAATCTATAGTTTCAACCAGAACCAGCCAAAGGAAAAATTCATTATATTTCCAGCAGCGGGTCATTATTTTGTTTAGTATCTGAAATCCAGAATGTTCCATACCTGCTGTGTGCAAGAAAGCGTGGAACAACATTAAACTGTTAAATCACTGGATTCAGATAAGTAATACCCAATGCAGCATCTGAAAGAGCAAATAGCCTACAGGGAAAAGAAATATGGAAGAAAGAACACCCCAACTTGAGCAATCTATTTAGAAGTACTAAGAATGACCCAGTCATGGGTTACGAATTATGACCACTATTAAGAATTAAGTTGAGTTTATACCAATATAATTGAGCAAGTTTCTGTACTACTCAAATCTAGTTAACAAAATCTTACCCAAATCACTTGGGCGTCAGATACATAAGATATCGTCATCATTCTCTTTATCTGAGGACTGCTGCTTATGAAGAAGATACAAACAAAGCTAGGTGACAAGACAGAACACTTTTTTGTGCAGAAAGGCAACTAAAAAAACTCTCCCTCCTCGAGGAGATTCAAGGCCAATAATCTGCTGATGAAGGTTTAAATCTGAAAGTCCTAAGTATGTCCTAGATTCTAGCATGAGAAGTTGGCAGCATTGCTCTCCACGCGGCATACTGCAGTCAAACAAGTAGGAAGTTAAGGACCAAACTTCAGAGGGGAACAATTATCCAAGCAGGTCTAATTTAGCTCCAAAAAGATGATGGTTATGGTTCCAGAAAACTAGCACTATGTCCATGCAATTCAGTATTCATTCTCCATAAAATGATTCCTTCCATATAACTTCGAGAAAGAATGACAATGATTTTTCAGACAGCTCATTGCAGTCCTTCATAAAGCTGTTATCCTTGTGTAGATATTCTTGGGTTGAGATGGACTGCTAAAGCACCAACGGCATCATCTGAGCTATGATGATTACAAGATGAAGCCATTGCAAGGGATAAAATAGTACTCTTTGAAGTTTCAGATACTTTATAGGCAGATCAAACACAGAAACCTGCAGAAAAGATGAGCAAACAAGAAAGTCATCATGTTATCTCCAATTTCAGAAGAACTAATCTCATGTTCCTTCAACAACTAAGACGAATTGATAACAAAACATTTAACACCTTTTCCTCATGTTATGAGGAAATGGAAGTACAAGGCATCTGCAATAAGGACCATCAAATGCCAGCATAATTGTCAAAACGAATGCAGTTGTCTACACTGGGAAAGGTAAAGTGCTCGTCAAAGGGGAAGGGTAAGGGATTGTATTTAGAGATGAAGTTTTATTCTAACGCCAATAATTAAGCGTTGCTCTGTTCAGAGTAAATGAAGGCTGGATTTTAAGAACCTAATTACTGAATCATGTTCTTTTGTACCAAAACTTAGATATTCTCCTAGTGTTATAAGGATAAGAATTTAAGTCCAACCACCAGTTCTAATAAAATCCTCTAACAGTATCATTGCATCAGCATTGCTGCCAAAACTACTCTGAATCCACTTTGACTTCATGAATTTTAGTTTACTTCCCTACCACCAACACCACCTTCACCAACGTCACTATTGAAGGCATGCACAAATCAGTTTCTTAAACATGAAACCAAATTTTATTAGAAGAGAACAAAGTCCCACCAGATTTTCAATGATTACATGGAAATATATTATCCAAGAGCTCTCTACAGTCAACATGATAAATACTTCAATATCGAAAATGTAAAAATCAGCTTTTGTTTTACTTCCCATATTCTATCAAACTTCCTTTTTTTTATTATTCCAATCTGTCCGCATTATTCTTTCTCCCATCATATACCTACTTTCTTCCTAAAAGAGATATACCATGTATCACATGATGAGATTTACCATGTATCACATTACGAAGGATCAGAAGAATTTAATCTCTCTCACTAGTCAGAAATGATTGCCAAAAAGAAAAAAAGAAATTCTGTAGTATCTTTGTGATAAAAATTAAGGATATTAAGATAATGCAATGATATGACTACCACAACATGCGCAAATACGCACACATATCAATTGGCAATTTAGCTATTGAATGTATTGCAGTAACTCTGCATGAAAAAGTTTAAAAAGTAAAAGAGGTGACGACTTTACCATTTCCATTTCCACTGGGCTATCACAGGCAGCGGGTTGTCGTCGTCAACTAAGCTGGATCAACAAGTATTTTCCAGTAAACAGTAAAGTTAAAACTAAAGAATTCTATGTTACACAATGCTGCTCTAGCATCTTTTATATCTTTTGAATTTTGAGACTAAATTAATATATTTCCCCTTCTCAACCATATGTCTAATCACTTCATGAGCTTCAGCTAGCTTTCCAGCATTCCGCAAATTGCTCACCAGTGTATTGTACACAAGGAAATTTGGATTACAACCTCTAGATTCCATTTCTTTCATCATCGTGCATGCCTCATCAAACTTCCCCGCCATACAAAAGCCACGGATCATGGAATTGTATGTAAATGCATTTGGAAGCTGCCCCTTAGTGATCATCCCATCAAAAAGCTCCTGAGCCTTCTCCAGCTCCCCTGCTGCTATGTAACTAGTTATCATAACAGTATAACATACCACATCAGGCATGCACCCCTTGTTAGCCATCTCATCAAAAAAATACTTGCATGCATCTAAATTTCCTGCTCGGCTCAGGCCATCCATCAAGGTGGTAAAATGAAGAACACTTGGATCAAAACCCACCTCCTTCATGTGATTCAAAAGATTAAGTGCTGCAAGAGGTTTATCTCCTTTGCCAAGAACATGCAGTAGGATGTTATATGTATGAAAATCAGGGGAAAATCCAGATCTACCCATTTCATCAAGCAATCTATGGAACTGATCTAATTTCCCCAACCTATATTTTGCACACATGACAATGTTATATGTTAGAATATCTGGGGCATAACCATCATCAGACATCTGCTGATAAACCCACTCAATCAACTTGTACTGCCTTATACCAAGAAGCGCATGCAGAATTGCATTATAGGAGTTCTTAAATGGCCTAAAATTGAACAATTTTGACTTAATAAACCTCTCCACAACTTTCCTAGCCAAACCAACCTCACCACACGTACAGATTAATATGTTAAACGTCCGGGCAGTAGTTGGGAACCCGTTCTCTATCATTTCATCAACTAGCCTCCACATAGCCTTAAATTCCTCACAATCTGCAAATATCTTCATTATTAAATTATATGAGTTAGCTGTGTGCCTAAAGCTCTCCTGCTGACCAGACCATACAAAAAACTTATAGCCCAATTTGGCACACTTGGTCTTGTCTGCATAATTTACACGCCTCAAAATTCCTGAAAGAACCTCCCTCACAAGTATCTCTGAAACCCTAATTCCAGACTCACTCAAAACCAACTTCGCATCAAATCCCGGACCATCATTTTGTAAAATCTCAAGTACCCTACTGGCATCAAATTTAGCATTATCCAAAAACCTCTTCCTAATGGAGAAATGCACCTCAGCCGTTCTCTGATAATCATTTAACCCACCGTTTCCATTCATAGTAGCATCAAAATTTGAGCTTTCCCATATATCCGTTAAAGTCTCCTCAATGCAACTAAACCCATCATCAGTTTTACCACGATCACCGCTATAATCACAAAACTTACGCGAAAGAACAAGAAAAAATGGAACTTTATTCACTATTCTTGAACCAAATAAAGCTACAGAGTTCATTATTAGTGTGTAACATGCAATTGGGTAATCCCATTATCTCTGTAATCTCGCAGCAATACAATATAAATCCACTAAAACCAGAACCTGATTCAGATTTTTGAACACGCAGAAATTTGAAAACGCCGTGCACTCAAATTGAGAGATACCCATTAAACCAAAAGTACCCAATTGCAGAATACGATTTTTGATTGAAGAGTGAATGGCCAAAAGAGACGGCGACCAAACACGTACTTACCTTGGCATTAAGCTGATTGTGGACGGGTTGTTTGGTCCTTCTAACTTGCCCGACCGGCCCGACCTCGCTTAAGGCTTCGCTGATGTGAGTAAAAAGAATGGAAAATGTTTGAGGCGAGGGACTGGGGGAGTTCAAGAGGAGGATTTGTTAACGCTTTGGGCCAGAGAGGAGGCGGCAATCTCATGTATTGCTTAATGACGTTTGCTATACAGGCTCCAATCATCTAATGCCACGTCATTCTGGAGTAAACTTATGCAATGTTCGCACTTTTCTATTTTCTCCTAGTCAACAATGGATTTCAATATTCTAGTTGGCCGTTAAGTTACCAGTATGGGCAAATGTACTTAGGTTGATGATTGACGACGTTATTGATTATAAAATTTTCTGCGTTTTCGATCTCCTGAAAATCTGAAATTGACATTATCATAGACACCTCTAATCACCACCACCACTCCAAAAGAAATCAGTTACACATAATCAGTTTTTTTTTTTAAATATTACATATAATCAGTTAAGAAGTCAATGATTGAAAAAAAAATGGTAATTATTATCCGTTAGAAGTATATATTTTAGAACAAATTAAACAACAAAACCTTGTACAAGTATTGAAAGAATTTCTCATTGTTCCCACAATCAAAATTATTGAAGAAACAAGATGAATTTGTGGGGCTCGCAGTCGCAGAGCTGCCCCTATACTGACGAACTTAAGAAGCAGAATGGAGGAATTGACCAAATAAAGGCCGCGGCCACTTCTATTCGTTTAACGCAAATCTTGCATTTGTTCGCAGAAGGCTTGGTAGTAAAAGCAGATAACTGGAGATTCACTCATTGGTAATGCTCTATGAAACTAAAACCACACGGCACTATATTATTACGAACAGAATTACAGAAAGGCCAAATTCACATTTAAAGAGTACACAAAATACTAACAATAATCTCCAACAAATCCAAGCATACAACACTTCAAAAAAAAAAAAAAAAAAACAACTTTTATCGCAATAAAATCAAGGCCCCTGTAAAGATGGACAGTCATCAGTTTCCAGACTCCTGAAGCCTGCGCTCCCCAGTAGTGTTGTTATTGTTGTGTCCTGCTTCATCAAGAGTAGAACCTGAAAAAGCCAAAAGAACTAGTGAGCATCATCAAATCACAGCATAAGCTTGATCTTACAAGAAGGCCTATTCAAGCAACCAAAACTTACCAACGGGGGCACCATGTGATTGCTGAGACCCCGGAGTCTCCTCTCCTTTTCCACCAAACCACGAACCTACAGCACCTTTGATCTTACCCACCACACCCATATTGGAATTATCCACAAAGCTCGAATCAATTCCCTCATTAGAAGTATCATGCTCTGTGGTGCCCAATCTCCTTGCGACCTCCTCAGATTCAGTCACCTTTCCCATTGGCCTACTTGTTATCTCCTCAGGTTCTTCATTCCGATTATGCAAAGCATCTGAGACTACTTCAGTCACTGGCTCTGTGGTGCCCGATCTCCTTGCGACCTCCTCAGATGCAGTCACCTTTCCCATTGGCCTACTTGTTATCTCCTCAGGTTCTTCATTCCGATTATGCAAAGCATCTGAGACTACTTCAGTCACTGGCTCTGTGGTGCCCGATCTCCTTGCGACCTCCTCAGATTCAGTCACCTTTCCCATTGGCCTACTTGTTATCTCCTCAGGTTCTTCATTCCGATTATGCAAAGCATCTGAGACTACTTCAGTCACTGGCTCTGTGGTGCCCGATCTCCTTGCGACCTCCTCAGATTCAGTCACCTTTCCCATTGGCCTACTTGTTATCTCCTCAGGTTCTTCATTCCGATTATGCAAAGCATCTGAGACTACTTCAGTCACTGGCTCTGTGGTGCCCAATCTCCTTGCGACCTCCTCAGATTCGGTCACCTTTCCCATTGGCCTACTTGTTATCTCCTCAGGTTCTTCATTCCGATTATGCAAAGCATCTGAGACTACTTCAGTCACTGGCCTGGACGACGTAGACTTGTTCTCCTTCTTTGCCTTCTTCTTTCGCAGAGCCTCAGTTATGACCTGTGAGAGCGTCCGGTCTTCTTCTCCAGGCCTCAATTTCTTTGCAAAATAGTCCTTCACAGAAACTCCTTTGTCTTGCGCCCCAACCCCGTGTTCCTTCTCACTGCCGGTATTAGTAGTGCCAGGTATTTTCGAAATGAGAGTACTTCCAGCCCCAGCAACCTTCTCATAAACTGGACTCAGTTTCTCTGTCACACTAACGCCAATCTTCTTTCCGTAACCTACTGTTGATGCTGGCATAGAGCTCTTACTCTTGTCCCCTGTTGCATGCATTTCATGCCCTCCTGTGTCGCCTTGCTCGCCATATCCAAGCTTTGAAGCTACAACATTCTTAGCAGTGATTGCTTTATCAGCAATTGCAGCCGTGGCTGATGATATTTTCTCAGTGTAGCTACCCTGATTCGGCTGCCTGCCAGGAGCAGTATCTCTTGAGCTATCAAGAGCTTCTTTGGCCTCAGCAGAATCGTCATGTGGGTGATCCTGTGTTCCTGTGCTATGAAAAGCTTCTCCAGTGACGGGTTTTGGAGGAGTCAATTCTGGAGAGAATTGGTCATGGCTTCCAGTGGGCAAGCTGGTGCGAAAATCTTCAGTTCCAGTGGGCCAGTTTTGTTCCTGTCCTGATTTTGATTTTGACTCATCAGAGATACTCATCTTCTCAAAAGAACTAAGAGCTGGGCTAATTCCTGCTTCTTCGCCGCCTGCAACATTTGTAAGCACATACAATCAAAACTCAGTTCCAAAACCAAAATCAAATACCAGTAACTTTTCCATGAACATGTATAGTTAGTAGGTACCTGTGCCAGTGGAATCGGCCGCTTTGGTCTGATAATTTGGTGGAGTATAAGCACCAGCCCTAGCAGGATCCTCCACCAAGCCTCCTTTTGGCTGCCCGGATTGTTCCTCTTGACCAGGAATAAATGTTCTTGTTGGGTCCTGGTCTCTGACGTGATGAGTATCAGTAGTAGTACCAGTATGAGCTACAGGCATGTTTTGTGATGCTTTGGGAGCCTCATCCACGACTGATGTCAATCCAACATTGACCTTTGGCTGACTCTTATTTTCCTCATGCTCATGAACACGGCTTCCAGCTACAGGGTTTACGGTTGGCTCCCGAGGCAGAGGATCAACGTCCATGGCCGTTGATCTTCCAGCATTGACCCCAGATTGTCCGGTAGCTTCCGTTGTCCCAGTACTTTTAATTTCTGCAGAGTCATATACTGAAAAATTCCAAAAAAAAAAATGTTCAATTGAGTATCCTGGTTACACTGCTAGTGTCAATGATGCAAATGATGTACGTAACTAATAAATTCAAATTTGTACGCGCAAGTTATAGTCGTTTGTTTAATTTCCCTAAAAATAGACTAACATGTCTCCTGTTCAATTATTACTACCGGCGTAGCAAAAAAACTGTGCGACACCAACAATGAAAGCTTCATATATATAACAGAAGTAAAAGAGGAGAAAATAGCCTATGTAAAGAGGGAAGCTTACTTGGGGCACCATGAATTTCAGGTTCTTCAACCACCTCATCATCATCATCTTTCTCATCAAGATCATGATCATGGTCGGGACCATGGCCCTGCTTAGTAAATGTGTTTTTTATCTGCTTTGCCTTTGCTTTCACCTTCTTGAGAACCCATTGCTTCCCATGGTGATGCTCATCTTCACCTTCTGCAAAAAATTAATTAAAACAACAACATTCATGATCATTCACTATATCAGAGGCCAGACAGCATTTGATAACTTCACATAACAGCACAAACTTAGAACTTACCCATTTGATTCTCAACAACGTGGGGTTCTTGCTCGTGGCCGTGGCCGTGGCCATGAGGACGTGCCATTTCGGATTCCATTATCGGAATTTTACACAGAAAAAGAAATTAACTTGGTGGCCGTTATGGATGAGAATGTATTGTAGTGGAGAAAAGGTGACGAAAGCTGGAAGTTTATAGAGAGCGTGGGACCGCCATACCACAGAAGTATTGCCACTTCGCATAATCGCAGGGCGGTGGCTTAATAGCCTCGTGACACGTTTCATTTACCGACATGACTCCGTATCATGCCATGTATTACGTGTCTGCTTCTATACGTGTCCTTCAAACCGTGTAAGGCGGTTTATGCTATGGCCGATCTTATCGAAAGCCTACGACGCATGAAATATGCAAAATTAAAGATCTCGTGTGGAGTATGTGTCAGTTGCAAACCGGCACACGCGTAAACTATCGGATGCTTGGATATGTTTATGTGAATTTATTGATGGTGATAGATTTGATTTGATTGATGATAAATATTTAGCGGACTAATGACGCTTTGAATGTTATTGGAACTGGCAATGTTCCGGTTAATCCATTTTTCGCTAGCTTACAGCTTCTTAACTACGTGACAAAATAAATGTGATTGATACATGTATAGTATAGTTCATTCTGAAAACAGTTCTTATAGTATAATATTCTGTTAATTTGCTTTCCATTTGCAAGAAAAATTAAATACATGTATTTCATGTGTTCTTACAGAAATTAAATACATGTCGAAATCTTATATTCCAAGACTTTTTAAATAGATTGTAGCCTGTGATTTTAATGGCATGCGGGTTCCCTTATACAGTTTAGGGGCGGATCTATTAAGGGACAAATATAAACTATGCCCCTGTAAAAAAAAAAAATTAATACTCAATATTTTATATTATAGTAATAATTATTTATTTTTATTAAAAATTTATTTAATTTTTTTGAAAAAAAAAATCTTCCCCAACTAAGGTGGCGTTTGTTTTTTTGTCTGAAATCTGAATAGATCTGAATATCTGAATCTGAATAATATATTTGTTTTTTCATCTGAATCTCATAAAATAAGTATTAAGTATTTTTTTCTCAACTTAAAAAGCTAAAAATATGTACTTTTACATTTGTATCCTTATTAAATTTGAATGTCAAATAAATAATATATTAAATATCACAATATTTTAACATTTATAAGTAAAACTATATTCAAGTGAATACATAATTATGTTAGAATTTTAATATATAAAATACCATAAATTTTAAATTTTATCGTATATAATATAAAAAAAAAAGACAGGGATATTTTTATGTGGGGTAAATGTCTATGGGTGAGTTTGTGATAGACATGAAAAATAAATTATAAAGTAAGGATATTTTTTATATTAATAAGTAATTGACTTAATTCAGATTTCTCCTATTAAGTAAAAAGCTAAAAAAATTGATTTATTTTATTAAGTCAAAATTATCTAAAAAGTCTTATTAAGTTATAAAAACAAACACCTCTACTTAACTTAATTAATTAAATTAAGTCACTTTAAGTTATTAAGTTAAAAATCTTCCCCCAGCCAAGATTGGCTTCTTCCGCCCTTGCTAGAGCTTGTGTAATTGCATTAAGGATGATGTTTGAGATTGCTGTAGTGTGCGACTTTAGTGCAAAAATACCGATGTGAATATGATCATATATGTTTTTCTATTGACAAAGCCAAAAAATAATCTTTGAAGAACTATACTTCAGCTTCTTCGGTTGCATTGCGCAGAGGTGTTATTGAATAGGCGGCCTTACATCCACTTCCACCGATAGCATATATACATCAATCAAGCTTCTAGTTGTCTAGAGTTCCTACAAATACATGAAGGCAAGAATTTTGCGACCGGTAGGATATAGTTCACTTCGTTAAACTCTTAATTTTAATCTTATTTGATATTGAGGTACTGTATTTTAAATAACTACAATTGTTGTAAAAAAATAATTATAAAATAAAAATTAATAGTATATAATAAATGTAATTTTTATATTATAATTTTAATTAAGTAATAAAGATGTTATATGTTTTTCATTTTAAAAGTAGTAGGTTAAATATATTTAGCTTTCACAACAGTAATTCTTAAGTTATAATTATCTCATCTTAATATTAAATAAAGTTTTTATTTAAGTGATCGATTGCCTATTCTAAAATAAGAATAAATATGTTCTCTTGGGCCGTTTGTGAGGACCTAAATAAAATATTAAAACACATAATAGAGATTCGAGTTTATTATTGATAATAAGATGATGTGATTTTTGTTTTGTTCATAACAATTCTCTTATTTTGTGTTTTTGTGTGTTGTGTTTACTCCATTCTTGATGTTTTTGTTACTTATTGTGATAATATGATCTTGTTGCTGTGTTAATTCTTTAAATAATTAAATGTTCTCGATGCAATTATTGTGTGAGACCGATCTTGGGGATCGATTATGTTTGCCTGTTTGGTTTGATGACAATTGTTATAACAATGTACAAGATATTAAGTTATTAACAAATAGACTCGGAGAGAATTTAGAGAAAAGTTAAAAAAAAAAAACTAAAGATGCGCCCTGCGCACCTGCAGCGCAGGTTAGCAAAATACTGGCGCCTATATATATAATGGCCAAACCAAAACCCGAGCGCCAAAATTTTCAATTTCACATTCAAAATTTCGTTTCCGTTACCCTCCACCTGAAATGCGAACTCGCTTTCTCAACACCGATTACTTCACCACGAGCTCCTCTTCCACTCCAATCGAAACACTAAATTTCCTAAGCCTTCCAATTCCTCACGTTTCTCCGTCACGCCTCTCCGTCGGCAAAGACGATCATCTCCGATTCGATTCCGTCCTCGATGTTTCTCTCAATATCGATCAATTGCCGATTCACTCCGCTCTCTCCAAGTTCTTCTTCGACGTAATTCCTCAAGCGATCGATGCTGATTTTCACGATTTTGAGGATCTGCGGTTTCCGATTTCAATTGTCTGCGGTGATGAGGTGAAACGGTGATTTCTATTTGGTTTATAATTTTTTTGAAGTTCCGTAGCATTGCATTAGATCTATTGTATGAATTAAATTATTACTGCTGTATTTGTATTTACGTTTCTTCTTATGTTTGATCCACGTCATAAACAGGTCGGTGGTTTTATTAATATAGCATTCTAAGTGTAGAAAGCGCATGATACTTATAAGATTTGGATTTTGAGATTATTGATATCTCATGGTACGTGTAATTGTCTCAACATTGAAAATAGAGCTAGATAAACCGTTAAATTTTTTGAATTTCATATGGCATGAATTTTTTTATTGCTGTTATATTGTTCTTTTTTTTGTTTTTCCATTAAATATAATGTTACATGCTAAGAAGATTTATATTTTGAGATCGATGATATCTTAAGAGTATTTGTTTTTGTTTTTCTGCTGTTTGATTGTGAACATCTTTAACTTATTCAAGTCATAAGAATATAGTGAGAGTTGTATTACCTTTTCAATTTGGTATTGCAAGTGACGTGATATTGGTTTAATACCATCACACGGATGATGAAATAAAGTGTGAATGATATGAGAGTCTAAATTAGTGCTACATTGTTGGGATTATATGCATATCGTCGGATACAAAATTTGAATTAGTAGTATTATTCATATTTCATTTCTTAACATAGGAGCCAAAGTCACTTTCTGTTCTTGTATTTTATGTGAATAAGAAAAAATGAACACAGATAACTGAAATGATATTTCCTTGTTTTTCTTAAGAATAAGTCCAGAGAGTATTTTCTATTTCTAGCTGAACATTTCAGTCATTGGAAAGTTTTTGATTTAAATGAAGTTGTGTCTTGCTAAAAGGTAACTCTCCTTACTTCAACTAATCTAACTGTGTGAAACATTCTTCGAGGAAAATAAATAAAGTTTTCTTTCTATATTTCTAGTTATAGCACAATAGTAAGTCATTCCATTATGTTGTCTTAACTTAATTGCCATGATGCCAGGAGGGTTGTAGCAAAGGATTTCACAAGAATGTAGATATATTAATGATTTAAAAGAGGATAACATTGGTACAGCAGTGAATTGATTTTTGGATTTAAATTTTTTTCACTGAAGTTGTGAAATTGAATTCAAAGGATGTTGATGAATACTGGCACTCTTTCTTGTTCTGTCTCCAATTAAGTGTGTAGGGTTTGTTTGATGTGCAGAAAGAATCTGATATTATTGATGAAGAAAAAGAAGAGGAGAGTAAGAGAACTTCTAGATTGGAAGCCTTGGAGGTTGAACCACCAAAAGTATGATGATGGCTTTCTTGAATATGAATTTCACTTTTGCTTTGTATCCATGAATCCTGTCCAAAATTTAGTTGATGTCACTGCAGAAAGACAATGAGACTGCTATGGATGACCAGAATACACACAACTTTGAAGTAATCCAATTTGAAACACCAGAGCCAGCCATGTTCTTGGTACAGTGAAATTCTATTGGATATATGATATAGATACAATTTGCTTCTATTTGTCTGAAACCTTTTTAGCTCATGTATTCTAATCTGCTTGTGGTTTTCAGGAGAATGTTTCCCTTTATGAGAAAGAGGAGATTTGGATTGTTTCTGAAGTCCCAGAGATTAACAACAATCTAGTAATATTTGAACCGTCTTACAACTCACTGTCTTTTTGTAGCATGTTTGCATTTGATTTGGTCCAGATTTCCTTAATGTTGGCATCATACTTAACAAGTCAGCTATTTTTTGCAAGGATATGCTTACTCCAGGGCTTGCAATACAGTATCTTAATGAGGTTCGAGAATCAGTTTATTCTTTTGACGTTGTCGCTTTCGACTACCATGTGGAACAAGAGGCTTCTAACTTGGAAGATGATGGTTCCTTTCCAGACCAAATGCTCTGCCAAAGTTACATGTTTCCTCTCTTGGAAGTGGATGAAATAAGTCGAGGCACTTTGGAAATCCTATCCACAGAGGATGAACTTCTTTCAATTCTAAAAAAACAGGAACTTCAACACTGGACTCAAAAAGATAATATGCTAATTAGTAGCAAGGAGATTTTGGGTTCTTTGGAGTATGATATCTTAGATGTTCTGCTGGATCATAGTTCATCAAAGCAGTGCCTTGAATCTGAAATGGCATCTCAGGACATGTTTCATGAAATGGACTTTATAGGCATGGTGGAAACTTCACAACTTCAAGAAAATTCTAAATTTCATCAATTAATGGAAGACAGTGATTGTCTCTTGTCAATGAGTCCGGTGATATTTGAGGAATTCGAGATATCTATGTGGACTTATCCAAACTCTTTGAAGTGTTTTTTAGCACACAAGCACCTAGTGAACCAGTAGCATGTGCTTGGATGTTCAAGGAAGACATGAACTTTAAAAATTTCAATGAATTGATTATTATTCAAGAACTAGCTCTAATAGATGACACATTCAAGTCTTTGCCCACACCTGTTTTCTCTGAAAAGATAAGATCAGTGTATGCTGTTGTGGAGGAAAAACTAGCAGGTTTAAAGCCACAACCCTTGTCTGCATCTGATGGGATATACTTGGATTGGCATCTTTTGGATGGAGATGAATGCAGTCATAAATTCTTTTGCTATGATCAGAAGATTTTGCAGGAGATAGATTTACACAATATCGATTTTGATCTTGAATCTTCTGATGATGATAAGTTGGTATCTACCTTCATTTTCTCTGATAATGCTTTAAGTGGGCCAAACATGGAAGGATGTGAGGAATCACTGAACACTGATTTTCTTGGAATTTCTGGGCTTTATGGTCATGTTATGGGAGCTAGGTCAGGTAAGTTATTTGAGAATAGTAGTCCAAAACCAGGAAATGCAGACCAATCAAGTGAAAGAAATGCTGAAAGGGTTTCGCTTTTCTTCAAATCCACGTCACAGTTCAATGATCTTGACTTTTTCTTGAATCCGCAGAAACCAATCACTGGAGAAAATTGTGAATTTGCAGTAAAGGAATTTGATGCCCTTTCTCCCTCCAGTAATTCAATAGGAGCAGGCTTATCAAGTGATGTATTTCAGCAGAAGGATGTCACATTGTATAAAGTTAAGTTGTCAGACGATATTGTGGCTCTCATTGATATCTTTAAAAAGAGTTATCTTGCCATTGTGCATAAGGAGACTGAGCTGAGCTCGTTTATAGCTTCAGATGATTTTAAATTGCTTAGCCTTCCAAAACAACGGCTGATGGACTGTATTAATAGAAAAAGGTTTCAGAAAGCCAATTCTCATGGTGACGGAAGCAGTGTGGCACTTATCACTTTATGTTCAATCAAACTGATGGCGTGGTATACATGTTTCTATGGCATCCATACAGCTCGTCTATGTGTGGATAAGCTATGCAAAAGCCAGGGTTGCTTGAAATCAAGATTAGGCTCCCTGCAATCACTGGTTGTAGCTGCGGATGGAAAGATTGACAAAGAAATAACAAGTTCACATCCCTCACTACTTGTTATCCAGGGGATTCTGCAGTCAAACTCTTCCCAAAGTAATTTGAAAGTACTGATTGTGGCTGAGCAAGCTTTCTGGTGGTCACTGAAGTGTTTGGTGATGTCCATGGGGTTATCATGTAGTGAGCTACAGAATTTTACACACATGTGGATCAACCAGATGTCACTAAAGTTTATGGGTCTGCTAGTGCTAAAATGACTGACCTGCCTATTTCAGATTGTTTAATGGTATCTCATGAGTAAGTACATGTCTTGAAAGAAAATGTTTTACTAATTCTCTTAATAGCAAATATATTTCAAATGCTTTCTGCAATTTATAAATGATTCCTTTTGTGTTGACTATTATGGAGATGGGGCTAGCATATTACGATGTCAGCTGTTCAGACACTTAGTGAAGTCACAATCCACAAGTTTCATCTGTTCAGGGTCCTATAACTGAACATTTTCTCATAATAAAGTTCACTTATTTTGATATTTAAATAAATTATGGTTTTGGGCAATTAGCCTAGATTTTTTTCCACTGTTATTACTGAAATTCTTGCTACATGAGTCCAGAAAGATTCAAGTTTTCTAAATTCACTGGCGTATGACTCCTCTACAAGTGTAAAATACACTTGCATTGTAGTCAAAAGGTCAAAATTTATCTAATTTTGTGGTATACTTATTATGTATGTATTCGAAGGTCCTATATTTTCATAGGTATTGGAAGAGGATACCTGACTAAACTGGTCTATGCAGCTCACTGTATATTTGAAAAACAACCCATATGCATACACCTAAGAAAGGGGGAGGATCTTGCCATCTCTGGAGTGGCTTGCCTTCTTGAAGATGTCTGGTAAACCTCCATGAGCACAGTGCCATGTGTCAGGATTTGTAGGTTTTTGAGGATATGAGTTTTGATTTGGTTTACTATGCTGCCTTTAGATTTTAAATTATGGGGACAATATTATGTGCTCCAGAAACTGGCATGAGTAAGGTCTAGGATTATCATAAATCTAGTTCTTGTTTATGCAAAGGTTCATGCATAATGTTACAAGCACATGTAGGATTAAAACATATCAATCGGACACTAAAACATTTTGATACCATGAGCATCAATTAACCTTATGTTCAGGAAGTTCGTTTTGCCTTGCGGTTGATCCTTGAGTTTTTCAATATTTCCCTATCCATAATAGAACATTTCGTCAAAAATGTTCTCATTTATTTGATTTAATGTTTTTAATACCTTATACAAGTTTGTTTCTGTTGGAAGAATATATTTGGTGTATACAAACCTTTTCTTTTTAAATATCCCCTGAAAAGTGCCACAAATTAATATATTGCAAAAAACTGAAATGTGACGTGAATATATTTGGAACCACCTGCCTAGCTGTAAAAGTCTAATGGATATTGATCAGATCTTTTCCACATTGGATGATACAAAATGCTTGTTACTACTTGGGGCTAGTTTCTGCTGGTGTCTCTGATCTGTTAAATTTTGTTATTTATGGTTAGTACTAAATGGCATTATTGTTCACTACTTGTAATTTGCACAGCAATGTATAATAAGTGCTTTCTGTCTTTTCAAGGTCTGTTTCTGCATCTTTTCCGTTCAACAAATTTAGTCTCATCTTGGAATATGGTGGTTCACATGGTTCATCTAGGATATCTGCTCTTTCCCCAAAGGTTGCTGGCCTGCCTCATCTTCACTTCTTAAAGGTGGAATTGGACGACTCCAGTGCTTCCAGAGCACTTTGTGAAGGCCTTGATGTGCCTGAAAATATGGAAGTGGTAAATTTCTTCCCTTCATGATTGGGCTAACACATATTCCAATTGATCAAAATACAACATAAATGTTGTTAATGAACTCTCAATTGTCGGTATCAGTTAGTTTTCTTTCTGTTGTATGTATGGATAATCATCTTCTAAAGTTTGTTATAACTTGGCTGGCATATTGTGAAAGATTTTACAAGGTGACTTGCTGTATTCTAGGATTTAGGTCTGATGTAGTAATGAAATGTTTGTCTGTATATTGTTCACTTGCTGATTTTCATGCATATTGAGAAAAAAAATGTACAACTAGACTGATATACTTCATATCCTAGGATGGAGAGTTTCATTCTTCTCTGAAACCAGATGATAATATGCTTGCTCTGAAGCTGCAGGAACTGCTAGATCTTTCACCAGTTGAGGACAGGTATCATATGGGATCAGGTGAAGCTGCAGATACCATAGAAGTTTGCTGTATGCCTCCATCAGTTCCTTGTTCACAATTGGCCATAGAATCTGAGCAAATTCAACCCAGGATGATGTCTTACCCTGTCACAGTCATTGTTGTGAACACTCAAAATTTTGATAAGGAAATGATAATATCCAGAAGAAGTACCTACCAGAAGATTCTTGCAATGGAGAAAGAAGGGGTACAGGTTGTGGAACGTGATTCGGACCTGCCTGTGGATATTATTATTAGTACTGCAACTTGCCTAGTGTGGTATGATTACAGAAACATTGGAAAGAAGGCAACTGCTTTAGATGAGGCTTCTTCATGCTTACCTTTGTGTGTAGAGAACATCGCCACAAACGTCTTGACATTGCTGAGTTTTACTTTCAGTGTCTGCATTATGGTAATTAGAAACTTTCGTATCTTATATTTTTCTGTTTTGACCTTCACTTTTCAACCAGGTCTTTGTAGAAAAACTTTCGGCCTCAAGAGGAAAAAGATGATTTGCACCATTGAGTTTGATATCATTTAGCTTTACAATGGAAAACCCTAATAATTTTACCTGGAGGCTAGAACATGATATACTGTGGCACCATTTTAGAATTTTGTTGTGGTTATCAATGAATTAATTCTATAGTCCTGACTTCACATAAAGGAATTTCCATAAGCAATTCAAAAATGGTCTTTGGTGCAAATGAGGACCATGAAAGTAAGTAAAAAGACAGGCATCTAACAGAAGTCATTTTTTAATCAATTTTGGTTCAGAATTTATGATGATTTATGCTAGCTGTATTCAGGCTTGGCTGATTTGATGTATGAGTATTGGTGGAAGTATCCACTCAATTGCTGCTTTTTATTTGCTGGGGCCATAGAGTAAACAACTTGGTGATGATTTAATGTATGAGTATTGGTGAAAGTATCCACTTAATTGCTGCTTTTTAGTTGCTGGGGCCATAGATTAAACAACTTGGTGTATCACATTGTTCATCATGATAGAATGCGTGGAATTAGGATGACATTGTTTATTGCTGTATTAAAGCTGCTGTCACCGTCATTAATGCATCTTAGAGGACCCTGTACTTTAAGATCGGTAACTCTCGATTGTTCTTTTCCCAGGTTTTTGAAGGTGATACAAACTTCATTTGTACTGTAATGGAATCTTCAGATGGGCTCTACGCAGCTGCAGCAAGCCTGGGACTTGATTTGCAGCTATTTTGCTCCTATTCATCTGAGTTAACAGATGAAATTATAGTGAGCTGCATTGGAAATTCTATTAAGTTGACTAGTGGGCGTTATCCTAAAATGCCTGAGTCAGAAACTCTTGCAGAATCATTCCTTACCAAGTTTCCTTCAGTTAATCCACTGACAGCCCATGCAATGCTCTCTTCCAAAGGCATGCTTCTTGAGTTACTTGAGTGTCGGCATGAGCAAAGGATCATCGCTGTAAAAAAATATCACGTTCCTGAAGAAAGCACAAATTTATTTAGCATATTGTGCCAATCTGGTGAGCGTGAGGACTCAAAATCTATTATGACAGATTGCTCTTCTTCAGTATCTTCTGGTTTAGACTCAGATAAATGTCATTTGAATAGTGATTCTGGAAGAACACAGCAAAAATCCATCTATAATCCTGACAAGATTGACATACTTATGAATGACTTTCTGCAGTTTGAACCATTGAACCAAGTCACTGATGGCCTCTTGAATCCCTCTAAAGTGTTCAAGCTATACGATTCTTGGAAAGATCATGAGATATTTGATGACTACCAAAAACCTGGTTCATCTTTGAATGACTTATCTGGCAAAAAGCAGGAACTGGATTTTGACATGATGATGAAAGCTTCTAGAGTCTCCAGGCATATAATTCTCAGATCTTTGAGTGCCCTCGGAGTTTGGAGGAAATAAACGATCCCAAATTTTCTTTGAAAGATAGTCTGTTGGGTCAGAATCAAGGATTAGGTAGTGCTGGGATGAATAATTTTGATTGCCATAATATCAGTAAAACTAGCTATCTAAAAGAAGACTTTGTAGGTGAAGTTGTTGACCTCACTTCAAGTCCCTTATCAGGTAAGGAATTTTTTTCTGTACCTAAGTCTTCATCACTATCTGCTTCAGTGCCACAGATGGAAAAAAATTCCTTAATGAAGTCTAAAATCGCCAGAAGATTGTCATTCGGTAAAAACAGTCTCCTTAATTTCCCAACAGCTGCTGAGCTCAACTCTGGTTCAGATATATTAGATTCTGGTAAAGTTCAAAGACAGAGTACACAAGGAACTACTGATCATCCAGATGCCGAGAACAACAATGACAAGTTGCTTTTGGAACACCGTAAAAACCTATTAGATCAGGTTTTTGTGCAAAGATTTCCAGGTTCCAGAGGGGTGCCATTCCAAGAAGAAATATCACATTACACTGGAACCCCACTCTCAAAAGCCATTTGTTCAGCCAATCCACAACCAGGTTCACCCTGGACTATGGAGTTTCTTAACAGAATCAAAGAAAAGAGCAGATTGCGACAGCAGTCTCTTCCTGCTGATACAGCTGCCCCATGTCTTGGGATTTCAGGGAATTTGTCAAAAGTTACTAAGAGAAGAAGTCCATCCATTCTTGAATTTTTTAAATACCAAGGAGGCAGCACTCCTGGTAAGTTACCAGAAAAAAAGAAGCAGAAACGTTCTGTAAATTCATCTACCTTATCCAAGAACAAAATGCCTTCAACTTCATTTCTTCCAACATGGACTCCTGTTGACAAGAGATCAAGACAGGTTTGTGTAGATTACCTTTTAAAATGTGTTGGTGTGTAATTATGAATACCCCACCTCACATCAAACACTCACAAAAACACAAATTGCATTTCTGTTTATGCATTTACTTTCCTGCAGACTTTGTCTTTTGCACTGAATGAGAGTGGCAACCAAACTAAGTTGGTCTGGAATGATGGAAATTCTCAGAGTATGAGAAAAAAGTTACGGAATCAATAATTGGAATGGAAACAAGAGTAGTCCATGTATGCTGTCTCAGATCAGTTTGAATGGAGTTAGAGGTCGGTCCCTATTCCCTGCATGACAACACTATCTATTCTTTTCCAGGACATACTGATCATAGGTTATTTTATGTATTATTTGAATTTTTTCATTCTGTGCAGCTCATCTAGCCACATGTTTACAACAGTCAACCTGTGACAGCTACTGCAACATTTCTTTGAAGTATGTATATAAATGGGCTCCTACAAGTAAGCTACAATGTCACACTTTTAACCCCGTTTATTGTAGGAAAATTGTAGTCAGCAAGATATTGATAGACTTTTCCAAGGTGCTTAGGCACTTATAAGATATCACAGTAAATGGACACAATCTTTGGGATGAATTTGTACAGCATGAACAGAATATTTCATTGGACAGTGTACCACAGGAATTTCTCTCTCTCTCTTATAATGTGTGTGCATGTCCATGAGCGTGCTTATGCTGCTTATATGAGTCTGTACTCTGTACAAGCCCACTTCTTTACCAAACAACATTTTAAAACCTAAGATTCTTAAAGCAGAGTCAAACAGTTAGTGACAAGGTTTCAATCTAGTGAATGTTTATAACTTCTACAAGATTTTAAACTTTTTTATAATTCATAATCTTATAAATATTGGATCTTAAGTCACAAACAAAAGTTGGTTAACAAGCGTAGAGCAAAAATAATGATGTGAATGAATATGATCTTGTATGTTTTGCTATTGACAAAGACAAAAATCTATGAAGAACTAAGCTGGTTTAGTTGCATTGCACGGAACCTTGTAATTGAATTGGGGGCCTTTTATCCACTTCCACTGACAGCATATATATCAAGATTCAGATTTCCTAATGTTCCTACAAATACATGGGAGAAAAATGTTTTGAGTGATTGACACGATATCTAGTTCTCTTCATTAAAGTCTGGCATGATGATCTCACCTAGATTTGCTTCACATAGGATTGAACTACTTCACCCATGGATGATTTGGAGCATCTGAACTGTGACATCTTTGGAAATTTTAATTCCTTTTACCATTTTTGAGGTTTCTTACAGTCATTACAAGTTGTTGCCTTTCACCTTCAACCTCAGCAAATTTTAGACTTATCTCTGAATATCTCTCTTGCATTTCTTTCAGCTCAGTTTCCATGCGTTTGTTCTTTTCTTTCAGTAATGACACTTCCATTAATACTTCAGTAAAGTTTCCCTCATCACTAGAATGAGAAGCAAGGGCTGTCACTCCTTTCTCAGAGCACGTTTCTCCGTTTCTGCAAATAGAAAAAGAATAGCAAATACAATAATGTGATTAAAAGCTATATACCTAACATTCTTAATAACCTATGTGTCATGTACCATAAGCATGGTAAATGCAGGGTTCCTAGATGGAAAGTTGCAAAGATTTGAGACTAAATAGAAGTGAACTTGAAATTAACCTGATCATATGCCTGTACTCATCAACCGCTATTCTGTTCTCTGAAGTTTCCAGCTCAGCTTTGTTCAGTTTTTTCTGACCCTGTTCACATAGTAAACTTGTCAGTTTTAACCTTATGCTTGTAGGTGCAGCCAGCCGTCTCGTAAAACAGGTGAGAAATATTTGTGATCAAGTAAATAGTTGATGATTGGACAAAGGCAACTTTGTAAGAATACTGTGATTAACTTGCATAACTGAGTATGTAGCCTTGTGCACATAATCTTTCTATATTCCATATTTAAAAGCAGTATTATATTTAGTTTCTGATTAAAACTATTGTACAGAGCAATCACCTTTCTCAGTCTCTCCTTCATTGATGTCATTTGCGCATCTGAAACTGGACCACCATATTTCTTGAGTCCTTTACCTGTCCTGTTGATTTCTTCTTTTTTCTTCTGCAACTCATCTTTCAATTGGAATACTTGTTTTGCAAGGCTATCTTTCTCCAATTTTTCTTCAATCAAGCTATTTTGTAGTTTATTTTGCTGCACTTTAAGATTCTCTACTTCTGCCTGCAAATTCCCGGTCAACATCTCATTTTCACCCTTCAAGGATCTCATAGAGATTAATTCTTCATGCGCTTTTGCTGCTTCCTGCTTTGCTGAAGCAATTTTTTTCTCCAAGTCATCCCTTTCTCTATTCCATTTTTGTATCAGCATATGAGTTTCACCTGTTGATACTTTTGGTTTATTATCATCTCTTCGCTTTCCATGTTCGGACAAGTTAACTCCATTTTGATCCTTAATCAAACTAAGTTCGTCATTGGCTTTCTGCAGCATTTCTTCCAAGTGTGCTTTCTGCATACGCAGTTCATTTGCTTCTGTCATTGCTTTCATGGCCAGTTTCTCATTCTCATCAAGTTTAGATGCCATGTCCACAGAAAGCCTTCTGAATTCATCCTGAAGTCGCTCAGCTGTAACAGTGTTTTTCCACCTTGTCTTTCTTAGCTCTTCCTCTGCTCGGATGGCCCTCTGTTCCTGCTCTGTTTTGGCATGTGTCACAGCATCTATATCATCTTCAAATTCTTGGGCTTGCTTGTCCAATTCTCGCTTCAGTTCCTTAACCTGACATTCAAGTTCATTAATGGAAATTAATGATTCTGAGTATTCCTCTGATTGCTGCTTGATCTTATCCTCCAATCTTTCTACTTGTGATTCGAGTTCTTTTATGGTGGCCAAAGATTCTATGCATTCTCTTGACTTCCTTGATTCTTGTTGCTGAATTTTCTCCAACTTTGAAGTGAGACATTGATTTTCTTGTTTTAAGACTTGACAGTCCTCTGTCAGTTGTTTTATGTAAATCTCTAAATCTTCTGCATGTTTCTTGAAAAAATGTATTTCATCACCCTGGTCTCTGATTTTTTGCTTCACCATGTCTACTTCCTTATCTTTGTTTCTCTCCTTCGCCAATGCTTCAAGAGCCAATTGATCCTCTCTAACAAGTTTACTTTCTTCTAGCTTGTTGGAGAGAGAAGATATTTCCATATTTTTCTGCTCCAACATTTCACTGAGGTCTTTCACCGCAAGAATCAACTCAGCATTTGAATCTTGCGTCTTCTCCAGTTGCAACCGAAGATGTGCACTCACTTCTTTTTCATAGTTGAGTTCCTCTCTGATTTCTTCTTGCAGAAACTTTAAATGCTCCTCAGATTGCAATTGCCTTTCAATTTCTGCAATGTCAATACTGTTCTGTTTCCTGAGTTGTTCACATTCTATTGTCAGAGCATCTCTTTCACTGCTAAGGCTAATAATTTGTCTTGTTTGATCCTGTGCCTGTTTGCTCTCCTTGGCAACCTGTTTTCGTAGAGACTGTAGTTCGAGTTCTGATAATTCTACCTGCCTTATCATTACAGCTATTTCATTTTTGAGTTTCTCAACAGAACCATCTGAACCAAGGTTATCATCAGGGCTATTTGTGGATTCAGCTAAACTTCCATCTGAAATTGAACCAACTGACCAGTCCGTGTTTGATCTCCGATGTGAGTGGTTATGGGTCTTAATGGCATCAACTGTTCCCTGCTGAGGCACAGAGTTCTGCCTGAGAGGTGACTGTAAGCTTGCAGGATCTTCTTGATTATTCTGGTCAGAGTTGCCGTCCCAGCATGATTCCAATGCATCCTTTGGAAACAATTGAGAAACCATTTAGTTACAACCTTGCAGAATAGGCAATGTGTTTTCAATTTGGTACTTCTAAAGTTCCTTTTAGTAGGAACTTTGTGATTTCATGAACTCTTGTTAAAAGAAAATGCTGAACGTATGATGACAGGAGATAGGGAGACCTTACTTCTGCAAAATTTTGGTCCTGTGTACTGTAATTGCGTTGTTGATCCTTATCTTCATTTTCTTCAATATATCTGAGATGAAAATCCAAAATTTGTCGATACAAATCCAGGAAGGCTGAAGGAAGCATAGAATTGAAAAATATATAAATGAAATACATCATCAAGAGTGATTGCTGAATGTCGATCTAATAGTTAATGTTCATGTTACCTTTGGTCAGTAGCTCCATCCATCTTCTCAATTGTCACCTATCTCAAGAATAATCATTAATATGAGTTTTAGCAGATATATGTACAAAACTTTGAACATGGACAGAGCATGATCACAGGCAAGACTGAAATTCCTTCAATTAGTGTTTGCTTGTGTACGTGAGAGTGTGCATGCTTACATGTAAAATGGCACCAGAATTTGCAAACTTAAGGGGCAACGACAGAGTCAATGGTTCGGTTTCTGCGGCAAAATCTGCAAAATCTATTGAAGCTTCGCCAAGAAAGCCAGATTTTGAGGAGCCCTGCAAGAATTACAAGAATTAGAATTGCCAACGAAGACTGCAGGAAAGGGGAAAGGAACCAAAGAAATTGAGAAAATTGAGATGATTCCACAGCATACAGTTGAAACTATAAAATGGTAAATTTTCTCTTTGATGTATCCTGTTTTTGGCTCCCTTATGAGCTTCACAGTAACATAGATTGGATTTTCCCACAAACATGTTCCATTTTCAACAGGTACTTTCTCTAGTTTAAACGTCGGCTTCCCAACATCATCCGGCACCAGAGAAATCATCACAGCAGATTTTTTCAACTTCGGCACCTGAAAAAATGAGGATACAAAACCAGGTGATACTTCTTATCCATTTGAAGCTGTAAATTTACTTGATCTAATCAATCAATCATCTAGCCTCTATGCTTTTGGCAGCATTCATTTACGTCTAAACTAGGACAAAACAATTACGAATTCTTCACTCTTGCATTGTGAAATTTGTACCTGGTTACATTGAAACTGCAATTTGAATACAGCTTTGATCTTGTTCTTGTCGTTTCTCCATGACTTGAACATGTTGTGTTGCTAGAAGCCTAAAAATGCTTGTGATTGTCGCTGAATCTTGGTTACAAGTCTCCTCTCATCTCAGTGACATTCTGGCAAAATGATAATGCCCACTTATTCGGAACTTTTTGCAGAAAAATTTAGTGGTGTTATGAGTATTACAGAACCAAAAGTTTAATTGCTTTACAACTGTGACCAACCTTAAGACCCAGCTCAGACTGATCCTGTACTGGACCTGAGAGTAAAATAATAGAAATGCTGTAGAGGGGTTCCAAATTGAGAACTGAAGATTACCTAAAAGTCTCAAAGTCAATAAAAAATGGATCTGTTACAAGTAAAATTTAATCTTGCTCTATATTATATTACTGTAGGGAACATGGAATATTGCTGAGTCATAATTGAGTTTTCTTTTTAATGCAGTAAGGCACGAGGTGTGAGAGCTTTAAATGACAGAGATGACCCCAGGGCCTTGTTCATATGCCTCCATCACCGAAAGTAAGCATTCATTTTGATGCGATATTTCATTATTGAAAACATTCTGAATAATTTATTATGCTTTTACTTTTAACCAGAAATTCATCTCCACTCTAAATAAGATTAACGCGAGTAACTAGCTATATATAAACAAAGGAAAATACAGAAATGCGCTAAAGTTAAATGTCAATTTATAAAAGTAGCTCACTTCTCATTTTCTTGTATAGTATCAAAAGATGGGAATTTTAAACACAAATGCCCTAAATAATCTTTAGTGCTAGATAAGCGGTCACATGTCAACCGTTTATCTTGTGCAATGAATTACTTACATCTAAAATGCCCAGCTTTTTTTGGTTAAAATATGAAAAAATGAAATAACAATATAACTACAAATAATGATGTACAAATATGCGTACAAAAAAGTGATATGCCGACTAATTTTTTCAATTACCCATAATTTTAAACTATTTCTATAAATTTTCAAGAAAAATTTAGCTTCAAACCAAACAAATCAATGTGGTGTCTTTACATGTTGAGGGAAAAAAATAGAAGAAAAAGGTTTAGGGCTGATATCAGTAAATAGGTGCAAGCAACGAATTTTGTAAACACAATTGTGGCATTATTGCAACGAATTACCCATAATTGTGGTTTGATTTTGTAACAACAGTTAGGTGAGAGTATGCCCCTGCGAACTACTGACAGCCTTGAATGCGAGGTGGGGATGGTCTAATCTGATATTCTAAACAAAAGGCTACAGGGCATCTGACCATCATTATTGTGGCATTATTGCAACATGCAGAGTGGGATCATTGTCATTTATAAAAAATTTAATGCACAATTGAGGGTTTTGAAAAGGTTGGCCCTAAACATGTGTCTATTTAATGTTTGATGCCATTTTTGAGGTCGTAAGTCAGGTCTCCAACGACTTTGTTTTGTAAATGTCTGGGAACACGTGGGATCATGTGCTTCTCTCTTTTATAATGAGATAATTAAAGAAAATCATCCTTCTTAATTCCTTGACTAGGCAATAGGCTAATTTCCTTATATTTCTAATTTTTTTTATTACATCTTAAACTCGAAAATACTTGAGAAATATGAGCTACTACAAATTACAAAAAATTGGTGTGATGTATGCCTATCTCGTCATGGTTATTAACACTATATGAGTATTAATGTAAACCTTTTTTTCTAAATTAAATTTTTTATAGAACACTTATCTAGAAAGGGGGGAAAAAGTTAGTAAGTTGTGTAGAATGAAAGATATATACCTTACGTGAGGCATTAATCCATGCATTGAATTCTCTTTTTGCATTTCCAAGCAAAGGGACAAATTAAAAGGAGGGGGAAAAAAAAATAAAAAAACATGAAGCAGTGTCTAATCAAAAGTGTTAGTGGTTAAGACTTAAGAGGCATTCCCTTATCTTTTAAGTAGTGTCTTCTCTTCATTAGTTTCTGCCGACAATTTGTAAAATTTCTTTTACTCTTAAGTGAATTAAAAATTTAATACAATTGTTGGGGATATTTGGGTGATAAATCATTGAAGTGGCAACATGTTTTTTCACATGATATGAGATATTTATTTTAAAAGAAAACAGTAATAAAGTAATGATGAGTTATTTTATGATGTTTGATTAATTTATAATTTGAATGCTACCCTTTGATGATAACAAAATTATACCACAAGTTTAGTTACTTACGATATATCGGATGAAGTCATAAAACTATTGATTGAATCATCACTATCCATTGATAATAGAGTTTTAAAAAACGTTTCATTCAAAGCCATTTGAAGCAATAAAACTAATAATGCATACTAGAAGCTTCCTTTTCTCGTCATTACTGAAATGGACCACTCGTACCCACTTATAATGGCAAGAAACCTAAAGCTTTGTCAATCATCATTCACGTACAAATTCATTGATACTTTATATTCCTGTGTTGTTACTAGGCGTGGTGGAGAAAAATGATTGAAAATTATCCAAATGGTCCTCTCCTTTGGGACAAATCATGTCTCTTTCTGTGTTGTGTGGTTTAAAATGCTGGTTCCTGATAATAACATAACAACTTTATATTTAATTTCTAAACTTGATCTAATGCATATGCAATTTTTATGTATCAAACAAGTATAGTTGTATTTGTCTAGTTGACACTTCACAGTGTCAAATTGTAATCTTGTTTAAATAGCTAGTTTGATAGACATGTATTCGTCAAAAAAAAAAAAAAAAAACATTTGGAGCTCAAACACATAGAGGTTTGAACTCGAAGTCAAGGAATTAAGCTATCCCAAGCCAGCTAGCTATTCCTTTGTTATGGAGAAATTAGTTTCGAATTTTCATGAATGACTCATCCTCTTTTGTAAATATTTTATAAATTTGGAGGTAGATCTTGAATTTCCAACTTATGTCCAGATCACTTGAAGGGTTCATTCGGAGGATAGATAATAATTGATGTCATTTTAGGCAAATTTATAATTTTATAACGATAGTGCTGGACAGTGGAGATTGTGTTGTTTCAAAGGCACTCGAAGTGGAAAGCAAGCTGAGCTTTGCATTCTTTGGGGGTCACGTTGAGAGTTGGCTTGACTACTAATTTTGATTTTATGTCTTCAAACTGCATGCGTTAAGTATTATTCTCATTGATAAGGCCAACATCAAACCTTATAAGCAAAACGGCAGCATTCCAGCCATCATAATGAATTTATAATGAAGGGGCACATGATAGATAATTAATTAAATGTATGAAACGCAAATAACATGAGAAAATGAGGACAAACAATGTGAATGCATGATATGAGAAAATCTCGGATGAATCCGCTGGTTTGCGGCAGTGCTTCTGTAAGAACGATTCTGGTGGTAGTGTAGTTGCCGCGAACAACGGTTTGATTTTACTCATGTTTTGAGACACAAAAGTCAGACATGTCCAGATCAGATCAAAGTCACACGGTGGAGAGTTTGGTATAAAATTTAGAAACACAAAAATTTGTGGAGTCCCCAAGTGTTTGTTTACTTCGGAGGTCAATAGAGAGATATGCTCTTGTCTTGGTTAACTAACATGTTGAAATCTTATGAAAATATGCAAATGATAATCCAACCGGATTCGGACGGCAACAGATAATCTCTTATTTAACTGCCATATTTAGTCTTCCGACAGCGATCATTGTTCTTAGCTGTCAATAAATAAATTTAATCATTTTTGTAGTCAAAACATATCTAAGATTAGATGCCCTGCAAACGCAATAATTTAGTCGTATCCTGAGATCAGTGCGGATGCGAAGATTGGTCGGTCCATACGAACAATCACTTGGTCAATGTTTGGGCTTGGGATTCGTATGAGCCCAAATCCCAATTGGCCCAGAATTTTTGGGTTAGGTTTCCAACAGCGTGAAGCCTGATCCAACCTCATTTTATTATTAGAATTATTACTCTATTTTTTTTTAGTGCGTTTTGGTTGGTGGTTCATTTATGTTTATGAAGAGAGTAATAATAGAATTATAAATTCTTGGTTGAATTAAATATTTTTTAATTCACATAATTTATTTTTATTTAATTAATAAATTAATATTATATTAATTTATAAAAAATAAATTTATACCAAAATTTATGTCGGTATCATCATTTAAGACAGAGAAAGTTGTTAAGATTTGTCTAGATTATAATGCGGCTACTGGCTACTAAACACTGCAAATCTGCAATCCTCTCTGATTCCTCTTAATTGGTCCTCTCTCGTATTGGGGATTGGGGGGAGAGAGATTAGAAGGGTCCACGAGGAAGATGACAAAATCATGGCAATAAATTTCCACATCCTCGGGGAGCACGACGAGCGAGGGAATGGCACATCTCTGTTAAATCAATTAAAGAAAGAGAAATGCCGTGATGTCATCGATGACTTCAAACGAAATTGGGTTCTAGAAGAGTGAAAAAGATCCACGGCCCGCGCGGACAATAACATACATACCCTTTGCCCTTTGGGGCACGGCGTCGTCTCGTTTCTCTTGTGCCGCCAATTGAAAATTTTAACCTTTTTTTAAAATCCTAATTTTACCTTTCGTTGATTTTTATTCATCAATCTATTTATCATTTTTCTTATATATATATATATATGTATATATACAAATAAAGCAAAATGGGATTTCTATTGACTTGACTTACATTCTGCATATATTTTTTTATAATTAAATCTAAATTATTTAGTGTATGGGTAAATGAATTTGATTTGATGCGGAAAAGGATAACAATATAATAGATTGGGTCAAATTATCCAGCCAACTCAAAGGAGATATGAATTTTGAAGCCCATTCCCAGCAGCAATACACGAGACTTGTGGATGATAATTAAGAATTATTATTAAATGGCAACATTCAAAAACTTATATTCTTTCTATGCTTTTTCAATCTTTCATTACTAAATGGTACATAATTTTATGTGTCTGTCACAAGTATGTTATGATTCCAGCCCTATCTAAATCTAATTGCTTTGTCAGCCACCACGGTGTCCTTATCTCCTTCTTATTTTCCTCCTCTTTTGCATCTAGTCAAACTGAAATTACAAACACAATAGTGTCTTGTTTAGGAATAGAAAAATTATGGTCAATTTACATAACTAACCCCTTACCTTTTTTTTTTTAAATTTTAATTGCTAAAATTTGACATTTCAAACATAACTACTTATAAATAACTCATTGCACTAAACAAGAGATTGACGAATGATCAGCAAACAATTTATGATAAATGAACATGTTAAGCATCTAATTTATGAGGGAGCAAGAAATCCTTTTTCCAACCTTAATTTTGGAGCAAACAATTGCCGTTTCATCACAACCTTAATATCCTTTTTCTAACCTTAATTTTGGGTTAAGGTTGGAAAATTATTATTTAGAAAAAGGAATACAAGGTTACAAATTACAATGATTTCACGAGTAACATCTTGAAGGCGCATGTTTGGGAAAAAAAAAGGGGGCATTAATTAGGCCAAGTACGTAGTTAGCTTATAAGACAGAGGAAGAGACACGAAGCTGTGGAAATGTGAATAACCAGCCCAATAATTAGCAAAGTCCACGTGGCACCGACCCAAGATGAAACAGAGATCTCCATCCAACGGTCGGAGTCAAGTAAAATAATTCGTACAGAAACAACAACTCAGCATACGTAGCCAAAGAAACAGATAAAGAGCCAACGACTTGTTGTTAACTCTGTAAGCAGCTTTTCTTCTGCCTCTCAAAGAAGAAGAAGAAGAAGAAGAGAGATGGCTATCGGAGTAAAAGCTCTTCCGATCACGTTTGTGGCACACGCGCTTGCCATCGTGGCTGCGATTATGGTGCTGGTTTGGTGCCTTGGCTTTCGCGGTGGATTAGCATGGGAAGATACTAATAAAAATCTCATCTTCAATGTAAGTTCATTTCTTTTCTGGGTGTACGGAATTTTGATGAATTTTTGCGTTTTTTTTTAATCAAACTGGTTTATGACTGCAACTGTGTTCTGTATTCTGTCGCTGTTGATTTTATCAAACTGCTCTGCTCTGTTTGTGTCCAACAAGATTTGAGTTTGCTCCTGTTTGTCTTATCATCATCTTTGAGGTTTGGTTAAGTGAATGTTGACTTGTTTCCTCGCATAGAATAAAATTACGATCCAGTCCTCAACAATTTTATTTTTTTTGGGTTAATTTTATCTTTCTCTTTTCATGTGCCTGGGAGAAAATTAATTCTATATGCTCTTAACGGCATTTGGAACTTTTTTTGGTGATGTTTGTATTGGGAGCCATTCCATTGACTTGTGGCAATTTTTTTATTTTTTTATTTTTTGAACTTATTTACCCTTATATAATCTCTTCACCCTAATAAAAAGATAAAAATAAAATCGTCTCTGCGAATTTCTTTCACTATTTTTTTGTTACCACATTCTTGGTTTAGTTTTCTTGTTGCTGCTAAGCATTATTACTCAAACCACACTATGGGAGAATAGTGAAAATAACAAAACTATCCACTAGCTGAATGGTACATCTATGGTTAAGTCAGATTAGTAGCTCTTGTTTGCTTTTTACTAAATTGATGTAAGTGGTTCCGATAAATTTATGATTCTTTTTTTTTGTTTGAGTTGTTTATGGTCTAAATTTTAGTGGGAGTCTAGATACATACTTACGTAATACACTTATGAAATTTGTTGAGTATTAACTCAAAAATTTGCTCCAATAAATATGGGGAAATATCTACTCTCTATACAAAATTTTTATACAAAAGAATTTGAGGTCCCATTGGAGGGCCAGAGGCGTGAGTTCACCACGGGGACAGCTAAGTCTAAAGATATTTATGGTTTGTTATATCAGTAGATTAGATTTGTAAAAGTAATATTTTTTCTTTTTATTTTTAAAAGGAGTAGTATAAACTACTAACCACAGCTAACCTTCACATGATCAGCTACCCTCCTTTTTTGTAGCTTAAATTGGTACCTAACTCTTGTTTTTTATTCCATAAGGTTCTTGAAAATTAATGCTTTCCCAGCTACCACAATTAATAGTTCCTCTTAAAGAATATATCAATTATTAGACTTTTCCCAGAAAATTCTTTACAGCAAGAAGAATTAATAAAAGAAAATACTATCTAAATGTGCACTGAGTTTTTTGGCATCATCTTTTGATGTTTACTTGGATCTTATCAATTAGAGGCTTTGATTCAGGATTAGTGAACTACAATTAGGACTCGAGACATAACATAGCCAGTAGCCACCCACTTTTCTTGGACTGAACTTATAAAACACCCCAAGATTTGTCATGTGTCATGTATAGATATGGTTATCCATTCTGGACTTATTGAGCCATCACTCACGTGCTGCTGCAGTGTCTTCGTGTGGTGTCAAATGAATTATTGAACTTATATTTATCATCAAAATTTTTCGCTCACTAATTTTTGTCTATGCCTAATTGTCCAGAAATTTTGACAACGAAAGTTTTGCTGTGTCTTTCTTTGTCAAGATTTGTTTAGTACATATCTCAACCTTGTTGTTATCTGAATTCAATTAAATTGATAGCTGTAATCACTAATTACCTTTTCTACTAAGTCGGCCAGATAACCTGTTTGCAATAAGATATACATACATGGGAGCATCATACAAGAAGCAATCTTTTAAATAAATGAGGAATCAGGTCAAATTTAGACAATTTTATTATATTTGTATACCTACCCATGACCCATGTGGCTGAAAATTTGAGGTGATGGGATAGTAGTGACACTTTTTTTCCCCCAATAATTTATTTTATCGCTTGGAACTTACTTAAACTTATAATATTTTATTACGTCTTTAGTGTCAAAACGTTAATGGAAAAATGCATTGCCAAATGGTAAATGTGATGTTCTTATATAAAAATTTAGGACCTCTCTAAGTTACGTAAATGTGATAAATATTTGACTTGTGTAAAATTTAAAATTATTAAAAGGTTATATCTACGCTTCAGCAGTTTATTTTTTTCGTTAGTGTTTTAATGCTAGTGACAAAATAATGCGTTGAAAATTTACAAATAATAAAGGAAAGTGTCATTCTCCCAAGTAATTATATATGCTAAGTTTATTTAACAATAACATCCCTAAAACAGTGGTTTGTTTATGGTTATTTATATTATTTTTTCTTTTTACAGCTACATCCTGTGCTGATGCTGATAGGCTTAATCATCATTGGGGGTGAAGGTAATTCATTCAATTTTGTCAATTAACCGTACCATGGCTATACTTGGCAAGTTACATTTTGAAATCTCGGGCATATTCTACTTTGTAGGTTCTCACATAATTTCCTTTTTGCCACTCTACAAAAATTGCAGCCATTATGAGTTACAAAGGACTTAATTTGAGAAAAGAAGTGAAGAAAGTGATACACCTTGTTCTCCATGCTATTGCGCTTATACTGGGCATTATTGGCATCTATGCTGCTTTCAAATATCATAACGAGAGCGCCATTGTCAATCTTTACAGCTTGCATTCTTGGCTTGGAATTGCCGTAATTTCCCTTTATGGCATTCAGGTATTGACCGTTCTTCCTTTCCACACATAAATTAGTTCCACACAAAAAATTGCGGACTGTCATATCGAATAAGATACAAACCCGGCATGTATAAGCATTATTTGGAACTTTTTTTTTGTTAAATTCATTAAAACTTTCTTGTGATTTCGTTGGAACATTGAGCTCAAAATAGATATTACCTGCAGTGGTTATATGGGTTTGTAATTTTCTTCTATCCTGGAGGATCAACTGGACTAAGAAGTGAATCGCTCCCATGGCACGTACTATTCGGGCTGTTTGTGTACATTCTGGCTGTTGCCAATGCAGCCATCGGGTTCCTGGAGAAGCTCACATTCCTGGAGAATTCAGGCCTTGCTAAATATGGCTCTGAGGCTTTGCTTGTCAACTTCACCGCTGTTATCACAATCTTATATGGAGCCTTTGTTATATTCTCTGTTGCTTCTCAGGGTCCGGTTGAGGATGACTACAGCTATTCAGCTATATAAATATGAGAACTGTGTATTATACACGTTATGCTGACTATTAAGTTAGCCATCGGCCTAATTCCTATGTAAAGCTAAAATGCGTTGTGTTATTTGTATGTAATTGCAGTCGTTGTTTGTAGACGTTTGAAACGCGACCATCTTATCAATTACGGTGGGAGTTTATGTTCAATTAGTTCATCTGTTTTAATATTACATTTCAAATCAACGAAAATTCAAACATTTTCTAATTCAATTATGAGATGTTAGTTCAGATGTACATATAGATCTAAGATGGCTCGATCCATTCCTAATTATTTATTAAAAGATCAGCTCTTATATGCGTAAGAAATTCCCATTTTTTTTAATTATTACAATAAACGGATATTATAGATTTACCAGGATTTTGAACTTAGAGAAAGTTCATTTTACCAATTGTATACCGTGGCTAAAATTATATATCTTTATAATTTTTTTTCCTTTTCTTTCTTTAGGGGGAAGTGTGTAATAATAATTTTAATAAAAGGGCTCTTCACATATAGTATTTGCAACTCCGGTAATTAATAATCAATTCCTAAGATCTAAAATCAAATTCAGCTGTAGTAGCCATGCTAAGTCTAGAGCTGGCAAAACGGATCGTTGGATTATGTTCGTATCGTGTTAAATTTAAGTTGATTCAAATATGACCTATTTAATAATTATGTTAAAATATTATGACCCAAAACCCGACATAGAAAATAAATGAGTTACTCAATAATCCGATTAATCTCTACACATTTAAAAAATATTACACACACGCACACACACATACACACCCACGTATACACCCCCCCCCAAAGTATTACATATTTACACTATTAAATTTTTAATTATATATGTGTAAATAATATTTTACACACTTATACTATTAACGTTCTAAATATATATAAATTTTACAATTAAAATATTGTGTATATATATCTATCCTTCCAAAAAAAAATAAAAAGAGATAATCATGTCTAATATTTGAGTTTTAATAACATAAATCTACAATTAATTTAAAAAAGAAAATATAATCATGTCATTAGTTGGATAAATGGGTCAAAAACTTTAACCTGACACAGAAAAAAATCGTGTTGACTGAATCCGGCCCATTTAATAATTGTGTTAAATTTAACGACTTATATTCATTTATTCGCATCGTATTTATATTAGATGATTGAGTATATTAAATTTTGCCAACTCTAGTTAAGACTGAAGATTGATATCATTAAAAGCATGCACATACATGCGCCCATTGTGATTTTCTAATTAACACCTGTATGATGGCAATGGGCATTAACTTTCTAGTATTATTGTTTGAAAAAACTAAATAAAATATCCAAAGCATGCGCACTTTATTAAGCCACTTATTTGATTTTCTTAACATATACAACATGCTTGTGAATTGTAATAACAACTAATTATCAGTAACAATGTTTCACTTAATTTGCATGCACCCCACGAGGAGGGTGCCATTAATGATTAATCTAGCAATTTTTTTTTGGGTACGAGGGATTTTTGCTAATTTCATTTCTATATATAAATATATAAATAAAGAGTGAGGATTACATGATATTATATCTGAAGCCACACATAAATTTTTCATATACACATAATGTATTAGAATGGAGGGAGGTCAAGATGGTGTTAAGCCACAAAAAGAGCAAGGTGAAAATTATCTGAAAGGGTGGTAACAAATTCTCCTTCCATTGGAACTTCAACTTGTGTAATAAATTATATTTATTATTTAATTTGATGCATCTGGCAGAAATTGAACGAATAAAATTACAGAAATTCGAATCAGAAATCCAAGCTTGGGAAGAGAAAGAGAAGGCCAAAATAGATAACAAGTAAGTTTATATTTGTTTGATCAAGATTCTTTTTTGTATGTTTTATTGGAATAATTTGATGGGGTCTTTTAGGATGATACAAAAAATTAATTAATTTCAACTGTATTGGACAGGGCTAAGAGGCTACAATCTGAAATTGAGGCAATATTGAAAAAAAAGGAAGCAGATCGAGAGGCTAAATTGAAGAACATCGAGGTCTCAATTAACATTATTCTTCTCAATTGCATTGTCATAATAAATTTTCTCTTCTTATATAATCTTATATAAAAATATGGTCTCTTTCTAAATTAAAATTATTTAAAAATAATACATAATGATAAGAGTGATGACTAGTTCAACGGATAAAAAATGGTACAATAAGTCTAAATTTAAAAATAATTTTAATTTCGTAATTTTTTTTAATCTTGTCTTAGTCCACATTTCACGTGAGATTGAGTTTTTCTTTAATATTAAGAGTAATGATATATTCATAAATTTTTGTACAAACTTATTTTGTACAAATTAATGTGGTATGATAAAATTGGTTGAATTAAAAATTTCTTAACCCACGTGATTTATTTATATTATTTTTTATTTTATTCAACCAATGAATTAATGTCACACCAATTTGTACAAGATAAATTTATACAAGAGTTTATAACTGTATCATCACTCTTAATATTATTGTTAGGTTTTACTTTTATCCCTTAATTTACTTCATCAAATTATTTATCTCATACTTGTAAATCTTAAATGAATGGGTCATTTTTCACTTATGTTGGAAGTGTGCGTTAGACCAAGAATATTTACCATGCATGTATATATACTCATATAGTAAGATTATGTGAACTCAAGAGAAGAAAGATCCAAACTAACTATTAAAAATAAAATTAAAAAGGCTATATTCTTATATTTTACAGATGTAAAATTTGTCATTAGAATTGCAATATATCAGACTGAAGCAGAGAGATTCAAGCAATTGAAATTGGAAAAGTTAACAATGAGGAGGCACTAGCACAGAGAACAATAGAACAAAGGAAAGCATCAATTGAAGCTCAAATAGAAACAGAAAAACTCAAGCTCCGTGAGAAGGCTTCAAAACTTCGATCTGCAAAAGCACTTCCAAAAAAGTGCTTTGGCTTCTGTGGAGAATAGAAACTCTCCAAAAATTAAATTCAGACATGAAAATACGAAATTGTACTACAGAATATAGAAAGAATTATCTAATTCAGTCCTCTTTTTTTTTTGGGGAAAAATGTGATATATCCATGGAGTAAATTTATTTTTTGTAAGAAAAGAACGTTTGTACCTGATGTTTAACTCTCTTGTACACTGAAATGCTTGGGTTCAAGTCTTCAAGGTTTGAAGATGAAAACTTTTTTTTTTTTTTAATTTTGTGTCCCAAATCAAGTTCCGGTTGTACCAAATCTTTACGATATAACCTACTAATATTTGGAATAAAATTTTATAATTTTCTTTTTTTATTAGATATATGAGGATATAGTTTATATTTTTTGCTCAAGAATGAACTAAATCTATTTCTAAAATTTGCCAGATTCTAGTAGAAGTTAGCAATAAGTAACCTAGCTTATTCTAATAAACTATTTTATTGAAACTATCCTGGCAGGGGAGGGCGTCTCCCTCTCCGACCAATATTATCTTTTTAATTTTTTTCCATTTTTTTTTTTTTTTTATCTCTGCTTTTCTAGTTTATTGTTTGTTATTGTATGATGGTGTTTGGTGTTGTACTGGTTGTTGTTTCTGATATTCTGAGAGATGGTTTCGGTAAATGTTGATGGGGCTGCCCCAGTGGTTGAATCGGGGAGGGTACTGTACTACTATGTTAGAGTCGATGGGTGGCTCTAATGGTTTGTGCTTCTAGGTTTCCAATAGCACTGGGATAGGGGCTCCTCATGGGTTTATCAATAAATAACCTTTTTTTTTATTTTTTAAGTCTATTATACACAGATATTACTAATATTACAATAAATATTTACAATCATACTATATAATTGGGACCACCACCATATATTGACACACTGAAGTATATACCCAGATATTTTAAACCCTCTCTAATATTCGAAAGGTGTATGCTCCACTCACATTTCATAAGGGAGAGATTGTCACCACTCAATTAATTGATAATTGAGAAAGAACTGAAACTAATTTCCATAATACTCTTATGGAGGCTTGAACCATTACACTCAACATTGTAAGTGCAAAACTTCTCCTATTAGACCAAAGGCCCATTAATATCAATAAATAAACTCTGCGAGTATTTTGTTGTGGTTTTTTTCCCCCTTTTGGTATATAGTTATCTTAATAATATCTCTGAATTTTAGTTTAGATTCAGAGGTTGTATTGTTGTTGAATTAATAGTTGTGGGTGTACTTGCAGCGGGCATTATAATGTGTCTTCCTTTTTCTGATAGTCAAACCCGTAAAGAATTCTCTAACACCTCATCAGTTCAGACCTAATGTATGAAACTATTTTTCAATTCGGTTATAAAAGGAAAAATCAATAGTAAACAAGATTTAAGGTTTGGGTTTATTCTAAATATTATATTTGAGGGTAATTTGTAACCTACTCCCAAATAAATTGATATTTTGTACTGCGTCCCCAACAAATTTGACTTGTTGCACCACGCACCCAAAAAAATTGATATTTTACACCACGCCCCCAATTCCGTTAATTTTTCAGTTATTTCTAACGGTTCCGTCTAATTTTTGATTGAATGACAAAAATGCCCCTTTATGTAAAAAAACAAAATTTTTAGCTCATTTAATTTTTTTAAAGTTTTTTAAAGTTTTTTTTCAATTGCAATAAAAAAAAAATTCTTCTTACATGTTCATTGTCACCACTATTATTTTTCTTTTAATTTTTTAAAGATTTTTTTTCAATTTTAATAAAAAAAATTCTTGTTACATGTACATTTATCACCACTATTATTTTCCTTTAATTTTTTAAATATTTTTATTTTAATTGCAATAAAATAGAGGGGAATTTTTGTCATTCAATCAAAAATTAGACGGAACCGTTAGAAATAACTGAAAAATTAACGGAATTGGGGGCGTGGTGCAAAATGTCAATTTTTTTGAGTGCGTGGTGCAACAAGTCAAATTTATTGGGGATACAGTGCAAAATGTCAATTTATTTGGGGTAGTTTACAAATTTCCTATATTTGAGTCTATTTTGACATTGTATTTTTATTTTTATTACCGTGTATTATTGACGGTTTTTAGCCTGTAATGACAGGTTTATTTTTTATTTTTTAAAAAAAAAACAGTGGTTAACTTTAAGAACGAGATAAGAAAGTGTCCCCCATTTAATAAAAAAATAATTTACTGTCCGGAATCCCTTTTTAAAAAATTTATTACAATCTTCAGAACGATATTTTGTACCATCAAACCACCAGCTGCCACGTGGTGGGCCTCTGTGATGGCTACAGATTCTTGCAGCGTTGATATTTCATCGATGATTTTCAACTTGGACACGTGCGCCAGAGAATGCCAGCTGTCACTGCACGGAGTTTCTCTTTTGGTAGGTGGCGGCATATAAATTTTATGATTAGGAAAAAAAATTTTTTCTCTCTCTGGTACAACCGCCAACATAACTGGGCAAACTTGTCGGCTTACTTTTGCTCGTACTCCAATTTGTTTCCCTTTTTGGCTTTTTTTCTTTTTTCTTCCTTAAATAGTCAGTTAAAACTAAATTGTCAAAAAAATTTAGAGATCAAATAAAATCCTCTCTACGAATGAAACGATTATATTGATTTAAATTGAGTTACATATTTCTCTTTTAAAGCTACTTATTACTTACTAATTGTAAAAGAGCAAAAGAAAGAAAGCTTCATATAGTGTTTTTGTTTTATTCACATTGGAGTTTGTAATTTTATTTTATTTTTTAATAAAGATATAGTTATTTCCCACTAACTCAAATTTACGTTTTAAAACCTGATCGTTATGTATGTAATTATCATATTGAATTGCATTAAGAAAGCTGGTGTCAACTTGGTAATATAAACCAAAAATCAAATGGGATCCATGCCTATCCAATCGACCAAATTAGGCACTTCGGGTGGTTAATGTTAAATAGACATACATAGCTAATAATTATATCTTGAAATTTAATTTGGGTAATGGTTGTGTTTTGTGATTATGCAGGAAGCACGATCACACACGTGTTCATTTTGTAATTTTTATTTTACTTTTTAACGACATATACAATATATATAAAGATCTCCCTAAATTACATATAATGTAATTTACAATCACACACAATAACAGTGTGTGATGTGGAGTTCACGAACTATTTATGTGTGTGGTTGTAAGTTACATTGTAATTTAGAGTTTGCCTACACATAATAGGAGCATTATTTATTAATTGCTCGTAGCCATCCTCCCCATCTTGATAGAAACATAAATCATCCGGTGTTTGTAGCCAAGTATTAAAAAGATTATTCATAATTAAAAAATTTCCCACTTATTAACATTTAACACACACAAACACGTTTTACAATTAACGCATAACGAACTTCATGCACAAACACAAGTTAAATATATTGATTGCAAGTTAATTTTAGAATTCGACCTCTTTCTTTCATAACAAAGAGACCAAATTAAATCAACTTATTATTCCCTTACACATGAGTGGCACTGTGTAGAGGCTCGAGGGGGCAACGGCCTTCGGACCTTAGAAATTTTTTTAATGATTATGATTCGTAATTAATACCATAGTGTGTAAGTACGAAAAAGAAAGGAACTTAAATTCCTACCATTTTTTTTTTCTTCTGAGAATATGAATCTGTCTTAAATGGCGAACAAACAAGCCTAATTTCACCATCACATCAACTCATCAACATCTGAGATTATTGGTGTGTAAATGAGGGAGGGACCAACGATTTTATTGAGTTTGGCTTTATGCCACATTAACGCCACTGCGCTTTAATCCATTGTATTTGCTCGCTTTGATTAAGATAAAAGGAATGAAAGCACTAATTTTTTAGAAAAATATTTACTAAGGATTCCTAATTACAGATATAATAAGATTGACATGGAATCCACCATCGGTTGCATTTCTTTTTAGAGTTAGAATTAAAGCGAGCAGCTCAGACATTTAAAAGTTGCTTTTATAATTTAATTATGACCTAGCAATAAATAAAGAAAATTTCGGCTAAAGTAAAAAAAAAAGAAGAAAAAAGCTGATAATTAATTAATTAATTAATTAATTAATAATGCAGCCATCATCAATTTGACCGATTGCGAATCCAATAAATATCACACTTCAAAAACCTGGCCCACTAAAAGAGTCCGTCGCCAACACGATACAATATTATTGCTGCTCCGTATCTCACTGAATACTTACTCATGGGCAGGTACAATGCTCGCCAATGAATCTTTAGAGGACTACGCAATTTATGATGCGACGCCGTTCTTAAAATCCCATATACGAACAAAAGGGGAGATTTGGAATCTTCTAAGGAAGTCGTTTTGGTGGATTCGTGGGCAAGTTTTTTTTTTTTTTCAAATTTTTTTACCCAAAAAAAAATTACTATCGACTAAAAAAATTTAAAATTTCCCAACCCTCAAAGGTCTTATATTGCGAATTTGTTAAAAGAATTGATTTTTTTTTTTTTTACCTCTGGCTTTAAAGTTACTCTCCATGATTATCGACTGGTAATTTCATTTTTTTCACTCTATATTACTTAAAAAGTGGTTTATGTTGTAAAAATGGAGATAATATGGCTTAAAGAGAACATGATTATCAATTTGCCTTGACACTAAGTACTGTTATTGATAAGGACACATATCACGATTATAGAGATAATGACATCGCATTTAAAACATATCATCAAAAAAAGAGATATTGCATTAAAATATGATTCCAAATTGATCAAACGTCTTTCAGATAATTATGACATAAAATAAAGTTTCCAATTTGCAAATTCTTTTTTTTTCTTTTTTTTTTTGGCCCTTTTTTGGCGAAATAATTTGAGTAACATAAATCTTCGAGTTACTTTGAATCCACTGGGAAGTGGGAACAAAATTTAAACAGACAAGACAACTATACATAATAGTGTTTCCCAGTCAAACAATGAATAGATCAGTTTTTTTTTTTTTTCAAATAATATGAGTATGTTAACTGTCAAAAGAGAGACTCAAGAAGTTAAGGAAACAATCTCAAGTCAAGGAAGCAATCGATTCTAGAATGAATAGCTCTGTTGTTTTGAAAGGAAAATCACAGTGAACCCATGTAAGTTCAAAGTTACTTATGCAGAAGCAAACCAGCCTTGAACTTATCCAGAAGAAATAATTCAATTCAATCACAGATTTCTTGTAAAAGCGAAATAAGATTTCTTGTGGAAGTGAACAAAATAAAGGAAGTATTCCATTTATCCCCCCCTCTATGACAATGAGAGTCTCACATCCAATCACTCTCAGCCAACTCATTAACAGAGTAGTGGTACCAAATCCACAGCTCAAATATTTTGAAGCTACTGTTAACTCAATTTCAACTAAAATATATAATATCTAATTCAACCTCTATCCTCTTTTTATTTCTTCTTTCTCATTCACTCACCAACTTTCTCCTTGTTACTTGCTTTGTAAAGATCTTCAGCTTTGCTTTAAGCTTAAGGTTTCGGAGCAGAGAGAGACATGGCAGAGGAGGAACCAAAGAAGCTTGAAACTGAAACCCCGACCGAGCCGCCGCCTCCTCCTTCTAAAGAACCAGCTGCTCCGGCAGCAGCTGAACCTCCGAAAGATGTTGCCGATGACAAGACCGTAATTCCATCTCCACCTGCTGAGGATAAGCCTGAGGAATCCAAAGCCCTTGCTGTTGTTGATAGTATGTTATCTCTCTCTGTCTCTGTTTTTCCCTTCGTTGAGCTTTTAAAACAACATCATACTCATCATATACCCTGTTTGGATTTCTGAAAACAATAAAATTTTAAAATTTTTTGTTATTTTGAATTGTTTCTGGCTTCTCGAACTCAGTTATTTGAGTAAAATTTAAACAGCAGCAATTACTGATGCATGTATAATCCTCTTTATCATAAATACTCGGTTGGTAATAAAATTTCAACAGGGTATTTATTCAAAAAGGAAAAAAAGAATCTTCTATATATTTTTTTGAATTTTGATGAAGCCTGTGGTTTTTTTTTTCAAAAATTAAATCTTGACAGAGGCTCCTGAGGCTGAACCTCCTGCTGGTGAAAAAAGTACAGAGGGCTCTGTAAACAGAGGTAAGAAGCCATAGATATTAATTATTATTTTGATTGTTAATTAAGGTTTCTTTTACCTGTTATAGTAAATAACTTGTCGCTTATATAAAATAATGAACAGATGCGGTGCTTGCAAGAGTTGAAACGGAGAAGAGGATTTCGCTGATTAAAGCATGGGAAGAAAGTGAGAAGTCGAAAGCAGAGAACAAGTTAAGAGCTAGCTTTCTTGAGTTTTTTTTTTTGGGTTAAATTGTTATTATTATTTTGTTTCATGTGTGACTTTGGCACTTTTGCTTTTATCAATTAATTTCCTTGTACTGAATTATATTTGTCGAAAAATTTGAGCAGAGCTCATAAAAACCTATCTTCCATTGTTTCATGGGAGAACAGCCGGAAAGCAGCTGTGGAAGCTGAGCTAAAAAAGATTGAGGTAAATGTCAACTTCTAGAGGCCAAGTTATTTCTGTAGTTGTCTCATTTCTTCCGCTTAATTTTGAAAACACTTGCACCACTTAGCAGGGACTAGGGAATAGGGACAGAGAGTCAACTTTGGACAACAATAGCTACAAAATTTTTAATCCAAATGTTTACCTATTTGAATTATGAGCTTTAGCTTTTTGAAGACTAGTGGACAACATAGAATATTTTCAGTTTATAAAAGGTACATGGGAAAAGATTTTTTGACTCACAAGGCAGAGCGTGTGAGTAAATGCAGATGACAGCTTGATTCGGTCCACAAGGATCAAGGGAGTGTATTTAAATTCAGTCGGGCCGGTTGCCCCCACTTTCCCTTAATTGCCTCCTCCACGAGTGCTTATGGAATGTTTGCATCTGTTGTGCGTCAGCTTACTTTTCAAAACAAATTAAAGAGTTATGTAAAGTCACATGTTACTAGGCTGTTATTGTTTGCCGACCATCCGCTAATTTATACTTTGACAGTTAGTCCTTCAATTTCATAGAAGATTTGCACACCACAACTCATCACCCTTAGTTGTTTTTTGACAACTTCCTTTGAAATGCATTCTCTGCATTTGAATTTTTAATATGATAATTGCGCAGGAACAATTGGAGAAGAAGAAGGCTGAGTATGTAGAGAAAATGAAAAACAAGATGGCACTAATCCACAAGGAAGCAGAAGAAAAGAGGGCAATGATTGAAGCTAAGAGAGGGGAAGACCTTCTCAAGGCAGAGGAGCTGGCTGCCAAGTATCGAGCGACGGGCTCTGCCCCCAAGAAGCTCCTTGGTTGTTTTGGAAGTTAAAATTCTCAAGCTTGTTTGATAAAATTTAATTCTATGTATATTTCCTTTGAGCATTCATTTGTTTATTTAGTGTTTGAGTTTGAATTCATTATGAAGAATTGGAAAAATGTTCATTATTGTGCGTTCATATTGATGTATTTGTGCGTATATACAATTTGTATGCAAAAGTTTGAAATAATGTTGAATCATAAAGTAATAAGAAATGACAGTCTGAGCTCAGGTTATGAAATAATATGGGTATGTTGATGTAAAGAATGGAATGAATAAACAGATAAGAGCATCACACGATCATGAATATATTTAGTGCATGTATGTAACTACATTCTTGATGAAGCACTGATAACAGATCTGTTTGAAGAGCGTATCTAGACCATAGTTGAACAAAAACACCACGTCCCTATCCTAAATCCCCGCAGTTCTCCTTTTCCTAATATATTTGTCTTTTTCCTTTTTCCTACTCGATTTCAAGACTATACACAAAAAATTAAAACCGTAAAAGCAAAAAAGGCATCCAATTTAGCGTTTCCTGTGTGCCTCAAGAAGAGAAAACAGTGGGTTTAGTCGGATTAAAGGTTCAGAAAATCAGAAATATTACCCATTTGTTCATCTAGGAATTCCATGCCATTGTCATCCGGGAAATCTAGTAGCAGTTTCAATGCTGTATCAGAAGAATCAGTGAATTCATTAGAGCCAATGGAGTCTGAAACAGCCATCATATCGACTTTTGGTTTGTAGCTATCATCTTGTTCAGGGGCGGTGTCACTGGAAGCACTAGTTCGGTTAGCCTTTGCTTGATCTTCCACAATCGAACCTGGTTCCAATATCATTTGCAAAGATGTTTGAGTTATTACATTTTCGCTCAATCCTCCAGATTTTCTAGCAGTTTTACGAAATGATTCTCTGACAATTGAATTCCACAAGCCGAGATAGATATCACTGTAAGGTTTATCTACCAAGGGTGAGTTGAGCGGCGATGATGACTGAATTGATAAGCGTGCTTCAGCTTCAACCCTGACACTCTCCCCTCCAGTTTTTCTAGTAGTGTTTCGAAATGATTCTCCCACACTTGAATTCCACAACCTCAGATAGATACCAGTGTAAGTTTTATCTTCCAAGGGTGAGTTGAACATCGATGGTGATTCGATTGGTAAGCCTGCTTCAGCTTCAACCCTGGCACTCGCACATTTTACCATCTGACGGGTCGAAGGGAAATCAGATTTGACGGTACTTGGTCCCGAAGAGGAGGGAGATTGGTAAGTTAGCAGATTATGATTCATTGATTGCAGATGCTTCTTCAGCCGCGTCTTCCATAAGTTTTTAATATCATTATCTGTCCTTCCTGGCAGATGGGAGGCTATAGCAGCCCACCTGAAATGTTTCTTATCAAACCCACATACGCATAAGAGTTAAATTTTGCAGCCAAATTAGTGGGAAGAGGGTAAAAAAACAAGCAAACGATACAAAATACGTTCTCAACACAACTGATAAATATCAAAATTTACATGAGATTTACGTATCTACTGATTTTATAATATCAAACAATTGATCAATTAATTGAGGCTAACATTGGTAACAAGCAAAGACCAACCTCCCATTTTCACAAGGCACAAACTGTTTTGGGGCAACTGGTTTGAAGACAAGAGCTTGGTTTCGATACCAGGTTAATAAAACCACTTGACCCAAAGGTTTTAAGTTATTCAAGACCTAGACATTAGTATTAAGTCTAAAAAGTCCTCAGATGCTGAATCCAAAAACAAACCAATCTAAAGCAATATTGAGGAAAAATAAACAGCAATTGTGAGAAATATTATGCATGCTTATTACTTGTTACCGAACAAGCCATGGAGTTGGATGATAGTGGCCACTTCTTCAGGAGCAAATGGACCGCGTTTAATATAAGGGCGAAGATAATTCATCCACCGAAGCCTGCAACTTTTTCCACTCCTTAGAAGACCTAATCAACACCATAACCCGTCTTTTAATTAGCTCAGCATTTGGAGGAGAAAGTTTACAACTTTCAAGAAATGCAGTGCATATCAAGAATTTTTTACCCACAAATGATCTGTTTCTGCTAATGCCTTGACAAAAATTTCAAAACGAGATTTTTTTTAAAGAAAAGACAAAGGAAAAACAAAAACAAAAAACCTGCTTGCTTAGGGAGGTGACGCCAGGTACCATGGCCACGTTCCTTGATGTACTGAATCAATTTGGCATCCTCTTCCGGGGACCAAACCCCTCTCTTCATTTTTTCCATATCACAAAATGGCGTTTTCCTTTTTCCCATCTTCAATTTCTCTTTCTAAAATCAAGAAGGGAAGCTTTTATTTTTGTGTAACAAGAGAGGACAATTACAGAGATTAGAGAGTATAAATGCAAATATGATCCGGGGCTTAAATGCTAATGAATAATAATGTCTTCACTAAGTGATGTGTGATTACATGATTACAAATAATATCAATACACACAGTTAATAATGTGACTCTGGTTTAGCTTTTAATGGCTTGATCACCAAGTAAACCAAGCATGAGAAAAGTACTGTCAGAAACCGCCAGAAGAACTCTGAATTTCCCAAAGGATATATAAAAGTGACTTTGAAAGTGAGTGCTCTATTCTGTTCTTTGAAAAATTCTATCATATTAAAATTTTCTTTTTCGAAAATTCTATTTAATCACATGTAAAAGAAATTATAGCAGTAACAACGACAAGAGAGAAAAAATTGATTCAAAAATTGAGTATTTAAACATTAAATTTCAATATTTGAAAACATATAAAGGGCGGAGTTGGAGGAATCATTGTATAAACTTAAAACGCATTTCTTTAATTTTGATAAGAGAGTGAGTTATCCCGGGGCTGTCGTTAGGGGGGAGGGGTAAGATCTTATAATGCATTTATGAACTCTATATACACCATATATCACAATAAAAATTCAACTAATTTTATTTCACATAATATCAAAAAATATAATTCTATTCGTACTTACAAAAAAGATTATCATTATTCAATTTAATTAAAGAAGAATCGAGTCCAACCATTGCTAAGCCAGTGCACTCAAACAAAATAGGTCGAATTCAGCTAATGGGTAACAGTGTGATTTAATTTCCATCAACTCTTAAGTCGGCATTTTTCCGCAAACCCTAGTGCGTGCAGAGCCTACTGTCCTACCCAGTCTCTCTTGTCTCTCAGTCAAATTGCTGCGGCCGTCAAGTTCTTTCCTTCGAATGCGATTGCCACCCACGTTGCCGTGGCAAGTTGGTTGTTTGACACGCAAATGGGCAAGTGCTGAAGCGCTGTATTTTCATTTCAACACCCGTAAAAGCACTGTGGAAAATTGAAATTCTGTTCAACAGTGGAGGTAATTAAATTGACTGTCTCTCAAAGATTGTGATTCTGTAATGGAAAATGAGCCTCGTCGAGTCACAGTCATAGGGTCATCTTTAGGATGAGGCATTAACTGTTATAGCGTTAAAGTAGAGCGAGAAAAATAGTCTATCCCCTATAAAAATGGTGCCTGGTCTGGGTCTTGACCCTTGTCTTGGAGGTCATTTATGGTAAAATGACCCGTTTTCAGGATTCATGTTCGATCTTATCATTCTTTAGCTCCCAATCTTGGACAAAACTACGTTACAGATTCTGTAAGGTACAGACTGCAGCATCAGCCGTTGGATGTGGTTGGATGTGGAGTGAGAAACTAAACAAAAGAAAATCGGATGGTGGGATGACGGGAGATGTTTGTTACAGAATCTGTAACATAGACAGGTCCCCCAATCTTATCTGTTGTTAGTCTTTAAAGGTAGCTTTTTCTGTAAGATCTTGGTTTCCAGCCCCACGATGTAGAGTTAATTTTCTTTTATAATTTAAAAAAAGACAGTAGATAATTTTTTTTTAAATAAAAAATAAAGTGGACTTTTTTTAAATAATGACGAAAATTAAAATTTAAACTGTATTATATAAAATTTATATAAATATTAATATACTAATCTTACTAAATATAAATTATAATTTAAACATTAATTTCGTATGATTAAAAAAAAGTAATTTTCTACCTTAAAAAAAGAGTGAAAAAACATATGGGACTTCGGACTTGTACAACATTAGCATGTCAGGTAATAATTTAAAGGGAAAATATTCACCGTCCTACCTATTTTTTACACAGTTTTAAAAAATACACAATTCCTTTATTTTTTGACTACAATCCACCTAAAGTTACATTTTTTTTCACTTTTCCACTTCCGTTTGGAATCCGTTAAGAAAACTAACGGAAACTTTAAAAAATAACCATTTTACCCCCAAAACGAAAATTATAATTTCACCTTAAAAATTATAAAAAATAATCAGATTAAATCTAATAATTTTCCCTATCGGTCAATAAAGAAATTAATTCCACAACCATCAAATGCATGTTTTTTTAAAAAAATATGTCCGTAATTAGAATGCTAAATTATAACAGTAATATTAAAAATAGCCCAATCTCACAAACCATCAATTGAATTTAAGATAAGTAAAGTTTTATTATTCATTGAGTTATAATCTCTAGTAGTTAAGATTTTTTTGTACTTCATTAACGTACCAATAATGATATTCATCATTAAATCTTATTATTTTTGGCATTTTTTAGGGTGAAATTATAATTTTCGTTTTGGGGGTAAAATGGTCATTTTTTAAAGTTTCCGTTAGTTTTCTTAACGGATTCCAAACGGAAGTGGAAAAGTGAAAAAAAAATGTAACTTTAAGTGGATTCCAGCCAAAAAATGAAGGAATTGTGTATTTTTGAAAACGGTGTAAAAAATAGGTGGACGGTGGATATTTTCCCTAATTTAAATACATAGATAAGTTAGAATGTTTTAAGTAGCATGCATGTCCAAAACATAAATAATATGTCATGATTGAATTATTCTAAAAAAATTAATTTATGTTTAATTATTTTTATATTAGTAAGTATTCCTCTATTAATTTATGTTTTATCTTCTCTAATAAAAATATCTGTAAGCAAGGATACAACTAAAATACAAACAAATATAAAATTTAAACTTTAGGAATAATAGTTTTTAAAATTATTAATATATTGAAATCTGTTAGGAAATTAGTGGGTGAAATAAGACCGCAGCTAAAATAAAATTAGAAAAAAATAAAGAATAAGCACAAAAGAGAATACCAAAAATTACGTGGTTCGGCTTTTAGCCTACATTCACGGGCGAAAACAGAAGGAAAATATTTCACTAATGATATGAGGATTACAAGTATTATAATATTTTGTCTCACTTCCCAGAACCCCAATACATCCAATCTCTCACTCACTAGACTCACAAGAGCTTTATAATTTCAAACTTTACAAAACTTTCTAATTTTCTCTCTCACAGTAGCAGAGAAGAATTGAAGAATAGATTGATTGAAAAGAAGAGTGAAGCCTCTATTCATAGGCTTCATTCCCTCTTCCTTTTCTATTTATTTAAATATTTTATTATTATTTTTATTTTTTGAACAACACCTCCCATTTTTTTCTTATTTCTTTCTTCTTTTTCTTTTGTTTCCTTCTTTGGGCGGCTGCCAAAGCTAATTTGATTTTGGCTAGGCCACCACCGGCTTTGACATTTCTCCCACTTGGAGATTTGATTGAGAATCAATCAATCTTCACACCATCATTTCTACTTCGTCATAATCATATTATCTACGTTTCTATTAGGCTACAAGAAGATCTACTCCAGACAAACTTATCAGTATTTATCGGTTTGGTCAAAATATCTGCTAGGTTCTCCTTCGTATGGATTTTCTGTAAATCCATATTTTTGTCTTCCACTTCTTCTCGAATGAAGTGATGCTGAACTCCTATGTACTTTGTCCTGAATGAAAAGTTGGATTCCTTGCAATGTGCAAGGCACTCTGACTGTCACAAAACACAGAAATTTTCTCTTGTTCGTGCCCGAGCTCCTTTAATAACCTTTGTATCTAAATATCTTCCTTGCAAGCTTGTGTAGCTGCCATGTACTCTGCTTCTGTTGTAGATAAAGCCATAACGGCCTGCAGTTTCGAAACTCAGCTTACAGCTGCTCCTGCAAGTGTAAACACATAACCAGTAGTAGATTTTTTTTTATCAAGATCTCCTGCAAAATCTGAATCCACATAGCCCCTGACAGTAAACTCTGATCCTCCATAATATAATGCAACATCTGAGGTTTCTCTGATGTATCTCATAATCCTCTTCACAGCTGTCCAATGTTCTTCACTAGGATTCGCCATGTATCGACTGACTGTTCACACTGCTTGTGCAATGTCCGGTCTAGTACATATTATAGCGAACATAAAACTTCCCACTGCTGATGCATACGGTACTCGAGACATTTCTTTCCTCTTTGCTTAATTGTTAGGACACATACTTGAGGATGATTTGAAATTAACAGGAAGTGGGGTATAAATTAACTTACAATCTTACATGTTGAAGCGCCGCAAGATTTTCTTCAAGTAATTCTTCTGCGAAAGCCAAATTTTCCTATTATTTATGTCTCGGTGAATTTGCATATCTAGAATCTTGTTTGATGATCCCAAGTCTTTCATTTCAAACTCCCTAACCAACTGTGCCTTTAATTCTTGGACTCAATCTTTGTTGGGGCCTGCTACCAACATGTCATCCACGTACAACAGTAAAATGATGAAATCATTATCTTCAAACCTCTTGTAATATATACAATGATCTGAACTGAGTCTGTTGTATCCAAGGCTCATAATGAAGGAATCAAATCTTTTATACCAACACTTCGGCGCTTGTTTGAGACTGTATAGAGATTTGTTCAATCTGCAAACCAAGTTCTCCTTTCTTTTTTCTACAAAACCTTCTGGTTGGAGCATATATATTTCTTCTTCAAGTTCTTCATGAAGAAATGCAGTTTTCACATCTAACTGCTCTAGATGTAGGTCAAATGTAGCACACATTTCTAAGACTACTCTGACTGTTGTGAGTCGAACCATCAGTGAAAATATTTCGTTGAAGTCAATACCTTCTTTTTAAGCATATCATTTCACCACCAATCTCGCACGATACCGCTCCACTTGGTCATTACCATCATGTTTGATCTTGTAGACCCATTTGTTTCCAATGTCTTTTCTTCCACGTAGTAGTGGTATAAGTTCCCATGTCTTATTCTTGTGTAAAGGTTTAAGTTTTCATGTATTGTTGTCATCCACAAAGTAACATCTGAGCTTTCTAAAGATTCATAAAAAGTTGATGGCTCTCCATCCTCTGTTAGAAGACAGTATGCAACGTTGATCTCTGTGACATACTCCGAGTGCCACGTTGGTGGTCGTCTCTCACAATTTGACAGACGAACTTTTGGAGCCTCGGACTCAACTAATTCTTGTTCCTCGTACTCTAGTGCTGCTTTAGAAGAATCTGAATCTTCTGGATTATTTTCGATATATGCCGACACAGTCTCTGACTTTTCTTTTTTAGTGTCATCGTCTTCATTTTTCCCTTGCACTTGATCTTCTACAAAGATACATCTCTGCTGATGACGATCTTGTGGGCAGTGGGGTCCTACAGACGATACCCCTTTACTCCATCAACGTATCCTAAGAAGATACATCTTCTAGATTTTGCATCCAGCTTTGTTCTTTTTTGGGCATTGTGCATCACGTACACAGGACATCTAAATGCATGTAGGTATGAATAATCAGCTGGCTTTCCAGTCCATATCTCCATCGTTGTTTTCAGCCCAATAGCTGTAGATGGCGATCGATTTACTATATAATAAGCAGTTTTGGCTGCTTCTGCCCAGAATAAATTTGGTAGACCAGCAGTACTCAACATAACTCTTATTCTTTCTATAAGAGTTCTGTTCATCCGCTCTGTCACTCCATTTAATTGAGGAGTGTATGCCACCATGAACTGCCTCTGAATACATTCTTACTTACAAAAAATAAGAAACTCGCCGTCTGTATACTCTTCACCATTATCTGTCCTCAAACACTTGATCTTTTTATCAGATTCAAGTTCCACCCGCGCTTTGTATTCTTTAAACACTGGAAATACATCTGATTTTTTCTTAATTGGACACACCCAACATCTTCTGGAATAATAATTAATGAAATTCACCATGTACTTTGCATCTCACATGGATATATCCAGTGATTCCCAAACATCAGAATGAATTAAGTTTAAAATGCATTTACTTCTTACAATAGATCTATTGAATTTTAATTTATACTGCTTACTTGTAACATAATGCTCGCAAAATGGTAAACTTACTGATTTGAGCTCCGGAAGTAATTTTCACTCAGAGAGAATCTTCAAATCTTGTTCTAACATGTGGTCAAGTTTGAGATACCACATCATCGTTGACTCTTCTCTATTTGATGCGACACACGCATCAGCCTCCTGTAGTGTTTCTCCTTTAAGCATGAATAGATTAGCACCGATCTTTTCTACATTCATCAATACAAGCGCACATTTAACGATCTTCATTATTCCATTCTCCATATGAGTTTTGTACCCATGACTATCCATTTGTCTCAAAGACAATAGATTTTTCTTCAGGTCGTTGACATGTCGTACCTCCACAATTGTGCGAATTGTACCATCAAGCATTTTTATTTTGATACTACCAATATCAGCGATCTCCAAGGCATGATCATCTCCCATATATACAAATCCTCATAAAATAGGTTCATATGTGTGGAACCATTCTTTCCTAAAGGTCATGTGCCAGGTACCTCCTGAGTATATAAGTCAGACATCAGACAATCGTTTTCTGCCTTTTGAAACAGTTGTTACCTCGCTGTAGAGAATTTCGTCATCATCTGAGGTACTTGCTACACACCCATGAGCATTTGATGACTCAAGTTCTTTACCCTCTCTTATCTTCTGGTTACTCCAACACTCATTTTTAACGTGCCCTTTCTTACCACAGTTGTAGCATTTAACATTCTTCTTACTCTTGGATTTTGATCTACCATGATTTTGACTTCTACTGGGGCCACGTTCCGTTGATCTCTCTCTTGTTACCGATAGCGCCTCCGCTTGCTGCGAACTTACTTGTCTATTTTGTTTATTTTTCCGCCTGCTTTCCTCATTTAATACAGAGGCTGCAACATTGTCGAAAACTAGACTGTCCACTGGATTATTGTTTGTTAGGTTGATGATGAATTGATTATACAAATTCGGTAGACTTTGAAGTAGAAGCTCTGCACGTTCATTTTCCTCTATATTATGACCCAACGTTGTGAGTTGTGAAAATAGAGTTTTCAAGGTGTTGATGTGGTCGGTCACTATTGTAGATTCCACCATTCGAATAGTATAGAGTTTTCTCTTCAAGAAGATTTTGTTATGTAGTGACTTGGCCTCGTACAATTTTGTGAGAGTATCTCATATTTCCTTCGTTGTATTTTTTCTCTGCCACATTGGATAATACTCCCTCTGCAAGTACCAAGTGTAGAACAGAAATGGCGTTGCCATCTATCTCATTCCACTTGTCATCAGTTATCTCCATGAGCCTTTCTCCAATTGCTGCCAAGCAATTATTTTTCCTCAATACAGCTTTCATCTTCATTTTCCACAACGAAAAATTATTTAAGTTAAATTTCTCAATTTCATACTTTGTCGCCATTTTGTTGATAAATACCGCACACAAGCTAGTGTATCACCTTAAATAGTTGTGAGTATGTGTGTGAATGCACACCAAGAAAGTGCCCAGGAAAAACTGGATGGGTCACAATGGTCCCACTTAAAACCCAGACTCCTTAAGCTCTTATCGTCTTTGTGACAGAACTTTCCTAGACATGTACAAAAACCATACAGTTGTTTTACTCACACCACTATTCCTTGCTTTGCACCGTAAAATACTTGGATCGCTCCCACCGTTTCATGTGAATAGTACCGTATACATGAACAGTACCAGACTCTAAAAAATACAACTAATAGTTTTAATACCACTGTTAGAAAATTGGTGGGTGAAGTAGGACCGCAGTTAAAATAAAATTGAAAGAAAAATAAAGAATAAGCACAAAAGAGAATATCAGAAATTACGTGGTTCGACTTTTAGCCTATGTCCACGGACGAAAACAGATGGAAAATATTTCACTAGTGATATGAGAATTACAAGTATTATAATATTTTGGCTCACTTCCTACAACCTCAATACACTCAATCTCTCATTCACTAGACTCACAAGAGTTTTATAATTTTAAACTTTACAAAACCCTCTAGTTTTCTCTCTCACAGTAGCAGAGAAGAATTAAAGAATAGATTGATTGAAGAGCGAAGTGAAGCCTCTATTTATAGGCTTCATCCCCTCTTTCTTTTCTATTTATTTAAATATTTTATTATTATTTTTATTCTTTGGACGGCACCTCCTATTTTTTTTCTTCTTTCTTTCTTCTTTTTTTTTCTCTTTTGTTTCCTTCTTTGGGTGGCTGCCAAAGCCAATTTGATTTTGGCTAGGCCACCACCGACTTTGACAAAATCTATATATATTTTTTTGTTAAACATCTCACTTTATCAAAATGAAGATGTTCTCAATAATATATATATATTAGTTACTAAAAAGCATTATATATATAATAATAAATTAACCACTATTATATTCATCAATTAAATATTTAAGTTATTTACTTTTTAAAAATATTAATCAAACTTTGGGGACTATAGAGTTATTTGCACCATCTTCTCAACTAATTTTGCCATTTTGCCATTGTTGGTATCCTCTTAATTACTAAGGAAGTTTATTCAATCCATTGAACTTCGAAGATCTAGCTTTTATATCCAAGGGCAAAAAGGGATGCGAAAATGATCATAAATGTAATTATGTATCTATAGGAGAGAGATAAAGAATATTTTTTTGGTGCTTAAAAGGCTTTGTTATACTTTTGCCGCCACTTCACAAAACTTTTGGCCTTTTTTCCACCACCCCCAAACGGTTTCTTACTTCGTTTGCATGCCAAAAAGGAATTACTTCATTGTCAAGTTCCCTCACCTGGCTTGCTCTATTTGCCTTTGTAAAATGTTGTAAAACGCTTTGGCTGTTCTATCTCCCTAAGACTTCCCCCTCAAGTACTCCTCTTCTTTATACACACGCACACATATACATATGACCATTTTAAGATATGCAGAGTCTTCGTTTATTGGTTTTAAGCAATGGTTAAGATGACAATAGTTGGAAGGGTGAGCGATGGGTTACCTCTGGCACAAGGGCCCAGGTACCTGAATCAAGAGCATGACAGCTTCTCATTTTACAAGCAACAAGCTGAGTTCATTCTCAAAGAAATCTCAAGAGGAGCCTTGGCCCCTTCGAAGATGACCATTCGTGTTGATCACCACTCATTTCAGTATCCTCCTCCTCCTCCTCTTCTTCGCAACTAGTATTTTACTTTTAAATACATAAGAATTTTCATTTATAGATGTTCGCAAGTTCTAAAATGATTGTTCAACTTTGATTTAACATTATGTTGTAGCTAAACAAAATCAATTATTGTCAAATTTTTATTTTCGATGCTTATCTGAACTTTTGTGATCATATATACACATTGCTTGCTGCACATAATTACTTAACCATTTCATTTAGCATTACAAGAATTCATTTTAATTGAAGGTTGTATGTATCATGAAAGTATTTACCATTTTGAGCAGAAGGGTCGGGCTGTTTTCATCTATTTAATTGATTTTCTTTTCTTTTTTTTGACACATTTTGTAACTAAGCTATCTGATGGAGAATGGAATCGGCTGCTTCATCACATTGTGTGATTCTTCATATCCAAGAAAACTTGCTTTCCATTATCTACATGACTTGCAGAAGGAGTTCCAGAAGTTTGATATCAGCCTCATTGACAAAATTACAAGACCATACAGCTTTGTTAAATTCGGTAATGCCCATAACTGCCTCAAATTGTTAGGCTGCTCATTAATATTGAAGGGAGTAAGATATATAATCTTCATAGCATGTAGTTTTCACATCCCAGTTTTTTTTTTTTTTTTCCCTTTCAAATCTCCTATCTCTAATGTGTTTGCAGAAAGCATAATTGGGAATATTAGGAAGCAATATGTTGATACAAGAACACAGGCCAATTTATCAAAGCTGAATGCTAATCGTGGACAAGATCTAGATATAGTCATTGAACATATGTACCAAGTTGTTGAAAGAAAACGTCAATCAGGTAAGCTACATATACACGATCAATCCATCGTTTAATAACATTAATTAAAAAAATCATACTATATTGTTGAAAATAATATTACATATCTTTCTTGTATTTTTACAGAAATATTGACAGCAACTCGTAATCATGTCTCCTCAATATGGGGTTCCCCACGGCTGGAGGTATGTGCGCGTCTCTCAATTGCACAAGTATCTTGCAGATCAGATTGAAATTTTGAAGGAATAGCAATTATTTATTTGTTTATTTCTTCTGGACAGGTGATTGCTCTGAAATGGACACCCATAGCGATCATTGTTGCTGTTGCAGCTATTCTTCTATGGGCCAACCTAGTCCTTACAGACGAATTTATAGTTTAAAAGTTTCTAAATTATGCCGAAATTTTATAACGTGTATAATTTATAATTAATGTATTTTGATGAGTATTATTTATGATATTGTGGGAAACTCTCCCATTCTAGTCAAGCAATTCAATGACTATTTTTCAAAACTATCATTAGTTGAAGAGAGCTGCTATTTGCCCTGAAATTGCGCCCCGAAATCGCACCCCGAAATTAAAACGCACCGTTTGCTCTGAGTTAATCACGTGTCTTGCTTTATAAAGGAAAAAGTTGGGGAAAGAAAAAGCAAAAGTTGTTTCTTCACGTTTCTTCAGTCAAACATGTGGGCCTAACTTGCTAAAAAATTGGAGAAAGAAAAAGCAAAAGCAACGTTTCTTTGTTATTTCCTTCTTCTGGGTTACTCATTTCCTTCTTCGCTATTTACTCTGCATTCGGGTAGATCTGAAAGAGAGAGGAGTTCATTGCTTTACAAAACTCTACATTACGAAACTTGTAAGTATTTATTATTTCTACATTAATTTATTGAGTTGTTTTATTTTAATTTATGAATGTTAGGTTATTTCATTTTAATTTATGAATCTTGAGATGTTTTATTTTAATTTGTGAGTTCAACCATGAGTATTTATATTTAAATTTACTTAATCGTGAGCATTTGTATGTAAATTATTGTATTTTATTTATTTCAATTTGTTGAGCCGTGATAAGTAATTAATAATTATTAATTTGCTGAATCGTTAATTAAAAATATATATTTATATTTTTATTTGTTTGTAAACTTAATGAATTAGGGATAAGTAATTAATAATAATTAATTTGCTGAATCGTTAACTAAAAAAATCTATTTATATTTTTATTTGTTTGTAAACTTAATGAATTAGTGATAAGTAATTAATAATAATTAATTTGCTGAATCGATAATTAATAATATTTATTTATTTTTTTATTTGTTTATAAACTTAATAAATTAGGGATAAGTAATTAATAATAATCAATTTTGGTATAATTTATTAAATTTGCAGCAATAATGGACGAGATTGATGAATTAGAGGTTGATGAAGTGGAGGTTGATGAAGTAGAGGAATTTCAAGATTTACAGGAGGCTAATTTTGAAGGAAATAATGAAAATTTAGTGGAAGAGCCTACGGTTGGGATGTGTTTTAATAGTCCAGATGAAATGTTTGAATATTACAAAGCTTATGGCCAACAAGAGGGATTTCCAGTGATGCGGAGATCTTGCAAAAAAGGGGATGACGGGAATATGAGATATGTGACATTTAGTTGCGGGCGAAACGGCAAGTCCAAAGGCAAATCCAATCAGGTTTTGCGGCTTCAACCTAATCAGAAAATTGGATGCAATGCTAAAATTGGAGGACGTTTTGTTGGTGGAAAATGGATAATTGGAAATTTTGTCCTTGAACACAACCATGCTATAAGTCCGAGCAAGAGTAGGTATTATCGATGCAACCGTACCATTAGTCCTTATGTAAAAAAGCAACTGGAAATAAATGAAGAAGCAGGAATTAGAATGGCTCAAAGTTTCAAGTCTATTGTCGTTGAGGCTGGTGGCTATGAAAATGTCGCATTCTTAGAAAAAGATGCTAGAAATTATGTTGATAAAGCAAGGCGATTAAGGCTTGGAGAAGGGGATGCGGCTGCAATTCAGAAATATTTTCAGAAAATGCAAGCAGAAAATGATGGATTTTTCTTCAGTCTTGACTTGGATGAGGAGGGTCGGTTAAACAATGTATTTTGGGCAGATCCAAGAAGTAGGGCAGCCTACAAAGACTTTGGAGATGTTGTTACATTTGACACCACGTACCTTACGAATAAATATGACATGCCATTTGCTCCTTTTGTTGGAGTTAATCATCACGGTCAGTCTATTTTGTTAGGATGTGGGTTGATTTCGCATGAGGATATAGAGACGTTTACGTGGTTATTTCACACATGGCTATCATGTATGTCCGGCTCTCCTCCCCTTGGAATCATCACAGACCAAGACAGAGCGATGCAAAATGCAATTGAGATTGTTTTTCCAAATACTAGGCATCGATGGTGTTTGTGGCGTATTTTGAAAAAGGTGCCCGAGAAGTTGGGAAGGTATGCAGAATATCATGCCATTAGATTTTCATTGCATGCTGTTGTTTATGATTTACAGACTCCTATTGAATTTGAGGAAGCTTGGCATGACATGTTAGATAAATATGATATTGCTGATAATCAGTGGTTAAATGGTTTATATGAGGAAAGATATCGTTGGGTTCCATGTTTTGTGAAAACAACTTTTTGGGCTGGCATGTCAACTACTCAACGTAGTGAGAGTATGAATGCTTTTTTTGATGGGTATGTTAACTCAAAAATAATTTTGAAGCAATTTGTGGAGAAATACGAGAAAGCAATGGAAAGTAAAATTGAAAAAGAGTGGCAAGCAGATGCTAGGTGCTTCAGCCAACGGATGCCATGCCGTACTAATTTCGCAATGGAAAAACAAGTTGAGGAAGTATATACTATTTCCAAGTTTCAAGAATTTCAACAGCATCTGATAAAATAAGATGTACTGTGAGATTTTCAGTTGTGGGGGATCAAAATATGAAGTCATCGAAAATAATGGAAAGAGTAAAGAGAAGACTTTTCAAGTTATTTTTGAAAGGGACGACGGTGAAATTCGTTGTGCGTGTGCAATATTTGAATGTAGAGGAATTATTTGTAGACACGCCATTGCAGTGATGATACGTACCCGTGTAACATTTCTTCCTGAGAAGTATATTATACGGAGATGGAGGAAAGATGTGCGGAGATGTTATAGTCGAGTGAAAGTCAGTTATGATGTGAGAAGCTCAAGCATTGAACACCAGCGATATAAAGAAGAGTGTGCTGCTTTTTATGATGTTGCTGATGTTGCTTCAAAACATGAAGAAAGTCATAAAAGTGTTTTGACTTAGATTGAAAAGGCAATGAAGGATGTATCGTTGAATGTTCGATGTCAAAGCGAAGATGTAACTGCTGCTGGTGGGTCAGGAAGTTGTGCGGAAATCATTCAGGATCCAGTAGTATATCGTCGTAAAGGTCGGCCACCTTCTCAAAGAAAGCAAAAACAATTTAAAAATCCAAAACATAAGTCGAACAATACTTCATTGAGTACGACTGCAGAGGTAATTCTATTGCATTCATTTTTAATTAATTCAATGCAAATTAATTTCATATAAATTGAATAAAATTTAAATGTTTCTTGCTTACTTTCGTAGCACTTGGAGGCACATGATTCATCTTCTCAGGCGGCTACTGCAATCCCAACACAATCAGGCAATATGGCTATGGTAAATTTTAATATACATGTTAGTGTTGTTTTATTGTCATTTGTTTATTAATTTAATGGACATTTTCTTTTAACAGCCACTCCCACAACATATTTTTTCCCCCTTACTATCAGCCTTGGATAAATTATGGAGGAGTTCCTCATGTAAACTTCCAACAATTTTTACAACAAGATTTCGAGGATGCCAATCAGACGGAATTTTCAGCAAATGATCCCAACACATGATTAAAACTAGCTTGTGTTTTGATGTATTATTTTGCCCCACATAAGGCTGAAATTTTAATTGGTGCCAAAACTAAGAACGACTGTATGATTTTGATCTCATTTAGTTGTGCTGGACAAAGACTCATTTATTCTACAACATTTTAAATTGACAATTTTTCTTCTTTTGCTCTATTTTAGAATCAGTTGAAAAGACCATGAAAGCATGAATAAATGAAGCCAAAATGTGATTTTTTTTTTTTTTTTGCTTTCTTGAATATCACGATTATCAAGTATGAAGATTGTTTTGCTAACTAGAGAAGTGAAATGGAAAGTGAAGACAAAATTTGATAACACGTGTGGAGACAAAATTTCCCCAACTTTTTCCTTTATAAAGCAAGACACGTGATTAATTTCGGGGTGCGATTTCGGGGCAAATAGCTTTTTCCTTAGTTGAATTTGTTTATTCAATAATTAGGGAGATTGTCAATTTTTTTTTTCTGTTGAAATCAATATATTCCACCTACTACTTGTTATTTTCATAATATCAAAAAATTCCCTCTGGTGCTAAAGAAATTTAAAGGAAGAGATGGGTGCTTGATAATTTATCTTGAAAATAAAAAAAATATATTTATTATAAGAAAAATGTTTAAAAATTAAAAAAAATATTATTAATTTTTATTCACTTCAAAACATATTTCTTATTTTTAGTACTTAAACTTTAATTTTTATTTATATGATTTATTTAATTTATAATAAATATGAATAAAAGTTTATTTAAAAATAAGAGTAATACTGTAAAATTATACTACTAGAAGATTATTACTTATTATGAAAAAAGTAGGAGTAAGTAGTATATAATGATGTTAGGACGATAATCTAATGGTTTCAATGTGTGTGTCTGTATTGTTTACCAAAATAAATTTGCTGAAGTAAAATGTTATCAATTAAGCAATAAGCAATCCCTGGTCTGTCCATAAAACTAAAGAAAAAGGGCAACCTCACCTAACTGAACATTGCCAACCAAACATGCATGAGGTAAGCAAAGCAACCCAACCAATGACAATATGACAATGAGTGGCATTGAATTTGAATTTTTATGAAGTCAATGCTACCAGAATCGATTGAATATGCAAAAATCGTTATTTCCTATCAAAAAAATTAGAAACATGAGATCGAAGTGAATAATAAATATTCATTCTCCCTCATATACACATTTGATCATTATTGCTCTTGCTATGGGATAATATGGTAATTAAATTTGAACAATAACATATGAACATGGTAACAATCATTTTGACTATTTTGTTTGCAGCCTTATTATATAAGTAATGAGAGCACCATGAGAAATCTTAATTGAAAGGAGAACCAGTTCAAGAGAACAAGTTGGATTGTGCATATTGAAACAAGCAACCGGGTGCGTGCATGTCTCCAATTGTATACAATTTCAAGGGAGAAAAACGACTAACAAATTAGCTAAACTAGTGTGATCACTTGTGGCCCCCTTTATATTTTCAGATGCCAAGATTTTTATTACAAGTGTAATTAAATGTTCTTCTTCTCATAGGTTGGCCGCTTGGCCTAAAAATTAAAACATCATTTGTACATTACATCATTATTCATATTCAAAGCACTACATACGTCATCCCCAGAGATAGAATCAACAAACCCAATTCCGGAAAACTGATGATCCTCGAATTTGAATCTTGAACTCAACATTTCATCAACAAAACTGTTGTTGAATCCGTTATGAATAAAATCGCCGCCAAATGCTCCCTCATTGGACAAGTAACCATTTATAAATATATCACTCGAATCTTGGACAAAGTTGGAGTTCTGATATTATTATTATTATTATTATTATTAAAGCCTTCCTTGGAAGCCACTTGCTCGCAGGAATTTGCGAAGCTACCATCATTAGCATGATCAAGCGACAGCCACTCTGCAAATAAAAGCTTCGGCAAGCAACTTTTCTGACCCTGAGTTGCACACTGATCAGTACTACCGGCTGATGATTTTTCCATGTGGTGCAACGATTCATAGCTTGAGCTGCGAGTTGAGGGATTGTTATTAGGGGAAGTTGAAGATTCCATATTTTCTGAGCTTGGAGTTGTCGCATTAGCTGCTTCCATTTCTACGAGTTTGGCTAATTTTTTCTTCAAATGGGAGTGCCAATAGTTCTTTATCTCGTTATCTGTTCTTCCAGGCAAATGCTGAGCAATTTGAGACCACCTAGTTGACCAAAAAAGATCATTCGATGATGTCAATATTTTGATTTTGTTCTACAATGAATAATCTCTTAATTAATCTATTTCTTGTCCTAAGATACCAACTCAAATATTGTTGTGCAGCTAATTCATCAGTACAGATATAAGCACTAATTAGGATGCCGATTCAATCTAATCAAACGTTGCATATATAATTGCTAGACTGAGGCGTATATTAAAACACGCAAATGTTCACACTGGAAAAAGACTCCTTTTATACATGTCACCAAAGCTTATATATATATATATATATATATATATTCTCGTCTCATGGCATGACCTTTTTGGTTCATAACTAAATTTTAGTTTCATTGACCAACAGAAAGCCCATGTCAACCTTAAATTTGATTGGGGAACCCACGTACTAAAATAGAGATGGGTCTATTCTATTTACTTATGTAGAATAATGAGAAGTTCTACTACATGTAAGAGCACAAGAAAAGTGATAGATCTCCTTCTTGCTTACTTGTTTCCTAACAGGCGATGGAGGGTCAGGATTGTCTCTTCTTCTTGCATATTGAACACCCCTCTCTTAAGTCCTGGCCTCAAATAATTAATCCATCTCAGTCTGCAGCTCTTACCATTCCTTTGCAAGCCTGTGTATATGGAAAATAATAATAATTCGTGAGGTAACAAAGAAGTCAACTATTGGAGGGTAGCCTAGTCAATTTAACTTAAAAGTCCTAAGCAGTCTCTTTCACTTGATGAATTATATATAATATTATAAATGTAAGTGTTCATTTTTTCCTCCAAGCATAAAAGAATTAATAACCCATCTCTATCACTATGTCTAAATTGTGACAAATTCTTTTGTTGACAACTCAAGGCCTGATGCTGCATGCCATCCAATTAAATAATTAAACAAAATTTGGGAGGCAACAAATAGAATACGAAAATTCAAGATTATATCTTTTATAGAAAAATCAGAACATGAAACATGTTCAGAGTATGGGACCCCATGACCTCTTGTTTAATTCTGAGAAAATGTCTGAACAGGATCGAAATTAAAAACCAAAAACAAACTCAGGATTATATTCTGATCATATGCATTCTCGAACTAACTTAATTGCCGAACCAAATCAAATGCAGCTTCAGTCATCTCATTATTACCTTGAACATTAACAGCTATCGAGCATGCTGCAAAGAAGGAAAAATATTTTATACAAAATTCAACATCTCGCAGCAACTGTGTATTATGTTGATGCTGAGGCCTTGGCCTCTTAGGTTTAATTTTAGGCCTCCTCAAATCTGCCTTGGTTAAACTAAAATTCTGATTCCGCTGCTGTTTGTTATGAAAATGAACAAAGCATGGAAACTGTAGCAATATAGCAGTATTGAAATCAATGTATGAGTTTGAGGGTGTACTCACCGGCATTGATGGGGACGGAGCTCCAGCAAGCGTGGCCATGCTGGAGGACATAGTTCTTGAGCCTCTGGTCTTCTTCGGGAGACCACAAGCCCTTTCTGTGCTTTGGCTTCGGCTTTGCAATTGGCTTTTCCGATGACTTGCATCCCATTTTTGCTTTAATAAGAACGATGACAGCTTGGAAGTGATCGGGAAGCAGAAAGATAAAGCTTGAGCGATGGCGTTATGGGAAGAGCAGCAAGAGCAATAAATAGCCGACCATAAAGGCTTATTGGAGTTGCAACATTAGTTGTTGCTGTAAGTCCAAGATTTTAAAAAAATGCAAAATAAATATTATTAAAGCACGAACTATGTCCTTCAATAATATGACTTTTTTTAAAATAAATAAGTAATTAAGTAAACAAAGTGAGCTCCTTACGTGAAGTTTCAAATTTACCCTTTATATTTTTATTAAGTCGTGTTTGAGAAGGAAGGAAGGAAGAAAGTGGAAAAAGCAAGACAAAGTAAAAGACAAAAGAAAAAGATGTACGGATAAAAGTTATTTGGGAAAAAGAGACCAAAGGATGCAGGAGTAAAAACCTCTTTCTCTCCAAAAGTGGGAGAGAAAGCATCGTGAGACTGTGACTTATTCTCATTACGCTCCTTAAAATGGCATAAGAGGTGTAAAGTTGGAATCGGCCCTATCACTTACTCATAATGCAGACTTGATGACCATCAACAAAATTGGCACGATATCTTTCTGGACTTAATAAATTAATATAAGCAAATAATGATGCATATATGCTACAGCTCATTAAAAGCCATGTTATTAAAGAATGTGAGAACTGGCAAATTTTGAATAAGAAAATTGACAAGGAGGCAGCCTTCACAGCGTGCCGATCGAATCAGGGGGAAAACGATGCCATTTTACTTATACATATGTAGAGAGAGAGAGAGAGGGGTTATAATTCAGAATTTTAAAGTGCGAGAACGTCCGAGAAAACGCATAAATTGTGGGGTTTAAGAACTTTCAATTTTAAATTTTTAAAATCCTACAATTTTGAAATTTTTGCAAATATTTTTCACACTTTATCATTCCGGACTAAAAAACTATTATATATATATATATATATAATTTTTTTTTTTGCACATTTTGTCGTGAATGACTTTGTCGGCTTTATGCTAAGGTTTTGCTAGAGTTAACCTTAAAAATTCTTTTTTGAGATCTAATAATTTTTTTAAAAAAATTTCTTTATAAATCATAATAAAATAAGAAATGTTAATGTGGTTCGGTAACCTGAATTTTTTATAATCTCAATAATTTTAGTAATATTCATATTAATCTTACTGAATAATATTTATTGAAAAGTCATGTTGTTGGATTGGGATAAAAGTAGGTTCCTAATTTCGCTATTGCGTATCAGCACTCTTTGTACAAAATGATTAATAAACCCTTCGCGTGGGTGTTTCTTAACTCTACATTAATTCAACTGAGTATCAAATTCAAAACTTATAAAAATAAAAATAAAAAAGCTGACCCCAGTAAAGTGACATGCATGTTCATCGGATACTCTCGAGGATTTGAAACAAAAGTTGTTTAATTATATACGTTATCCCACCCACAAATTGAAGCCTCATCCGTTGTTCAAACTTGATCAGCCTTCATCCGACGGTCGGGATCTCAAGTTCTGAACCCTCGTGAAACTGCCTGTAATATTCTGACCGTCCAATTTTCTGATAGTGCCGTAGTGGAATGTGGAAAATCTTTGTGGGACAAATTGGAAGAATACTATAGGTTTTCGAGAATTTAATTTATTTTTATGGAAAAAAAAATCCTCATGTTGTGATTTACAATTAATCGTAAAATCAATGACTTGTTGGTTTGGTTAATTAATAAGCAATCATTTACCAATCATTGTCAATGACGAGCCACGCTTGTTTTCAAAAATAATTCGTAAAGAGATAACAATAAGCAACTTTGAAAATATAAAGCTTTTAATTAAACACCCAATGACAGATTGTATCTAATTAATTTTTTCAATAATGGGAACGAATTTATGTCCAATGGAACATGAGGAAGAGAGGCTGATTCTAGCCGAATAAAAATTAAAATTTTATTATGTCAAACCCTAGCTCCCATTTGTTCGAAAAGAATTAAACAAGGGAAGCTCATCACCACCAACTAATCTATATTTTTTAAGTACACCATTAACCTACCAAAGTACCCAACAAATTTTTCCACAGCACATGCCGGAACTAAGATTTTTAAAGGAATAAAAAAAAAGAAAAAAATGAACGTATATAATTAATTAAAAGTCATGGCTGACCATCGATTTATGGCTAAATTAACCCAACAAATAACTTTAAATTAAAAAAAAAAAGGAATTATTGTCCTTTTATGGGTTAGGAGGACGCGCAGCCTGCTGGCTAACTCATGTTTATACCTAATCATAATGTGTACAAATCACCAAGAATTTTATATGTGTTGGTATGAGATAAGATTCCAACCTAAATTAAATAGGTGTCACACTAACTGGGGATACAATTAAATAATCTAAAGATTTAAACAATGACTTTTTGACTATAGTTTTCACTGTGTTAATTAGTTACTAAAATCAATGGATCATGCAGTCAACTCTCAAGTGGATCATTCTTAAACCCTTTTCACCTTGAATTTTATAGATACCGAATGCATAGTTGCTTTTGAATATATATCGTTTAAAGAGTCTTCTGTAAAGCCCTTATATTAATTCACACGAACTTTTTGGGTAAATTTCCTTTTATTCTTTACTGTTAGGCATCAGTTTTGATCATAGAATCTAAAAATAGAGATGTTTATGATTCACCCCTCATCAGAAAGTAGTCCTTTTGCATGCCAGAAAAAATATAAGGAAGGATCAGGGTACTCTCTGAAATTTATCTTCATTCAGTAAATTACTAATTTTTTATCATTTAGTCCCTTATATTTAATGTTAATTCGTTACAACCCCTTGACCTTAATGTTTCAATGTCACAGTTACTGTCGAAACCAAATCTTGGTTTGGCTACTATTTTTTTTCTTTTTTTTTTTGGGTTCTCAAAAAAAATAACATTTTACATTAACAGAAGTAATGACAGGATGTTTGACTTTATTTTATTTTTTAAATACAAAGACCAATTAGAAATTGATGCCTAATCTTAGGGAACAGGGACAAAAGGGAAATTCACCAAAACATATGATAATTTACCAAATTGTTGATGATATATTTAAATGAATAGTTAGAGCTTGAAAAGTTAGAGCTGGAAAGGTTTTTTGTTCAATGCTTTACTGGTCTCATTAGACACACACCGACGCATAGATTTAATTCATTTGTGTAATTTTCAGCTTTGAAAAGTCTGATGATGACTACTTTATACGTTGAAGTCTCCTGAGGTCGATTCCGAAACTAATGATCATCATGGAGTTGTTAAGCGGGTAGTTGAATAATGAAATACTAGAATAGAAGCAAAATGCTGTGTGCCAAAGTTGAAATTCATATTGACACAGCAAGTTGAATTATGAAATTACACATGAAGTTAAGCAAGAGCAATATGTCCTTACTGTTAAAAAAAAAAAAAACCTAACTTAATTTCGCCAGGGTTGCTACAATTTTTATATACTTAATAATTAGCAGATTCAGTAAATTAACTTTATGTGTCTGCTCTCTCAGTAGTAGAAAATTTTGATCCCAAATGCCTAGGAGAGAATTAAACTATGTTCCTCATGTAAGAGTTTAGGTAGAAGATGAAACTATTTTAAATATTTAAAAAAAAATCATAAAAATGGAGATGCGGGGTAACGATCCCTATACCGCTGGTATGCTAAGCTGAGTGCTCTACCATCTGAAATACATCACCGGTTGATAATGACACTCTGGAAATTTATTACTCTGTTGAGAATGTTGATTAACAAGTTCCACAGTCAATGCTACCATTGTTATAGTTTTCATTTCAATTATTACTGCCTTTGACCATTATCTACCAAACAAAAATTGTCACATCAATACTTGCTATGCTAACTATTTAAAAATCATCTTTATTCTATATTTTTGTTAGGGTAAAAATTCGTTTAATTCTTATATTTTTTAGTTTAGTATCCGTTTAATTCATATATTTGTAAAAATACATCAAAACATCTTTGCTATTAAATTATTAACAATCCTACCATTATTTTTGTACCTTTTGGTTTACTTTTACAATATTGTCCTCTTACAATAATGTTATTTTTCGGGACATTAACAAAAAGAAAAAAGTTAGTTTACCAATGTAATCCCAAAAAAAATAAATAGAAAAAAGGAATATACAATAATTTTGGTGAAACACTCTACTGAGGAGTTAATATATTATTCTTTAATTAATGTCCAAGAAAATTGAATTTTTTTTTACAATATTGATTGTTTTGGACAAACGTGAGTTCCACAAAAATTAATACTTTTTTGTTTTTATTTTATTTTTGGGGTTATATCAATATTTTAATTTTTTTCTTTTAATTAATGCGGAAAAAAATAAACATTATTGTAAGAGGGTAATATTGTAAGAATAAGCTAAAATGAATAGAAAGTGAGAGTAGGGGTGTCAATAGTTTAACAAAAGAGATGTTTTAGGTACTCATGAAAATATAAGGATTAAATATAGGGAATAGATGAGTTTTATCCTTTTTTTTAAAGGTTAACCTCACATAAGGATATATTTATTGAAAATTTCAACAAAAAAAAAAAAGAAGAAACAATAACACCTAGTTGGGGGACATATATATAACTAGATAGAAACGTTTCATGAAAATAAATATAACCGGTTAAACCACTAGCCTTTTTAATTAGACAAAGTGCTTTAAATCTCAGAAGGCCTAAATTGACACCAAGGAACGTTAGGACAATTGAAGCCAAGGTTGGCCTAGCGATAGGTATGAGAGAAAAGCCGAATTTCATCGATTTTTAGCAATAAAATGCAGTTATGGCACCGATTTTGAATACTACAACGAGGAGATACAAGAGATTGATTAGTTAAAACGATTTTGGAGTGGACTTTTTTTGGTTGAGCATTCATAAGAGAATTTAATATACAATTTTCAATGATTTCCAGACCTCTAGCGTGCTCCCCTTACAGAGTACATATATGAAACTGTTGAATGGACCACTAATTCTATAATTCATCATTTTTCAACTCCCTTAGTGACTCAATATTTTGATCATTAAAGTATAATGAAAAAGAACAAAACAGTGATGGTTCGCTTTAGAATATAGCCTGCCTAGCCGTCTGCTCAATCGGGGATTGCAATGTGTTTGAAATTGATTAGATCCATTTCTTGTTACCTAATCAATTGATGTTAACACTGAAATTAATTATGTAAACTGAGACAAAACTATCTCTCACAATATACATGCGACATAAATATATTTTAGTTATATAACGATCAGTAAATTAATAAAATTAGGTAAACATGGCCGAAAATAAATTGTTTTGAATTATGTGAGAATGATATATGTCGCAATTTTGAAGAGTCTCCCTTTTTATATTACGACATATATATGCATAGAAAAGGACCTATAAGTGACCCTTTGCTCCATTATTTATTTTGCTGCGACTGTGAAATCAACTCATGATTGCAGTGGAAAAATCTTAACTGCGGCTGCGCGTCACTTGAGTGAAATCAGTAGAACTGATTCATTACTAGGGTAACTCCTCTAGTTAATTTCTTGACTGGTGTTTTGTAATTATCCTCTTGTTTACATAAAGCAAACATATCTATGCAAGTCAAGTTCCATTAATTTCTTATCCCTATTTCAAAGAGAGCATGCATATTATAATTCAGAACAAAATCCTTCATCGTCCGCTGAAAACATTTTAATTTTCTGTTACACTCTAAAGTTTTTATTGTTAACATTTCATATCTTATCAAAATGTACATAATATATCATAAATTGAGAAATATGAATAACAATTTGGAGCTATCATTAACAAAAAATTAAGATTGTCTAACGCATAGTGAGGGTGAATAGATTGTACCTGTACTCTAATAATTATCTTTCAAAGATAATGATGGGTTTAATGTTATTTGAATGGACTTCATATCAGAGTATATTTGACATCAAATCACAAAGGACCTGTGTCCGAATCCCTCAAAACACATTGTTGGATCTATTGGGGATTAGACACTATTGTTTGGGTGCCCTTACCTTTAAGCTTCAATTATCTAAGGTGAAATAGTGACTAAACACGAGCTGAGAAGTGATCCTGACGTGGGTATGGGTGACTTCTCATTGTTAGAGCCTTCTCTTTGCATTACCGGTGTGAAAAAATGCCATGATCATCATTATTGTGTGTATTATTTGAAAATTCGAGGTATATTTAACTGTTTAATAAGTTTTTAGGTTTGGACAAGTGATAATAATAAAAAGGAAAAAAAAAAAAAAACTGGTGCTTGCTTTATTCCTTAAATAGAAACCAAAGGGCAAGTGGAAACATTCAAAACAGCTATACCCCCTCTCCAAAGTAAATAATGACCTCCAAGCAGCTGGCATGGTTCTTACCTTTTGCCCTTTGCTTGTTTTATGCAAAATAATAATGTTACAGACAGAAGGTGAATGAATCATAATCATGTTGAGTTAAAAGTTAATTAATTAATTATAATATTCAAAGACGACCATAAACACCACCTAAAAACACAGCACGTCAAGCGAAAATATACAGAAGTTTCGAATGTCAACGGCTATTATTGTAAAGCAACATTCGTCATAAAATCAAACCAATAAAATCTCGTCAACTCTTTCGTATACATTGAAAAGGGACAGTACATACAATATATCTCAGCATTACATCACATCCAATGGGGCCAATTCTTGATTTATTTAAGCTAAATATTCATATATACATGTGTCGCTACATTTTTACGTGCTGAATAATTTGCTTGTACATATACAACAAATTCGTTGACAATGATGCTGAGATTTGTTGTCGGCCGGCGTGATACAAATTAAAATAGCTAGCTATACCGTCGTTTTAGGGATAGCATCAGGCACTAAGATTAGATATTCTTGGACGTTGAGCTCAATATTCATTTGGCCACCTCTCAGGTGATGAGATCATGCTTTTAACTAACACATCATTGATTCCCATATATTTTTCGTTAATTTTAGTTCTGATTCTTTAACATATAACTATAACTAATGAATGAGGTAGGCTATGAGCTCTACACATGAAGTTTGTGGCTTCATAACGCATTGGAGTTTCGTCTTTTATTGCAGTTATTTGACCCCCTCAAATTGTCTAACTAGTTCTCACTTTTCAGTTTATTCTCTTTTCCCCACTCCCTCTCTCTCGCATAACCATCATCCCCCCACCCACAATATCTTCCTAAAAAACAAGTACATCATCATCAAGAGCACTACCACAACCTATCTTTTTCACCATCAACCCATCACCTCCACTAATATATATATATATATATATATATATGATGAGTTTCGGCTAAAAGTTTATTTAATTCTTATATTTTAAAATTAGTGCTTGTTTAGTCCCCGTATTTTTTAAAATATTTCGAAACATCCCTGCTAATAAAGTATTGATACATCTACTGTTATTTTTTATTTCTTTTGGCTTACTTTTACAATATTACCCTTTTATAATAATTTTTTATTTGGACATTAATAAAAAAATAATTAAATTACCAATTTAACTCTAAAAAAATTATATTAATTTTTAATTGTAAAAAATTATATGCAAACTATCAAGTGTGCAAATGGTGCTTGCAAAAAAAATTTAATATAATTTTTTAGGGTTAAATTGTTAATTTAATTATTTTATTTTTATTAATATAAAAGGGCAATATTATAAAAGTAAGCCAAAAGAAATAAAAAGTAACGATAGGGGTATCAATACTTTAACGACAGAGATGTTTCGAGGTATTTTAAAAAATACCGAGACTAAATGGACACTAATCTTAAAATATAGGAACTAAATAGACTTTTACCCAATGAGTTTCAATGTTGATTTTGTTAAATTTTATGACCAAGTGATGAGTTTTGTTGTTATTGATGATATTAATTTACTTTATGTGATTATCTATGATTTTATTTAATTTCAAATTAGAATTTAATTACAAGTTTATATTTGATTCAAATTGTGAATCAATTGAAAAAATGAGAGAGCTATGAGAGATGAGGAATTAATTATTGCACGCTTGAGAGAGAAGAAAAACATTAATTAAAAAGTGGAGGCTGCTGAAATAAACTAGGAGGATAAAATATCACCACTCTTTATAATTAGTTAAATCTCACATTTTATAAATTTGGGCATCCACATTTAAGGACTCATGCATGCATAGTAAAAATTAATACTTGATTAAATAATAGTTTTTGTTGATTTTGATTTGAGGATGACATGATATATTAATAATTCTATAAATTTATTATGTAATAAAGTTCTAACAAAATCTTATTTTTCATGGTACCCAAATTAATTTTAATTTGGTTAATTTTTAAGGACCTCCCCTGAGGTTTAGTGTATTAACACTTAGATAGAATGTATTGATATAATTACGGAAACCTCCCCTGCCGTTATATAGTAGTTAAATTGACTGTTAGTTGACTGTTAAAATTATTAAAATACCCTTCTCTCCAAAATAATAAATTATTAAATATAACTTTTGAGAATTAATGGGTATGGGTTTGGCCGGAATCACAAAACACAGAAAAGGATAAAAAAAAAAAACCGTTTGTGTAAAGTAATTGACATGTTAACTATAAAAAATTCCCTAAAACTGAAATAATTCCTTAGTAAAATATTATCAAGTATCAAAGTATCAGAATCAACAAATTGTTTGAAAACTCACTTCAACAAAATGCATGTTGGCGGTGTATTGGGCTTAAAGAGGATTTCATTTGCGAGATCTAATTGGGTTGAACATGGCCGCAAGTGCGAGATGAAATTTGTGGCTGTTGAGATGTTATTGAGGTCGGAGCTGCACGGGGGTTGGTTGAGGGGATGGACGGTGACAAAATGGAACCATCACCGATGGCGGAAATCACGGCAGTGGTATGTGGCATGAGAAGCCGCGAGCTGGGTTTTGAGGGCTGTGTGTAGTTGAGTTTTGGGATGTCAGAGGTTGTTGCGTGGTATCGGGATGGCTCAAGGGTGATGGCGGATGGGTGCCATCAACAACGGCCAAAGGGGCACTGCCGATGTGGGTGTTGTGAGACAAAACCCATCTTCTTGGGTTAATGCTTGGTGGTGGACGCGGCTGATTCAGAGGCTCTCGTCACCAGCGTTGGTCATTGACGTGAAGAGTGGACTCTGGCGATGGCAAAACACCACCATCGGCCGCCTGTGGAGCCATGGCTGGCTGGTTATGCTCGATCAACGGCGGGCAAATCGGTCAAAATTGTATTAATCTAGTAAAAAAATATTTTGAATTTTAAATCTGATTTTACACATTTACCCTCCTATACTGATGCCATACGTATTTTTATACTAACGACAGGGGAAGTATTTGTAAATACATCAATACATTCTATCTAAGTATGAATACACCAAACCTCATGGGAGATCCCTAAAAATTACCCATTTTAATTTGAAACTAAATACAATGATATGTCTATTATTTTCTTTCTTGTACAAGTATAGTACTTTATGTATTTCATTAGTTATTGTTGTATTAGATGTGCTATGTTAAGATAAATAAAAGAGAGATTGACTTGATATATTGCATCTAGAAAGTCTTTTTTGATGAGTTATTATATAATTATGATCCAGTCAAAGAATCAATCAACTGATTCACTCAAACAAGATCAAATCAAACATATTTCTTTAATTAAACTACATTTATACTTCATAAAAATCCCTATTATGAACGTGATATCATCTTAATAAATTAATAATTTTTAATTTATCAATATATTAGTATTCGCTAAATTAATAAATTTTGTTTTGTGGTCCCAAAATTATTAATTTATCAAATTTCTACTATAAATCTAGTAAAGACCTATATTTTTATTTAACTTTTAACGTATACCACTCGCACATTTTTACCTCCTTATTATAGTTATAGCTAGTTAGTGATTCTATTCTACAGTGCATCTCAATCCCAAAACATATCATTCATTATCCAAAAGTTTGTGAAACCATGTCCTACTTTGACCAATTTAAATAACATATCTATCCCTATATACTGTATTTTGTATTGGAATAAGCTTCGCTTTGCTGACCTGCAATTATCGTACGGAAACGTTGACAAATTCATTAAAGCATATTTATTTATGCCAAAAGGCAAATTATAAAGTTATGTGACTAATGAGTATGACTAATGGTGATGCATGCAATAGCTAGTTATTTGACTTGGTTCATTGTAAATTTCAAGTTTCCTGTCACCGCGCAGCCGCGTGCTTCATCTGATCACTTCAGCACAACCAAACAATCATTTTCTTGTAGTATATTATTATTCACTTGTTTTTTTTTTTTTGGGTTTTTTTTTATTTTTATTTTTTCAACGTGTGATGATATGGTTTGCACACAATTAATTGGACCCCGGGAAATTCCACTTTTATGCCTATCTCTTTCTTATCCTCTTTTGAGTCTTTGAATCTTGACAATCGATATTTTGCATGCGACTGATCAACCGATACCACCGTTTCAGGAAGCAACCGTTGTGCTTTCTTAATTGAGCAAGAAAACGAGCAACGCATTTCTTGGAATACATTAGTTTTATAATTTTATCATTGTGATGATGATAGATGAGTTCCTCATGACTCACAATGTTTTCAAGTTGAGTAATTGTAGAGCCACAACCATATTATACAAGTAAGCTGGGTACGTCTACGATGCATCGCCTCTTACTTTATTTTTTATTAACCACCCAAATTGTCATTGTCGACGCCTAAAATTTTACAAAAGTATAATACAATATATCATGAGTTGAGCAATAAGAATGAAAATTATAATAGTAATTATATAATACATCTTAATGCCAAGGGTTAAGAACAAAAATTTGAAGAAAAAGATTGCTAACAACCGAAAACGTCGAATTTAAAACTCTTCAACAGAGACTGGGTGTGCTAAGCTTGGAGCAAGGCCGAACTCAATGATTGTTCAATTGATTATAAAATGGCCAATTGCTCAGCTTCTAGCAAAGGGTATGCCATTGAAGTTTGAACCTGATAATGCTTTATGAGGAGCTCTGCTTGGTGGTTTATTCACAATTGATTCCAGAGAATTTGAATCTACTAATTCAAAAAAATAAATATTGAGTATGAGAATGAGATCCTGTACATAAAGGAACGTTAACCTGCCTGAACAAGCTTCACTGTCCCGGTACAAATTGACAGGCACCATCCAAAAATTTACTAATATGCAATTCAAGTTTCACAGACCATAAGGCATCGATAAAACCAGCACATGTGATTTTCTTCTGATTAACTACTAGTCATACAGAAATGTTACAATGAGCAACAAAAGCTCATACAGGTTACAGTAGCAGCATGATCAGCTCTGCCAGGAAAATTTTGCAAAGAGATCAAGCCTCCACAATCTGTCAAATCCCACAATGGTGATACCTTTCAACATTCTGACATGATGTCAGCAAACATTATGTGGCTATAAAAACTTGAACACAAAGCAATATCGATTCACAAACTCAAGCATAGCACATAATAAATAAAATAGTACTAAATGAACAAACATAGATTAGTTTGTCACAATGTCAAAAGCGTCAGTCTTCTGCATAAATTGGGAAATCCACCCTAACCGACTCAAAAGTTTGTCATGAAGTACCATCAGGTATCAGCACAAGGAATTGATGCACCATATATTCTTGGTAAAGCTCTAAGAATCTAAGTAGTATCATAGAGGAGTGTGCTCTTAAAATCCATGCTGAAGTCAAGCGGTAATCATATTGAACTGGAATCTGGAAAGCTGTTGAGGAATGGTTGAAATAACCGGCCCATATCTCTGCCACAAAATAAGTGTTGTGGTATAAGAAAAACACTAGTAAAGTAATATTACCTTTAACACCAAACTGACAGAGATTAGTGAGAGCTGACAGAAAAAATAAGGGAAGATGGATGAAGAAGTGAAGTTCATGCACTAGGCCTATGTAAAAGTCATTTCAAACATATTCTCAATTCAGTCCCAAGCAAAATCTCTATCTACCTATAGAATAGGATATCTTGCAGTTAAAAGTTGACAGTCAAAAATATTAACATAAAACTAAAGTAAGCTTCCAAGATAATATAAGCTGGCAAATAGATGAAAGGCATGAATTCTAAATACCTGGACGTTATCATAGAGTTCAAACAGCGGTACAGCAAGGAGTTTCAAATTTTTGGGCACAGCAAAGTACTCTCTCTCGGACAAGTGAACAAGGAAAAGCTTCTTACACTCCTGCATTACCATAAATGAAGCAAGAATAGAGAGGGAATGAGTGAGCCCATTACACTAGCAATGTGAAATAAATAATTAAAAAAATAAATAAAGATGAAGAACGACTGAGAGGCCCACAACATGAAAAATTCATCATCTAGTGCTTTCAACGGAGTTCACCTTTGGCTTTGTGATGTGGGGAGGGCAGTAAGGATACATTATGGTTTCAAAGTTTGGCCTCCACCAGATTGCAACACATTCACCAATCTGAAATAAGAAATCGGCAAAACGAGATGAACATAATTAAATAAATTGATCCCAAAACCTGGAATATCCTTAAAGGCTTAAAAAAGGGCTAAAAGAAAAGATGCCCTCCAATCATTTCCACCAATATATGCAGCTCCTGATACAACTAGAGTCTAGGATACATGATGAAATGCTACTTTTCTCATCTATCACTAAACACACTAAATGTATATTACTACATTAGTACAAATGAGCAAACAAGAAGGCTTGCATTTCCCAGCCAATGCATTCCTAATTGACACAGCATATAATTTCTAATTTCTATTAGCAGTCCTTCTCATGACACTCTTAATCTGGGTAATACTTCTTTCTAAGTTTTCCCATTGACATTATTCTGAACTCTCAAGTGTACACTCAAATAATTGAAGTGAAACAGGATATAAAACCTGCCAGTCAGGCACAAGAGCAGGAGAATTCGCCCCAAGCTTGCTGGTCAGCTTCCTTTTCAACCCCTCAATTTCTGTCCAAAACAGTGAAAAGGATAGACATCACAAACAACATAAGTTCCAATCAACATGCATATAACCCACACAATAATGATGTAGAACAGTCAGATCATACCGTTCTCTCCAGGCTTTAAACGCCCACCAGGAAGTTTGCAGAACGTGTTTCCAATTTGCAGAAGTAGTATGTGAGGATGATTATGTTCCTGAACCTGCAAGATAAAACAACATATAGCAAAAATTATTGAAGTTATTACATCAGCAATAGTGTCCTTGACCAAGATAATCTGAAAATTTTGTTGCTTCTGAATTTTGATATAATCAACATGTTCCGAATTTTGTTGCTTCCAAACAGTGTTCTCTGCAAATATTCTTTATACAGTCCATAAGTCATATGTAAAGGCAAATGTGGATCACAACCATGAATCATAACCTCAGGGTTGCAAAGTCCAAACCGCAGAGACAGCTTGGAGAATGGCCCATTTTCATTCCTCATTGGTCTTATAGTTTCTAAAGTCTAATTGGTTTGTCTGGTATAGTGAAGCCAGAACTGAATGACTCAACCATCTGAAGGTGAATCTAGCAAAATTGAATTGTTGAAGCTCAAAATGTACCATTACAAACAGGTATTAATCAAGAAACAGCTGCTGCTACTTAAATACATATGCCAGCTCCAAAATCCATGGAAGAGGTTTCACAACAAAATTATACATAAAGCTGTCAAAAATGTAACTCAAGTAACCAAAACAAAACATACCAGTAAAATTGCTTCAACACTCGTCCTCATGCCCTCTTTCATATAGCTGAAACCCAGAATTCCAAAGCAATTATCACATTCTACTCCAAACATAAATTCCCAAAGCTGAAATATTTCTTATAACAGAAATATTTCTTCTTCCCCTAGAAACCAAGATCGTAATTCGGTGCAAAAAAGGGGGGGGGGGGGGGGGCGAACCATTTTTATTCAAAACTTTCCCAAATAAATTCTCATTAAAATAAGGTTCTCTAATTGACAAATAACATAGCACATAATTAAACTAGGATTTCGGATCATAGATCCTTCACTTATACATGTAAATTCAACCAAAACATGAACCAACTTTTTTCTGATAAAAAAAAAAAAAAATCTATATGGTTTATCTAGGGTTTTTCATATCGTACTACGAGAGAGAGGAGACGCTAATTTAGAATTTTAAAAAATAAAATAAAAAGGAGAGAAATAAGGAAATAAATTTTTAAAAAAAAACGTACTTGACTTTCATGCGGGCAAGGCGATCGGCCACGGAGGTGTCCTTCTCCATCTTCGGCTCTTTGGTGCCGAATGTGTAACTCGACAGCGGGTACGTGTTCACCACCGGTGACGTCACCATCTTCGACTCTTTCTCTCTATCCCTCTCTCTCGCTCTCTCTCTCTCTTGAGAAACAACGAATCACCCAGCCTCTGTTTCTCCCCCTTAAATCTTAATTGTTCTTTAGTTAACAGTCGAGTCTCGAGTGGTGTTTTGTTATATGTTATTATATATTATTATTCAGTTGTTTCTACTCTCACGGCTGATCATTCTAGCTGGGGGTGGGCAAACCGAACCGGTTCGGTTTGGTTTTTTTTTAATTTTTTTTATTTTTAAAAAATTAAATATAGAAAAACCGAACCGAATGTTCGGTCTTCGGATCAAACTTTAAAACATCTGAACAGGGCGAGAGAAATTTGATATTCGCTCCAATGAAACTAAGTTATATTTATCATTCGAAGAGTTCAATACATTATGATTTTTTTTTTCATTTTTAAGCTGCAAGTCTTTCTCATTTTACCCAGACGACCCTCTGTTTTATTTTGTTTGTTCATTATGGCATGGAATTATAACGAAGCTGGAATAACTCAGAAAGAGAAGAGAGTAGCGCATAACCGTTGAAAGCCTTACTTGATCGAACAACCCAAAATTCATTTATTTCAACTACATCAAACGATCTTTCAAATTGGTCAAGACTCTCTGATAATATCATTTGAGTCTCTCTCTTTTATAAAATTTTAATATGACCCAATATTTAAAAAAAAATTTGCATATAGAAATTCTATTATAGCCTAATATATTTTGAAAATTTTTCAAGGCAAAATAACATTATGGTCCCTATATTTTTTATAAGTTATATTATGGTGCATAAACTTATTTTATTTTATTTACGTTTTGAGATAAAAGTTTTGATATTAAAAATAGTGATGATGATTCTAAATATTATTCAATTTAGTCCAAGATTTTGCATTTTTTTTTCGTATACAAATTTGTAAATTATTTTTTTTGTTGATTATACATTATTATAATAGGCCTTGTGTTGAAGTTAAGATGAACCAAAAAACTGATTTGTTAATCTAATCCATTAAGTGAACTGTTACCAAAAATATGAAATCGAATCAAACCGAAGTATCGATTCCGGTTCGGTTTTTATTTTCTCTAAAAATTGAACGGATTTTTTGAATTTAGGATCCGAACCAAACCAAAACTGAAAATTTATCCCGAAACTAAACCGATGCCCACCCCTAATTCTAGCTTTGCCATGCAGTTTTTGCCCTTCTCGTTTTACATTTCCCATTAAAATTCATTGTACTCTTTCTCTCTCTCTCTCTCTCTCTCTCTCTCTCTCTCTCTCTCTCTCTCTTTCTCTTTTAAATATTTTTCGAGCTTTATTTGTAAGTTGTAATGAAAATTTTTATATACTATAAATATCAGTGTTATGAGAATAAAAAATAATTTATCACCACTAAAAATTAAAAGAATTTCACAACAAGACAAAAAAATACCATTATGATAGAACTTATGGATAAATTATGGCTAATTTTTATTAATTAAATTAAAAGAAAGAACAATTATAAGTATAAAGAAAGAACAATTCGAGAGGTAGGTCAATCTCTCCTAAAACTCCTAATTGTTCTTAATATTAGACAAAACTCAACATAAATCATAAATGACTCTTTAATCTCTTATTTATATCTGAACCCTAATTAATAAAATTACTAAACTGCTATTGCCCCTAAAATTACTAAACTATCCCTGCCCTTTATATTTGCGCCTAATATAAGTTTTATTGGCCTAACATTACTCCCCTCCCAAAAAGACACATTGTCCTTAAAGTGAAATCTAGAAAATTCCTGCCTCTTCTTCCTCGGCTTCTTCTCTACCTTCGTCCTTATCACACAAAGTCAAGACTTGTAGTGATTTATCCTTACATTGATGCCCTAGTGAAAATCTCCTATTGCATTGAAAACACAACCCCTTCCCCCTCTTATCTTGAATCTTTGTCTCCGTGAGGCGTTTAAAAGTCACCCCCGATCGTGCCGCACCAATCTGATTCCTTTGGGAATCTCTTTGTAACCTTATCATTTGCATTTTCTGGCCTCCTGGTGTTGTGCTTTGCAACTCTCACTGAAACCCTAAAGTACGAGTTTTTTAACCTACCAATGGTGGGCTATTTTGATATGAAAAACCGATTAAACTGCTCATATTAACTCATTCTACTGTGTTCTTATCTTCAATCATCTGTGCCAATTCCATTGACTCCCCTAACCCTCTCGGCCTTAGCAAGCGTAGCGAGACTCGAATTTCTAGCTTCAGTCCCTTCATAAAATTCTCTTCAAATACTGCCTCTGGAATTCCCTTTAGACGCCCTGATAGCAACTCAAATTTCTCCATATACTCCATAAATGTTCTCTCTTGGGTCAGAGCAAAAAATTGTTCATGCAAATCTCCCTCTTAAATGGCTTGAAACCTCTCTAACAACCAATCATTAAATTCACCCCACGATCTCAAAGGTTGTCGTTGTTTTCGCCAGTGAAACCACGTAAGGGCCTTTCCCTCCAAACATAACACCACCGCCATAAGTTTTTCCCTTTGTGAGAGTCCATTGATGGCGAAATAACATTCTACCCTATACACCCATCTATAGGCATCACGCCTTAAAAAATAGGCATTTTCAATTTTCTTACTATAGAATTTGCCCTAAATTGAGTCTACCCTGCCTAATTATGCGGCATTAGAGGTCTCCAACCTCCCAAGTCTACTCCAGTTTCCACCAATCCCGAAGACCTAGCCCAAATTCTCTTTGCCCAGCTGCATTCCGGTCATAACCGCTCCTTCTCTCGCCAAAAATCCCTCTTGGCCGACCAACCCCAAATCCAACCTATCCAGACCCAAATTCGCCTTGCTCGGGCCTAAATCCAGCCTGCCCAGGTTGTGCCTCACCCCCCAACGCCACCAAGTTGCCCAACTCAATCACCCTGATTCTTGCGTCGTCACCCACCACGGATTATGTGCCACTTGATACTTCTTCTACCACATCACCATGGCCTATCGATGTTGTCGAAGATGGCTTGAGGTGGAGTTCCGTCAATTTCAGCAACATGACTTCAAGGGATGAAAATTGCTGTTGAACAATGTTAAATCGATCATTAATGATGGTCTTGAGCTATCTGACCTATGCTTTCAACTTTTTTTTTCAAGCGCGTCCACTTTCTTGACTGCCATTATCCTAAGATTCCTGCTTTGATACCACTTTAATAAGACTTAGGGCTAATTTTAATGATTGAATTAAAAAAATATATATGACCTACAATTCGAGAGGTAGACCAATCTCTCCCAAAACTATTAATTGTTCCTAACACTAGATAAAATTCAACATAAACCCTAAATGACTCCTTAATTTCTTATTTATACCCGAACCCTAATTAATAAAATTACTAAATTGCCCCTACCCTTAAATTACTAAAATGTCCTTATTCTTTTATATTTGCGCCTAACATAAATTTTATTGGCCTGACACATTATATGTAAGGATGACAATTTGATTCGATCTTAATTTTGGTATGACTGGCCCGACCCTATTTTTTCGAGGTTTGACCCGAATATTCAGATTTTTGGTTGGGTTCGAGCCAAAAATTTTAGGCCTGATCAAATTTCAGGTTAGGTCGAGTCGGCTAAGTCCAACCCGAACTTATATTAAAAAAAACAAAATGGTTGTGGAATTGAATTGTGTGTGGAATAAATGGTTTTGATGTTGAATCGTGTGTTTTAAATTTAATTGCATTGTGTGTTTTTAATGTTGGATTGTAAAATTGAATTGTAAAATATCATTACTATTAATTTGGTTGTTTTGTGAATTATTTTGTAATTAATTGTTGCATATTTTGCCTATTGTGTTGTGAATTATTTTATGTAACTATTTAGAAAAATCATTTCTTTCATTTAATATTCATGGGATTATAACTAGAAAGAGAACAAAAATTATAAAGTAACATGAATGAAATTGAGATATGGTCATAAAATTGCATGATATTGACAAAATAATGCCCAGCCCGAATCGGGTCTGGCCCGACCCAAAGCACAAATAATAGGACTTTTCTTAGGGTTGGGGTTGGGCTCGGGCTTAGCCATTCCTAATTATATGCGGGACTTTCCTAAGTTACATTTGTTGTATCTTACAATTCAACTAAAACATTCAAAAACAAATAACATGAGAAGCGAGTCGAATGGGCCAGTCTGTGGTTTTTCCCATTATTTTAGCTGGAATGTAAATTACAACAAATGGAACCTTATATGCGAACTTTTTATCTTTTGTATTTTTTATACTAAGTTTTGTTTTGTTCTCCATACATATAGTATTATACTATTATAAATATTTTATTTTTCCAATTTTTATTAAAAAAATCGATTTTAATCATATTTTGATTGTGAAACTTATTACATGTTGATATTGTTCATGATCTTTCGTATGATAGAATAACATGACAAGCCGACAAGGTGAGATTTTAAAGCAACGTTGTAGTTTTCAGAAAATTTAAGCATCATCACGTGTATCATTTACTTGACAACATTCAAAATCATTACAAAATTCATTGAATTTTTTCTTTTTCATGAGAATTCATGTATTGGCTCAAAACGTATATATTTCTTAGTTATTATTATTTTTAACTTTAATTGAAATTAAAACTGGTTAATGATTTTTTCTCGTTTTCTTTTAGTGTGTAGATTATCAGGATAAAATTAGAAATTGGGACTTCATTCTGGCAAAAAAAAAAAAAAAAAGAACCTCTTTTTGTTGGGTCAAGTTAGGGGAAAATAATACTCTTCTGATCTGATCCCTTCTGAGTTTTTCAAGATCTCATGTCATGTATCTTCTAGTGGTAGTGTGTGGGTAAAATTCAACTTCTTTTATTTTTTTATTTATTAACTACCAATCAATATTAATTTATTTACTCATAATATGATTAGATTATGAGAGAATCATGATCCCAAATTAGGTCAGTGCCTACCAACCTGTATAAGTGCACGATGTGTGGATTGGACTGAATTGGAGTTATTAATGGTTCTTTCGACAAAATTCATTTATGTCACTACAAAATTCAACTTAATTTCAGCATCATGGCGTTATGCATTTTCGAGTTTTCTCTACGGCTCTTATAGTGGGTCGCAATAAATGTTTTTAGAGTCATGCATTTGACAAGAATAAATGCTTGGACAAAGAGGAAAGTACTGCTCATTAAGTGTACATAACATAAGTTACTTTTCTTGATCCTTTATATTGCCGAAAAAACTTATATGTTTAACGCCAGCTACTAGGAAAAAAATTAGTAAGATAATCAATAAAATTGACTCTTAATGTCAAAAGAATTTGATGGGTCTCAAAATATAAGAGTGGTTTTTTTGAAAATTTTTCTGTAAATGACGTATATAGGGTTTAACTCATGTTTTCCTTTGTTTAACGAGGAGAAATTTAATGGTATATTATGACATAAAATCTCTAATATATAGTAGATTTTCTACACATTAAAAGATCTTTCAAGGGAAAAAAAAATGACAATAAGTTAAAGAATGTACATTATTCTTTCTATTTCATAAAGATGAAAATTATATTATTTTCATTTAGAGTTGTTTATCAAACGGTACTCATCAACTTTCATCTGATTACACTCAAGCAAACATATAGACTAACATTTGTAAACTTCAAGTGATTTCCTTGAAATGACACTAGTCGAAATGGACAACAGTATACGAAAAGCGGGAAAAGTAAATGATTATTTTAACTTCTACTTTTTTGCTACTAGCCGATAGAAAAATAGTGTGATTGGTAGTATTTAATTCACAATAATTTCTCTCTCTCTCTCTCTCTAAATCAAAAAGTACTTTTCTGTAATCCAAGCTTACGAGGATGCTCAAGCTACTTATGTTAAGCCTATTGAAATTCCATTAGTAAGCACATAAGAAAGATGGTCTTCTCCAGAAAAAAATTGGTTTAAGCTGAATTCAGATGCAGCAATCAATGAGGTTGATGGTTTAGCCGGACTTGAAGTTGTAATTAGAAATTCGAAGGGAGAATTTATGACTGCTTCAAATTATAGAAGATGCTTTTTCGGTGATATTGAACTTGCGGAAGCTAGTGTAATATTGGAAGGTATCAAATTGACAGAGGATTTGGGGCTTACCCCACTAGTGGTAGAGTCTGATTTAATTAATGTCATTAGGCTCATGTTAAGGAAAATTAATAGCAATTTGGAAATTGATTGGGTTATATCTGAAATCAGTACTTTTATTTGTAAGAAAAATTTGTTTGCTGTTAAATATATTCTAAGATCTTATAACTCAGTAGCTCATAAAGTTGTTAAAATGACTCTTTGTCAATCAGAGTCTTGTATATTGGTGCAAGAGACCCCTCCTAACATTGCATTTCTCTTGTAATGTTTTAATATAATGAAGCAAATTTTAATGTAAAAAAAAAAACTTATGATCATACATATATTTAAATATCTTGATCAGAAGATGATTTAATTTTATCCCGGGGCTTCAGGTAGATAATAACAAATTAACAGTAGAAATGAGATTGCGAGGGGTCAAATATTAGAATATAATTAGGGATACAGAGTGGGTATCCACAGTGTACCAATTTTGCAGTACTAAGACATTGCGAGCAATAATTATTGCAGCAGCAGCTCAAAATGAAAGATAAATTCCAAATAAATATAATAAATCAAAATTTCCATGCTATTCTCCATTTTTGTTTCCGGAGAAGTATGTGGATGTCGTACATCATGGAACACAAAATCATCATAGACAAAACATATAATAGCTATGATAACAACAGTGAGAAAGAATCAGAAAACAAAAAAGCAAGGCAACAAAATCATAGGATTATATTAAGGGAATTTTTCTCAGTATTCAATCACCATAAAATTTTAAAATATTCTCTACACCACCTTTGTTTGTAAACTTATATCAATCAACTACTTTGACACTAATAAAATTAGAATCTATTAAAAAATTTAAATAAAATGATCATTTTTACCCTGAATGGATTAAAAGATCATTTTATCCTTCAAAAATTAAAAAAAAATTATAATTATAATAATACCCCTAAATTTGATAAAATAAATAATTCTCAAAACCCAATATGTTAATTTTTTGTAATTATAATTTTAAATGATATTATTATTTTGGTAACTAATTAAGACAATGAAAATTGTTTGATAATTGTAATTGTATGATTGATAACTTTTTATTAGTCTGAGATGCCTCTAAAAAAAAGAAAAAGAAAAATATTTAAGATCAGTATTACACATTTTTTAGGTCAAAAGGATTTAAAAAAATCAACCATATTTTATCAGTTAATTAAATGGGACTCACACACCCATTTTTTTAATAATATTAAATGGTAATTATAATTCATTTTATTTTTTCAAAATTTTGTAAGGTAAAATGATATTTTTAATTCGTTTAGGGGTAAAATATTCATTTCATTTAAATTCTTTAACAGATTTTTATTAGTGTCAACGTAGTTGATTGATATAAGTTTATAAACAAAAATTGTGTAAAAAACATGTCAAAATTTTATAGTGATTAAATGTGTATATGACCATAAGAGGATCACCAAAAGACTCTTTTAATTTAACTTTTCAAATACTTATTTGCTTACCTATATGGCAAATAGAAGAGTGAAAAAATTAATTATCTCTCAAAAGACTCTTCAAATAAAAGTAAGTTTTATTTTAATCAAATTTTTTTCTCCACCAAAATAATAACAATTATAACACATCTCTTCTTTCAAGAATGAAAAGATAAAAAATAATATAATACTAACAAATTGAAGGTTTCAAAAGACTTTCTAAGAGACTCTTTGAATGACATTATCATTCTATCTCTTCAATATTTAAAGAGAGAGAAAATGATAATTTGAATAATTTTATTTAAAAAGTTATTTAAAATATTTTTTTATTTATATGCCTCTTAAAATGAGACTTAGCTATGGTGCAGCTGTGGTATTATACCACAGCTGCATCTAACCATTAGATCCAGCTACTTAATTATTGGATCTCTTATCATAGTTGGATCTAATGGTTAGGTACAATTATGATACCACAGTTGCACTATAGCTGAACGTTTAAAATGATAAGTAAAATTTTATTTAAAGAACATGAAGTTATAATTTCCCTTATCTAGAAATAAATCATAATAAAAGTCTCGAGAACCAAAGATACGAAACACTAAGCAGCCAACAAGAAAAATAAAGGTGTATCAGATCAGTCCATCTGCTTTCATAAAACAAACAAATATCTGTGAGTTAGCCCTTGGCACTTCCCATACAGAGCATTTACAACATGACCTCAGTATATCTTCCTCCTTTACTCCCCACTAACTTAATAAGCATTTTTTTAAAGCTTCATCTGTGATTGATAATATCTCATATCATATTCAGATTGTATCCGAATAAAAAAATAATGACTAACGAGAGAGAGCTAGCTAGCTACCATTTTATTGTGCAGATAAGGGCTTCTTTTTGCCCACAAAAACATGCAGAAGCCCATCTGATCCTCCAGCAACCAGCGTGCACTCGTCCTCACTGACTCGTCTCCAGCACACACTGCTAACGAACCCACGTTCAGACCCAGCTGCAGCAACTGGCTCGAAGTCATGAACCCAAACGGGCTCACCCCATCTCACATCATACACAAAAACTTGATTAGTTTCTGATCCGCAACCCAGTAACCCGCCATGCCTCCACACTGACAACCCCACAAAGTTCCTATTATTCACATGCCCTTTGTACGTTCGAATCACTCGCGAATCATTCACGTTCCACAGCTTTAAACAACCGTCGGTCCCAGCCGTCACCAAAGTATCAACATCGAGAAATCGAATGTATGTGACGGTCTTTCTATGACCGTCAAAGACTAACACGGGGTCAACCATTTTCCTCACATCGTAAGCGTAGGCCTTCTTGTCAGCGCATCCAGCGGCCACCAACGAGCTGCCGAAGGGGTGAAACTCGACGCAACACACGGCACTTCGTGACGCGCTGGGCTGCACGGTGGAAACACACTTCCCGCCGTCGCAGCGTGGGTCCCACATTTGCATGGTGCCGTCGTCCGAACCGGACGCCCCGAGAACCGGGTCCCCCTTGGAGTAGTCAACGCTCCAGACCCGCCTACCCCCGTGCTCGTCCCGTTCGAAGATTGGGACTTTCTTCTCCAAGTCGTATTCCATGACGACCCCGTCGTAGTCTCCCGACCCCAAGACCCGCCCGCTCGTCCCCGGTTTCCACTTCAAGCTGCTCAGCTTAGCAGGGGTACAAATGTAATAATCACACACTTTGCTGTGGTCTAGCACAGCGACAACTGGACGGTCAACTAATACAGACTTTATGTTGTAAATTCTAATCTTTCTGGCGATTCCACCGGTGGCAAAGACGGAATCAGAGGGGTCGAACTCGATGACGCCTATGGAATCGGAAACGGCGGCGTTCGGTGAGCTGCTGGATGAAACAGTGGTACGTAGATTGAAGTCCCATTCGCATCTGGCTCTTTCGTTTGTTGTTTCAGCTTGGGGCTGCTGATGGTCGTGGAAGTTGCTCATTGCCCATTCATGCGAAGTGGAGAATTGTATAACAAGAAACACACATTTTTTTTTTTTTTTGGGGCTTCTGCGCCAATCAATCCCCGTTAAGCTAACCTGTGTGAAGTTGACGTGGATAAAATATAGGGTTGTTATCTCTCCATAAGAAGCGAAATCGCCCACTTGATCAGTATTCTTCTAACGTATCTATTCTCTATATTTATTTATTTATTTATTTTCTTAGATTCTTGCTATTTTTTTATTATATTGATGCTCAACTTTGCTTTTATCTACAACAATGCCATCCTTTTGTTTGGGGAATTGAAATTAGGTCATTTTTTAAATAACATGACAATTTATTTACACAAATCCATATGAGTGGGATTCGAAGACTAAAATTAATGTGACTTGAGAGGGTTTAAATATTAGACCTCTTATAACACCTTTAGAGATTTTATCAGTTAAACTAACTTAACTAATATATGTCGTAACCAAATTATATTTTACCACGTACATTTTGTGTAGTGACTTGGTGCTACTAACTTCAATACTTGAAGTTTCCTATTCTTTATAGTATGTTTTTGGTGCTATTATTGTCATAAAAACACATGAATCTAAATTATTTTAAAATAATTACTTAGATTTCTTGATTTTAAATGATAGTTGGTTCAACAAGAAAACTCTTGTGGTGATGCAAAAAATCCAGAGTTTATTCCTGCTCAAATAGATAAGAAAATAATTTATTTGTAATCATGCCATTAAAAAAAGGTTTACACAGTTCCAATGTATATAAGCAATTGGTATCATCTAAGTTTTACGTAGGGAATATAAGCTTATACATATTTGTCTTTGTGATAAATTAAAAAAGAAGCAAAGAAAATCGATCAAGCCCTTAATTATCGAAAATAATGAAATGGTTTGTAAGGGTATTTTAGGACAAGAAGAAATATAAATACCCGACCTTTTATTATTATTATTTTTTTTCTGAATTTTATACGTTAGAGGAGGAGAAGCGTATTAAATGTTAAATTATTATGGGGGAAAAAGGGAAGTGGTGGTGGGTTTTGTGCCTCAATTTCATGTATGGGATGGTGTGGATACAGGCTGTTGGCTACGTTGCCCATACGTGGTTCAAGTGCAGCCTTTTGTCTTCTCAACTTCTCTCAACTCTCAAAGCCTCGGCCTGGGTTAAGCGAAACACTCAAGATATCACATGCCCTCCCCCATTCACATTATTTCACAAGGTAGCCTAAGCAATATTTCTTTCCGCCAGCTAACACTAGCATTCGTGCGGTGAGACATTCAGTCTCCTTAAATTTTGCATCATGTGGCAGTTATGCAATAGCGTATAATTTACAAAGAAAGTAAATACGTTTCGAGTCTAATTTAGCTAGGTATTGTTTACACATGCATGCATAACGCTTGAAATTTTCTCAATCCTTCTGATCATTTTACACCCCTCAACCCCACTCACCCCAAATTAAGAATTGGAAATTCCGGAATTTTTCCCTTTCAAGTGGGTGTAAAGTGAAATCGATCGATCATTCCCTGGGCGTTACTTAGGTGTTCATGAATACATTTTGTGCTTAAAATCACCTAAGTTTGAATAATAATACAGGGATAAAGCTTGACATCTAATGGCCAATAACAAAAGCATTTGAGTTCGTTTAAATAGATATACAAGAAAAAGACATATATTATATTAAATGTGCTTGGAAATTAAAGGAATGGTGGTAGCTGTTAGCTAACGAGGCCTAGCTAACAGGTTGTCTTTTTTATCGGCAACTTGTGGATATTCTTTCGTACTTTCAAAGTATGAAAGCATGGAAAAACTGCTGCCTTGTTTTCCAACAAATGACTGAAAAACAACACCAATCAATTGCATTATAAGTTAAACAATAAATGTGCTTGGAAATTAAAGGAATGGTAGCTATTAGCTAACGCAGCCTAACAGGCTGTCTTTTTTATTGGCAAATTTGTGGATATTCTTTCATACTTTCAAATATATCTGACATATTATATTAGTTAAACAATAAATAAATAAATGATGTTATGATATGTGTATTTATTTTTAAAAAATTACTTTATAAGTAGTAGTTATATTAAGTCTAATTACACATGTCATATATGCATTATTAGTTGTATTATCTCTTATGTATTGTACCCTAGCAAAAGAAACTTCGCCATGTGCACTCTTTTTGGCCAAATCGTAAATTAATCATTATTAAATTAGATTGATTATACTAACTTTATTTGTTCTTATGTCATTTTAGAGGGGGCAAAATGACAATGGACTTGTGCCGTTTATTTTTTAGTGTGACTACATTTTATTTTTCTTTTAAATATATCTATTGTGGGCTGTTTATTTTATTATCTTATTATTTATTGTCAGACAATTTTATTTAAATAGAAAAAGTTAATTTTTACATGAATTATGAAATTTGAATGGAAAATTTTAATTTCAAATATCAAAAATACCCATAAAATTCATTTATTCACTATATTATGTATAAACCTAATATTTTTTGTATTATCCTTGAAGTTATTTTTTTAATTGCTTTTTATTTCTATTCACATGGTAATATTAACTAAAATAAAATATTGGACAAATTAGATTACGTCTATTGTGATGAATTAAAACTAAAACAACAATGTTGACTTTATAATGAGAGTTGATGTTATAATTACATCTTTTATTGTAAAATTAAATTAAGAAACAATGATAGTATTATTCTTTTAATGCCATCAAACTAATCAATTTGTTAAGTTTATAAATTGTGAATAACGAATATATGCACCACTTAAAAGAATGTTAATGTCAAACAACTAGTTTTAATTTTTTTTGTTCAGACGTTGTAAAAAAAAAAAACAAACAAACATATCATTTAAAAATTTCTATTCAAACCTATTCAGATTTCAACTAAATTCAAAATTATTTAGATTTCATTAAAAATAAATAAATACAACCTTAGTTCCACTATTGCCTAGCTCTTGTGAATGGAAATAGATATGAGAAAATTTCCTATAAATGCTGGAATTACTAACTTATAATAATTCAATAACGTTCTGTCATATATACATCTATATGAAAAATTATATATCAGACAAGATAAGTTAATACTGATATATTGTATTGCCTCTCACGTACACAACATTTTTTTGGGCCGGCATAAATTTCAGTGTTGCTGGAAAGAGTTTACTGCCTCAGCCTCTTACTCTCTTATCAGGTTGCCAAATGCCCAAATAATCCAAATATCAAATGACTGTCAAAAGGGCCTTGGAATAAAAATGGGTAAAGAGTGGCAGATATAAAAGCCCTTGCAGCCTGTGAAGTGTTTTGGTCACTTGCAGGCACTGATGAATGCTTTCAGGCCCAGGGAAGCACTGAGAAACAAAATTTAGGAGGGAAAATTATCCCACAATTGAATTTGACGAGGAGTTATGAAACTCAAAACTTCCCCATGGAAAGAAAAGCAATTTTTAGTCATATGCAACTTAACCTATGTTTGGTAGTCTCCTGACTTATAAATTATAATTGTATCAATTTAGGTGGTCTCATAGAATACTTGGTATAACTAGAGTAGTCTACATAAGCTCATGTGTGAAACATAATTTTGACCTTAAATTATAAATATAACAAAATAAACATAACTACACCTAACACACAATATTTACGTGGTTTCACTTTTGGCCTTCATCCACAAAAGTAAATGATCACCAATTTACGATATAAATGTGACTTTACATAATTTTTATATTATAAAAAAATGAATAACACAAGGTAGTTATGTACAAATATTTGGTGTTGATAAAATAAAGTTGGTGAATAAAGATACAGAGAGTGATAATATGTTGGATAATATTATGAAGGTAGAGGATAAAAATGGCCTTAAAAAATTAAGAAGTATTGAAGTGATTGACAATCTAAAAGAGAGATAGAAAAAAAGACAAAAAGAGGCAATGATATGATGGTATGTTAAGTGAATAAGATATTTATACAGTGGAGACTAGTGGTAAGGAGAGTGCATAAGTATTAGGGCTAGATGTTATCCTTAGGTTGAAAGAATATAATGTTTTTAGGGTTATGTGTCATATTTAAGGAAAATTGTCAAGAATATTTCTTTTGTATTAAGTTTATTTTTTCTCATAAATATCTTGAAGTGTCTAACCTTGACCTTTGATATCTAAGTCTATCTAACATAATAAATTCTAGTATCTTTATATTAGTCCAAATATTATGTCAATTTTACCCTTATAATTGTCCATGTCTCATTCATTTTTGGGCTCAAAATACCATTCTAAAATTATCCCTATACACTAATATTGTTCATTAGATTACAGCATACTCTAAAATAATAATAAAGAAACCATCTAATACTAGGTATTGATAAATTATTTTTTCTTCCCCACACAATTTTGTTTTTTGTTTTTTTTTTTCTAACTATTTAAGAATAGATTCATTCACTTACACAGTAGATCATTGGCAAACCCAACTCCTCAACAAAAGTTAGAGATAATGGGCTGCAAAGATTCTATATATTCTCCTCTCATAGTTAGATAGGCGCAGGTTTTTTTTTTTCCTCACAAACGTGAACAAAGTAATAAACCATAGTAAAATATAATTGATTGAGGATCTGTATAAGTAAATTTCAAATTGTATAAACGAAGAGACTTCAAGTGATGAGATCTAGAAAATTTTGAACCTGCATATTTCGCCTACCATAAGTAGTACCAACTTTTTAGTATGTTATTGCAGTTTGTAAATAGATAATCGCATGAACTCTTTCATCTAAGTTCCAACTTTTCAAGTTCTAAAATATATGTGAAGCCAAGGTGTAACCCTGCTAATAAAAAGTAGAGTTACTAAATCTTAAGTATTAAGTTCAAGTTTCAATGTAAATTAATTTTAATAATAATTTAATTTATAAATATTAATAATAATAATAATATTATGTAACATAAATTATAATATTAGTGTAAAAGAAAAAGGGTTCAAGCTTAAATGCGCGCATTAGTTAATATAATTAAAAAAAAAAATTCTGAAATGTGCGCCACACTCTCCCAGCCGACAGAAGTGAAAGCGCGCCAAATCCAAATCCCCGTATAAAAAACATTACTACCACAACACAAGACAAGAAATCAATCTCAATGGGAAAGCAAAAACAGCAAGTAATTTCGCGCTTCTTTGCTCCCAAATCCAATCAAACAACGGCCTCTTCGTCTGCTTCATCGCCGCCACCACCACAACAAACCCCGCCTCCCAAAATCGCAGCTACCGTCTCATTCTCCCCGGCAAAACGGAAAGTTGTTTCGTCTCTCTTCCCCAAAAAAACTCCCAAAAAGCCCAAACTCTCCCCCCACACTCTCAATCCCATTCCCACACCCTCTTCACAAACCACCCACAACAAAAAGTACACCCCTTTAGAACAACAAGTGGTTGAATTAAAAACCAAGTACCCGGATGTTCTCCTCATGATCGAAGTCGGTTACAAGTTCCGGTTCTTCGGGGAGGACGCGGAAATGGCGGCCAAAGTGCTAGGGATTTATGCCCACCTGGATCATAACTTCATGACGGCAAGCATACCCACTTTTCGACTGAATGTCCATGTGAGGAGATTGGTTAATGCTGGGTTTAAAGTTGGGGTTGTTAAGCAGACCGAGACTGCGGCTATTAAGGCCCACGGGCCAGGTAAGGCGGGTCCGTTTGGTAGAGGGTTGTCGGCGTTGTACACGAAGGCGACACTGGAGGCGGCCGAGGATATGGGTGGGGGTGAAGATGGGTGTGGGGGAGAGAGTAATTATTTGGTTTGTGTTGTCGATGATGATGGTAATGTTGGGAAAATTGGGAATGGGGTTTTTGGTGATGGGTTTGATGTGAGACTTGGGGTTGTTGCGGTGGAGATATCGACTGGTGATGTTGTTTATGGGGAGTTCAATGATGGGTTTTTGAGGAGTGGGCTTGAGGCTGTGCTTCTTAGCTTGTCTCCTGCTGAACTGCTTCTCGGTCAACCACTTTCTAAACAGACTGAGAAGGTTGTTGTTTTAGACTTTTAGTTAAACTCTAAAATATATTACTATTTAGAACTCATACAAGCATCAATATATTTTGTGTGTGTGCATGAGTGTGCGTGTGAGCCTCGTACTGTAATTTAGGAAACCATTTAGTTTTTAATCATTGTGCAAGGTGGTATTTTTTTTTTTTTCCCCATATATGTGAGAGTAGTGGTTGTGGAGTAAGGAAACCTGGTGTTGAAAGAGAAACTTTGTTCTCAACCTTTAAGAGATGGCTTTATCATGATGGCAGTAGATCTATGTAATTTGTCATTTTACTTTCTAAAAGAAAAAATATGTCTCCTCATTTGAGAATGGTAACCATGTCTGGAGTTCATGTCTCTAAGACTTGTTAGTCCAAAATCTACAATTATAATTTTTTGTACTTGTTTGAACAAATTAATACGTATTGTTTCAGCCCTCAAATTGCCTCACTGACCTCGTGGAACTTTTCTAATATCAGATGCTTCTGGCCTATGCTGGACCTGCTTCAAATGTTCGTGTGGAACGTGCCTCGCGAGATTGCTTTATTGGTGGTGGTGCACTTGCTGAAGTGATGTCATTATATGAGAACATGGGTGAAGACACTCTATCAAATAATGAAGACCAAAACATGGATGTGCCGGAGCAGGGAAATCATAGATCTGCAATTGAGGTTTGATGTTTGAACACTGAGGTTTTCTTTTATGCATGGAGCAAGATTTTAACGCAAATGGTTGTTTTCAGTACTCGTTTAATTTTAGCCAACGGCTGATGCTTATGTATCCACTTTAATTGCAAAACGCCAATGCCATTTGTTTAAATGATAAATGCTACTAAGCTGACATCTGCTTTCTAGTAAGCCATTTATTCTTGTCAGTTGTGATGCTGATTACTCAACCTGATTCTATTATTTTTGCTTTTCATTCCCCTAATATAATTTGTTGGCATTGAAGGGAATTATGAACATGCCAGATTTGGCTGTCCAAGCATTGGCATTAACAATTCGTCATCTCAAACAATTTGGATTGGAGAGAATTATGTGCCTTGGAGCTTCGTTTCGGTCTATATCAGGCAGTATGGAAATGACCCTCTCAGCCAATACGCTTCAACAATTGGAGGTAGTGTACTTTGTTCACGTATTATGCTGAATTTTTTTACTTTTTATTTTGTTTCTTTCCAGTAAACCAGTTTCTCTCAGCCAATTTTAAACCGGATAGCCATGCTATTGCTTTCAGGTTTTAAGGAATAATTCAAATGGGTCTGAGTATGGCACCTTGCTGCATATCATGAATCATACTCTTACTATATATGGTTCAAGGCTTCTAAGACGTTGGGTATGAGATAAACCTATTTTGATTTATACTGCTTGCTGCTTTTCCATAATGATATATGAGTTTCATTGCATGATACAGGTGACTCACCCTTTATGTGATAGAAATTTGATATCTGCTCGTCTTGATGCTGTCTCTGAGATTGCAGAATCCATGGGATCTTGTAGAACTTCAGAGAGTGTTGGTCAGCATGATGAGAAAAATTCTGATGTAACAATTGTAGAACCTCAGTTCTATTATATTCTTTCTTCAGTTCTGACATCTTTGGGAAGATCACCAGATATTCAACGTGGAATAACGAGAATCTTCCACCGCACTGCTACTCCATCTGAGGTAACATTTTTCTTTCCTCGGGCACTAAAATGTGAGCCTATGCTTACGAAGTTATGAAGTATTTCTGTTATTTTTTCTGGTAATATTTTCTGGGTGTGTTCATTGCATAATGTTAAACCTGCCCAGCCCCTCCTGTTGAGTTTCAAGATAGTATTTATGAGTTTCATTGTTATATATGTACGGACATATCTATGACTTTCTGCACAGTATCTGCTGATGGATTTTACATGATTGGTTGTGCAGTTCATTGCAGTCATGCAAGCTATTTTATATGCTGGAAAACAACTTCAGCAGCTTCACATTGATGGAGAATATAGAGAGAAAGTGACATCAAAGACTTTGCATTCTGCTCTGTTGAAAAGGTTGATTCTGACAGCTTCTTCTCCTGCTGTTATTGGCAAAGCCGCTAAATTGTTGTCTACAGTAAATAAAGAAGCAGCTGATCAAGGGGATCTGTTGAACTTAATGATCATCTCTAATGGCCAGTTCTCAGAGGTTTGTACTTCTTTTTGGCAGTTCAATTTGCCTACACATTATAATTCTTAGAAACCTGGTTGATATGGTTTTTGGCGTACAGGTTGCTAGAGCTAGGAAAGCTGTTCAATCAGCCAAGGAGGAATTAGATTCTTTGATTAATATGTGTCGCAAACAGCTTGGCATGCGAAATTTGGAGTTTATGAGCGTTTCTGGAATAACACATCTGATAGAGGTTGGTCAGTTGATTACTTTTAGGTTTATTTTAAAACAATCTAATCTTCCCAGCTGCGGGCTATATGTCAAACCTCCAATGTGTTCTTCTTTTTGTTTCCTGCTTAAAAAAACTCACCCACCCACCTGTCCCTTCATTTGTCACTTAATTTACTGGCATGTACCTTCAAGAATGGACTTGCTACTTTCTAAATCTTGAATTGAATTTAGATAATGATTGCAGTAGATGTTATTCTCTTCATTGTGTCCTTTCATGCGCCCTTCTTTGTGTCTCTCCGATTTGATGCGGTCATACTTCGTGGACCTTTATCTCAACAAGATGCTGCCAAATTGTTTATTATTCTTTTCTTTTGGAAGTTCATCATTTGATCCTCACACCTGAACCAGTTTAACTTTGACTGCAGTTACCTGCAAATTTCAAGGTGCCTCTTAACTGGGTTAAGGTAAACAGTACCAAAAAGATGATCCGATATCATTCACCAGAAGTATTGACTGCTTTAGACCAACTAGCGCTGGCCAATGAAGAACTCACCATTGTCTGTCGAGCTGCTTGGGATAGCTTCCTTAAGGAATTTGGCGGATACTATGCTGAGTTCCAAGCTGCAGTGCAAGCACTAGCTGCTTTGGACTGCTTGCATGCGCTTGCCACTCTTTCAAGAAATAAGGTAATCTCGGGATGTTAATTATTTAAAATTCATGCTTCACCTTGCAACTAAATTGATGTTATATAATTCTTTCGGTTGTTTGTTGCAGAATTTTGTTCGACCAGTATTTGTGGATGACCATGAGCCTGCTCAGATACATATCTGCTCGGGTCGTCACCCAGTATGTATATGATGCTTACCAGATTTAACTACACTCATTACTTACAGCATTTTGAGGGAGTGTATGGACAAAAAGTATTGATTTCAATATATATTAGTAAAAGTATACAATTAATCAAGTTCCTAACCTATCATCCATCTTTATTGTTCCTTGTACACATTCTCATATATGGAAAGCCCACCAGGGGCTCATCTGCTCCTTTGGTTGTTCCCTGGTTTCTGGGTGTGAGAAAGAATGGATTAGAGAAGAATATTTTTCCCTTGTGCTATAATTTTATGCACTTGTGAGAAGAAAGATTTGGAAGTTTTTCATCATTATCATAGATATTGCAGATTCTTTTTTTAAAAAAAAAAAATTTGGTGTGCAAAGAGTATAGAGTGATGTAAATAAGATTATGTTTTTCTTCCTTCCTGTGATGCGGGCTCTAGTAGTTGTATCAGTTTCGTTTGTTTGGTAGTTCATTAGTTGCCTCTGGTTGTTCTGAGTTGCTCTTATTATATGGTTGCAGTAATACAAGTACTAAGTTCATTATTGCTTTTACTTAATGTTCTCCTCCGGTTTGTTCATTGCTAAGGTGTTCCATTTTTTGTTTTTTTTTTTTGTAAATTAATGTTTACTAGTTTTGACCAGGTCCTGGACACCATATTACTAGATAATTTTGTCCCGAATGATACAAACTTGCACGCTGAGAGAGAGTATTGTCAGATTATTACTGGACCTAACATGGGGGGAAAGAGTTGCTATATTCGTCAAGTTGCTCTCATTGGTATTATGGCTCAGGTAGGTGAAGAGCTATTTTAAACATATGTTTGTTTTATGTGGTGATTATGAGGCCATATGCTCATGAATGCCATACTGTGCATCTAAAGATGTTACCTTTTGAAGATATCTAGTAGGATAGTAAGTAGTATTTATTATAGTGGGTCAATGTGAATATAACTGGTTCATTGCTTTCCTCGTTATGCTAAATGATAAGACTGCGTCTTCTAGGATATCATTTCACTTCAGCGTTCATTCAAATTGTTGTTCATGTTTATCTTCTAGGATCTTATTTCACTTAGTCAGTTGTTGGTCATATTCATCTTCTGGGATGTTATTTAACCTCAGTCAGTTCTTGGTTCTATTTCACTCACTCAGTTGTTGGTCACATTCATCTTCTAGGACATTATTTCACTTCAGTCAGTTCTTGGATCTCTCTCTCTCTTCCACTCCTAAACCTGGTGTTGAGGTTGTATCCTTGTTCATTGGCTCTCTTATATGCTCCATACTTGGTGACAATGCTGAGTTGGTTGATTTTTGGTTTTTCTAATACTAAGCCAGTTTTTCGTTCTTCTGGTGTTATTGATTGGTACATTATTCTGAGTACACTTGTGCATGATTTTTAGTTATGCACTGAAACAGATGAATTTTGTACCAATTGTCTTCTCCTACTAATGATGATTCTTTATTTCTTCTCGTTAATAAAATCAGTGCCTTCTGGTCATTGCTTTATTGATACTTTCTGATACCTCTAGGTTGGTTCCTTTGTACCAGCATCATCAGCGGAACTGCATGTGCTGGATGGCATCTACACTCGGATGGGTGCTTCTGATAGTATCCAACAAGGGAGAAGCACCTTTCTAGAGGAACTAAATGAGGCTTCTTATATACTCCGCAATTGCACAGCTCAGTCACTGGTTATTGTTGATGAACTTGGAAGAGGCACAAGTACACATGACGGAGTAGCGATTGCTTATGCCACATTGGATTATCTTCTAGAGCATAAAAAATGCGTGGTTCTATTTGTTACTCACTACCCTAAGATTGCTGACATAAAGACCAAGTTTACTGGCTCTGTGGGGACATACCACGTTTCATATTTGACCTCACACAAGGTTATGGGCCCAATGGACTCAAAATCTGATCAAGATGTCACCTACCTTTATAAGGTTGTGCCAGGTGTCTCAGAGAGTAGTTTCGGGTTTAAGGTTGCTCAGCTTGCACAGGTAATTCTCAGACTCTCTCCAGCCTTTTGTTGGTCTAAGTGATTATATATTCTGGAAGAAAACAGGCTTGCAATAAACTGAGTTTCTATTAAGCTACATGATGCAAAACACAGAGGGAAATTCATAGTGTTTCGCCTGAAAGGAAAGGGGATAATAGGAGAGAGAAATTCCCTTTGTTGACATAGCTTGTCAATTGGGCTCCAGAATTCAGGTTTCGTAATTAATCTGGCCAATTAGGGAATCTTTAACTTTTTGGATCTTTGAGATAGAGTTTCATAATTGAGATGTATTGTTCACTTTTTTTATGAAGTTGGCTCTCTTTGTTTAAGTTGATTGTGCACCATCTCATTGCAGCTACCTCCATCCTGTATTAGTCGAGCCACTGTCATAGCTGCAAAACTGGAAGCTGAAGTAAGCAGCAGAGTCCAGAACAGATCAGCAAAAAGGGAGCTATCAGTAAAACTTAGTGATCAAGAACAGGAAGCGCAAGAAAATATGCCCGTATCACCTGAAAGTTTCTACTTAGGAAGGGTAGAGGCTTCTGAAGATTTGATTAGCGCTTACAGGGACTTGTTTCTAAACTTGAAATTTGCAACACATGACGATAACCCTGCAAAAAGCTTCCAGTTTTTGAAGCATGCTAGAAGTATTGCAAAGGAACTAATAATCAGGTATGGTGTATGTGATAAGTATTACTTAGTATCTTTCATTCTTTCTCAGTAGTATCTTATTTTTATTAAATGTTTTTGAGGTTTGAGAAGGTAGTCACCCTGTTGTCACCTGATTATCTATGATCAAGTGCTGACTGATCTGAGAATTCTTTCAATCTTCTGCTTTTCCAGATAAAAGTCGGTTAAGATGAAGCAGATCACAATGTATTCTGCTGAGGACGTTTCTCTAATGACGACTCAGCTCAAATGATAGTCTTCTTCAGTTTTTTAGATATTTTGTCGCGCAAAAGTTCCTTATATAAAGTGAATGCCACAACCTTGTATAGTTACCAGCAAATTGTCATCGATTGGCATGTACACGGAACCCGGCAATCAAAATGAGCCGTAAGTTATGATGATGCCCAGGGAGCAATGTAAAAAGAAGAGGAATTTTCCCATTCGGTTTCCTCGGAGTTGTACACGTTTTCCCTCATCATATTATTATTATTGTATGCTTTTGTAATCTATCCTTTAGGAAGCAATGTGTTCGGCACAAAATTCCAAGGATTTGAACCAAGTAATGAACTTGAAAAGGCAGATCAAACCTGGACTGGCCATACGCACATTCATTAGGACATCACAAGCCAGAATTATAAATAAAAATTCTTCCAGATAATTCTAACTTCATGAGCGATTAAGAAATGTCATCTCTAATGCTGGCAATGAACATTCTAAGCTCTCTTGCCTTCCTCTCGAGCTCAGGTGACTTTTCAGTTTCTGAATCACTTAATTCTATTGTGTTAATAGGCTGATCGCTCATTTCTCTAATTCTGGAAACATTTCGGCACTGCACTGGTGAAGGGCTCACAAGGTCAATGATCTCAGCTTTGGCAGCAGTCGAACCAATAGGATAGCAAGACATGTTGGCATTGCTTTTTGATTCTGCATCAAGCAACAGTTCTTGCCGCCTTGTCAAATCAATTTCAGTAGCAGCAGTCCAGTCTTCTGACATCACTGCTCTTGACGAAAAGGATGCATTACTTGATGTGCTGTTTTCTGATTCAATGTCAAGCATCAAAGCTTGGAGTTTCTGATCAATTTCAGCAGCAGAAGATTTCGGTTTTGATTTCTTTGGTTGTCTAAGAGCCCTTCTCTCCTCAAACTCCACAATTTTTTCAGGACAAGCGCTACAAGTAAATAAGGGGGGTGGGGAACCACAGCATTGACATAAGATTCTTAACAGACAGCATACTGAAAAACAATTCAGACGATAATGAAGACCACAAAACTAGCAACTTATTGTATGTCTGTGATATTGAAATACCAATCTAACATAACAAGGACAGATTACCTTTCTATTAGATCTGCTGGAACCACAGAAGATTTAAGTCCATATGATTCTTCCCATGAGACCTCAAAGCATTCTTTCCCTTGAAGTTTTCTGGACTTAATAATTCCTGTTATAGGGCACTTAACTGGTACCTTCTGTAGCGGAAGATCAACCCCTAGCGCTAATGTATTTGCCCGCAAATTGGCAAATCGACGTAAATCTCTTTCAGCAATTTTAGGAAGGATATACTCATCTGAGCAAATAAAAAAAAAATAAGTTAAAAGGAGTATGGAAAAATGCTGAAACTTTTTCTGAGCAAGTGTTCCGTCAATTTAAAGATCTCCCACCAAGATTTTTCACTTGAAATTCAAACAGTTAACCGTACAATTTAAGGAATTTGAGAAATTAAAAGATATGAAAAAAAACTTGATTTCAATGAAAAGAAAAAAATCCAAACTCACATGCATGTTAAAAAAAAGGGGGGAAAAAAAAAGAAGCTGTTTTGAAGTGCTCATATCAGAAATAAACTCTCCTTCTCACATTAGAATCTTAAGTGGACTTGACTGACATGCTCAAAGTCCAAATGACAAGCTTTCATAATATTCTTGTAACTCACGAATGTGAGCATGAAGATGCAATAAACATGTCTGACACAGACAGTGTCTCTCTCTAGTGTAAACTAAAAAATCACCTGTCTTTTCAGGAGGCCACTGAAAGAACTGTGCACATACTTGGCGAAGTCTGGCGCACTGAAATGGATGTTGAGCAAGAACCCTGACAAGATAAAGAGTAGACATTCATGACAAAAAAATGCTGCAGGATGCACTTGTATAAATTTATTAAAAGAAAAGTCTTCGTAGGTAAATAACAGTTCAGCCTGCTGTAGAAAGCCTAGAAAGAAACAATACAACAGCACCAATCTCACCACCTGTGCACACTCATTCATCTGTGTATGTGAAAGAGCAAGAGATGCAATGGGGGTTTTAGTACAGAATTGTGATTAATTTTACCTGTGGACTGCCTCAGAGTCCGCTGAGTAGCACTTTGGGTTTGAATATGCATCAATCACTTGTGAAAATGGAGTCTCCCTTTGTAAAGAATGATCAGTTCCTATCATGACCATCAAGTATTTCAGAGAAAGTTAATAAGCGGCATCTTTTTCCATTTGAGAATGCCAATCAGTTATTCTTATGAAGAACCAGCTTTTACCTTTCAAATACCTTGATGGAAATCCCCTCAAGTTGGACATTTTACAAATTCCAATTTGTAATACTTAGGTTTAAAGTTTATTAAAGGAAAAAAATAAAAACAAATTACAGAAAATAACCAAGTAATCCTTTTCAACTGAAGAACGAACTAATGAAGTCAAGTTCACTGTTTCTTGGGTGAAATGAATCATCCCTAATTTCTGAATACTTGGACAAATTGGTAAGTAGAAAATTTTTTTATTATAAATCTCAAAATTTAATAAGCATTTATTTGTCTACTTCAAGATACTAAGCTAAAGTCTAGTCCTGCAACATGCTAATTTTAGCTCATGACCAATTCCGTCATGTGAACTCACAATTACTTCAGAATGCTCTGAAACACACAACTAAATAGAGCTATTGAACTAGATGCAAAACATGATAGTAAGATGTGGGCACAGAAGGTTTTTTCTTTCACCATTTACATTGATCTCTTGATTCAAAGACTCTTCCTTGTTATTGCATTTGAAAGACCGTCCCTCTTTCTTTGAATTTTTGGCCCTCTTGACAAAAGATAGCCCCTCTGATGCTATTCGTTGAAGAACAACATTATCTCCAACAGATTTAACAATCTGGCATGCTGACTCCTATAGCCAGGGAAAATTTGCCACAACATATGCATTATTCTTACTATTCTTATGTGACAGCCATTTGTAATGAAGAAAAAAGTAATCAATGAGAGCTTAAAAGCAATAGAGAATAGAAGCATACTGGACCCAGACCACGAACTCCCTGAGAATAATCACTGCCAAGAAGTAGTGCTAGAGTAATCTGAAGACCACAAAATAAAGTGGAAAATGCAGGCATAAGATGAATAAACAACATAGTAAAAAGATAAGAATTCATCTCTTCCTGCACATACTTCTTCTAGAAAAGATGTTTAAGAAAATGGTAAAAAGTTGAAGAGATACATTCTAGCAGTAGCTCAAGAAACATAGAAACTTACCAATGAGTTCCTTCCAAACCCAAGTTTTCTCTCTATATCATCCATTTCATAACAAACAACATAGCCTCTCTCACCTAATTCCTTCGAAAATGGTCAGCAATATTGGTACTGATTAAGTGACTAGTAAACAACTCCTAATCCGCCATCTACTTACCAAGCCAAATGTCTCTGTAAACTGTCCTTGCACCAAAAAGAAAGATATCTGAATCTGATGAGAAACATCCATCCTGACAATAGTTAACAACATCAAATATTTACTAAGACAATGGCATGTGTTCGTAACTTGTAACTTTCAAACTAAAATCAGATAATCCAAACTTACCTTGTAATTTGAAAAAAAAATGGAAAAAGAAAGATAGAGAGACGTCCTACTTACACATAATGATTCTAGGTTTAGCAATGCACACTGTGCTTCAGCTTCCTCAACCCTGAGTTTGGAAAAATTAGAAAAGTGAGAATAAGACCAAGGTTATCTCACGAGCAATAAAATAAGGAAAGAAAAATTTCAGTAAAATATCCTTATTAAATTGGTCATGGTTTTGTCACTCCTAAATCTTTTTTATCCTGATTCTGTGAAGTTAAAACCATTGTCTCTAACTGGAGTTATTTTGCTTTTCATTCACTATAAAAAATTAACAAAAAGTAAAGACAAAAGAAATATAAAACTAACAAAATGAGGAAAATTAAGACCGAAAAAAGTGTGAAAATTGTTATTTCTATACCAGAATTATTAAAAAAATTTGATTGTGTAGATGTATAGTTCACGGTTACATAATCAAACATTGCTCCAAAACTTATATCTATAAATTTTTTTCTGATAGTAGTATGGTTTTGGTTAATCCAACTCAGTACTCTTATATTTTGACAAAATGATGTAGTAGTCTCAGCTTTGGAATTTACTTTCTATCAAATGAGCAAAAATTAAAATCCTAATACAATTACCCTTCCAAGCAAGGAACGCCTAATGATAATCCAAGCGATTTTGCCTCTTTAATCATGCAAGAGAACTCAGATCCCATATTTCTTCTTAAAGATGACATCTTATCCAAGTTCTTGTCATCCTGAGTAACCTGTTTTTCATCAATCAATACAAGTTGGTCAGAGTACAAATAATCCTTTTTCATACAGAAAAAAGTTTGATTAAACTCTAAAAAGCTTTTTACCTCTGATCCTGAATTTAAACGACGTCTGTAAGTGGATAATTTGATGGCAGGAATTGACCCATCTAACACAAACAAAGATGTATCAGACTTTCAGTGTGTTTTGATTCAACACATAAAAAGCAATGTGCCATCCTATTAAATAACTGGATCAAGAATTAAATGCAATTGTAGGAAGCAAGCACTTTTTTAGAAGGCGCTTAAAATTACATGTAAGAATACGTAGTGTAAACTCACTTAAGCTTTTCAATAAAGCATTTGAATAGTGAAGAAAGCTTTTCATCAATTGTTGCCCGTAAAGTGCTTGTTAGAAAAGAACTTATCATGTGCTCATCCCCCCCCCCCCCCCCCAAAAAAAAGGCATTTTAATATCAAAAACCATTTCCGTATATTTGGAATTCAATTCAATCTATCAATTGAGGCTATTTAAAAGCACTGGAAAGTTATGATTTTAATATTAATATCAAATTGCGGAAGAACAAAAAGACCTCTAATAAGAAATAAACAAAGAAATGAAAAATACCGGAAACGAAGATGACGCTGCAATTCAAAGCAATGAGAGCTCTGAGGCGGTGAAAGAGACCCCTCAGAAAGAGCTTGTCCGTTTGCGGCCTATAAGATTTGTTCACGTTTTGAAGTTGCACTATCCAGCACGACAGATCTATGCATACCCTCTTGTTCCTTTCCAATTTTAATTTTTTAAATAAATTATGCAAATCAAAATGAATTTTGGGAAGAAGAGAGAGAGAATGAATTGAGATAGAAATTAAGGACTTACTGGAGATGGTGAAGTGGAAGTGTTTTCTTGCATGATTCTAAAATATCCCACAAATTCTTCACTCCCATTTCTGTTTGTTTTGAGGAAAAGGAGTGATCGTTTCTCTTCTTCCAAGAGGGAAAGTCGCGGAAATTGAATTTGAAATTACCCGAATTCTTTCTTTTATTTACTACCGAGACCGAGATCCGCCTATCATCCGACGTCGTTTAATCACAAACGTAACCGAAAACATCTTTTTTTATTTTTGTTTTTTAAATTTATTCACTTTAGCATTTTAAATCTTACATTCTTTATGCTATGTTTTCCTATTATCACCAAGTTTTATGAAACTTTGGGAATTCAGTAACCGAAGATCGTATATATGCGCGCAATTTCCAGAAGATAGCTCGAGGAGTTTTAGTTACTCCCCCATTTTTATCAAATATGACTTGTAACTGATTACTTTCTGTGTGCTGCTTTGCCTTTGCTATTGCTGCTGCTTGCTCCCTTCCATTACTTGAAACATTTGTCAATTCAATTCACGCTAGAAGATTCAAGCCGAAGAGTGGCTGCATTAAAGATCCATGCGCAACAATTCAAATGAAATTTTATGAACCTTTTGACAAGAACAAATGGGAATCTAAATATTAAAAATTTTCCGAGATATGAAGAAGTTAAAAGCCTGGTATAACAACTTATAAGGATAGACAATGCAAACAGATTTAGGAACCAGAAGCGGCCATCCATTTTCATGGCCTAGAAGCAATACAAAAACGGGGTCCTTAAATATTGCATATTCTATTAGAACAAGAGGAGAGTACCTGAGAGATATCAAGCCAAACTTCCCAACAGAAACTACATAGTTCCATTATGAATTCCCAAAGTATGATTTGCCCGGTTTTATTTTTTGACAAAATAAAACATTAAAAAACAAGTCTGCAATAGAAGTTTCCTAGACTAACAATGTAAACTTACTAATATGTTAAAAAATTCACAAATACAAGCAGCCAAACAGATGGGGTTTGCCTTATGATTAAATTCTACTCCTCAGCATCATCAACAGATGGGGTTCAGCTTACTCCTTCTTAGTATCATCAGAAGATGGGGTTGCCTCAGGTCCAGCGGATGCAGTTTCTGACGGACCATCTTCAGCAGGCTTAGCGATATCTACTTCTTTAGTTTCTGCAGGTGTATCAACAACTCCTTTAGTTTCTGCAGGTGTATCAACAACTCCTTCTTTAGGCTCAGTGGATTCACCAGAGGAGGCTCCATCTGTTACTTGAACTGTCGACTTGATAGATCCAACCTTAACATACTTGCTCATGAACTTATACTCCCAGTCCTGCAATGCCTCCAACTCAAATGGACCAAGTACCGGAGATATCACCAGTTAAATCTTTTTCCTCAAAAGACATCTTGGCAAGGGCCCTGCTAGCATCCTTTCCAGCAAACAACGCATATGGCCCACCAGGTCCATAAAACATCCTGCAAAAAGTTGATAGATTGAATATCACACTTTAAATGGTTGAACCCAGACGGGATTCATCATTGAAAGATCTATTTGAGCTACATGATGCAGTTCGACAAAAGCAACTCGCTTGTGTCGAATTGTGTGGAACAAGATACAAGGCATGGTACTGGACTTTTAATCCACAAGTACTGCAAAAGTGCGAATTCGTTAACTTTAGCCACTATACGGTCAAAATTAAGCAGTTCGAAACATATCTATAAGATTAATAAAATTATAATCAAATTCTTGGGTTGATAACAGATGAGGCAAATTAATCTTGATCTCCCATCAAAAGAAAAATAACTTTTTTTTACTTTAACTTGCAAAAGCAAACACCAAAATCAGCGTTGACCCACAAAAGGAAACGCCAAAAAAAAAAAAACCACAAAAGTATACCTGCTCTGAGAGACATCGTAGATCTGGCTCTTGATGGCCATGAGAAGGGGCTTTTTGGAATCGGAGCCATCGTACTGTTTGAGCTCCTCCTCGGTAATCTCGCCGAGTTGAACAGGCGGTGGCAGAGGCTCCATCTGCTCCTCGTACTCCCTCGATCGCTGCTGGTGATGATTATCGGACGAACCAAACATTCCCGACAGAACATAGTATATGGCACACAGCAACGCAAGAACTGTAAAAAACGTCGCCGGGGAGAGCCCCGTGTACGCTGTTATCGCCTCCTTTAGAGTCTCCCACAGTTGCGCCTCCTTTAGAGTCTCCCATAGTTGCAGAGCCATCACGGAGCTCAAGATTTTTTTTTTTCGCCGGTCCCCTTTGGTTTTATCCACTCAGAGTCTGTAGGGGTTTGGTCTTAAATTGGCGGAAAATTGTCGCTACTGTTAAAGTCTCGCTGTGTATTTATTTTCGGAAATGGGCTGTTTTAACTAGTTTTAACCTACAATTTTAACACTCCCCGTCTCTATGTCTCTGTCAAAAAAAAAAAAAAAAACATTTTAACATAAACTTTTGTCACAATATTATATAACATTATTGTAATGGTAAGTACTTCACAGCCGTCGGATGGTCCAATAGTAAAAAAAATTTCAACATTTATGATACAAAATAAAAAAATACTTTGGTCACATTATTCCACAATAATAATGATATTGAAATTTAAGAACCTACTAACTTTACTCATTGCATGATCGACAATTAAACATATAAGATAATTTTAAAGATATTATTAGTCAAATAATTACACTAACTTTTCATGATTCGAGAATATTGAATGCTATTTTTTCACATTAAATTTTTTATTTTTAGATCGTTTGATATTAATTATAAAAAAAACTTTTAACTTAAAATTTAAAATATTTTTTGACCTTAATTTTAATTTTTTTTCTTTGCATGCTTTATATCTCTCTCTTATCTCTTGTTTATTTATTTATTTTTAAATATGAAAGAGTTCACAAAGTAGCACACACCATTATGATAAGGTAATAAACATCGTAGACTTGCAAGTATTTTTGTTTCTCCACAGCTTTTATTATTGTTACTTCATATTTTTACAGCCGTTAGATTAAAATTTAACGCTTGTTATTTACTTATATTTATTATCTTATTATGTAAGGTAACAAAATCTATTAATAATTAGTTTATTTTATTTGGATTTTTTATTTTAACGATATTTTTAATTCGGGTAATAACGCATTGATCCTGATTTTTAATAGAATCATAAAGAAGAGAATACTTTGTAGATAATTTTCACAAGTCCCTTCCTTCCTTATTGCTATTTTTTTAAAGCAAAACATGGTGAAAAGGTTTATGAAGTTAAAAGAGTTATTCGGAAAATTAAGGGAAATTATCATTGCACCACTTCTATTTTGTCTTACGTTCATCCAACCACTACAAAATTTTAACATAATCTCTGTACCACATTTCTTTTTAATTTTGTATCAATTAACTACTTTTGCACTAACACCGTTAAATAATTTAAACGAAATATCAATTTTATCCATAATATAAATTAAAAGACCATTTTATTTTATAAGAGCTTTGAAAAATAAAAATTATAATCATAAAAATACCTCTAGTTTTAATTAAAAAATAAATCCCAAAATTATGATTTTTTATTTTTAATAAAAAATTATAATTATAAAAATAACTACAAAATTTTGGGATTTAATAAAAATCCCCTAAATTATTAAGATTTTGGAATTTATTTTAATAAAATTTTGTAAAATTATAATTTTTAATAAAGATAATTATTAAAATTTTGCAAAAAAAACATTCAAGGGTTTATGTTTATATGTCATCATCCATTTCGAATTACTTGATTGCCCCTGGTGGTAGTGGGTGGACCTTCCCGATTGTGACGTATTGGTATATTTTTGGAGTTAAAAAAAATAAAATTCAGCGCAACGATGCTCGATTCATCATTCATATGCTGGTTGAAAAATCGGGGTATAATGTTGAGGGGTAATTTAGTCATTTGAGATAGGTAGAGTAGGTGGACGGTTGATTGAAATTACCAGACAAGAACATAGCTTTTGAAATATTTTCAGGGTTTTTGTCTTTTCCCGAAAAAGAAAGAAATTTTGTAATTTCTTTTTTCTAATAATGTTATTGTTAGAAGGAAAAAAAAGAAAAAAAAGAGAAAAACCTTTACTTTGGAAAGTTCAATAATTTAGAAAATTTGATTAAAAATGAGCTTGGAAAGATATGATATTGTCAAACGAATCGCAATAAAAAATTTAATGCAGTTCACATATTTAAATTACCTGTCACGGAGAAAATTCCGAGAAAATTTTTATTTAAAATTTTGGATTGATTAATAACATAATTTATTAATATTACAAGGAAAAAAAAAAAAAAGGTAAGTCGGTGGCTAAAAGAGTATCCTAAAGGAGCATGTCCAATATCCATAATTTTTAAACACAAATTTATACTAAAGTTGGGGAATCACTTTCTAATTGCCGAATTCCAGTCCAAGTAAGGTTAAAGCTAGTCTAATTTTGGCGGCATTTAATGAATAAAATAATTAATGCAAAGACTTTCAGAGAAAAGTGGGTTGCTGAAAGCAATAAGATTTTATTTGGTCAAGAGGAGACTTCGGATCTGGTCACATAAATACAATTGTTTTTTAAAATTTTCTGGTAAATTTTAAATGCTCCATAAATCGCTGGTTCACTAAGGAACCACGTGCATTACCTAAAAAGGTTTCAAGTGACTCAGTACCATCACCAGAAGATCAGTCAAACTTGTACAACAGCTATGATTTTTTTATTTTATTTGTTTCTCTTTTTATGTTCATATACATAAGATAATGGCAGGCAGCACCTGAAATATTGAAGAAATGAATCATCATTCATCAACAGAAGAAGAAAACAAAAGATGGAAAGACTTCGTAAAGGGCTATGTAATAACAGAAGAACCCAAAAAAAAAAAAACACAGATCAGCTTGATGAAAACCCGAAAATGAATCATTTACCAGTCACTTTATATACATAATGTTCACTTACAGACAGATGAGAGGATAACTCAAACACAACAAAACAAGGCTTCCATCTATGTTTTTTATTCACCAGTCTTATTCTGTTATTTCATAGAAGCCTCCAATCCCACCCCCCAAAACCCCCAGAAAAAAGAAAAAAAAAAGGGGTATAAGCTATGGTTTCTAACTCGCTAAAAAAAAGAGTCTCCATAATGCTCCGGTAATCAAAGAGCCAGAGAGCTCACCTCATCGTCTTTCCAAAGGCCTTCCTCATATTTGTACCACCTCATTATACCTTCATCATTTTTAGTGCGCTGGCACATGATGCACGAGTCCTCCATGCATGTTAAGAACTTGTGTAATCGAGCAGCCTTTTGCAGGATGGTTCGATCAAGCTTCTTAATGATTTTTTTCGGAGCAGGAGCTAGGGGAATGTCTATCAGAAGGCAATGTGATATATTGAGCACTTCCAGGTTTTGTAAGCCATCCAATATAAGGATCAGGGCATCCCTATTTAGCGTTGTGCATCTGAGGCTTAGTACCTTTAATTTTGGAAGATACATGTTTAAGGTAGAAGCAAACAAAAGGTCGAAAGGACCCATGATCTTGAGTTCACGGAAGTTCCTGCAATTTTGGGCAATTTCCTCCATGAGATATGGGGGATTTGCTATGCTAGGCATTGTAAGGGATTCGAGATCTCTCCACATTCGAATAGCCTTGCATATTCCGGTCTTTTTTATTCTGTTCCAAGCTGGCATAACAAGTCGCTTGAGCTGTGGGCACCTGTAAACAATGAAAATAGTATGTTATTGCCAAATTAGCACATTTTTATAGGAAGGATCATAATAGCATCCCCTCCCAACCCCTTCCTCAAACCTAAACCATAACAGAAAAACAAACAAACAAACAACACCTCCTTACAGACGTTTAAATGGGAAATTGAATTTACCTTTCAGCAGTATAGGTCAACTGATCGTCGCTAACATAGAGGTTGAAGTGAAAAATCAAGGTCCTAATGGATCCTCGGCTAAGACTCAAGGATATCCTTAATATTCTAGTCAATTGCTTGTCAGAATGACCATGCACATAAACATATGGCTCCAATGGGATTTTGATATAATTTGATATCAACATTGATAAATCAAGTGTCTTCCACAGCAGAGGATCACAGCAAGCAGAACGCCATGAACTGCAAACATGAGCAATGCCTGAAGTTAACTCAAAGATATCGAAAGACTGGAAGATCTTCACCAAAATATCATTGTCCAGGTCCTCCCATCTCCTCACAGCAGATGCACTCTCTTCCATTGAATTAATTTCCCAACTATCTCAGAGGAGTTTCAAAACAACATAAAACCTGCATATGATGTATATGGAATGTTAGCATCATAAATTCATAACACAATGCAATCAAAAAGACCTCAAACTTTTGTTACTAATATTAAGTGTAAGGAAGTATTTTATATCATTCACAGCACTAAGCAATGAAAGAAACATCCAAGCTCTGTAAATTTATTTAAGCGTAAAGAATTATCCATATCATTCATATTAGTAAGCAAACAAAGCATTTAAGCTCTGTAAATAGTCTTAAGTAAAACAGGAATATGCTTCTCGAGAGGCAGAAAAAATCAGAAGAGAATATTATCCTTACTTAAACATTTTTAGGGTTTTGACATTGATAAATGATAAACGTATAAAGCAGGTACAGAAACAGACACAAGACAAAATTATAAACCTGCATTGCTCCAACAACAAGGTTTAACAATGGAATAATAAAATGAGTCCAAATAGTTTGTGGCCTATTTCTAATCATCTTCTGTGGCAATAATGAAGAGAAGCTGCAACTTACATTTGCTCGAAATAGGTAGCACGTGTTCATTTTACTGCCTCCTCATATAATGATCATAACAGAAACCCAAATTTTCAAATAAAGCTAATTCACTTATTCACAGATTCCAAACTCCAGATCTACCATCTTCTATTGTCAATATGAAATCCATCTGTTACGAACACCATTCGTAAGAGAGATTTATTTATTTAACAAAATTCATTTCATTGATCATACAACAGCCAAAAAAAAACCCAGTTTACAAGCAACATCATCACCAGTCTCTACTATACCATGGATAATCAAGCTAGCGCAACAAAAGATAATCAAATTTGCTGATTACAGTCTCTACATGCCAGTAATTCCAATCCTGGTTCTATTCTTATCTATTTTCACACACACCTCACAATACCGTGCTCTCTTCTCCAACTCTGATTCAATCAGCAATTTACAAGAAATCACATCACACAACTGCCATTACTGAACAACATCCACAAAACAATTGTACTACCAAACCAATCAATCAAACAGACAAACAGCAATTAAATTCTTGCTTCTCATTCTTTGTATTTAGATCTTGCTCACCAATTAAAAAACTGTTTTTTTTTCAAATCAAGAGTTCAAATACCATTAACGAGAAGTTAAAACAACCCAATCATCCCAATAGATCAAGAAAACAATAATTCCAAGAAAGATTTGAATGTTTTCGTCACGAATCAATTGTGACAAACCCACATAAAATTTTCATAACAAATTAAAGTTACAGACGGATAAAGAGAGAACTTACAATGACAGGAGATGAGATCAGCAAACTACTTGAACTGGATAAAATAAGCAGTTTCGTGTTCAGGTTCTTTCCCCCCAAATCAATCAAAGAAACATGAGGAAGCGAGGACTGGGTTCGGAGAGAGGGTGGGAAATGACTCAAAGACCCTTGGATTTAGCGTCGTCGAGTTACGGCTTTTGGAGGATTTGTTTGTACTTTCGGCAAGTAAGTTGTCTGTAACTGACTGACACCTTCTTGTTAACTTCAAGGAGCTGTCACGACTCGTGAGTCAACGTTTTAGATTTTTAAGTTGCAGTGCAGAAAAGAGAGCGATTGGCCTGCGTCACTTTACTTTCACTGCCTTGATTTTTATATTTTATTTTTGGCTAATTCTTGCTCTTGGCAATAATAATAATAAATATCTGGGTTTAAATAATTAGATTAGACTGTTTCTACCACAATTAGGCTGTGTCCACGTCACTAAAATATTGCTTTACATACGATGGTGCCACATAAGAGTCTGATTTGCTTGAGGCCAGATTTTATTTTCAGGCACGATATTAAAAATAAAAAGAGTCGACACGTAACAACTTGTCCCTGCGATGGCCAATAATGGGCTGACATATGTGCATAAGTTATAGCAATCAAATTGAAAGATTTTATTTATTTTCTTTTATACTCTTTACATTCTATAAAATATAGTCGATGTTACAATCTAGTAGTATACACCGAGAAGTTTGAACACGTACACTTATAATTCAAATAAAAAATCTATCAAGTGCAGCTCCAAAATATACTCCCATTAAAATTGGACTAATGAATCATGTTGAGAGTGTCACTTGGGTTTTAGTTCGGTAGTGGTGAACCATTATTCTCAAAGTTTAAAAAAAATTATGATGATAGTAATTCGGGTCTCTATAGGCTCAACCTCTCTCCATTAAGTAAAAAATTACATGGAGTTAATTTGTAAATATTTCTCCTTTGCGAAATACAAGTGAAGTAAAGATAATCCTCGTCTATGAGAGTCATAAGTATAAGCATATACTTCATATAATTAATATAATAATTTAGGTATCAAGTTACATATCTGATTGAAATATTAGTTCATAGAATTAATGTAATAATGTAAGTCTCAAGTTATATATCTGATTGTAAATATCAGTGTAATGTATGTTCTAATAGTAATTATAAATATTTTTATAATACAGTAATCTAATGTGTAATCAGTGTAATATCTATTTTAATAACAGTTGTAAATATCTGTATAATATTATAATTTAATGTGTAATCAGTATTAAAAAAAAATGAATCATGTTGGGAGTTGGGACAATATTGGACTGGGGTACCGCATGAACGAACCCACTTTTGTTGGATCAGGCTCACAAAACATGACCCATTCGCCATCTCAGCCGACAAATATCGTCGACCTGGCCCGTTTGGCTTACCCCGCTATTACCGGAGCTTCCATCAAGAGTCCAAATTCATTGACCTTTTTAACTAGCAAGCAGCAAGTAGTAGCAATAGGGCAACGTTACAGTGGAATCAAGTTGCATTTTATGGTACCAAGTTTGGACCAGAAAATTGCCGTGTGCTTATTGAGATTAAGAACGTTCAGCCAATAAAATATGCTTCATAATAACAAAGAGTGACAGGTGGGTACCCACTTGAACCCCTATCAATTAGTTAGGAAACCGATTGTTTAACATAATATGCACATTAAATACCCTTTGAATTTGTGACATTTTAAATGTATAAACGCAAAGCCGACATGTTACCCCATTAATCTAAGATTTGTTCAATTGATGAGTTTTGCTTCTTTAATACGTTGCATATGAGAAAATGACACTCTACACATATGTCAAGATGTCCATTCAAATTCTTAACGTTTTAAAAATAGATAGATAAACTCTCTTGTATTATGTATTTTTCATTTATGTGTGGACATTAAACACCATTAAATTGTATGTTCTAAGATCTATGCGATGATCTATCGATTTCGTAGAATGAGAAATAAAAGAGTCATATGCACAACATTATCATAATTATCTAAATTAGATGAGTTTATGTGTCCATTTCTAAAAATATTTGGGTGTAAGTGTCATTTTCCCTTAACGTACAATCATGTCACTTTCAATTATAAAAGTTTGGAAAACTTTGTTGATGGTAACGTGGAGAGATACGCAGGAGGTGCTCATGTTTCAAAGAGAAATGATGTGTTGTACAATAGCAAGAAGAGGCCCAAATCTCTGTTACGTTTGTGTTTCTACAGCCTGAAAGCTTGCCTCAGATTGCCGAAACCAAATTCCAACCAAAGAAAAAAAAGCAACTCACTGTAGCTAAATTGGACCACAGCAAGAAAGACATGGACAGGTCTTTAATATGTTAACTTAGCTAGCGATCCGAGACTGGCATTTGATTTCCGCCACTGAGACTTCTAATCAAATGTACATTCAATGCCTTGGCCCCTCTTCAGCAGACTGCATTTCTAGTCCTCTATTCAATTATGGAAATTGTTACTCTTCAAGTTACACATAAATTCATCATAATTGATGCCCCTTGTCCTGTAAAGTCATGGCCTCTCAACATTTTCTGATTTTTTTTTTAAGAATAAAGGGCGATTCCTGATCCTGGTCAACAAATTTAATATTCCACCAAATGCTCGGCTTTTTCTTTTATCCTATCTGAAGACTTTCATGCTCATCAATTGTCTTAGGACTAATGGGCATTCAAGTAATTCTAAATTTATATGTTCGATTGTAATTTTGGTTCTATCTTCTTGATTCCCTTATAAACTGGTCTTGTGCTGAAACCTACCAAGCTGATCCCGTTTTCTCTGCTTCAGTCTTCTTCTCCTTTCTTCATTTTTGAAACATGAGGATCCATAATTCATTGCTTCCATTTATGATTTCCTTAATTATATTATCCATGATTCATCTTTCTTATTGTCGACAACTCAGTCATGCTAGTCCTGCTACATATCAAGAATCAGAACAACAAAGCAAAAGCAAGTCTTCTCTTCAATTCAAACAAAGATTTGTGGCTGTTTCTCGACTTGTAGAGCTTGAAGGCAGGAAGGTGAAGCCAGAGTATGATGTATCCCATCAAGTTGTGCCTTGTGGACCAAACCCACTTCACAACTAATTGTGCTGGTTCACATACATGTACAATCTTTCTGGGAAACAAATAATTATTTTTTTTTAGCATGAAGAAACAAGCACACTAGGTTTCTTGGAAAGAAAGAAGGAAATCAAAGGAAATCTTTAAAACTTTTTTCCTTATTTTCCTTGATTCTTTCTGAGAAACCGGATGATTGTTTAGATTGTGTAGTAAAGAATCATGCTGTGTAGTTTTCCAAGTGACAGGTGTAAAGCAACCGCAATAATTCATGTAAGATTATTGAATTTGCCGAATGAAGTTTGCATTTATGAATGTATGCTAGTAAAATTTAGCAGATTTTCTGCTGTAAAAGTCTTATGAGAGCTAATTTGTGATTTACATTTGTGTTTTTGTGTTGAATATGATTTGTATGATGTGTAAGAGGCTGGTGAATCGGCCGACTGTTGGTTGAAGAACTAAGGAAAAGGGCAATCAGTAAACGCTACTTTCTCAATAACAACAAACCCTCATTAAGCAAACATAAAGCAGTCAAAACAACTTAAAAAGCATAATCATGAAGATTAATTGTCTTACAATTTCCCAACAATTAACACATAGCATGAGAAATGCCCCTGGCTGCAATTAGGTAAGCATAGGATAGGATCTGTGACTCTGACTACAGAGAAGTTGTAATTTGATTGAAGCAATTAAGCATCCCTAGAGAGGGTTCGTCATATGAACTAGGCTAATATCATTTGGCTGAGTTTATTCGTTACTTAAGGCCAACTTCCTGAATCATCTTCATGATCATGCTACTAGAGATTCCGAGCAGCTCCCTGAGCTTAATGAATCCAAATCCAGATAAATTGTGGTGAAGTGAACTGATGAAGAAGAGAGGAGTTTTTATTTTTAATTGCATTAGTACACGTTTCCAGCTAAAAGATAACATCACCGAGCAGGCTGCGTTAAGTCAATGCCTAGGTACGGCCAAAGTAAAAATGATATAAAATTGGAACTAGGTCAAATCTCAAATACAAACAAAAACCAGGAGTTGATTCCATTATTTAATAAAAAATGGGCGTCATTTCATTGTTAATCTTATTGCACAGCCTGCAAGCTGACAGCATTTTGATTACACACTGATGCATCAATGATAAGAAACAGAAGTAGACTGATAATCTTCTTCTTATTTTAATAATCTTCACCTGTTTTATTCTCTATGATTGCACAATCAATGCCCTTAGGAAGCAGTACAACACATTGTGTTTGTTAGATAAAGCAGGAGAAATGCATTTTCAAATCCTCAAACTTCTGCTGAATCTAAAAATTCCATCGTGCTAAAAGATAGGTCATTTGTTAGTGAAAAAAAAAAAAAAACAATCAGACTCTCAAGATTTATCTTGAGGTATAAGTAAACCTCCAATATTTTAAAAATAAGCACACGTACTTTCTTTATATTTGGGTCGTTGCGTTTAATATTGCGCATGCGGTTCCTTCATTCTTCTTTTGATAAAATCAATCTCACAATTGTTTAGAACTTGAAAAATAAAGTATGAAGATATAAAGATGTTCCCAAATAAATGAAAAACATTAACAAGAGAGGGTTTATGTGTCTACATTTGCAACAATAGTCTATCCACATATTGGATAGCTTTTTTACATTCATTTAAGAATAGTCTATCCACATTCGTGTGGATTCGCTATTACATTCACGTAAAAATAGTCTACCCACATATAGTAAAAAAGCTTTTTTTAAAAAGTTATATGTGTCTCCTAATTTCATTTTTTTTCCTTCTAACCTTTCTTAATTTTGTAAATAAAGTGAACAGAACTGACTTGGTTGTTAATATGAAAATTTAAAACTCAATTTTGACCAATCACAAAATTAGGGGAGGTTAGTAGAGGAAAAAAAAAAATTAGGGCAAGGGCGTTTTGGTTGACCTATTTCCATTATCAATTGTCAACCGTCCAAGTGGCTTCATTAATCAAAACCCTTTACCCTTATTGAGTTTCTATTTAAAAAATAAATATGCAGAAGTAGGCAGCATGCATAGTACTATGTACTTTGAGTTTGGTTAGGCAAATTATTAAGCGACCATACTGCAGGAAATTCAATGGTTCAAAAATACATTTTTAAACAAAGATACAAATGGCTTAAATTTTGAAAGTCATTTTATATAAAACTTCGTTAAGAGTTAAGAGAAGTTATATGAGCAAGAAAGCGACTTTCTGAAAAGTCAACGTTGGGCTCTTCAGAGATACATAAGATGTGCTTGCAAGATAGTTCTATCATCTTTATTTTTTTTTTCCCCTCTCTCTCTTTATCAGAAGTCAAGATTTGATAGTATAAATAAATGAAAGTCCAACTCAAATTCTGCTCACCACAAGCATTAGCTTGTTTCCCATTTGCACCAAGTCCGATTTTCTTTGGATCTTTTTCAGCCATTTCCATGATGAGAATCCAAAACTCTCCCCATCTATCCCTAACTTTGATTATTCTTCTGCTAGCATTATTAATCCAGATGGCCACTTGCCGACATGTAAACCATGTGACAGCTGCAGAGACAGGACAAGGATCAAGAACCAAGTATACTTCAATGTTTTTGGAAAGCATCTCTGCAATCGTCAGCTCTATGGAGTCACACGACAACAAAATCCACCATATGCACACGGTGTCACGCAGACTTGTCCCCGGCGGACCAAACCCTCTTCATAATTGACTGTACGCACAAATCTGCATTATCCATTTCATTCGAAGGCACAGCCACAGAGATACACATAGATTTGTTTCTTCTTTGGTTTTTCAGACTGATTATAGTTTTTTTTTTTAAGTTATAAAGAGAATTATTTGCATATGTATATGGTTTGGTTTCTGTGATTTATACATTCCAAATATTATCTTGTAGAGTGATTTTCAGATATATAATCAAATATTCTTTCACTCCACTAAATCCTCGAGCTTGTATAAAGAGGTTGTTTCTGTAGCTTATTTTTGAAAAGGGTTAGTAAACTGGATCTCTTCTCTTGGCAGGGGGGGTTTAGGAGGTATTTTTGAGCGCATGTTGATCATTTCATGGCGCGTCTTAATTTTTTTTTTTTTTCCAACATTCTTTCATGATGGGTACTTTTAAAAAAATAAAATAAATAGGTGTCAAAATTTGATTAGATGGGTACATGAATGACGGGATCATGTGCCCGTTCAAAATAAGACTTTTTTTTTCAAACAGGATTGGCTATTGGGGTCAAATGAGGATAACCTCCAAACAATCAATATTGAGAACTAGTCCTAGTTAATTAATGTGGACGCTTAACCGTTTGAGGATGATAAAAGCAACAGATGAGCCATCAGTGAGGGCCACGTTGCTTGGCATGAATTTGGTTTTTCAGATAAGTTCTTGCATATTAGCTTGCGGAAGAGATAAGATTAAAGACCAAGAACATGTCTCTTGATCGAATACGTACAGGTGTTCAGAGAAGTCAACTTTTGGCTGTCTACAAGTACATAAGATGAGCTTGCAAGAAAGTATTATCAATTTTTCTAGAGAGTTCAAGACAGATAAATTCAAGATAGATAACATATATATTCTCTAAGAAGGATATATATCTCATTTTAAAAAAAGTAGTAATGTCACTTAGAAGGAAAAAAAAAAGTCTTTAATGTATTATTTTTTTTAATATTCTAACAACACACTCATATTTTTTTATTAATACTATTAAGTCATATAATATAATAAAATTAATATTCAATTTACTACTAAACTATGTGGTTTAATAGTGTTCAATTAACTATAGAAATATATGATTTAATAACATGTCTGTATAAAAAATAAAATTAAGATGCCCGCACTTGAGTATAAACACACACATGCACACACACGTGCGCACACATAGAGTTTCTCAGGTTCAGATGCCTAAATGTGGATTTCGTGTGGATTTGTTATTACACCATATAATGTTATAGTGTTCTTGCCCAATTATTTATAATAGCGAATACACAAAAAATCTGCATTTAGCCATCCTAACTTGAGAATTTATACATATAATTTTTTTTATAATGAGGAAATTATTATTTTAACAAAGTGAAGATGCTATTAATCCAAAACACACACACAAACTTTAATACACTAATAGACAAAAAAATATAATTTCTAACGTATTGAAATATGTGTTTTTGTTATAGTTTAGTGGCATCGAAGTAAGGATATATATATACACGTGAATGCGCTCATTTATTATTATTATTATTATTATTATTATTATTATTATTATTATTTATATGGATGTGTTATTAAGGTTTTGTTTGAGATTGAAGTGTTGTAACTTTTAACTAACAATTGTTGTGAAAAAAGTTGTAATTATGAAATAAAAATTATTAATATATATTAAATATAAATTTTAATTAATAATTTATCCAAATTATTAAAGATATGACAAATTTTCTATTATATAAATAAAAAATCATATTAATATAGCTTCCAAACTATAATAGTTAGTATTTATCACACACTGTAGCATTATATCTTTTAAGATATAGTTGCTCAACTTCAATCCTAAACGCACTCTAAATCATATGGTTTTATACTTAATTGAATACTAATTCTATTAAACTAAGGGTGGACAAAAAAGTCTGGATTAATTGGCCCAAACTTACGGACTTTAGACCTAGTCCGCATCGACTATGGACATAGGCTAATTTTTTTAAAGTTTACTGTAAATGGGCCTGGTTAAGGATATGTAAGCATTATTTGTGGTTTACTATCTTTTATTATTAGTATTTTGTGTATTAGATTGTTAGTTTATAAGGTATTGGATAATTATTTTTAATTTAAATATATATATATTTTAACTTTGTTAAAATTTTAATGGAAGCCTAAGCTTGGCCCAACCATGTTTGGACGGACTTTTAGAGAGCCTAATTCTATTAACAATAACATACCCCGACTCAAGTCCATAATTTATCATCTCTAATAAAATTATATGATTTAATAATACATTTCCTCTATTAAATATTTAAAAAAAAAAAGTATTGGCATGAGAGATGGAGTCAAAGTCAATAAATTGAATCACGCTCAATCGTATCTCACTGCAGTGACTTTGTTCCCTTTGTCACAGACTGCCAAATCACGCAAAAAAACAAGTCCCACTGGTTTCATTGTTCAAGCCTTGAAGAAAAGGATGAATTCTAGTGATAAAAAAAGAAGAAGGATGCCGATTGAAAAGGATTTCTGACTCAAAAAAAAAAAAAGTCAAGAAACAGGACAAGGCTTCAACAATGTTTTCAGTTTTTACAAGGCTTCGCTGTTAAGTTTCTTCTACGTCAATTTGTCACTTTGGCTCCATTTTTTTTTTTTTTTAAAGAACGTTAGCAGGAATAATGTATTTTATTCGACAAGAAATTTTTTGAACACGAAAAAGCTTCAATTGAGCTGTTACGCCGACTAAAAGTTCGATTGTTAAGACTCAAATTGGGCCTCCGCAGGCCCATCAAATGAAAAGAAATGTAACGTACGCCGCATTGACATCGAAGAAAGAACGGAAGAAGCCAAAGAATCGGAGCCTTTTAGAAAATGCATTTTCCATCGCAGAGTCGAGTTGTTGTCTTCTCCAAGTACAGTACACTGAATCAACGACCACGTGGTCGTCTATGATTGGCATAAGTTACAATAATAGACTGCACTCATATTACGTGTGCGACAGTGGCATCCATTATCTAAAAGGGCGAAAGAATACCAAGCTAACACACACACACACACACACGCACGCACAACACACTCACTCACTTTTTGTTCAAGAAGATATATAATTTTTAAGGACAAAACTACGTTACAGATTCTGTAAGGTACAGACTGCAGCATCAGCCGTTGGATGTGGTTGGATGTGGAGTGAGAAACTAAACAAAAGAAAATCGGATGGTGGGATGACGGGAGATGTTTGTTACAGAATCTGTAACATAGACAGGTCCAATTTTTAAATACCCGTTTTATGCTTTCTTGTCATAATTTCTTTAATTTAATATATTTATTTATTTGGAGAGATGAAAATTTAACTGAAGATATAGGAAATGTTCATTTCCAGACTCTTTATTTCTTATAATGGTGATTTAGGACAAATGAGTTATTATCTCCAATGTACACTGCGTCTTTATTTTAGGAGGAAAATGAGCTAATTGATAAGGCAATACAAAGCACTCGGTCACCATCGCACATACTGGGAAAGGAAAAAAAGATTGCTGAGGAGAAGATTAAACATTGGAAAAAGAGAGAGAGAGAGATATATATATATATAAAATACTGCTAACAAGAAGTAAATTAATAAGAGCGAGTGGGCGGGGGGGGGGGGTCACGTTTCGATGGCATCAACAGCAACACGGGAAATTTGGGAACACGTGGTAACTGTAAGAATCCCCACTTACAAGTCTTGTTTTGTCCGAACAGTAAACTCCATCTCCAAAATAGGCAAATAGCCTTTGTCCTTGACTCGTCAGTCGTCACGTTAACACACACATACAGCCAGCTGAGCTAAGAAAGAAAAATAAAAGACCCGTTTTTTTTTTTTTTCCCCTCTTCTTTTGTTTATTCCTTTTGCGTCTTGTTCTCTCCGGAGAATCTGAGATTCCGGTAAATGGGTGACCGGGAAAACAGCGATGAGCTGCTGCCTGATGGCTGCAGAGTGGAGGTCCGAGTGAGAAAGAATGGTAAAAAAGACAAGGTAATTTGTTTAATTAACCGTTTCCTTTTATTTATTCTTTAATAATTTTTTTACTCTTCTTATTATTATTTTTCTTTTAGCTTCATGATTGTATGTAAAGATCTTTGCTTTCTCATTCATGGGTTGATCTTGATTTTACTGCTGGGGCTGCAATCTTTCAGGTTTTTTTTTTTTAATTTTCAAAAAATAATATATATATATATATATATATATATATGTTTGTGGTTGAGAAAGCGGTTATAGCTTTAGCAATTGAAGATCTTTATCATATGTTTCTGGTTTGTTTCTGTTTTACTGTTGGGATACTTGTTCTTAGATTGGACTTTTCATTTGGGAGTAAAAGAGTTATCTTTGTGCTTTAAGAAGCAGTTTCTTCTTGAATTTGGAGCAACATTTTAATATAAGTTTGACAGCTAGGGTAGAACGTTTGTTGGTATAGTGACTTATGTTTACCTATAGGAAGAATTGTGGGTTGCATGTAAGTTTTAGCTTGTTTGTAAATTTTTCCGGAAAGATTTGATTTTCTTGAATATACTGAGAATTGAAATGGTGGAGATAAATACTGCGTGCATGGTGTCTGGATAGATAAATAACGAATTGGGAAAGAATTCTGTTTCATTGTTTCTACACTGCATGTTAGTTTATTCATGTGGCTGTAATACGGAGGGTACAAAATAATTCTGTATCAAGCAGGCAGTAATGGAAGGAAGGTTTTTAATTGATATTTTAAATAAGAATAAATTCGAGAAGGTTGTTATGACTGTAAGTATTTGAAAACGTCTTCATACATATTTTTAATGTTTCTTTTGTGTCACTAAATCATCAAAAGTACTGACAACGGAGTTTTTTTTTTTTTTTTTTGAAATTTGATTATGTAGATGTAGAAACTTTTGTTTACGTATAGGCAGAATTATGATTTGCATGTAATATTTAGCTCGTTTGTAAATTTTGAGGAAAAGGGTTAGTTTTCTTAAAAATTTACCAAGAATTGAAATGGTGGAGATTTAATATTGTGTTTCTTGTGTGAGATAGGTAATGAAGAAGGGAACAAATCTGTTGCATGTTGTATGAATTGCATGTTAAATTTATAATACTGAGATTATTAATAATTTGAGGATACATGTGAAGTTGTTTAAAAAGTTCATCGGCATTCTCATGTAGCAAGCAAGCAAGCCATGACAGAAGCAAGGATATTGTTAATTAAAAAAAAAAAAAATAAGGATACATTCAGGAATGTTTGGCAAAGCCTTTTGTGAGAGGAAGTATTTGAAAAAGCCTTCAAATTTATTTTAAATGTTTCTTTCACATCATTATTCTTTCTGGTTGTCTCAAATTAAAAGCCATATTTCAAACCAAGAGACTAACATATTTTTTTGTAGTTTTTAGGCAACCTAAAGTAGGTTAGTTGATTATATCATCATTCTCTGTGAGTGAGTAGCAATGTTTAAAGGCATCCTTTTTTGAGCTTTGGCTAAGTCATCCTCTTCAGATAACTTCCTCGACTGCACTTGCAAAAGCTTCCTTACTTTTTATTCTTTACCCCTTATGGTATTGTTATTTATTGGTACATATTCTTTGCAGCTTTATCCATATCTATGTGCAATTCCACAATCTTCTACCTATTCTGACGTTCTTCACTTGTTACTTTTTTTTAACATTGTGGTCTTTAAATTTATTAATAATCCTTATTGTGGGTTCATTAACAATTGAAAGTTATAACGGAAGAAACTGATTAATAAAGATTTATAGAGAATGGCTGACGGAATCTTTGGTGGTGCTCTTTTCTGCTTTCTTTGGTGATAAATTAGTATGTTTAAGATTGTTGGGTTCATTGCAGTGCAATTTGTTCCCTTGACTTATTTCAATTCCAAGGTAGGAGGTTTTCACTATCTCAATATTAAATCTGAAGAGACGTAGCGAGCAATCAGGGAAAAATAGTCTGTTGTCTCTTGCTTGACACAGGCTACTCAGTATGCTTTTATTTGTTATGTGATTTTGTTTTTATCTTGCTTTTTTGTTTTCTAAGAGGAAAGTTGAATGTAGATCATAATTGAGAAGGACACACCCGACGGGTTACCTCCAGGCTGGACTAAAGAAATTAAAGTGACAAAGACAGGACGTAAAGTCCGAAGAGATCCGGTATTCAATTATCACTTCCTTTTTTTTGGTGTATTTTGGTAGTTTTAGCACTATCTTTTTCTTGCTGTTGTTCATTTCTTTGACTTTATCATGAGATTCTAGTTTTTGCTTGGCTAATTTTAGAGTTTATTAGTTGCTCAGAAAAGTTTTCATTATTTTGCTTTCTCAGTGGACGGCTGGTCCACTCCCTGTAACGATTCTTCATCATTAATACAATTTATAGTTTCTTTTTTTAAAAAAAAAAAATTGTTCTGACTGTTTAAATAAGGTACATTTCTAATAAAAATTTTTCTGCAGTATTACATTGATCCTGCTAGTGGTTATATATTCCGATCTATGAAGGATGCAGTTCGATATGTTGAAACTGGTGAGATAGGAAGGTTGGCATACAAACCTAAGGATGATGGCAACCAGGATGAGGAGGACCTGGAAGATGATAAAGACAATGTAAGCCTGCTCATTATTGGGCTCTCGGAGTCTATATCTTTGTTTCATCAAGCAATTAAATGAGCTAGAGTATCTATCTTTGGATTTCAAATACACTCTCTATTTCTTGTTATTAATTGTTAAATCTATTCTGCAGATTTTTAGTAAGTAAAACAGTTCCCTATTGCGATCAAACATTACCAACAACAAAGTTTTTCCTTAGAATGATTAAGTAACCAGCTGTCTGTTATATTTTATCATGAAAAAATGCCAAAATCCGTTGCAACCCCTAATACACAATGGACGTATAGGAGCACCAAAAACTAGAGGAAATGACAAATTATTTTAAAATGAAATTACATGAAAGAATTATTTAAAGAAGATACTGGAAGCCATCTGAACAATCTCGGAAATCACTATTTTGAGCTTTCTAAAGAAATCTCCAGTCCCTGAAATTCCCTTTATTACTTCTTATTTAGATACAATATACACCGCAGTTAGTGGATGTGCTCTGTGTGATCTTTTCTTGTTCGCACCTACCAATAACTTGCTAGCAGAAAGCTCAGCAACATTTTGTGGCATCAACTGAAACACAACCTGAAAATAGAGGATATTAAATACTGAAGCTCCCATGTCACTGAACATTGCAAAAGCAAGTAGTATACAATCCACCTTTTTGTTGAAAAAAAGGACTTACTTGAGATACTTTAATAATGCCATTGATTCTGCAAGACTACATCAATTTGTAAACATTCATTTTTTTAGGTTTGGTGGTGGCATATTAAACTGTGATAGAGTGACATGTTTATTATGAGATATTTCACTGCTGGTGGCCTGTATGTTTATCCGTACTCAAATCATTACATTCTTGACAACAGTTTTTGATATTTTCAACCTCCAAAGTTGCCATATATACAGGACAAGAAAGTACTTTTAGTAACTTGCTTTGTCTAAATTATACATTCTTGCAGCATTTATGGTATTCAATTTTTGATTATTTTCCTTCTTTCCATGCAATGCCAGGTGGAACTGTTGTCTGCATTAAAATTCTCAGTTACCTATTTTTATTTTTATTAATTTTATTCTTCTTGTCTTTTCTCAGTCGCCGACAGCTACCAAGAAACAGAAATTAGAAGTCACTGGGACAGAAACAGATATTACAAGCCAGAGTACAAAGTTGAGTGAGGTAGCGAAGGATGAAGATGCACTTGATTCCGCGGGTACGAGAGAATGCATATCCCACTCTGAACATACTTCTGGTCGGGGTAAAGTCCTAAATATCCATCTCAGCTTGACACATTGTTTTAATGTCCACTAACAAGGAGACTCTTCAATTGCCATGCAATCATTTAGGGAACTTGTAGCAAGCAAACAAGATACGCCATTTGATCTTTTGTTATTTACAGTATGTGCTGATATTGGAGGATGTATTCTTGGTTTCCTTGGGTTCTCTGGAATGTCCGTTACTAATTGAAATCTTGCATTTAATATAAATTTAATGCATATTGCAGTTGAGGCTGGAACCGAGCTGAGGGGTTCAAACCTTTCAGAAGCCAAGGATTCTGACAAAATGGATTACAGGAAAGATTCTGATAAAAACGTGCTTTCAACTCCTGTAGTGGGAGTCCTCCCACAGGGGCAGTCATTAGATGTTGGGGAGATGATGGATGAAACTATGAATACCACACTTGGAAAGAGTAGATCCAGGAAGAAGAAAGTGTTTGACTTGCCTCGTCGAGCTTCAAAACGACTTGCTGGGCTTGCACTTGATCCAACACCAGAACTAAAAACTAGTAATCGAGCGCGTCGTAAACAGTCAGATAAGATAGAAGCCAGTAGTACAGTTGAGGGTTTTTGCTCTGGCAGTCAGGTACATCTGGCATCACAGCAGCCAGATCAGCTTGAGGCCAAGCCTGAAGCAAACTGCGCCTTTGACACTTCTAAAAGCACAGAAGTTTCCTCGGTGTCAAGTGAGGCCAAACATCCTTCTGGGGATCTGAATGGCTCTTCAGGAACAATTGAAACGGGATGTAAGAGTGACCAGACGCAAGGATGTGCTGTCGATTTGACTATGAAGCATCCAGACAATATTGAAACTGACATCGAGGCTGATATGAATCCGAGTCCCCTTATTGACCTGCCTTTTGGGGATTTATTGTCAGACCCTTGTATTGCATTTGCAATTAAAACTCTTACTGGAGAAACTTTTGAGACTTCCTGTGACAAAGAAGTGTCGCTTGAATCAAATACTGGCAAATCTGAGGGCTTTGCATTTTTGGAAGGGCAAGCTGGAAAGAAAAGGGAGAATGAAGGCGAGAAAAAACAGGAGAGCCTAGCTACTTCAGAAGAACAAGCAGCAAATGTTGAAAGCAAACTTAAAACTGATGAGAAGCTGGAAAATCCCCTCGATTTGCCTTTTGCAGATATCTGGAGAGACCCATGTATTGAGTTTGCCATAAAAACTCTTACTGGTGCAATCCCAGTGGGTAATGATTGGGATGTCCAGGATTACTTCCAGCAGCAAATTAACTCATCACAAACACAACCGAAAAACAACTTCTGCCAAACTGAGTTCTTGTGCCAGCAATTTGACTCCCTGGAGAAGCCCGTGTCAAGAGAACAACCTCGGACAGGTAACTTAAGCATCCAAAATCCAGGTGGATCGGGTTTTCGCCAACAAAGTGAAAAGAGGTGCAATGAATGCCATTGAAGGGCAATTTGCATGAACTAACTTCCAATTGTATAGTCAGAAAGCTTTGTAGAACAGTGCTTTAGAACTTTTTTGCATCGCCCGTTACTGTTGTCTCACCGTTGTCGGCTGTCGCCGCGCATCAGAAATTTTCATTGGGATACTGATGTTTAGTAACATTAGCTTCTTTTAGCCGGTAAACTCTCTAGTTAGCTTGACAGTCCAAATGTAATAAAAAAAAAAACCTTTTCAGAGTTTGGTAGTGCTAGTGTTTAGTTGAAGACTTGGAACCTTATTCAAAAACTTTCCTGGAATTCCCTTCTTTTATTCTATTTTCTGTTTCTTCGTTGTTTGTCTAACCTACGATGTTGATCAAAGATAATGTTGTTGATCAGTGTTCAGTATTTCCGTTTTGGAATCCAGCACACAAGGGGAAATTTGGATTTTCATTATTCAATGCTTTAAAAAGCATTCTATTTTTAACCCCCTTAATGGCTAAAATGAACATTTTGAATACAAGTATCTTTGAGTTATCTGTCAAGTACTCATGTTACAAGTATTTATATTTGAAACACTTATTTTTTGATAATAAAGTAAAAAAAAAAAAAAAAAGAAGAAGAAGAAGAAGAAGAAGTGGTGGGATTGTTTTTGTAATAAGGTAGGATTTTTAGAAATTGAAAGAATTTTTTTTAAAAAAATAATGAAGGCCCTCCTCAGCAAGAGATTAAACGACATCGTTCATCTCAAAGGCGCCAGGACCCAACTGCTTGCCGCCAAAATTCCCAAATCAATGTTCTTCTCTTCTCTCCCACTAGGCCAAGGTTAAATTTTCATTTTAGCCTAATACTGCAATCTAGCTTAGAAAAATCAAGGCGAAAGAAAAAAAATAAAATAGAGAGAGAGAGAGAAAAATGCAGATTCGAATCAAGTGTAGCTGCGGTGTGGAGTCTTGCAGAGAATGGGCAATCATAGAATTACAAGGCGTCGTCGAAGTTCAACCCTCTTTTCAAGATCGCCTCCAGAACCTCGTCATCGGTCAACTTTGCCGGCCTTCATCTCAGGTTTTAAGATCTTAACAATAAGATTTGCGTTTGCTTTCTCTACTTATCTCATCATCTGGAGCAGAATAATTGGAAGCATGCTCCTGATTCTGGGTTGTACTGTTTTGCTTTTTTTCAGGAGAGCTATACTTTCACAGTTGGGTACCATGAACTGACGGGGTCAAAAGTGCCCTTGAAGAAGCCATTGCTGGTGCTGAAGAAAGTGAAATGTATGGATGTCGATCAGAGCTGTGAGGGTAGTTCAGCAGGGTCGGATTTGGAAGTTGCTGGGGTTATTCGACACCGGATTCTGTTCAACACCAGACCACAAGCCCTAATATCCAGTACCAGCAAGCTTCTTCTTCCCCTTTCTTAAATATGATTTAACTTTTAATTGTGCATTGCTAGTTTCTTGACTCTTGACTCATATGTGCTTATTTAGGTTTGTTGCTGATTTACATTTTTTGGTTTCTTGAGGGAATATTTTACGATGCAGCAAGCCTCCACTCTTTGTTTAATATCTCTTAACAATTACAGTTTATAGAAACATGCATCTAAGTAGATTAATATTCTAAGACTGCTGAAGTTCGAAAAAAAAAACTTCATCTTTTAAGCTGCATTCTTTACTCGTGGGGAAGTATAATGTTATAAAACTTACTCTTGTTTATTTTTGTACAATACCATCTTCATTGGATTACATTGTGCGTCTTCCTTGCCCAAAAGAGAAATCAATTTACTTGACGTTCCTTAGTTAAAGCACTGATTTAACTTTACAGCTCTGCAACAGAATTAATTTAGTACGTAACAGAATATCAATTGAAGCCTCCTTTCTCACCCTTTTGTTTTTGTTGTTTTGTTCCAGAACCATAACCTGTTGTGAAGAGAAGAGCTAATCCGCAGCTTCTCAGTAGTCGTCAAGTAGAATGGAATCCATTTGCACCAGTGGGTTTGAGTTGAAGCAAGTGCTTTTAATTTTCAGTATAAGCTAAATGTGTCAATCTGCCAAGCCAGGCTTATAGACTATAAAAGACTATTCATGTCACAAGAACATAAACCTTGTGTATATTTCTGTCATCATTGAACATTTTGACAATTTAAGGCTTTAAGATTCTAATACAAAGAGGCGATACAGGTGATCTCTTCACATGGGTTTTGCCCATGGAATTAGAATCAAAACTTTCAAGAATTAAAGACTATTTGAATCCCACAACAATTAAAACAAGAAGAAAGCACCGATTGGTAGAATCAACCTCTAATCATGACAAATTTTAATGTCAATCCTGATTTATTTACAGAAGCTACAAAAGGCAGAGGACATCAGCTGTGATTTAATATAATGTTCCTACTAAACTAAACCAGTACTTGCACCAGCACGAGCTCTCAACATTTCAGTTCTCTTGCTCCTCTCCATTACCTCGACCAACCACTCTACACTTTCTTTTATTCCAAATCTGCAACCAAATTTCAAATGCGATCACTTCTTCTGTTTAGGTGCACATTTCGGTGCCCAAAAGATTGTTGATATGGAATAAGGAAAATTTGACTACAATCCCAACTCTATACAATTATATATGCAAGATCAGATTGCATATTTTACTAGCTTTTTGTCTTCCTGTGAACCATCTAACTTACCCATCATAACCTGAAACTGCTTCAAACATGCAAACCCGTTCATCCAACTTCTTAAGGTCTAGATATCGTGCTAGTTCATCAGCTGATACAGCATCAGGAAGATCCTGGCATAGAAACAACTCACAAAATGACTACTGATATTGGAAAATTCAACAAAGAAGATATAACAAAATAAATTACCTGTTTGTTTGCTAGTATCAAAAGTGGCGCTCCTTGCAAATCCTCATGCCGAAGAACCTTTTCTGGTATGAAAAAATTTAAAATATGAGTACATTGAGATATTGCAAATTCCAACCTTCCTCACAAGAGACTGAGAATGACAAACTATTCAAAAGTTCCATATAACTTGCCTAGAGCAGTTTTTGAATCTTCAAAACGTGAAGGGCAAGCAGCATCAATTACAAATACCACAGCATGCGCCTCTTCATAATATTTCTCCCAAATTGAACGAAGGCCAGGCTGAAAAAAATCATCAATGACCAGGACTTCACGTTTGCAGTGGATAATATATAGTCCACAAAAGTCACACATCAAGAATGTAGCTAATTTTGTCTATCAAACAAGACAAGCATAAGCAGTTTACCTCCCATGGAGCAAGAAAACATCCTTTTCAGAACCTAAATTTTCAGCTCCTCTTTCCCATTTTGTTTTTAAAAATATGAAAATTGACAGCTAAAGAGGCCTGAAGACTAAAATCAGCTGAATAAAGCTGGATGCCATAAAAGTCAAAATTTAAAAGCCTGAGGAAACCTGAAGCTAGTGTTTCCAGAAATGTAATATCAAGAAAACCGTTAGTTCTAGCATGAATCATTTTAATAGGTGGAAAACCACAGGGCTAAAATATAATTGACCGGTACAAAACAACTGTTATTAATTATTATAGATTTTACTTGAGACTACTTGTAGAAGCGAAAATGTTTTCTACTATTTCTTAGCCATCTCCAGAATATTAAGTAACATTGTCAGTGTGAACTTGATTATTTATACCAATAATGAAAAGCAAGAAATTGCTACATAACTGAAAACAACAAATAATAAGCAAGCAACTCTTAAAGCTGTTAGAATCAATAAAAATCAAGATCTACCACATATCTGCTAATCATAACCACAACCATGTTATTATTATCGCATGAGGAAGCAGCACCTCCGACTTATTTAAGTTTAACTGAAAAAAATAATAATAATAATTAAAATATTGATGGTTTCGCTCACATGCCTGGCCACCCAGATCCCAGAAGACCAGCTTTGAATTTGAAACTTCAATACGACCAATATTCAGTCCCACAGTAGGAACAATTCGATCAGGTGGGAGGCCTTCCACATTTGAGTAGACAGACTTCAACTTCTCCAACAAAGTCTACAAATTAAAAGATAATATCATGAATTCAACAGATACATTCAACATAGATAAAGCCAAGATAAATGATTAATATTGAAGGAGTTTTGAAGAAGCAAAATGTAACAACCATAATTAAGAGAAGTCGACAAAGCATATTACCGTTTTCCCAGCCTTGTCAATTCCAAGAATGAGCACATGAAACTCAGTCTTAGTAAATATATACTTCCAAAGTCCATAAAACAGCGAGAACATCTCTAACTTCTTTAATGTTAATTTGTATTTATTCCCGCTAACCTTCAACCGTGAGAAGAAAAGGGCTTCATAATACCAAAGTCTCACTCATGCACACTGCTTGAAAAAAAAAAAATTATTAAGGTCCAATTATTAAAAAAAATGATTAATCAAGACTGGTCAACATCACCCAAAAAAAAAAAAAAGAGCCAAATCAAGGTATTGAAGTTGAATTCATGTAGCTAAATCTTTGTTTACTCTTAATCACATATTAGTGTAGAAATATGATTATCTCACATCCAGAAATTATTAAGGTCCAATTATTTCGAACATCCAATCTAAAATACAATTGACATGCAACAAACACTCTGTGGCCAGTTTAAATTCATAGCAAACACTTATGCCAGGAAAACTAGAAAAAAATCTCATGCACTAAACTTGTAAGACCTCAATTATACATGCATAGAAAAAGTGATAGGAAATCTAGCTACTGAACAACTGATCAAACTGACGGCCCCAGATAGTGTGGAGGAAAGCCAATTCCAACTATTTCAACATTGAGGCTTAGCAGAGGACCTGAAGTGTTTGATAAAAATCCACTTTTACTTGGAAGCTAATAATATATCAACCACTCTTATTTACCAACTACAGCATCTATTCTACAACAGCAGTGGATTAAAAGCCACAAAACCTCAATCCCAAACATACTCTTTGTCGGGTTGACTTGCTTTTAAACTACATCTCTAATTGTAACTGTAACTGCATTCAGGGAAAGACAACTTATGCAATTTTTTCTTCAAGCTTCTTTTTCTGCCAATAAAACTACATCCAAAAGAATACAACAGTTGGATCTTAGTTTTAACAAGAAGTGAAAATTCAACAATAGATTTTGTCGTTAACATGATACTTCTTATTATCTTAGAGCATATGATCTTAGAGCCAAACCAATGAAACAGCCCAATTTAATTGAATCGAATTATACATTCCATATTCTTGGAATGTCTAAAAAATCAAATAGGGGCAAAAGAATAAACAAATTGGATCTAATCACCAAATATTACAACTACAAATAAATAATGTGTTAAAAAATGAGATCCCATCCACGTACTAAGGAAAACAAACCGACCCACAATCATATATGATTTAAAAATGGAAATTGAACATAAACCCAGTAATTTTCCAGCAATGGAAGTAATATTGCCAAAGATAAAGAGAAAAATCGAGATCAAGGAAAAAGGATCACAACATTACATGTTACATATTCATGTATAATAAAGCTGGAGCCTGGAGATATTAATTCAAATAGACAAATTTTATTCTAAAATAGATCAAAAGCGCGTACTTTTGAGAGATTGAAGAAGAGAGCTCTCGGCAATCCCACCTATTGGCTCTGCATATGAGAGCTTATTTTAGGTATCGAAGTTTATATATATATATATATATATATATTTTTTTTTTTAAATTAGTTTATTCTTTTATTTACTTATTTTGATACGATACTCCTCTCATTAAAAATCACGCCACAAGAATAAACTCCATGTGATGTGGCATGTAGCAGAAGTTTACACCCAATTTTTTTCAAAGAAAAAATAATTTGAATAAAATATACATTTTTGTTTTAATAATTTTAACTCATTTCATATTAAAAAATTAACTTTTTTTTTAATTATATGATCCTAGAAAGCTTTTTTATTGAAGTAATTACATTATAATCGTTAAAACTAGGACAAACAATTAATAAATTTTTACAGTGAAATTATTAAAAAAAAAGTTCTTACTTAACTTTATAAAAAAGAAAATTATCTATTAGAATAAACTATATTTAGATTATCTCTATTTAATGAGTTACCCTAATTAATTTTAATTGAGATTAAGGTGCTATAATTTTTTATTTATTGAAAAATAATTTTGATTAAAGATATGTAATTTTTAAAATAATTGTTGTTAGTGTTCTGTATAAATTTTTAGTTGTAAATAAAAAAATTAATTAAATATTTGATAAATTTTATTTTTAAAACTACTGTAAGTTTTATAATTAATCGTATGTGTTTGATAAGTTTTATTATTAAATTACTGTAAGAATATAAATGACTAAATTGAATATAATATTAAATAAAATTTATTTATATATTTATAAACATATATATATATATATATAATATTTTTATTGTGTATATATAATAATTAATAACTAAAATAAATATTTTATATATTAATTTATTTTTTATTCTGTTACCTCAATATAATTAATAATAATAATAATCTCTTTAATAATTTTATTTATAAATTAATAAGAATAATTTCAAACTTTTATAACATATATCAAGATTTCTACGAAATTACTCTTTTCTTATTTTTTTAAAAACTTACAGCGATTTTACTAAAAAATAATTTTTTAAATTTTTTCTAAATACTAATTTTTAATTTTTAAATTTTTTTTCTAAACTTCTCAAACGCAATCTCAAAACGGCAAATTTATCCAGGAACGTGCAGAGTGGTTAAAAGGACGAAATAAGTCAAATGAACGGAAATTTGCGGTCATTCCACTGCAGATGGATATACGATAGCCCACCCTTGCTGTCTAATTTAATTAAACTGCCATAACATATTGTTTCGACCGACAAGGGCATTATTGGAAATAAAAAATAGGTCAATAGTACCGGATAATAGAAAACCAGGAGCACACGCGGAATAAAAACTTCCCGAAGGACGTTTTACTGGTAATAGTTTCTCCCATTCAAATCATTATTATCTTTCTTTCCTTTTTTTTTTTTTTTCTTTCCTTTCTTTTTCTAAATTTCATTTTCCTTTAACAAATTTTATTTTCCTGCATTTCTCGGTTGACAAACAGACTCGTAAGGATCCGTTTTTATCTGATATTTCTCCTATTTTGTAAGATACATGCAGTTTATTTCAGAATTTAATGATCCGTGACTTGAATTAGTTTGATTAGTTTCATATATGTGTCGATTCATGAGCTATAGATTACTGTGCGTGATTCTTGCTATATAAATATATATATTATCCTAGCTTCAAATTTAGGTTTTAACAAGTATTTTATGGATAAAATTTATTTTTAATTACTATTTTTCCTTGATTTTGGTAAGTTTCTTTATTATGATCTCATTAAATAGTGGATTCGTCTTCTTAGTGCATTTAATTATTTTTTTTAAAATTCATACAAGCTTTAGATTTAGAGGTTGAAGTTTCATATACTAATTCAGGTATCAAGAGTATCGAGATGCAATTTGAACAAATGAAGGCTGAAAAGTTATGTTGACATCTTATGTATAGTCGTTTCGTATTCCGTTGTTAAAGCTTTATGTAGTAGCTATAACTCCAATTCGCCGGAAAATATATGAATTTTTTCTTTTTCTTGTTGCCTCTCTATTTTTACCTTTTACTCAAGTTACCATTAGTATGTAATTTGTCTTCATTTTTCATCACATGCTGACATTACACCATTATGACTTTTAAATGTGCTTGCTCAGTTCATTTTTTCTCTTGTCTTGTATAATGTTAATCGACTTAAACCGTTTCTTTTGGGTGTTAGAAAGGGCATTTTACCCTTCAATATTGTTGGTTGAGAAATCGATGGCAGCAATGCATATTTAGAATTTCAGAGAGAGTCTTATTCATCATTCTCATCTTGTAGAAAGAGCATTTAACCTGTCAATATTGTTGGCTGAGAAACTGATTGCAGCTATGCATATTTAGTCATCTTGTCCCCTGGCCTACAAGAACAGTGATATTAATGGATATGTAGAATTTGTTAGTCTATTGTTTTATATCTCTTCTACCAGATAGCACTAGTACTTTTTACTTAGCATCAAAATTTTAACAAGTTCTTTCGTTTGTTGTTTCCTTGATATCAGGTCGATTGAGTGATTGCCTGGCTTGCTCTCTGTGTTGAAGAAGATAACTTGTCTTGCGAAATGAAGTAATTTATGCAAATTTTTTAACATAACATTTTCCTTTCTTTTAAATTTTGTGGTTTAGGATGATTGCGAACTATTTTTGTTAGTATTGTACAATTTGAAGAGAATGACTGTAGTTAATGCATTATGTTGGGTTCCTTGATGACCATTATCATACATTAGCTGCAATGCCTGTACTTCACATCATGTCTTTTAGTAAAGTAGTTATATATGCAATCTGGTCAAAGTTGTGAAGATTTGATATCATAACGATGTCTTGAGGGAAATTGTGCAAATTGGGAATTACATGGTTGGCTTAGTTTAGGTATTTTTAGTATATTTAGTGCCTGTTTGGTATGGCTTATTTAAGAGGTATAAGTACTTATTTAATTGCATAAGTACTTTTTAAAATTTTTTATGGTGTTTGGTTATTTTTTTAGTAGAGTTTTTTTAGCTTAAATAATTTAATTTACCTCTACTAGGAAAAGCCCAAAATTTGAGCTTTTAGGAGTAGAGATTAGAGAGCTTTTCTAAAAAATATATAATATAAAAAATATCACACATTTTAATGGTTCAAAAGTACTTTTTTTATTGACAACCAAACACCCAATGACTTTTTGTCCAAAAGCTCTATTAGTATAAGCTCTACTGTTATAAACTCTACTATTATAAGCTCTATTTAATAAGTTGTACCAAACGGAGCCTTAATGTAAAGAGAACCTTGCTTGCTTAGTGCGTGCTTGGTATAGCTTATCTAATTGTCACAAATACTTATTTAATTCCATAAGCTCTTATCAAAATTTTTATTATTGTTTGACTGTCTTTTAGTAGAGCTTTTAAAGATTAAATAAGTTATTTTGCCTCTACTAGCAAAAGCTGAAATTTTGAGCTTTTGGGAGTAGAGATTGAAAAGTTTTTTTTAAATATTAAAATATCTGAAATATCATTTACATATTTGACAATCTTATTTCATTATTTTCATAACACAAATTTAAAAAACTTGCCTATTGAAGTAATTTTATAATTTGTAATAAAAGCTCTCATTGATAACCAAACAACTAAAAGTTTTTGGGTAAAATCTCTACTTGTAAAGGCTCTACTAACAAAAGCTCTACTTAAATAAACTCTATTTGGAAAGTTATAACAAATGGAACCTTACGCAATTGGAATTTTTTAGTATTACAGAAAAATTAATGTTGTAATTACTTAAGGCCTTTAGAATATCTTATACCGTTTTATATATATATATTCCTTTTCGAGGTAAGACCACCGTTTCTATTGTTTCAGATGAATACTTTGCAAACCCCTGCCTGTCCTTTAATCTCATTACTTTTGAACATTGGCATTATACTGTTCTGTTTTTAAAATTTGACATCTCACACGGACAAATTCAAAAGTTGTGAAATTCTTGCATTCAAATTAGATTTTGCTAAGTGCAAAAAGGTTTTAATAGCTGTCAGTAAACGATGGTAATTTTGTTTTCTGTTGTTTTTATTCTTTCTTCCTCTCACCACAAGGTTTCCCACTGTTTGCTTGTGTAAGATATTATTTTGGTTAACCATCGTATCAGACTATGCAAAATCAAATGTCTGAAGTTTATTGGATTAACAGGGGGCGTGTGAGGTGGGATGAAGATAATCTTGGGGAAATTGAAGCAAATAAACCTGTAAGGCAGAAAATTACTGAACCCAAGACACCGTATCACCCAATGATTGATGATGATGGTATGTTGATCTCAATTTTGTTTTCACTTCTGCAGAAGCCATACAAACGATGTGTATTTTTAGATATTTTATCGTAGTTAGTGGATGCCTATATGCTAAATGCTTATTGACTAGGATGGAAATTGGAATTGTGGAGTTGTTACTTCTAAGTTGGGCTAAAACTATTGTTACCATTATTTGGTGCTGGGTAATTTTTGGGGTGTTTGATAAAGATAAAGGGATATTACATTGTCAGCCCTCCTTTTGAGCTGTTTAGCAATGAAGAGGTATATTCCTGACCAGTGCCATTTGATATTTTTTAACAATAACAGACTATACGTCTCCTAGACGAGGTAGCTTTGATCAGTGTGTTGACTCCATTGCTGATGGTATGGATGCTGAAGAGTTGAGGACAGCTTTGAATGATGTGGCTTCTTCAAGTGGGAAAACTACAGGGAAATCTGGCTGGACATCTTCTGAGGACGAAGCAGATCCCATGGAGGAAGAAGATGAAGGTTTTCCATTTTAGTTTTTCCTATTTAAATTTAGTTTTTTTCTTCAGCATATTGAACATTTTTGTAATTGCTTTTGATGACTGTGTTGTGTGTGTGTGTCGAGAGAGAGAGAGAGTAATTTTACAATAAGGAACTCCTTTATGTTAATAAACGAAGGGACAAGCTAAAAAAGACATGCATTTTGAGATTAATCTTCTGAAATTACTTAAATGAAGATATAGATGGTATTGTTGCATTTGGCTTCTACACAGTATGTCACTAGTTTTAGTTTGGTTTTTTGAATTAATTTTATGTTGGGTAATGCCTTAATTATATTAGCCACTCTTGTTTGTGAGGTGTGGTTGACAGATCCTTTCTTTTGTTGTATCAGATTCGGAAATGGATAGGGGTTCTGTTTCTTTTAGAGAGCACAGAAAAGCACACTATGATGAGTTTCTGAGAGTGAAAGAACTCCTGCGTGAAGGCTCTGTACTTGAGGAAGAAGATGAAGATAATGGTAATGGGAAGGCAAATGATGGGATATGTGATTCATCTTCATCGTTAAGCGCTGGTGTGAAGTGTATAGACATCGAGAGAGACACCGCCACCCCCCAATCTGCACCTCCAGCCAATGGAGCATAATAACTTAACAATTCCAATTTAAGATGTGATGCTGACTATTTTGACATGGTGCTTACTGTAGTTTCTTTGTATGTGCACAAAACAAGTACGTGACTCCCATTCTGTGCTTCTTGTACTTTGCTTGGAAATGGTTTTTTTCATTTTCTCGTTCTGTTTTTTTTTTTTGACAATTCATCCGCCTCTGCGTGCATGTTCTTTACCAAACAAACAATGTTAACATCAAGGTTTTGGCTGCAATACCTGCCTTAGATCGCAGAGTTTCATGCTGGTGAGGGCTCAATTGTGGGGGGTGATCTTTATGATGTATTTTCTCATTTATAATGTTAATGATTGTTTGTTTCACCAAGAAAACGATCTACCACTGAGCTAACTATCCTCAGCTTCCCTAGTGTCGTGCTGATGTGGGCAAAATTGCATGGGATGGTCGTTTTTTTATGTAATTTGTCATTTATATCATAGCTGCTTGTTTCACCAGAGAGCCCTAGGAGCATAATTTTTGAAAGTCTGGATCATTTGTTGGGTTTGTTGTTGAATGGGTGGTATGCTTCGTTTTGTTCTGACGTTTCAGAAAAAACACAATTAAGTCAATAGTAACTCCACAACCATTTCACAGTGTCACACATCATCCACGCGTGGTGGATAGAGAGAGCCTTACGTCTCTATAAAATAAATTAAACCCTGAAAGCCAACCGGCCCAACACACAAGACAGAAAGAGTCTAGTGTCAATGGCCTCTGAAAACTCGTCTTCAATGTCGAGTCTAGCTTCTCAAATCTGTAACCAAATAGCCTCAATCTTCTCCAAACCCACAGCGCCACACCCACCACCGTTAGATATCATGGTAGCCGAGCTCACCAACACAGCAACCCAAAAGGGCAGCGTTTTCCTCTACGGAGTTGGCCGTGAGGGTCTCATGCTAAAAGCACTCTGCATGCGCTTAGCCCACCTGGGAATCTCAACCCACTTGGTTTTCGACATGACCACTCCCCCAATCTCCTCTAACGACCTCCTTATCGCCTCCGCTGGGCCCGGAGGATTCTCCACCGTGGATGCCATATGCTCGAGGGCACGATCGTATGGCGCCAGAGTGTTGCTGCTGACAGCTCAGCCAGAAAGCGGGTCCAGCGTGAAGCATGCTAGTGTTGTGGCTTATGTGCCCGGGCAGACCATGGCGGATGATGACGATGAACAAGGGAAAGAGAAATCTAGGCCGTTGATGCCGATGGGAAGTGTGTATGAAGGAGCCATGTTTGTGTTGTTTGAGATGGTGGTGTATAAGCTTGGTGAGGCCTTGGGACAGGCCCTGAAGCTGTTCGGTCTCGCCATACCAATCTTGAATGAAAAATGAATGTGTGGCAAAAAAATGTCTTATCCAACTTTAACAAATTATAGTTGTGTAGTAGTCTTGTCCTTTGTGTACACTTCTGTTGGTTTCTGAAACTCAAAAGACTCCGATGGTAATGTCTTTCCTCATTAATTAACGGGATTAAGAACGAATAATGGTTTGTTTTGGATTTACTAACCCTGTGAGGCCACTCTGCCTTTGGCGGGTGGTCAGGGCTGCTGCCCTCCAAACTTGAGGGCAGCAGTTTGAAACCCATAAAGGTATCGTGGGGTAATTAATTTCTTAAATATAATGAATAATTCGGTGGAATCAGTCTTTTAATTAGTCTTTGGTAAGAATATGGTAATAGTATGATTTGTAAATATAACATCACAGACGGTGAGAGATCGAGGAGGTTGGTTAGCTGATAATCTGCACCGGCCACCGGGCATCTGTACACATGAGGTTTTACAGAATACAAGGTGTGTCATCTTTGATTTGGGCTAACCCTCACTCTTTGATAGCTGCTGACGTTGCTTTTGCACCTGGTTTTGGTACTTCTTCAGGCACTATATCCTGACGCTTGTTGGGCGAAGAAGCCATGTAGGTGCTTATATTTGGGTTTTGTTTCATCATCTCTTCAGTCAAGTGCACGTAACGTTTTCTAATCCTTGATCTTTCACCTGCAAATGCATATAATAATTTTGGATCGGAATCCATTCATGATTTTAGCTTTTCACGAGAAAAGTGATATGAAAATTAATAAATGAAAATATAATAGTAGTTAAATCTGTATCTTGTACTTGTTTGTTTTATAGGCGCTGTCACTTGATTTTGAGGTGGACTTGTTGTCTGGTGAAGATCTTAACCTCATCTTTCATTATTCTCTTTATGTATTTCTCTTACTAAATTATTTTTATTCTTAATGTGGAGTATAATTTGAGTTGTATAAATTTTTATATGTATTTTATTGTGTTCCTCACAACAATATAAAATCATGAATGTTTATCAAATTTTTGTGGTCGCATGTTCAAAATTTTGGCATCAGCAGTACTATTACTAATAGAAATGGGGCACAAAATCAGTAAAAACTAGGGAAAATAATATTTTGTGCATAAAACAATTTGCAAGTATCATTTTACAACAATATTTTAGCAATGACATTTTTTCAATATGTGCACCTACTTTGCACAATTATTTAGGGTTATCAATTTAAGGGTTTGGAATAGGCTTTTTCAAGCCCATGCCCAAATCCATTAGAGTAAAAATGTAAGGGTTGGGCTTGGGTCGGGTCAATTGTGGTCCTGAGCTGGGCTTGGGCCAAACTTGAACTTGAGCTTTTGCTTATTTTTTCAAAATTTTTAAAATTGTTGTAAACTCGAAATGAGTTAATAATAATCAAATTGTTATAATCAACAATGAATTAAACAAAATAAATATTTTAAAAATAAAATAATAACTAAAGAAAATGAAGCAAATAAAATTTTATAGATTTAAATTTTTTGTACTGAATTCTCTAATTCACGGACTCTCTTAATTAATTAATACTTAAAATAGATTTTAGTATTATAATTTTAAATATTTTGATTCATTATTAATATATAAATTAGGGATTCAAACTTTCTGTTTTTATGTTTTAAATTTGAATTTATTATTCTAATTCATTTTTTTTTAAATATAGGGTTTGGGCCTGGCCCAAATTTTTTTTCTAGACTCTTGTCCTGACCCTTATGCGAGAGGATTGAACCAAAGCCGGTAAGAATGAACAGGACCGACCCGAACTTTTTTATCATCTCTACAATTATTCTTCTTCCTAAAAGTTACAGTTACACGCCCAAAATAGTGGAAATGTCATTACTCTAAAAGTTCGTAAGACTTTAGATGATCTAAAGAACATCTTAATTCATAATTGTAACCTACATTAACAAGTCCTACAACGTTTACGCTTTTACTAATTATCAATTTTTGTAACATCTCGTCACTCCTTAACATCAATCAAGTTCAACGGAAAAAAGACGTACCACCCGCAAGATAATTACTTCTTTTTTATGAAAGTTTCGACATCCCCAAAGAGATAATAAAAGAATTTGGATACAATGCTTACTTACTTCTTGGTGTTATTCAAGAAAGTTTAAACAACCCAAACCACCGAGCAAACCATATCATTTCGTTCATTTTCTATATATATATATATATATATATATCAATTTGTAAAGACTACAACAGAATCCTGAACCCGGCCACCAATTATTGTATTTGAATGAGCTGATCTTAAACTTGTAATCCTCGAACCAAAACGCATTTTATTCCTATTTTAGAGTGTTTTGAGTAATCAATTCACCTGCCAAGAGGAAGAGGGCAGGGGCGGAGCAAGGGGAAAAAATTTACAGGGACCAAATTTAAAATTTTAATTTTTATGTTATTGTATATGTAAAATTCTAATTCTACAGGGATCAATATAAATATTTTACACTAATTTTTCACTTTTTTTAAAAAAAATTAATATTTTTTAAAATTCTGCAATGGCACCCTCTAAGTTTATACTAGCTCCGCCCCGCAAGAGGGGCTGGAATGAAGGAAAGTCGGGCTAACAAAGTGCAAAATCGACATCCGGCTTTCAGATCAAAATTTGCATGCATTGGTCCTTTTTATTTATTTATTTCGACCTTTTATGATTATAGCCACTAGAAAGATTACATCTGTAACATTCCCCCAGCAATGGATAAGGATAAGAAGGTCATTACGAAACGCCAACAGAGGAAAAATTAAAAAAAAAAAATCAAAAACCACCGGCATCTCACATCCGGAATCTGGATAGCGGTCAGCATCTCATCACTCAGGATCAAACCCCCTCAAGATTTTTTCTAAAAAAAAATATTTTTACTTTTCCTTTTTTCGGTTATTTTGTTTTTTAATATAATATAATAAATGAATATACCACAAAAATATCTTCCAGTTCTCGATTGGTGCCGGAGATATTTTCACTTTCTTTTCTCCAGAAATCTACCCGCGCGCGTACGTTTAAATTTTCCTACTCGCTTTAAGGCTACGCGAATAGTTCTTTCAGATTATAAAAGTGCATATGGGGGCCACCGCTTGCTTGCCACTCCCATGTGTCACTTGCACTGTCGTACCAAATTATCAATATTGAGAATTACAAAAATTTATTAAAATTTTAAGTAAAAAGATAAGTTAAAATAGCCCATCATTATTAAATATACTTTTTTTTTAATTTTTCCTGCATAATTTCATTTGATAATATCCAATATTACAAATAAAGAGTCGGTTTCTATTGATGTACGTATTAAAATACGAAAAACAATTAATTGCATTCAATACTTAAATTTTTTAAAAAATTTTATAATGTAAAGTGATAATTTTGAATCTTTTAAAGGTCTAGTTCAACTCTCAATAATATATTAAATCTAAATTCATTCGCTGTTATGGAACTTACAAAGTGGAATAACTATTAATAAAATTCCAATTGCAGGACAGCATTTATAAATGTCAAAAATACAGAACTTTACATTATATAATGAGTATCTTTTTTTTTTTTCTTTATTCTCGGTAAAATATTATTTAAAATTAAATAATAATAAAAAAATGAATGAAGCGAGTATGATTCAAACTCTCTCCTCTCAAGTACTTTGGCAGAACTTAAAGAAAGAGAAGTCATTCTAAAAAATAAAATAAAATAAAAAGAAAGAAAGATAAGCCAAGTTGCCAACCACGAACTCTGGGGGAAACCTCTGTGTATATAAAGTCCTCGATCGAGATCATCAATTCAATAAAGATCAAGCTATTTTATTTGCTTCAAAAGCACTTCCAAACAAAAAGTAAAAGCAGTTTTCAGGCGAATAACCAGACCAGAACCCAAACAAGGTGGTAATATCCCCCCCCCCCCCCTGCGAAAGAATATTAATATTGATATTAATGGACACAGCAAGCAGAAGCAGCGGCTTTTCGGGTCCGTGGACGAACGAGAAGCACTTGCACTACTTGAACGCAATGGAGGCCGCGTTTGTTCATACAATGCTTGACAACAAGCGTCGTCTTCCCCGTCTCGACCGCTACTTGCCCGATACCTCTGACTCAACCCTAGATTTGAATACTCACCCAACCAAAAAGCAAGCCACCACCTCGCGCTCTTCAGGTATCATAATATATTATATTGATTTCATTCGTCACCTGTTGTTGCATATTCAAATTAATGGGTGCAATTCAATATTCCCATGAAGTCTTTACGCTCTCTCGAGTCTTGGCCATTTTTTTTTTTTTTTGATAGAATTCAACTGCTTTTATTAATCTTTAATCACGTTTTAACATGGTATCAGACCCAGGATTACGGTTTTTCTATTTATTTTACCCCTCAAAAATTAAAATTAGGGCTTCATTTGTTTAGTTGTTTAGATTTCGGATCGTTCATGCTTGAATTACGTGTTATGTCGAGGAGAAAAAAAAATTAATATATAGTACCCAACACCTCTAATGTCATACCGTTTTAAGTGAATGATTTTGTTATCGATGGGTTGCGAATTTATTTCGTTTAATGTCATTAATTTAGTGAAAGTGTGGTTTTCCTTGCATTGTTTTAGACCTTTAATTTACATAAACATTCTTTTGGTCAAATACCTACCTGAACACTGAAATCAACTTAACCTGAACCAGTAAGTAAACCTGCCGCCAAACAGGACCTACCGAACGTGAAAAAATCACGAATATGCCTCAAGATATTTGTGTGCCGTGTAACCCTTTTTTTATTGTTCTTTTTTGTGTCTTCTTTCGCTTTATTATCATCTTTTTAACTCTTTTTTTATTTTATTATTTAGTCATTTTATATTATTATTATTATTATTATTACATTATTCTCATTTTAGATTTTTGGTTATGGGCAGCTGGTAATAAAACTGGAATGGACAGCAGAGCTGACAAGAGATTGACTCGAAGAAGACGCTCAAATCGGCCCTACACTTCATCAGAAGATCAGGTTTGATACACAAATATCATAAATTTAATTTTGCCGTAAAATACACAATTACTATGGAATGCATTCTTGGGTGAGGATCAAAGGCATTAAGGCAAATGTGGTGGTCGCCCTTTACAAACTTGATTTTTACCCTCTGATCTTGATCATGTCGAGCAAATTAAACCATTCATTTTCGTCCCGACTTTTTTAATTTAGAGTTGATATCTCCCTTAATACATGGAATAAATTTCAAGTTTTTGTTCAATAAATTTTTAAAGTGTGCTAAAAATATATGCATCTAAACCCTCAGTAGAATTTAAATATATGTGTGTATTGTAAAAATAAAAAAAAACATTAAGAAAAATTTATCTTCTCTTTTTATAAAGAAATTAAGAGATATTTACCTTCTCCCTACCCATTCATTCTCTTTTTATAAAAAATTTAAGAGATATTTATCTTTTTTTTACTCATTCATTCTCTCACTATTATTTTCTTCACTATTCATTCATTCATTCTTAAGAGATATTTATCTTCTCTCTACCCACTCATTCTCTCTCTATTATTTTCTTCATTATTTCTCTCAGCTTTCTCTCAGTTTTCTCTCTCTATTCATTTTCTTTACTACTTCTCCCGATTTAGCTTTCTCTCTATTTAGCATTTGAAACAAGTACAATTATTTCCCCGGCAAAATCTATCGTACTAGGGGTCCAAAAATGATACTATCACAAATTTTTTTAAAAAAAATTTACGAGTTTCTTGTTATAAACTCAATTACTTTCTCATCATTTTTTTTAAAATTTTTGGGTTATAATGTATGTGATAATTAAAACAGTTCATTAAAACGTTTTGAAGGGGGGGGGGGGTGGCGTAACATTAAATTCGTTGCATGGTAAAGATGACTTTTTTAATTTTTTTTTAAATTTAATTTTATCATTTTCTACTTTTGTTGACTCTGGATATATTTATGAAAACACTGAAGACTTATATATATACAGGTGGTCCCGCAGATTGAAAAGTAGAAGAAGAGGTTATAAAGACGAAAGTGACCCTCCTCTGCTGCATCCACCTGCCGAATGAGATGAAGATTCTTCTTGTATTAGGGTTTTGTAATCATGTAATAAATTTATTATCATTCTTTTTGTTTTCCCTTTTTTTTTTTTTCTTTCTTTTAAGTTTTGTGTAGTTGATCTGGTAATGCGGTGTAGTACGTATTTGGCAGTGAAATTTGGTAATTAATTATCCTGACTATGTACTCAAAAGTTGATATCCATTAAATGATTTAGAGCTTGTTTGTTTTTTAATATTAGAAGTTTTTAAGTTTATTTTTTATCAGATATTTTAAGAGTTTTAGTTGTTTTTTTTTTATAATTTAAATTATGTCTGATTATAAGGCATTTACCTTTTAAATCTCTAAATGAAAAAAAAAATTAAAATTATTCTCATTACAAATTTACAAAACCAAAATCATCAGTTCTTACGCTTACATTTTGTCAATTTACGTATGGGTTGAAGACAAATACTCTTATTAGCAGGTTGTTGCCGTTTGCCTTATATCATGGCAGAATAGCTATAATTCCTTTCACATTTTTTTATCTTTTAAACAATTTAACAATCATAATAAAATTTATAATTTATTTATTTTTTGTATTTGGAGCAATGGTTATCATTTTTACATTATTTTTAAGATAAACGATTAATTGATTTCATTTTTGCTTATATGATCAAGCAAAATATAGGTAATATACATGTACAGGCAAATAATATTATTAACATTATATATATATATATATATATGTTTAACTAATGTACATATGTTATATAAATGTTGAATAAATTGTTAGGAGAATAATATTTTCCAATTCAATTCCCTCCTTACCAATAAAACTGGTTGATACCCACGAACATAAATATTTTGGATATATACTTTGTAATTGTTTTTTTCAACTATAATTTCTAATTATTTAACTAACGAAATCTATAACAATTATATGTCCTACCTACAAAACACCAAATTTTAGATATTTTTTATTCATAAAATAAATAACTTAACATTTATATTTAGACGTTTAAAAAAAGAAATATATATATATATATATAATTAAGATATTTATATATAAACCTATTCAGACTTCAACAAATGTCATAAATAAATAATACCTTTAGACAAGGCCTTGCGTGAGCATGCATGTGTACGCATGTAAATGACATAAAGCAGTTGCTTTGTGTAATTAGGTGGCATCCCATGTGATTATGATAAAAACACAATTCTTGATTTATAGCCTATATGAACATGCTTTTGCCAGCTGCCTGCTTATTCGCTCATTGAAGATATTTTACAAGTTCTGTATATTAAAAGATCGCAAAGGTGGGATGGCGAAAAGAGTATGGTTTTGGAATATTGCAGATAAAGATGGATGGAAATCATATTTCAGTCTTGATCTCTTTGCCAAACCTTATCTTTTAGACTTTAATGATAGGAGCTGACAGCTTAATATATCTTACCATACAAATTGTGCTGACCCAATTGCCCCTTTTAATATCTCCTAGATTGTAGCATTGCATCCGACTACTGCATATGCAAATATTGTCGGGGTAAGTGGGCAGAATGGGGAGAAAATAAAATTAAGGATATTTGTAAATCGTGTAAAATACTAAGTGATTTAATTTAAATATCAGCAATATGAAGTGACGGATCATGTGGTCAAAAGCTATTGATTCCTAATGAGATTTTGAGAAATGGTTGATTCATACAAGGAGAATATTTCTCTCGCATTATTACTGTTAATGGTAAAAAAAGAAAAAAAAACATGGATAAATTCTGTAGCAATGTAAAGTTTCATGTATTTTTTTTTCTACCGTTCATCAAAATGAATTGCAGTCATATACGCAGACGCATAAGTTTAATAATGGTAGATATTTATGAAGATATTATTCGATGAAAACTCTTTACTAAAATCCCATTAATGTGTGGGGGCACCAAACTGAATGGATAGCTCCCCCATAATTAAGGATCCTTCATTTTTTTTTTTATATATTTTAACTCATATATAGTTTTATATGTGTATAATTTATACGTAGGTGCATGGTGATTATTCGACAAGCTTAGATGCCATTACTTGGGGCGCCATTTTCAAGCTTATATTTACTTAAGTATTAACACATTATATGTTTATTTGAGATGATTTTACAATCTTATTCAAATCTTTTTAACACGAATTATAAATTCAAGAGAGTGAAACGAGTTGTTTATTCTAATTAGATTCATGTGACAACTCTACAAATTTGTTTGGGGCAGTTGTACTGTCACAAGCGCAGCTGCACCCCATGTTTTTTTTTTTTTGGGGAATATCCCCTAGAATAAAGCACCACAATCCAGCTGCTCTAAACGCTCTCTAAATATAATTAAAATTTAACTTTTGTCATTCATGATGTATTTGATCGACAATCATTTTTATCATTTATGGTGTCTATATTTTAATTTGTATAATATTCGCATGAGAAATGAAAATATTTTGGTTGTGAGATATTGGGAAAAGTATATTAAGGTACGCAGGATAGGATATGATTGAATGGGATGTGATGAAATTAAATTATATTTAGTATTATCTCATGTTTGGTGATTGAACTATTGGATTATAATAATGTTGTCTTGTGTTTATTGTAACACAGGCTTGGACAAAGTTTTATATAAATTCTAACAATATTAAAATATAAAATAAACAAATATTAAATTTCATTACAAAGTTATAAATAATATTTTCAAAATATTAAATTTATATATGTAAATTTGAAATTATGAAAAATTACTTATACATTATCACATATATAAAGCTGATGTAATATTTGGAAAATATTATCTCAATTATTTATTTAATGTGAAAACAAATAAATTGTATGATATTTATTCTATTACTTAAATTTAAAATTGTAAAGAATGAATAATAACTTAAATTAATAGATTATGGGGGAACTACCTTTGAAAAAAAATTAAGATTAACTATTTTTTAGGGCTTCTAACGTAACCTTTTTATTTTGTGTTGTTAACATAAGATTAAAATTTAGTCTAAAAAGTTTATCATAGGGGTCCCTTCATGGCACATGATAATTTGGTAAGTTCAAGCTGTATTATTCCTAATTTACTTATTCACGAAAACACTATATTGGGATTAAATTTTAGTAAAATAAGCTTATTCCGCCACCTTTGGCCCCATTTAGGAAGCTCTAATTATTTAGATTTTGTATATGAAGCAAGATACAATTCCTTTTTTATTACAGTGGTAAAAAAAAAAAAACATAAAACCAATAGATTTCCTTTAAGAGAAGGGAAGCATCATTTTTCTAAGCTTTTGTATTTAAGAAATTGATTTAATTTATGTGATTAGAAGATTCTTTTTATTTTTTGATATTTTGAAAGAATTATACGTTTGATAATAAATAAATTAAGATTTAAGATAGGACAAAATGATTAAGAAGAAGATAAAAACATTTTTAGAAATTTAAAAAATACAATTTAATTGGCGCTCATTATATGAAATTATTGAAACTTATCATTTTTATTATTTACAGAGGATAATAGGGATTACCGAAGAAAATGTCAAATAAATTTTTTAAAAGTTTAAATTTATTATAATTTAGTTGGGACTCATTATGTAAAAGTTTTGAAACTCATAGTTTTTATTATTTATAGAAACAGTAGCGACTGCTAAAAGAAATTGCCACGGGGACAACAAAGTTCTGTCCCGGCAATCAATGCAGCCAATTAGATCAATTCTTCAGAATATATTTGTATCTATCTGGATTGCGTTTACAAGAGTTTCAAAATGGTCAAATTTGCTTTTTAATAATCATATGTATTTTTATTTTTATTTTTTGGTTGAGATACGTTATTAAGGTACTATAAAGCTAGCATGATTCTGTATCTGTGGAAAAAATTTCATAGCTACTGAGTAAACTGATCGTAGTTTACGTAGGAAGCAATCAACAGAGTGGATTAATCATTAGAACATGCTGCAGATTAAAAAAGTTTTCCGATCTGTGATTGTTTCTGTGTTTTGAATGAATGGAGTAGTCCCTTAAGCTGAACTCAATTGTCAATCCCAATCCTAACGTGGCGATTCAATACGAAACGATTCTCAATGCATCTCTAGATATGGTATTTGAACCCTTTTCTTTTTTTTTTTTTTTCAAATAAGGGAAATTATTATTCTTATACCATATAGATATTCTGTTATTAAAAATATTACAATATTTTGAGAATGTATCAATCGTCAACTAAAATGTTATTTGTCGTTTAAATAAGATAACGCTAGAGGAGTAATTTAGTTTTTTCATATGATACAAACAGTGACGGACCTAGAAACTAAAATGAGGGGATGCTTAGTTCAAAAATTTTTTATTTAACTTAGATTTTTTTAATGTTCACTTGAATATATTTTAAGTCTTATAAACTTAAATTTTATTACTTTTTTTTAAATTCTAAATAATAATAGTAAAACATTATTTTTTAAAATGCGTGAAAATATCATTTTTCAAAGTAGTTTCCACAAAATATTTTAAAAAATAAAATAATGTGGCTAATGGGATTTGAACCAAGGTTTTGAAACCATTAAATAACACTCTTTTTTTTTTACTGATTAAGCATCATGTTACTGTATTACACAGAGATATATACAACTGTTATAACAACATGTCATTACACTGATATTTACAATCAGATATATGCATGGAACTTATATTATTACATTTTTATTTTAAGAAGTACATGTCCATGCAAATAACCCTTACGGAGGATGGATGTCTTTACTCCACTCGCATTTCGCAAGGGCGAAAGATGTTATAAGAAGTCTCCATACAATTGTGTTTAACTGAGGGAAGTTGAGTTCGTGGGGATTCGAACCATTGCCCTCATAGTCATGCTTAACTTTGAGGGCAATGGTTCACCACTGGGTTACAAGCCCAAGTGGCCATTAAATAACACTCTTACTATTGAACTACAAGTATTTTAATATATGAAAAATATGTTTAAAATTTTTTATCTAATTTTTTCAGAAGGGGCTTGTGGTACATTTAAAAGAAAACCTAATGGCCTAAGGGGGGGCTAATTGGGTCCGCCCATGGATACAAGTAATAATAAAAGAATTTATAAGTGATACTTTTCAATGATAAAATCGTCAATTCGCTATAATTCCGTTAAGTTTCAAATGGTAGCTAACTGTTTGATGGTCAGCATATAACTTTTGTTAATTGAGGATAGACGATTGATACACTTCAAAGTGTAGTACTTTTGATAACAAGACATCTATATGGTATACGAATAATAATATCCTTTTAAATAATAATAATTCAGATTCTCCTACCTTACATGTAAATAAAATAGAGATTGCCTAATTCAAAACATGCTTTGATGATAAAACTTCTATAAAAGAAAGATGAGTTTCGTATGGAGGATCGAACTCGATAATTTATTTAAAGATCAATGAGTTTGGGCCGGTCCTTGAATCCACAATCAGCCGAGAGGACCCAGAAACAAATCCAAAAATTCCAAAGCCATTTTCACGCAAATAAATACAAATAATAACATTAAAACGATATACGAAACGAAAAACATTTCTAAAACCACCTGCAACAGCTTCTCACTCGATCAATCAAAAATTCAAAACGAACGAACGAACGAACAAATATGCTGTTCACAATGTTTGAAACATACAGGAATTTAATCCTACAAGCGACACTCTCAATATCACTCACTTTGCTCCTCACATATCTGAAAATACCAATCATTTTCTTACAAGGCCTTCACACTTACATCCAGCCTGAGAATCTCGGCTACAACAACAACAACGGCAATCAAAATGGTCTCAGAGCTGCAATTCGCAGACCCTCGAGCTCTGGCCTTGATGGGTATCAGTCTTTGTCCTCCAAAACAAACGCTGAGCTCCAAAAGAGGATTAAACCCAAAGAAAAATTTGAGTTTGATGAAAGTAAAGCTCAGATCTTTAGGCTGAAACTTGATGAGTCTCATCTTCGATCACGGGTGTACTTCAATGGGTATTTTAATTCGTTTGTTTACTCCTTTGTGGCCTTTTCTTGTTTGCTGCTTTACGCGTATTTGGATCGAGATGAAGAAAATGGGAATTTTGCTAATGGGGTTTTAGTTGTTGTCGTTTTCGGATTTGTTAGTTTATGCAAAGTGTTTACTTTGTTAGTTAAGACATCGTTTGAGAAGTCTGCATCAAAGAGGTCGGAGAAGCAACTGAGTTTGGTTTTTGGTGTGTTGGGGTTTGTTTTTGGACTCGTGATTTGTTCCGGGGTTGTTAACGAAGTTTTGGACTTTGATTTTGATTCAATAGGCGGGTTTGCGAGGATTGTTGTAGCTGTTCTGATGGGTTGCATCGCGGGTTTTTTATACATGCCTGCAGGAAAGAGTGCCCGGTCGTTTTGGCTTGGGACTGATCAGCTTCGAAGCAATTTGTCTATGGTCTTTTGTGGATGGTTTGGTAGAATGATTTTATACACGAATTATTTGTTGATTGTTTCTACGGCCTTGCTTTGGATTAATCCGTTCACTGATATTCTTGTCAACAAGAACATTGGTGTTGGTAGAGGAGCAAAAGGAATTAGTAGTTGCAGAGATGCTGATAATTTGATTGGGAATGTTGGTTTATCGCGGGGGGATTTTGCCAAGCTTAGGCTTTGGTGCTTGTTGCTTTCAGGTGTCATTCAAATTGTGGCCCTACGTCCAAACTTGCAAATGTATTTGAATGAAGCAATGCTGTCTTGGTACCAAAGGTTGCATGCGAGCAAGGTGCCAGATTTGGATTTTAGTAGGGCTAAGGTTTTTCTCCACAATCACTACTTGTGTCTTGTAGTTTTACAGTTCTTTGCACCAGCAGTCCTGGTACTTCTCTTTCTTGGCTTGTCTCAAGTTGATGGTAACTCATTTACAAATTTCAAATTGGTTTGTGGCTTACTGCCTTGCTCTGCTCTTATCAAAGAAGTAGCTTTATTAATGGCTTGGTGGGTTGTTTTTGTTTCGGCTGTTTACACTTCAGCAATCCTTATTTTGTATCGCCATGGCAGTTTGTATATTTCATAATGACATGAATTTTCTTGTGTTTATCTTCAACTTTTGGACATTGACTCATTTGTCAAAATTTTGAGGAAGAGTGCTGTGCTTGTATCAAACATTACTATTGTTAATTGATTCACTGCAAACTATAGGGCAACAAAATCTATTCTTGGATGTATTGGCCCTTTTCCTTATTTTAGTTTGTTATGCATGTAAATTTTTACCTGATACTGGCAGAAACAGACACCTGATTAGAACCAGCAGATGTTTATTTGCAGCATTTAATATTTCTTTATGAAAGAATTAACTTCATCGACTTCTTATATTGGCGCTTGTGTTTATTGGTGAAAATTTATATTGTCATTTGAAGATAAACTCTTGTAGTTGTCAGTCATAAGAGTATGAAGGTAACGTAATATGGGTTGTAATTAGTTGTTTAATGGTAAGCAATTATTGCTGTTTAGAGATACCATTCCTGTAATTGATAGACGTCTCTTGAGTTTTTTTGGTTGTGAGCATGTGCTTCCTAGTGATGCATTGGTAACTTCATGTACATATTGTTCTATGTAGAATCTACATTCAATGTTATCTACATGATCTGATGAAAGTTTGATTTTTTTTTTTTTAATGACACGTGCGAGGCATATACTTCAGTTTTGTTATTATTGAAGTGATGTTGAAGTTTGAGATCGTTTCACATCAATTTTATATTATGAGAATTTGGCAATAGCATCAATGCATGAAGTTACAGAAAAAAGTTGTTAATATCCTATATCATTTTGAAGACTTTCCCTTTGATGCCGCAGCAAGTTAAATTTAACTGACGAGGTAAATCTGTGTAGTCTGCTGCAAAAGTGAGTTCTCTTGTTGGCCAGAACATATATGAGATCAAATGCGGCATTGTTATGCCAAGGCTTCAAACAATTCTGCAGGTACAAAGATTAAGAGCCGGTGCTTTTTAGGTATTAGGTATAAGGCTTAACAGACTCCAGTTTGTAAATCTTGCTTGGAAGTGGTTAACTGCCTTTTTCTTATTGCATCATGCTGAGTTGTCGTCAATTCTTTTGTTGTCAGCATTCTTCACTTCTTTTATGTTCATCTTGCTGCTAATTTTTTAATAAATCGCGTGGAGAATTTTATTTCTTAATATGCTTTGAAAACTTGAAAGTCAGAGCTTAAATTTATACACTTGCATCTGAAATGTATTTCCAATTGCAACTACATTTTTTTTTTTCCATTTTATTGTTAAGGAATAATAAGATTACAAATTCAAGTTGTAAATTTGTGATTGGCAACGCTATGAAAGCTCTGTTTAGTATTAAGATTAGGTAGTTGTAGTTTTCAAGTAACAACACTAAAGTATTTAGTAAATATTAGTTGTTATGGCTTAAAAACTAAGTTGATTTGATCCGCTACTTATTTGATAAAAAAAATCTATTATATTTTTGCTACTTTAGTCAAAATTATTGTAAAAAGTTATATTTATTACACATAATTAATAATTATTTTGTAGCTACAGTTTTTTCCTTCCTTTTTTTTCTTTTAACAGTGATTGTATTTTAAAGTAGAGCTACTTTAAGCACATCATTGACATCAACACTAAACCGAGCTGAAGTTATCCTCGTCTGATTCATTATTGCACTTGTAACAAAGAGTGCTGCTAGGTATTGAGAATGCCAAGAGAAAGCTAAGAGAAACGGCAGCAATGTGCTGAAGTTTTTCTTCTCTCTCTCTCAGCAATTTAATATTTTCTTAATTGCTAAAAAGATAATTAAAAAAAATGAGAGGAAACATAATCCCCATCACTCACTCACTCTCTCCGGCTGCCAAAATCCCCATCACGCTCCTCTGCTTTTTCTTTCAAAATTGAAACTCAACTCTGCTCTTTTCCTTCACCAAAACTCTACACAAATTCTCTCAAACACGGAAGCGCCGCCCGTTTTAGATCCAAAAGCAGAACCCAAAGTTGCTCTCGAAGTTGAACCCACTACCAAGGTTGTTGAGTCTGCTGTCGAGGAAGAGCCCAGCCACCGCCTGTTTTATGGTCAGTGATTAAAGAAAATGATAACGTTTTGTGTTTTGTGCATTCTTGGATTAATTTTGTGAATTCCATGGGCTTCAATATCTGTTGTTTGGTGGTAATTATTTGATTATAAAGATGATTAAAGAATTGACTTCGCCGACTTCTTAGATTGGTGCTAGTGCTTATTGGTGAAAAGTTATATTGTCATTTGAAGATGAACTCTTTTAGTTGTCAGTCGTAAGAGTAAGAAGGTAATGTAATTTGAGTCGTAATTAGTTGGTTAATGTTAAGGAATTATTGCTGTTTAGAGATACCATTCTTTGTGATTGATAGACATTTCTTGAGTTTTTTTGGTTGTGAGCATTGCTACCTAGTGATTACATTGGTAACTTCACGCACATACTGTTCTATGTAGAATCTGCATTGAATGTCATCTACATGATCTGATGGAAGTTGGATTTTTAATGACACTTGTGAAGTATGTACTTCGTCAACTTGACATGATACCTACGCTTTATAAGAATGCTTCAGTTTTTGTTAGTATTGAAGTGATGTTGAAGTTTGTGATCGTTTCACATCACTTTCCCTTTGATGCCACAGCAAGTTAAATTTATCTGACAAGATGAATGAGATCAAATGCAGCATTGTTCTGCCAAGGCTTCAAACAATTCTGCAGGTACAAAGATTAAGAGCGGCCCTTTTCAGGTATTAGGAATAAGGCTTTGCCAGATTCTAGTTTGTAAATCTTGCTTGGAAGTGGTTAACTGCCTTTTTCTTATTGCATCATACTGAGCCGAAGATATCCTCATCTGATTCATCATTGCACTTTCAAGTATTTGGTTTCCACAGACACAGAGTAACAATAATTACTTTTGGTTGAGTGATTAATTAAGGGACTGTTTTTTTTTTTTTTTTTTTAATGATTTAATTGACTTAATTTTAAATAGTTAAGTTATTAAGCCGGTTTATTTTTTTAATTTAATGAAAATTTTGGTTGAGTGATTGATTGAGGGATATTTTTTTCTTAATTTAAAAAGTTTAAATGATATTATTAAAAAATATTCTCTAAAATGTCTCCATCGGATCAATTAATTTTCATCTTTACTTAAATAAAATTTAATAATTAGTATTATAATTCATCTGTAACTTGTGAATTGTGATAGTATAGTAATAGATTATTTTTATTATTTTTATCTTTTTATTTCCTTCAAATTAGTATTATTTATTTTCTTAATTTTTTATGAATAGTTTTTATAAAAAATATTATAAATTACAATAAAATTAGTTAACATAAACTTAATTTAGAATACTAAAAGATTGTATTCAATTGAACATAATTTATATTATGAAAATATATTATTTTATTTTATATTTATAATTTGTAAGGATATAAATGTAAAAATATTAATTTTTAATTCAATTTTATTCAAATTTTAAATAAATAAAAAAACAAACAAACGCCACATACAACTAACTTTTGCGTATAGGAAATTAAATTTCAGCAGATAATTAAGGATAATTTTATGAACCACAAGATCTCTCCACGAGTATGATCCACAAAAAGACATTACGCTGGATAAATGAAATCCGATTCAGGCGAAACCCAAGCAAACCGTTTTGTATTTTATGTTTCAAAAGCGAGACAATTTCTTCATTCTTCTGGGCATTAATTTGTTGAAAATGACTTTCCCGGAAAATGATAAAAGAAAATTTTTTAAAAAAAAGGCCGTTTTCCATATGGTTGGTTTGGAGGCTCGTATAAGATGCTGGAAACATCTCTTATGGGGGACAATTTTGGATTTTACTCAATGGCGGGACCAAAATTGGATAAAAACTTATTCTTTACTTTTAATAAGCACACTGCCCAGCAAGACAAATTTGACCATTTGGGGAAAGATTTCGACAGTACTAGGCGAAAACACAGGGAACATAATACCTTTCTTGTTCGACTTCTCCACATTCGCATTCAATAGTAAGAACTAAAAATCTTGTGGATAGATTGGCTTCACTCGCCGTTATGGGGAGCAGCTACTTCGCAACATAACACTTTACTTAGCTTGCAAAACTTGGTTCATTGAATATTGTGTTATCATAATCTACGCTCTCTCACATCAAGAAGATTAGGAGGTAGTTTTGAAGAAAAGCTAAACAAAAAAAGCCTCAATTATAAGGAGCCCTCTGCGTTACGAACTTACGATTAACGTAACGTACACCTATACATAACAACAATATTTATTGGTGGGATTCATCATTGTTGCTGTGTGTGGGCGTACGTTACGTTAATTGTAACGTAGCACTGACCCAATTATAATTAAAAGAGTACTACTTTTGTCAATAAACTCGGAGTTCATAGACAATTCATGCACTTAAAGTATGAGTCTCAATAATAGTTGAAATTTAATTTTTTTTCTTGACAAAATAAAATAGAGATCTATTTATCTCCTCGTTAAATTTTAGACTGTTTCATAATAAAATTATTAAAAAAAATTAATTAATTTTTGTTTGTAAATATCAATAGTTCTCTAATTGTAATATATTAATATATAAAAAAGGAACTATTTTTGTCACATAAAGCCATTGACAAAGCTCAAAAACTCAAATATTAGTAATCGCCATCCCTTGGTAGCACCGTTAGGTCTAACTAAAATACAAAAATCTAATTTGTCAAAAAAAAAAAAAATCTAACAAGAAGGATATAGCTATTTGATACCATTGATGGATGATTCTTGATCGCTCAATTTTTTTTTTTTCAAATAAAGGATGATGATAATGATAATAATAATAATAATAATAATAATAATAATAATAATAATAAAGAAACAGGATGAATGGTCAAGTCACGAAAGGCTGCAAGGGCGGTGTTATGCTAAAAGTCACTAAGGAATTAATGGAGAAGAGCAGAATAAAGTCCAAGAAAGACACAGAGCGAAGAAAAAATGAGTGTAAATTTAATAACAACTTTTTTTTAATGCATTGATAAGTATATTTCAATTAAAATCTATTAGTATTTATAATAAAGAGATTTTTTAAACTATCTTGGTAAATTTATTATAGGAAAAAAAATTAAATTTTTAAGTTTAATTAAGAACATCATTAAAAGACTCTTTATATAAATTCTCCAAATGAAATAATATTTTTCTCTATTCTCAAATATTAAAGAACCAAACATTATCTCAATCGAAAAATCTCATTTGAGGGATCATTTAAAATTTTTAATTATTATTCTTTATTTTTATCATTCTTAAAGAAAAAGATATATTAAAATTATCATTATTTTAGTAGAAGAAAAAAATTAATTGAAATAATATAAATTTATTTTATTTATAGAGTTTTTGAGAGAAAATTTATTTGTTGGTACTTTCATTTATAACATAAATAAATATTTTTAAGAAAAATCAATAAATCTTTTAATAATGCTCTTAACACCATAAGGTATCTATTTTTACTCAATTTTTTTTTCTTTATTGAATTCAATTTAAAAAAATAAAAATGAGTCCCAACAATAACTGTTCGGGGCCAATCCCATCCTCTCGAATGTTACTGAGTGCTTGGGTGGTGGTGCCAATGGGCTACCCACGGGTAATTTTTAAAAACCTCTCCTGAGATTTGGGTTTGTTGCAAGTAGATAGCGAGAATTGATTTATTTGTAAAAAATCCCCTACCGTTAGTTAATTTTAACATTGACCGTTAGTTGACCGTGCAAAGACAATATTACCCTTAACAATAGTTTGTAAACGAAAATAAATAAATAAAAAAAACCAAAATTGTTGGTGCGAAAAGCATAAATCCTATTTTTTGACAATTTTATGCTTGTCAATTCTAAAAATTTATAATATCATAGGTATAGATTATGACTATTTCATTTTCAAGTTTTTAATTTTATCTTTCTTGTAGGAATTTTAAGGAAATATCAATAATTTAAAAATGATTTTTCAAGTTTTTAATTTTATCTTTTTTATAAGAACTTTAAGAAAATATTAATAATTTAAAAAGGGTAAAATAGCCAATAATTTTAATTTTTTTTAATTATTTTCGTTTACAAACTATTGTTAAGGGTAATATTGTCTTTGCACGGTCAACTAACGGTCAATGTTAAAATTAACTAACGGTAGGGAATTTTTTACAAATAAATTAATTTTCGCTATCTACTTGCAACAAGCCCAAACTTCAGGGGGGTTTTTAAAAATTACCCGGCTACCCACCAACCAACTGGCTAATGTAATAATGATTTGAGATGCTTCTTCAGATAATCACTTCACATCATCGAGCCCCGTTATTGGAAATCTGTCATAAGCCGAAATTACTCGACGAACGACAAAACCCTTCAATCTGGAAAGGGCAAAACCACCCCCCCCCCACCGCGTTATCCTTGTTTTGGCTGAATAACAACAAACCCCCCATCTAATCATCATCCTTATCGCCATTGATACAAAGATTTTCAAAATTCTCCGCATTCGTCTTTCCTCTCCCGTAGGAAATCATAAATACTCATTTTTGAGCTTGACTACTAACAGGCTAACAGCTTATAGATCTTTCGATATTTTGACACAGAAGGATTCTATAATTATATATTCTTTTCAATATTTGAATAAAGGTAACTATTTTTTTTTTTTTATAAAATATGAGTGGGGGTAGATATTTTTTAAAAATTAATAAAATTTAAAAATTTAAACATGACAATATTAATAAATAATTTATCTGGATCCGCCTATCATTAATCAAAATTTTAAGAAATAAATATATTTTCTGATTCATCATTTCCTTTTTTTTTTTAAAAAAATTTTCATTGAACAAGAACAGCAGCAGCAGCAGTTCAAATATTCCTACTGCTTTGATTCTTTTAACCATAATTTCAATTTTCATTTCATCATCGTCATTACTTATGTAGCTCGAAGAAAAGGAAAAAGTCTCTCCTTCTTGTCTCCTCCTTTTCTTCAAGAACCCAAAATAAAAACATACCCTCCTAATCTTTTATTTTATTTTATTAAGCAACCAAATTGATCAAACTTGTCAAGAGGGAGCTGGATATGGAAGTGGAGAGTGAGATGGGCGAGAAGTGACTGCGCGACATGACTCGTGAGCAGCAACGGCATGGTGAGATGCCACTACCAAAAGAAGAAGAGAAAGAAGCTACACAATGGGCTGATTCCTAGTGATGATAGCACGGTAGAGGAGAGATGCGATAATTAGCTAATTCAGCAATTTGGATTTGGAGCTGTGGGATTTTGGTTTCTGGGATTAGGTTAGAAGTTTATGATAGTTACAATTTTAGATTTATAACTTAACTTGTTTATTTTCTTTTTCTTTTTTAAATATTTATCTCTAAAAGTTAATACCGATCTACATATCCAACTTTAATTATATCTGCATTTAAATTTGAATCCCGATAAATCTTTTATTTTTACCATTCAGGCCAATTAATACAGATGTGAATTTTTTATATATGAATCTTTTGAATCTTTGTGCATACAAGTTAGGTGGAGTTTGTTTTTTTATCTAAAATCTGAATAAATCTGAATTAGTTTGAATTATGAATAGATCTGAATGTCTGAATCTGAATAATATGTTTGTTTTTTCGTCTGAATCTCGGAAAATAAGTATTAAGTTCAACTTAAAAAGATGAAAATATGTACTTTTACATTTGTATCCTTATTAAATTTGAATATCAAATAAATAATCTATTAAATACCACAATATTTTAAAATTTATAAGTAAAACTATATTCAAGTGAACACATAATTATTTTTTAATTTTAATATATAAAATACCATAAATTTTAAATTTTATCGTATATAATATAAGAAAAAAATATGGATATTTTTATGTGGGGTAAATATCTATGCGTGAGTTTTGGGATAAACATGAAAAATAAATTATAAAGTAGGGATATTTTTTTATATTAGTAAATAATTAATTTAATTTAGATTCTCCATTAAGTAAAAAGTTAAAAAATTAACTTATTTTATTAAGTCAAAATTATCTAAAAAGTCTCATTAAATTATAAAAATAAACACCTCTAATTAACTTAATTAATTAAGTTAAGTCATTTTAAATTATTAAGTTAAAAAATAAACACCACAATTTTTTTGTCATCTCTGTTCATATATCGTGAATTCTCCTTGCATCATCCCATCGTTGATTTTAAAAATTCTACACAAATATGTAAATAATATTAAAGAGGAAGTAACACATAGCGTAACAATCGTTTTGTTGATGTTACTTATTAGTACTATTTTTTTTTTTTTACTTAGTTACGCAGTAGAAATAAAATATTAAAGTAAAAGAATATTAAAGCCAACAAATTCTTCCACGCACAAGTCGTTGATCGGTGTCTAGTCAATGAGAAAAACATTTAGCTGATGTTACTTATTAATAAAACATATATTTTTCACTTTAGTTAAACATTAGTAATAGAATATTAAAGCCAATAAATTCTTTCCACACAAAAGTTATTGATTGGTGTCTAGTCAATGAGGGAAAAAAGAAAAAAAAAAAAGAAAAGAAAAATTGGTAAAGCGTTGCAATGACCCAACAAACTAATTTTTTGCCAATAAATATAATTAAATAATAACATATGTATCCCTGATTTTTTTTAATGTTTTCCCAGACCTATATTATAGAAATGAACAAACAATGTCATTATTTGTAAAAACATGGAAAAACAGGGACTAAACACGAACATTCCACTCATAAGCAACTGCCACGTCGAAAGTAAAATAGAACTCTATCGTAACCCTGCAGAAGGTTCTTGAAAAGACGTTACGTAGCTTTTCTTTGTTTCCATTCCCTTGCACACGAAATGCGCTTTGATTGCGTCGTCGTTTCGTTTCCTCTCCTCTCGTTCTCTCCCTTCATCTCGTTCCCTCTCCTTCCTTAACTCCTCATTCCGAAATTACGAACCTTCTAGAATCACCATAACCAACTTCTCACCTTCACCCTTCCCACAAAGAAAAATTAAAGAATAAAAAAAAAATTCTCCCCTTTCAATCTGATTTCAAATACTGTAATTTGTTTGCTTCAATAACACTTTATCCATATGACTCCGCCTCCGACGGCAATGGAGCAGAACGGAGACTCTACACCGTCGCCGACGACTACGGCCAGCGACTCTCAACGTTCTATGCCGACGCCGTTTTTGACGAAAACTTATCAGTTAGTTGACGATCAGGCGATTGACGACGTTATTTCGTGGAACAAAGACGGAACTACGTTCGTCGTCTGGAATCCTACCATTTTCGCTAGAGATTTGCTTCCTAGAAACTTCAAACACAACAATTTTTCTAGCTTCGTTCGTCAACTCAACACTTATGTGAGAGGATTAACAAAAAAAATACACACACATATATTATTAATATTTTTGTTATTATTTTAATTGTATTCTTTTGTGTTGAATTTTTTTTTTGGAATGATTTACAGGGGTTTAAAAAAGTTGTAACCGATCGGTGGGAGTTTTCTAACGACTGCTTCCGCCGTGGCGAGAAACAGCTTCTGCGTGAAATTCAGCGACGGAAGATTCAATCAGCGGCGACGGCGCAGCCTGTCACCGTGGCGGTACCGGCCGTGGTTCCTGTGGCGAAACCGATTGTGTCGCCGTCGAATTCGGGGGAAGAGCAGGTGATTTCGTCGAACTCATCACCGGCAGCTGGGGCGGCCGGTCTAACCGCTCACACGTGTGGAGGTGGTCACACGTGTGCGGAGATAGTTGAAGAGAACGATAAATTGAGGAAGGAGAATGCTCAGCTGAACAAGCAGGTGGCGGAAATGAAGAATCTCTGTAACAATATATTTAGTTTGATGTCTAATTACACCTGTGGTGGTGTTGGTGACGGCGGCGGTCAGGCGGCAATGGAGTTGTTATCGGAGAAGCGGTTTTCCGGTGGTGAGGGAGAGGATATGAGTACGAGGTTGTTCGGTGTTCCAATAGGCGCGAAGCGCGCGAGGGAAGTAAACTCCGGCGGTGAACCGTCCTCGTCGACGGCGGAGAACGCGACTCGTTTGCAGCTGCAGTTAAAATCCGAGCCGTTGGATTATCAGATGGGTGGCGGCAGCGGCGGTGATCACTGCGATCATCCAGAAACGCCGTGGCTGCGGCAGAGCCACCACAGGCCTAACCAAAGGGTGTGTAATTGATTAGATGATCCAAAAGAGGATTAGGTAGCGCCTAGATTGATCAGTCACGTGTCAGAATACACGTGCTAAACTGAAATGTGACACGTGATTCTGTGAACTTTCTGGAGGCCGAGTTTGGGGGGGGGCGGGCCCCACCAGAGGAATATTTGCGGGGATTTTGCTTTTGGTAAAAAAGGGACGCTTGGGTGGAAATAGCAGCCAGGTCAAATGAAATCTCCCTGATAATAGGCGGAAACGTGTTGTTTAGAACTCTCATAAGAAATAAATAATATATATATATAATTCAGTAGTTAATAGCATAATAATCTTCGTCTTGAATTGTTCTCTCTTTCAATTATAATTTGGTTTGAGTTTAGATTAAGAAATATCATAGTATATATAATATTAATTATGTGGCAGTTATTAATTTTATTTTACTTCATAAACTGGGGATACGTCCGTCCAAGGAAATCGAGCTCAATTATTATGAATGCGCCATTTGTTGTCTTGGGGAGAGTGTGTTGCTGAGCTCTCACATACGTTTGTGTTTACGTTTTTTGGTCCTCATGCAAGTTCTGTCGCGGCTTATTATTATTGGTTAAGGGGCCGATGTCTCATGTTCTTTTAGATGCATTTTCGGATTAAAATGATTCATAATTGTCTTTTTAACCTGATGAGTTTCACATCCAATCTGTTGGCGCTCTAAAAGAAAAGAAGTGTTGCTTGTTTTTCCATGCAAGTATGAGTATCAAGCGGTTGCCTTGGCTTCTTGATATTTGATTTGATCGCGGTACGCGTTCGTATTTCAGCTCTACTTACGAAGCATATCACATGATTTCTGTGGTTTAATTGCTGCACTTTTTGAACTTTTCCGCATGGAATGAAGTGGGCAGGACTTGTTCTTCTACCCACAACAAATATGCATACTAGAAAACAATATTTCAACTATTTTTTGACCTTTTGCCAGCAAAACATACATTCATTTGCCAAATTTAAAAAAAAAAAAATTAATACATGGTTAAAGAGAAGAACATTTTTAACTCTTTTAATTGGGAATATGGCTCTTATGTCTCTTAAGTAAAAATTGACCAACCAACCAACCAAAATTCTTATTTTTATTTATTATGATCATTTTTAACGTTGTCTTTGCTTTTGGAAAAACATGTAAAATGCTTGATGTAAAAGGTACGAATAGCCACTTTAGACGTCTTTGTAATATATTTTCCTGAAGGAAAGTCGTTAAACGAGTTGTACAAATTAGAAAGCATTGGTCAGTACAGTACAACCGCGATAATTAATAAATTCACTCGCACATTTTCACTCCTACATAAAGTGTAAAGGTACCATTGTCACACGTGGTGTTCAAATTAGAATGTAATTAATTAATTTAATATGTTACTAACTTGGTATTCTACCATTGGTTGATAAATTAAATTGACAAGAGGGGTCATGGTTTTCGGCTCCAACATGTCATTAGCTTATCGTTTTTTGAACATGATTGTTTGCTGTGGAATTTATTAAAACAGGGCTCTCACTTTCCAGCTTTGGCGTCCGTAGACTGATTTGTTTTAACATCTCATTCAATAAGTAAGTAAACAATATTAGGTGGAAGAAAACGTCTGCCTGTATTTTCTTTATTTAATTTTCATAGTCAACAAGTCAAAAACCATCAATTCTGGACTGCAGTTAGTAAGACCCATAATTTATCATTTGTGATGAGTCATCGTCCCTCACCGTGATACATGACCAATATTATTGTGTCCGCCATACAACACTGCGAAGAAGTTGCTTAGCTCGGGTGATGTTGATCTTTGTCTTCCCACGTGTTTTCAAAAAGTCACACTAGTTTTTCCTCTAATTCAAAAATATTATATGGGTCAATCTCAAAATTTTAGTTGGGATCCATTTATGACTACAAACTGAATCACGATAGCTGAAAACGTTTGATAAAACGACATTAATCTCAAAATAATGCATTGGAAGTCAACAACATCCCAATCTCCGTAGGGTTAGTCCGAGCATTTACATGACGACATTCTGATCACTTAATCAGTAAAAATTTATTTAGTTCATGTCTCAAGGACAAAACAAAAACCCACTTTGTTATGACAGTACTGTTACTATTAAATACATCAATTAGCAGGATCTGTTAGAAATACATTTATCTTTTGGAAGTCTACGAAACAGTATTGTGGTTCTTGAGAACGTATTCTCTCCCTTTTCTACATTCTGTGCTTACTGTAATTTCTCTGCTTGTCATTTGTTTATTTGTTAAAAATGCTTGCTTATCTGGTTAACCTAAACTTTTAACTAACTATCCAGTAAATATATTGACTTAGGGAATATGATATGTGCTGCTTATATTATCGTTACCATCAAATTAAAGAACTCACAGAAAAAGATTTCTGTGACCGTCTGATTGAACGTGATCAGCAGAACATCCCTAGTTTACAAGAAAATAACTAGGGTTCTCTCTCACTCTGACTATTATACGATTAGCATCTGATTCTTTTCACTCTAGTAATTATTTCTAAATGCCTTTTGTCTTTGAAGAACCTTATTTTGAGTATGGAAAGCTTAGAAGAAATGGTTAGTTCAGTTAGCAAAAGGGTTTTGAATCCAAACAAGAAAATGAATAGCGTTGAATAAAAGAAAAGAAACGTGGATATTCAGTAAACCAAGAGACAACAAAACCAAGTTGAAAAAAAAGAAAAAAAAGAAAGAAAAAGCAGCAGCAAGAGGAACATCCCTTGATGAAAAAAGTCAAATGTGGAAAAGCTGCTACAAGATTAAATCAGACAATGGGATTCGGTTTTCCAAAACTAAAGGCGTTATTCATCATCAAATCAAATCTTAGTCTCCAGCTTTTCTTGCAGGCCAAGTTAACGCACTTGTTCCAGTTAGCCTTAAATCTGTCCAGAACAACAAGTAGATGGAGAAGATTTTTTAAGCTAACTTATGATTAGATTAGTAATAAATGTAATTACTAACCAATACAACTGTTGCCAAAAACTTGATAAAAAGGCAGTCCCAGGTGATCAATTTAATTGACGATGAATAAGATTCTGAAGCAAAAATCATGATTAGATTAGCAGCAGCACCTTTAAAAGTTGTCATTCTAAGCTCTTCCTACATATTTTACAAACTCATTAACTACTACAATAAGTATATTATCTGTAGTTACGGGAAGAAACTCTTAACTCAGTCAACAATCTCGTGCAGCAACTTCAGTACATGAAGCATGGTAGGCCTAGCAGCAGGATTATCTGCGAGGCAATCAGATGCAATTCGCAGCATCTTCAGCATCATTGGCTTCGAACCTGCATTGAGAACTGTTGGATCCAGAACATCATCAGCCTGTTGCTTCTTCATCTTTTGAAACACCCATCCGACCAAGTTCCCACCTTCTCTCTCTTGGAATTCAGGCCCAGTAGGTTCTTTTCCGGTCACCAACTCAAGCAGGATTACACCAAAGCTATATACATCGCCCCTTGTGGTGGACCTCCCACTCTGGCCATACTCCGGGGGAATGTAACCTAATGTGCCAGCTATATCGGCGCTGACATGGGTCTCACAAGCACGAAATCTGCAACTTTAGCGTCAAATTCTTCATCGAGCAAGATGTTGCTTGCTTTGATATCCCTATGGATGATATGAGGGGTGAAACCATGATGAAGAAAAGCTAGTCCACGAGCAGCACTGCATGCAATTTTGTAGCGTTTAGCCCAATCAAGAACTTCATGGGATCCTGTAGCATTTCTTAGCCAAAGATCTAAGCTACCATTTACCATGTATTGGTACACAAGTAGCTTCTCCTCATCAAATGAGCAATAACCAAGCAACAGCACAAGATTCTGGTGCTTCACCTTGCCCAAGGTTTCCATTTCAGGAGTGAATTGGCGGTGACCCTGTGTTTCAGCCTGGCTGAACTTCTTAACTGCAACCGTTTTCCCATCAGGCAAAGTGGCTTTGTATACAGTTCCAAAGCCACCATCTCCAATAATATTGGACTTGCAGAAGTTGTTGATACCTTCAAGAATATCAACCAAAGTTAATTTCAGAAGAGGCTGCTGAAACATAGATATGTTGATGCTCAAAGGCTCTTTCGACCTACTGCTACTCAAATAGAGATTATGATCTAAAAAACGGTTTTCTTCCACCTCAGGATCACTTTGCTTGCTGCTTCTATTAATCCATCTCCACCAAGCAAAGACAATGGCTAAAATGAGAAACACACAAACAATGATTCCAGTGAGTTTGAAAACACGCAATGCCAATTTATCAAAGGTTTTGTCCTGACAATCTGAACCCACAATTTTCCCACAGAAACATGTGTTCCCACCAAGTGAAATTTTTGAGAGGTTTTGGCAAATACCACTTTGCGGCACCAGCCCTTCCAATCAGTTTTCTGCCAAACTCAAGTAAAACAGATTGAACAAACTGCAAATTTTCTCTGGAATCTTTCCACATAGCATGTTCCTTGAAACATCCAGGTATTCCAGTTGCGCAAGATTACCAAGGTTTTGAGGAATTTTCTCCTGTAAACTTAATATCATGAAGGTCTAAATACGTTAAGTATGAAAGGTTGCCCAAAGAACGTGGCAAACCCCCATTAAAGAAATTGCTACTCAAGTTCATTGTTTCAATCTTCCTAGCAACTGAATTTGAGAAGACTTCATACACTGGACCAGAAAGTTTGTTGTGCTGAACATAAAGCCCCACAAGGCTTAGCAATTGTGACAATGATGAAGTAATTCACCATTAAGCTCATTATAGCTTAAATCCAAGCGGGTAAGCCCTTTCAAGTTCCCAAGACTAGTCGGAACTGGACCAGACAACTTATTGCATGTCAAATTTAGCTTTACCGAACCACCCAACTGACCTAAGCTACCAGGAATTGAGCCAGTAAGCTGGTTATTTCCTAAATAAAAGCCTTGAAGCTTAGAGAGTCGCCAAACTCTGATGGAATAGAGACTGTTAACTGATTTCTAGACAAATCCAAGGTTGTGAGATTTGTTAACCAAGAGAATGATCCAGAATTTTACCAGAAACCATGTTATTGGTGAGTAAAAGATCCACCACACAACCTCCTATTTCTTCAGATATTGGACCAAATAACTAGATTACGTCGCGTCATTTGAATTGAATATTGTTGAGAGAAGATCGGAGGTAAGTTAATTATTGATTTTCATTAATTTATTATGGAGAAGTATGATTAGATATTTGCAACAAAAGTACTACCCCAATTCTCTTAAGGGTATTTAAGTATTTTTAGCTTTTTAGTGATATTTTTATCCTAGTATAAAAAAAAAAAGATATCTTTCCTATTAAGAGAGAGAGAGAGAGGCTAAGATGAGGAAAAAAACAAAGAATGACAAAGAGGAAAAAGAAAAAGAAATGGAAGGAAAATAGAGAAAAGAAAAGAAAAAAGAAGAAAAAGAAGAAAGTCTTCTTCTTGGTTTTGCCATGAGCAATGCATGAGATTAAGTTACGTCATTTTAATTGGATATTATTGAGAAAAGATTATAGGTAAGTTAATTCTTGACTTTCATTAATTTGTTATGGAGAAGTATGATTGAATATTTGCAACAGAAGTAATACCTCAATTCTCTTAAGGGTATTTAAGTTTTTTTAAATTTTTAGTAATTTTTGTATCCTAATATAAAAAGAATAAGATATATTTCCCAACATGAGAGAGAGAGATAAAGAGAGATCAGTTAAGATGAGGAAAAAAAAACAAAGAACGACGGAAAGGAAAAAAAAAGATTGAGGGAAAAGAGAGAAAAGAAAAGAAAAGAAAAAGAAGATGAAGAAGAAGAAAGTCTTCTTAGTTCTGCCATGAGCAACACATGAGATCAAATTGCGTCGTTTTAATTGGATATTGTTGAAAGAAAATTGGAGGTAAGTTTTAAAGACATTTAGGTCTTTTTGGGTTTTTAGTGATCTTTTTACCCTAATATAAAAATAATAAGATATCTTTCTCATTATGAAAGAGAGAGAAAAAAAAAAGATTGGCTAAGATGAGAAAAAAAAAACAAAGAACGACCAAGAGGAAAAAAAAAGAGATGGAGGGAAAAGAGAGAAAAGAAAAGGAATAAAAAAAAGAGAAAAAAAGAAGAAGAAGAAAGTCTTCCTCTTGGTTTTGCTGTGAGCAACGTATGAGATCAAATTGTGTCATTTAAATTGGATATTGTTGAGAGAAGATTGGAGGTAAGTTTTAATTCTTAATTTTCATTAATTTGTTATGGAGAAGCATGATTAGACATTTGCAACAGAAGGAATACCTCAATTCTCTTAAGGGTATTTAAGTTTTTTTAGCTTTTTAGTGATTTTTTTTACCCTAGCATAAAAAGAATAAGATGCATTTCCCATTATGAAAGAGAGAGAGAAATGGAGATCGGCTAAAATGAGAAAAAAAAAACAAAGAACGAAAGAGAGGGAAAAAAGATGAAGGGAAAAGAAAGAAAAAAAAAAGAAGAAAGTTTTCTTCTTGGTTCTGTGATGAGCAACACATGAAATCAAGTTGCGTCATTTGAATTGGATATTGTTGAGAGACAAATAAAGGTAAGTTTTGAAGGTATTCAAGTCTCTTTAGTTTTTTAGTGATTTTTTTACCATAATATAAAAATAATAAGATGTTTTTTCCCATTATAAGAGAGAGAGAGAGAGAGAGAGAGAGAAAAAAAAAAGATCGGCTAAGATGAGAAAAAGAAAAACAAAGAACAACAGAGAGGGAAAAAATGGAAGGAAAAGACAAAAAAAAAGAAAAAAAAAAGAGTTGTGAGCAATGCATGAGATCAAGTTGCGTCATTTGAATTGGATATTGTTTAGAAAATATTGGAAGTAAGTTTTAATTCTTGGTTTTCATTAATTGTTTGTGGAAAAGCATGATTAGATATTTGTAACAGAAGTAAAAACTTAAAATTTTGCAGAAAATATTTTGATAGTGTATTATTTCGAAAATCATAATAATTTGTACAAATTGATTTTGATTCTGAACTTTAGATATGTTAAACTAGACATCGTCTAGAATAGTTTGAAGTTTTTTCAAGCTAATCGGATGATACTTCATTTAATTATGAGTTTTCAAACTCAGGTCTGAAAACCTGGCAATTTTTTATTTTAATGAAGAACATAAATTATGAAATTATTTTTTACCATAGCTAGACATTTTCACAAATTATGAAATTTTGATCAGGGATTTTTGTATATGTCTAGTGTGATTCTGTAAATTGTCATGATTTTATGATAAAACAATAAATTGTTTTATATTTTTAAACCAAGTATGTTCAAAACCGACAATTGTTTGACAATATTGATGATGTCTAAAACGTAAATAATTTTCAATAGTTTTTTAAAGAATTAAGTTATGAAATTTTTATCAATTAATTTTTGATATGTTAGCATATGGTTTGTAAAGGTTGAGATTTTTCCAATAAGGTAATAATTTATTAAAAATCAGATAACACAGATTGTTTGGTTTTGAGGAAAGAATATTGAGGGCATTTGAGGTTGAGTTTAGGTGTTGTTTAAAATGGGATACTTGAGGATATTAGAGTTTATGATCATAACTCAATTATATCTTATGAGAATTTTATTAATGATTTTTAGGTCGATGATATTAATACGCATTTGTTACATGAGAATGTCAAGAGGTAAGTAACTAAACTTTTAAATTAATCAAAATAAACAATATATATGTTTGACTTGTGTGAAAAGCCTATTTTTGATATGTACGAATATGGATTTATATATCTCTGCCCATGGATTTATGCATTGTGTTGTTATGTGTTGAGCGTGATTATGTACATGGGTATATGTATGTGTGAAACTTCATTGACATAAGTACAAAAATGCATCATGTTTTCTATGAACTAAGAAAGTGGATTTTAACCAAACGGAATTTGAAGAAAAAAATTGAGTTTTACAATTTTTGGCTTGGATGCTGGAATTCGTTACTTGCCTAGTGAAGGACACTTTGTATGTTATATTGTATAGGCGACGAACGTGTTTGCATGAAGCCTAGAATGTATGAAAGTTATGAAAGTTAAATGAGTGTCCTATTGAACGGTAATTAAATGAAGGTATCTCAAGTAAATAATTTGAAAGAAAATGTGAAAGTTAAAAAGCGACAGAAAGAGATTTTTATGAATTTGTTTCAAGTATTTTGAAAAGTTCATGGCATATCATCAATTTGCATTATGTATAAGTATGTATGTATTTTGGTATAAGAAAAACTAGTTTGCTTACTGAATTTTGTATTTATTATAGTTTATTGTGATCCAGTTTCCAGAAGTCATGATTAATTCGTGATGAGTGAGGAAAAAAAACTTTAATTGAGTTTTTTTGTTGTCTTTTGTAGTTGAAGCTTTAATTTTTATCGATTGTAAAGAGTTATTTAAGTCTACATATGAGTTGCGGTTAGATTTATCCTCAGAGTTTGGGTTGGGGTGTTACAGTTTTTTTCTCCTTTAATTGGTTTGCTTGAAAGTTGAAACCATAGGTTAATTTTTGTTGGATTTGTTTTTCAGGTTTGCCCATTGGTAACTATCTTTCTAGTCTCACTCAACTTATTTCCAAGTTCAGCAAATGTTATAGATGAACAAAATATGATCATTATGCTTGCATTATTTTGACTATTGACACCCTCTAATAGGGGTGGGCATTTGGATCGGGTTAACCTGAATCGAATCGAACCCAAAAATTTATTTCGAGTTCGGTTTAGTTTGGGTTGACTATAAAATCCAAATAGATTCAAATTTCCAACCTGTTCGGTTTGGATTTTGATTCGAGTTGAACCCGAACCGAAATCGAAACTCGATCAGGTTAACTAAAAAAAAATAGTAGTCAAAACTCCAAAAAATCAAAATCCTATTTTCTCTTTTCTCTTCTTTGCACTCCACATCGAGACAAGCACAACCTCAACCCCAGCACACTCACAATCTCGCTCACACACACCCACATGTCGCCGATGTCAATTCAACTCTATTCAGGTGCATCGGTGTTACAATTTCAGATCTAGTCTTTTTGGGCCGTTTGCTTCAGATCCAGTCGTTGCCTCCTTCTTCATTCGTAGTCATCGAGCACACAAGGTGATGTTAATGTCAGGGATGTTAATTTTAGTGATGCTTGGAATTTCATTTTCAGTGATGTTTGCATTTCGCTGCCTTCTTCTTTGTTATTGTTAATTGATTGTATGTTCTTGGAAGGATTTGGTTTTTAGGACTTGGCTAACAAATCCAATCTCATGTTTTATTCCTCTGCTGATACCAGTTTGCACTTATCCATTAGAATTTTATTATGACGTTGCAACTCTCTACACAACAACTGTAGTTTGTCTTTCACAAGATGCATCTCTTTCAACAAGAACTTGTTGATGTACATTCTAGATTATGCTTATTTGCTTAACATCAATTACAATTGGCCTTGATATGTACTCCAAACTCTTGCATATATAAAATTAAACTTTTATTTTTATTTTTATTTAAGATTTAAGATTTGAGAATTTAGAATTTTGGTTAGTTAATGACGAATGTTTGGACAATCAAATTGTTATAACCTGATTTGAACTCAGATCGAAATTTAGATTTGAATTTTCAAACCAAACCGATCTGAATTATTAACCCAAACCAAACTGAACCGAACCGAAATAATTTCAGTTTGGTTTGGTTCGGGTTCGTATTTTGAATTGGATTGGGTTCAGTTCTCCAACCCAATCAGGTTGGAACCCAAACCGAAACCTGAACAACCCGAACCGAAACCCGATTTACCTACCCTTACCCTCTAGTCTCCTTATAAAACATCTTTTTCCGGTTATTTTTATTTAATTTCAAAAACATCATTTTTTTTCTCTCCTTTTAAACACACTCTTCATTTTTTTAATTTAATTTTTTATTGTTAAATATCAAAGTAGTGTAATTTATCCTATAAATAAAATGAAAAAATTTTGGGTGATGAATTTTTGAATGTCAACCATTAAGTTTAATTATACATATTTTAAATTATAATTTGAAAGTAATCTTAGATATAAGAATTCTTAATTAATATGAAATAAGAAAAGAAAAAATATCTTATTATAAATTTTTACAATTTATTTTAGTTAAATAGAATTGATAGGTAGAAAAACAAAAAGAAAAAAAATGAATTGATTATGAGTGCAAGTAATTTGTTATTAAAAAAATTTAAGTATGTTTAATTTTTTCTTGTTTTTAAAAGTAAGAGTTGGACTATTGGCACCCCTTCATTAATCTTTCAAAACCCTTGTTATATTACAATTATATTTAAGAACAAATATAAATAGAAATAAACCATTTATATTTTCTTTCTCTCTTTAATTTTATTTAGTTACACAATATAAATATCTTTTATTATCAGTAAAATAATTTGAATTTAAGAAGTAATCGTCTTAGCCAAAACAAAATTCTCGAAATAAACATAACAAATTAATTAAGATACAATATAGTGGAAAAATAAGTCAAATAAAATTGTATCCCACTACAAATAATTTTTTAAGAATTTTCAAACTAATTACTAAATAAAAAATTTATAGGTGGAATAAAATTGTATTAGACCCATAAAATATTCATTGTTTTTTTAAGTATAATGTTTTTCTTATTTAATATTACAAACTGAAAATTTTATAAATAAAAAGAGTGTTCATTTTAAAAAAAGTTTTTTAACATAAAATAAAATATAATTAAAAGAGGAGTTTCAATAGGATTTTGGAGAGTGTTACTAATTCTACTCTAAAAGCAGTTTTTATTTAAAGTGGGGATTTATAAGAACGGTAAAAAGGTGCCAATAGCTTGACATGGGGCAATACAATTTCAAAGGCCACAAACACTACTTAGTCCACTTTCCATCATTGGGCCAGCCCATTATACAGGAAGTTATACCCCAGTAACTTCCTTTAATTGCACAATTACGCCTCCCTCTATTCATTTTCACCGCTTTCAACCCTCCACTGGTCCACTTCTTCTCCAGTCCTCCTTCTGACCTTCTCCCGCACTCTCAATCGACCAATTCATTGAAATCAAAAACCTTGCAGAGCTCTAAACCTGAACCCACCCACAAAATGCCCATTTTCTTTTCGTACGCAGCCAAACTCTTAAACCCTAACATAACAAAAGCAATTACAACAAAACTAATCTCAAAAATCCCGTTAAACTTCACATCAACGAAACACATGTCCCAGAAATGCACTTCAATTCCCAAAAAGCAACAAAGAGTACGCGACCATGCTTACGATAACTACATGGAAATCGAAAAAAAGATGCGCAAAGTCTTAAAGTTTCAAACTTTATTCCTTTCCCAGCACAATCAAACGCTGCCCGTTTCTCGCTTGGACTTTCTCGCTCGCCGTATTGGGTTCAAACGACAAGAAGCCGGTTCGTTTCTCCTCAAATTCCCTCACGTTTTTGAAATTTATGAGCACCCCGTTCAACGTATTCTTTATTGTCGTTTAACTCGAAAAGCTTTGTTACAAATTGAGCAAGAAAAGAAAGCTTTGAATGCCCAGATACCCGAAGCCGTGACTCGCTTAAGAAAGCTTCTTATGATGTCGATTCGGGTTGTTTAAGGCTTGAACATGTTAGGATTGCAAGGACTGAATTTGGGTTGCCTGAGGATTTCGAGTACTCGGTAGTTCTTAAGAACGCACAATTTTTTAGATTGTTTAATGCTAAGGAAAGTACAGAGAAGTATATTGAGCTAGTTGATAGAGATCCTAGTTTGGCTGTTTGTGCTATTGAGAAAGTTAGAGAGAAAGAGTATAGAGAGAGAGGTATTGATGCCGAAGATATAAGGTTTTCATTTCTTGTGAATTTCCCACCTGGATTTAAGATAGGGAAGTATTATAGAATTGCGGTGTGGAAATGGCAAAGGGTTCCTTATTGGTCGCCGTATGAGGATGTTTCAGGGTATGACTTGAGATCGCTTGAGGCACAAAAGAGAATGGAGAAGAGGGCGGTGGCTACTATTCATGAATTGTTGTTGTTGACTGTGGAGAAGAAGATTACTTTAGAGAGGATTGCACATTTTAGATTGGCGATGAATTTGCCAAAGAAGTTGAAGGAGTTTTTGCTTCAGCATCAGGGGATATTTTATATTTCGACGAGAGGAAATCATGGGAAGCTTCATACTGTTTTTCTTAGGGAGGCATATAGGAAAGGAGAGTTGTTAGAGCCGAATGATTTGTATTTGGCGAGGAGGAAGTTGGGTGAGTTGGTTTTGATGAGTCCGAGGAAGGTTAAGATGGATACAGAATTGGTTAGGAATCGGAGGGATAGACATGATGATGGTGGTTATATGGGGCGTAGTACGGTGGTTCATGCGAATAATGGTTTTGACAATTTTGGTGTTAAAGAAAATGCTGGAGGAGATCAGAAGGGGGATGATGATTTGGATTCAGATTCAGGTTCTAATGTTGAGTCTGATACTAGTGATGAGAATGATGATTATGATTCTGTTGAAACTATTGATGCAGAGGATTATGATATGGGGATGTAAGCAGGTGACTGATGTAGGTTTTTGGCCTACGGTTCATTTTGACTTTGATAGATCTAACTCTCTTCCCCACACAAACCCTCCCCCCCCCCCCCCCCCAAAAAAAAAAGGACTAAGCCTCGGGATCATGTGAAACTGTATAACTACAGATCTTCTTCTTGGGGAAAATTACAAATGATACCATTAACTATTAAATATTCATGAGTTGATTAGATATTCATGAATTGATCAATGATGAATGACTGGCACATGATGTAAGTTTCTTATTCAAGGATGAATACGGTCCTCATATCTGAATTGGGTTTCGCCAGAAACATATTTGGGAGGATATTTATTTAGACTCAGTGATCTGTTTATTATTTGCCAAAGAGAGTGCTGAGTGCTGCAAGCTTGAAATGGGGTGAACTCGAGGTCCTCAACACCCAAGATTTTCTGTTGTGTCCTTATCTTGTTTTGATTTGCAAAGTAGTTGAGGAAATTTTCAACGGTCAGGGCAATTCTGCATGGTTCGAAGAGATTCAGCTCCAAGATGCTGTTCTAGCTATCATTTAAGTTCACCTAGATAATTGGTTTTCTAGTCTGTATGATGTTAAATTATTGCTAACGTGAGACTGCATTGCAATGGATCTCTGCCTTCATGTATATACACATTGGATCCAAGCATAGACAAGCTTTTTCATCTATTGAATTTTACTGCTGAGATATGAACTCTTGGACTTGAGTATTCTGCTACTCAAGTGGCTTGAAATCTCTGGTGAATGAGAGGAAATCAAGTAATACTAGTGAATGGCTTCAGTTACGTGTTAAAAGTAAGTTCAGAATCGGCATAAGAGTTATCATCTAACCAACACAGGCAAAACTGCTCCATGCATTATTTCTTCCCAAGTCAGAACTCAAAACCCATTTATGCTTGTTTTGTCGCTTTAATATCAGGACTCTGTATATGACAAAATACACATTGCAATCAACCATCCCTAAGATCTCCCGTCTTAATCATTCAAAAAATGGCATCTATAAATGTCTTTCTCCCCCAAAGCTCTGGTGCTGTATCTTTGTTAAATCTCTTTGATTCAAGCTAGAAGCTTAAAAGCACTGGCATCTACCCAAGTTTGTAAAATCTATATGCACATTTTATTGTAAGAAGCACGGCATATGGTCCAATTGATAATTGTTGCTTGTACTTGTTTTAAGCTAGCTAACAAGCATTTATTATTATTATTATATTTTCTATGGTTTTCAGATTAGTTGACTACATGTGCTTGATTTCCTGCTGAATCAAGCCATTTTGATATGCAAAAGCCAAGCTAGAACGGCAGGATGTCCATTAGGTTCAGCCAGAAGCCACTATCCACAAGCTTTTACTTCGCAAGTGCTGCTATATAAAGGCATCAAACATGCAAGTTGGTTCGTATTCAGTGAGTTTGTTGACATCAAAGAGAGCAAATGAATAAAGATTAATGGCCACATCTGTCTATTCAGTTTCATTGTGAACCGATTCAATTTGCGCATCCATTATTGCTGTAACCACTGATTGAAAACAACAGATACCAGTGTATGCATGATGGGTATAACTTTTCAAGATATCTCATTAGAGAAGTCAAAATTATTTGAATTGTAAGGCCAATTACAATTGATAATCCTATTATTATTATTATTATTTTAATATCATAGTTACGTCATTATGCTACCAAATACCAATATCCTAAGATTCACATAAACAGTCCATCAAAGTATTCCCAGAAAAGATCTGGACATGCATCTTCTTTTGATCATAGATTTTCACTGATCCTCAATTTATAAGATCATCCTAAATAAAGTAACTCTCATGCGGTGAATTGTGAAAAAGTGAAATAAGTCTAGTAGAGTTAAAAAGCATTGGCTATTTGTGAGTTTGTATCTTTTTGGAGATAATTTTTTTTTTTTAAATTTGACATTATTCAACATATAACTTTAAAAAGTGACCACCCATCATTGATCATTGATCATTGATTGATCTTTGCCCATAAATCAAACTTTATTGCTATAATTGTTGGTGTTAAGAGTCAAGGATTCACACATGCATAAAATAATTAAACTACTTTAGTCCTTTCATATTTATGGACTGTATCGCGCATATAATATAATGCTTCGGTGACAATGAAATAAAATAGACGAGGATCAAGAATTGCACAAGAATCTTGGATATTTTGGTGCGGCAAAACAGGTGTATCCTTTTATAATCTTAAAAGTGATGCAGCAGGATCCAACTTGTGTGCTAATTAATCGCTAATTATCTTAATAAAACGTCATAGGATGGATGCTGGGGCTAAATTAGTGACATTTAATTAAATAAAATACAAGCGTTCGACAAATCGAAGCTTAATTAGCATCATGATGATGCCCTTGTCACGCACTTCGTTTGCCTACTACACGCTACGTGATTGATTTTATATGTTCCAAATGTTTGTTTATTTTTCTAAAATGTCATTTTCAATATCTTTTAATTGGACTAAAGGAATTGGGCACTTGATGCAAGGCTAGCTGTTTCTTCTTGCATGGTGCATTGCAATTGAAATGAAAAAAAAAAAAAAAAAATCACCCTTTTGTCGTTTTAAGTGTCTTTTATATGATTCGTGGGGTTAAATATCTTGAACGTTAAGTAATTATTATAAATTATATCTTCATTGAGAAGCGGACACAATCTCACTTCATTCTTAAAGTCAAGATATTTTGTATGTATATTTTTATGCAAGTTGATTTTTTTTTAAAAAAAATATTTGAAAATATATTATATACACATTGAGGCTAAATATTCAAATGGTTGGGTCACATAGCTAATTTAAGAAGCTCTAATACATTTTCGAGTATAAGCAATTTTTTTGTTTAGAAATTAGAAACTCAAAAAGATCACGTCAACATTGTACTTATGACATTTGTGTCTTATTCTAGCTAAAGTTGGTGCCAAGATGAGCAAACAAGTGAAGAAAAGAATCTATTTTTCTTTTACATTAGAAAATTTAGACATTGTTTACGATTATAAATTCAATGTCATTATTCACACCAAAATAAATAATTTATTTATTCCACATGGTCTTTTTTTAATAATTTAAAACTTGCAATACAAAGATTAAAGAAAATTTAAAATGGTAAAATATCAATAAGCATTAGAATGGTTGTATGTTTGATTATACATATAAAAAACCGTCTATACAAATTTTGTATGTTTTTTTTTCTTTTTTTTAACTAATTCTCTTTAATATTCGAGTGGTGTACGATTAGATTATTCAATATATTATACAACTTTTGAATAATCTTCTTTCATATTCGAAGAGTGTACAATTAAAATATTTAATAGATTTTACAACTGGAATCTCATATATAAATACTGTCTAAATTTTTAAATCTTCTTTAATATTCAAAATACATTTACTTGTCTCAATCATTTTTTTTTTTATATTCGAGCAGTGTCTATTCTATTTTACCCTTCTCTAATATTTAAATTATACTTACACCACTCAATTATTTCATAATTAAAGAAATGTTGACATTACTTCGCATAATATTTTTATAAAGCTCAAATGCGTACTCTCTCAATTATGAGTGCGAAAGGCCATCGGTGAATTTTCCATGCTTTGCTTTCCTGTGAAGTGTCACATTGGTGCTTTCAATTCTGGCGTTACCGATCAACGGCCCACATTTCCCCACCAAACTAACCTAATCCATTGGCGTGGATCAGGAGGGCAATTTGTTAAGTAATCTCCAATCTTATTACTCACATCTTTTAACGTGAACCTCAACCTAATTAGTATCTCTCAACCATTTGATCACGCCCCCACGTGTACGGTACCGGCACTGTGTTAGATCTGCATTACACTTTATCTGTTGGTCGGTCCCGCACACATTATTATCGTGGTCCGTGCGGTACCTGATATTTTCTTTTTTCTCTCGGCCCAGACTTCACAGAATCACAGAGCGCACGCGTTTTGACTGTCCCTTAATGCAGGCCTGCCAAGTGGGCCTATCGTAAAAGTTCAATCTGTCCAGTTTGTTCTAGACTATTGCATACGGTTTTCTACGTTTACCCAATCGGATAATAACACGTCATTCATCGAATCTTTGAATATCATTCGGGTAGCCAATTAATTTTCTTTTCTTCTTTTAATTGGTTCCGTTTCCAATTTCAAAATTCAATCTAAAAATATGATTTTCCATCAACAACCTTCAATTTAAAACACACAGACTTGTTGCTAACGTTAAAGAGAAAAAAAATTACATTACTTCACTAAATCAACTCGTGGACCAAATTAGACAGAATATACCAAATCTATTTCAAATATTTAAAGCAAAGCCAAGTAGACAGAATATTTCAAAATTACATTACTTCACTAAATCAACTCGTGGACCAAATTAGACAGAATATACCAAATCTATTTCAAATATTTAAAGCAAAGCCAAGTAGAAGTAGTTACCCAAATTTTAATTTTTGATGAATAATTCAACAAGTAATTAGCTGTAAATTGTTACGATTAGATTTACCTAACCCCTCATAATGAGCAATAACTAAGATGTGTAGACAAAAGACCTCTACTGTTACAATCTTACCCGACTCATCTAATCATTCTTAATGAACAATAAACAAGGTTATAATGATAAAGACTCACACTATTACACCAAACTAACTGTTAATAAATTTATCGACATAAATTTCAAACTTTCATTTATATCGCATTTACCGACTGTCCATGCTAACAGTAATATAAACCTGATAATTGAGGTTTGGTCATCTAAAACTAGATGATAATTTTTATAGAAAAGTAAAAAAAAAAAAAGCCTAAAATTAGAGTTAATTTTTTTAAAAAAGTGATTCATAAATAAATCGCTAAATGATATGTAGCCAACAAATAACTTACGGGTAATCAATATGTTAAACATTAAATCTATGGAAGATCAACATCAATTTATATTTCAAGTGTCTGTCAGCAATCAACATTAATTTATATTTCGATCAACACTAATTTATATTTCAAACACCTATCAGCAATCAACTTCAATGTATATTTCAAGCATCTACCAAGCATGACAGACTATTTAAGGATAGTAATGTTTAACACACCATTTTTTATTGATATAAGGAAAAAAAATTTAATGAGATAATTTTATAAATTGACCATATTTTTATAAATTTTATCTTTATATTAGGTTATGATAAAATTTTATTATTAGATACAATAAAATCAAGTAGCCAACTTGTTATTTATAAAAAAAAAAAAAAAACTTCAATGGCCAAGACTTAATTTTTTGAGCATAAACGATTGACACGATGAATAAATGGGTGATCCAAAGACAATCGACATGTCTGAAAACTCGACTTACATACAATCAACACATCGATCATGTGTCCAACACGATGTTTAACTACTAAAGAAGAAAAAATTAGTTGGCGAGTTATTTTTTGTAAATAAATCATAATTTTGGTCTATAGCTGTAAATAAAAGAAAAAGAAAAAAAGGAAAAAAAACCCAAATTGCGAAAGAGACAAAGTGAAACTAAAGTTGAGTTGCTACAACACAACTCAAAGGGCAAACGCCAGTCGGATGTCTACCCCATTTGTCTCTTAAAGCAAAAGCTCTACAACAAACTGCTGCTACAGAAGCACCCAATTTTTATTTATACAGCAATAGAAAAAAAATAAATAAAAGATAAAAATGCCGTTGCCACGCTACCCTCTCTTCATTTCTCCCCAAATTTAGATCCTTTCTTTGCATTGATAGCTAATTTTAATTTGTTTCTCTTTCTCTGTGCGTGTGCGTGTGTGTGTATGTTTGTGTGTGCTTGTGATGATCTTTTTTTCTACGACAGTTGACCTAATATTCGTTCTCATTCAAAAAACAAACACACACGTTGTGAAAGAAAGCAAGAAAGAAAGAAACTGAGTGTTTGTTTGTGTAGAAGAACAAAAAAATGGGAAATTCATTTGGATGTTCGGCATCAGGAGAGAGATTAGTATCAGCAGCGAGAGATGGTGATTTTGTTGAAGCCAAAATGCTTTTGGATTGTAACCCCTGTCTTGCTAAATATTCAACTTTTGGTGGCTTAAATTCCCCTCTTCATTTTGCTGCTGCCAAAGGCCATAATGAGGTTCCTTTTATGTTTTCTTTTTTATTATTTTTGGTAATGGGTGTTTTTTTATTTTGTCATCTTGTGTTTATTTTGATTAATTTTTGTGGGTTGTGATCAGATTGTGGCATTGTTGCTTGAAAATGGAGCCGACGTTAATTCCAGGAATTATTGCGGCCAGGTGCTTGATTTGATATTTTTTTCCCCTTTTTTCTCAGCTGGGTTATGTTCTTTTTGCTGTTTCTTTATCGACTGGCTTTGATTTTGGAGAATCATGGGTTGATTTGTTCAAATTTTGTGAGATGGGTTTGATTCTGTTATGGAGCTTAAGTTTGCTATGTCCAGATAAATGATGCACTAATTTTATTGGAAACCTGGTACAAGATATGAAATGGCATTTGATTTTGTAGTTGAAGCTGAAATAAGAAAATTAGAAAAGTATCTGACATGAAGGCTTGTTATTTTGATATTTTCTGATGTGATTTTAAGTCCAAATATTTTCCAGGGCAACTAGACACAATCTTGAAGCAACTCTGCTCAAATCTGCTTTTCTGATTAGCGACTAGACACAAACTGTTTGACCTGCTTTAAAACCAACTCTTTAGTCATTTTTTGTAATCTATGCTTGTAGACCGCATTGATGCAAGCATGTCGATATGGGCACTGGGAAGTTGTACAAACTCTTTTGCTCTTCAGATGTAATGTGAGTTCAATTTTCAGTAATCTTAACTTTTGCAAATTATTCCCATTGTTTGTTAAAGTTGTTTTTCAGGCAATTAGATGCTCCTTGGTTAGGATGTGCTTTTGGTTTTAAACTTCTGTGGCTATTCTCTGTTTTAGGTCACAAGAGCAGATTATCTTAGTGGGAGGACAGCTCTACATTTTGCGGCTGTAAATGGGCATGTTAGATGTATTAGACTAGTTGTGGCTGATTTTGTTCCTAGTGTTCCTTTTGAAGTCATGAATACTCAGATCGAAGGCGACAGAGGGGACAGTTCCAGTGTGAAGAGCAAATGTGATCAAAGGTTTTGAATTTAGTTTAGTTATTGTTTGCCTTCGTGGTAGATTGGGTTGAGACTGGAGCATAGTATGCCAGATGTTAGCTAATACTCCTTTTTAACTGTTCCAAAACTGCTAGTTAGTAATTTTTTTATGCTGTAAAGTTTTTTGGGAAACAGATGACTCTTGATAATCTCCTTGCGAGCTGGATTAGATTCCAGCTTCAATATGATGTATTATCTCCTGTTTTATTGATATCTGATGCAAAGGAATTTATTTATTTTGTAAAGAGTGAAGGTAATAAGCATTGGCTTCTTCATCCTTTTTAACACCTGATTCTCTAATGCAGTGCCCTGTCCAAGTTTGTAAATAAGGCAGCAGATGGGGGTATCACTGCTCTTCATATGGCTGCATTGAATGGGTATTTTGATTGTGTACAGCTTTTACTTGACCTTCATGCAAATGTATCTGCTGTGACATTTCATTATGGAACATCAATGGATTGGATAGGTGTGCTTCTGTAATTTAATCCTTGACTGGCTTCGTTGATGGTTTCGTAGACGGTCTCTTTGTAATTCATGGTTTGAAATAACAGCTAATATTTACTTGTAGGAGCTGGAAGCACTCCTTTGCACTTTGCTGCTTGTGGGGGAAATCTAAAATGCTGCCAGGCAAGAGTTTTATTATCTTTTAAATGTTCCATACCAAACATCTATTTCTCCTAAATTTGAGATGACTGTAGTATTATTTCTGCAGGTCCTACTTGCAAGAGGTGCGAGTCGTATGTCTTTGAACTGCAATGGGTAAATCGCCTATGTTTTCTTTTCTGACATTTGCTCTTTAGCTTGGTCATATGACTACCATTGTTTTGAAGTAATGGTATTGCTAACAGAAGCTTGTGTATTTCTTCAGGTGGCTGCCTCTTGATGTTGCTAGGATGTGGGGGCGCCATTGGCTCGAACCATTGCTGGCACCCAGTTCTGATGCTGTTATGCCAAGATTTCGTCCTTCCAATTACTTATCCTTGCCTCTTTTGAGTGTACTTAATGTAGCCAGGTAATTCTAATACTAATTATGTCAACATATAAGGAGTTCCTAAGGAAAGAAAAATATGGACATGCTGATTATTAAAAACAAATAAGAATATGCTGAATATTCATCACATCTGTGCTTCTGCATATTAATTTTTTTAAAAAAATTCTCCTTTAGTGAAATTAAAAGTGAATGTGATACTTTATGTTGCAGAGAGTGTGGGTTGCTGTCTTCAACAACCTCCTCCTCAGATGATGCTGATACATGTGCTGTCTGTCTGGAGCGAGCATGTACAGTTGCTGCTGAAGGTTTGTTCTTTCTTTCTCTGTTTTTATGTTTTCCATATGTTCTGTGACATTATCTATAATATATGATGAAGATTAATGTAGTAACTTGTAGAATAACATTGTCTATAATATATTATTAATACTGTTCACATATGAAGGAATTTCTAATAGAGAGAGCATAAGTGAACAATTTGGATATGCATTCTGCTGCTAGGTTTTGCATTTGCTTTCACTAAAGGTGTATCAAGGGAAGCCTACAGTTTAACATGCCATGATGTTGGAATGATTTCCTGAGGGGTTTTGAGTAATGAAAGACTTGTAATTTGATTAATTTATTCACAGAAAGTAAATAAGTTGGTGAATTTAGGTGACATCATTGAGAAAATAATCTCTTGTAATATGTGGGACTGTGGGTCGTAATCTTTACGCTTGTTTTTATGCTTATTTACTAATGAAATATGTGGGACTGTGGGTCGTAATCTTTATGCTTGCTTTTTTTATTATTTACTAATGAAAACTGCTTCATTCTTCAGGGTGTAGGCACGAGCTTTGTGTAAGATGTGCACTGTACCTCTGCTCAACAAATAATATTCCTTCTGAGATGGTTGGTCCGCCTGGCTCCATTCCATGCCCTCTCTGTAGACATAGCATTGTCTCTTTCACCAAATTGCCTGGCTCCCCGGTAAAAGATATTAAGCAACCTCTGTCCCTTGGCCTTTGTACCCCATGCATGCTTCACACTCATGATGCTGAGTGTGAATCTCCAGCATGTGCCCCAGAGATTCGGAAGAATCGTGTAGCTTTGGTTTCCTCAGATATGTTGTGCCCTGTGACTTGTAGTCCATTTCCTTCAGTTGCTATCCCTTTGTGCACTTGCAATGATGGTCCGTGTCCATCTTTTGAACCTCGAGAGGTAGAAACACAAGATGAATCTCCTCGACGCTCTCAAGGAGGATCAGTAGAGCAGGATAAAATGGAAGGGCCAAGACTGGAGAGAACAACCTGTTCAAGCATGTTCTGGGGCAGAAGAAGCTGCAGCAGAGAACATCAGTGCAATTCAGAAATAAATGCCTGACAGGTTCGATAAATAGTTGTTGCAAACAGGAATTTGGATTGAAGCATTGAATCCAAGGGTGTGGTTCTTGATTGCTTGCTCTGATTCCAAATCACTTAAAAGAGCTTCCAAATCCATGATTTGCTTCTGCATATTGTTCAGCTGGCTGCATGCTAGTATGGATGTGGGTGTGGAATCATATCATTTTGGTTAGGTTGTAGATTGCTTTCAAAATATATGTAAAGTTTGTATGTTTTGATCAAGCATTGATTGTCGTTGGTCATTTAAGCACTTTTTCTTTTTCTTTTTTTCCATTTACCACGATGGCATGTCTGCTAATGATATGCCAAAATAGCGTTCAGTTTAACTGGACTGATAGCTATGAGCAATGGTAGTGATTTTGGTTTTAACAAATCACAATGCTAGAATTTTCTATATCTTTCTTTCAGCGAGTGTTTTCATACACAATAATGTTGCCCTTGCAGTCTTTGCTCATAAAAAGTGCTGGTGATAGGCGTTAAGGACTCTGGGCGTGGCGAAAGTGCAAAAAAGATATATTATGATTGGATTGGTTAGGATGTGAAATTATGAATGAATGCTATAAAGCAAAAGAAAGTGACAAATTCTCTTACGACGTTAGAGGTTCTCATAAATTCCAAAACTTGTACACTGATTGGCACTTGCATTCAACATTCCATGGCTCCACTACTAGCTAATTAGAAGGGGAAATATTAGAAAGGCAACGCTGTTTTGGCCACAATAATTTTGTTTTCAACAAATCAACCGTTCAAGCAAAATTTTCTGTTCTCCCACTATCTAAAAAGTGTATCATCATTCACGAACCTGACTCTGCATTGTGGCCAATTGCGGCATCCATGTACGCAAATTTTAAAATGCAATAACACTATGTGCGCGCGCGCGCGTGTATATATATGTATGTATATATGATCGAGATTCAAAAGTGGAGAGAAGACATGATGGCAATAAACATTCGGATTTTGAATAAACACGGGGGGATCCTAATCCTCTGATATTTGTGTGATCCATAGATATGCAGAACCCAGAACCGGCAGGTGCATGCATCCATAAAGTGACAAGTGGCTACTAAAGTGATGTAGCTAGCCCCAGTGGTCCGATGATCTTATTCCTATATATCCATCATAGCAGGAGAAAATTATCTTTAAAGAACCCTGATACGGAATAGTAAGTGGGACCATTACACACTTGCACATGCCAAACCCTAAGTAGTAGTTTGTTTGTTTATTTTTATTTTTTAAGCAAACCCTAGCAGTAGTGACATAGACAGTAATAAGAAGAAAAATAAAGAAGACAATACAAAGCTGGCGAGCTTAGTACACATTAACTTCAATTCTCTGTGAATGAAAATGCAAATAAATTTATTGGTAATGGATCGATCATGAGGCAACGTAAAGTTTCTCTATGAATCAATCAATGATCATCATCGTCTTCTGGCAGCTGTTTCTCTTTGGGCATTGAAGTAAACGGCAGCAACAGGGAGGCCTAAGCCATTCTCTGCTGAGAATTGCCTTGTGTTGAAGTGGTCCCTTGAAGCAGGTGGCCTCACTGTTTGCCTGCCTCTCTGCTTAAACAATATGAACACGTATCTGTGGATGCCCACCACCGGTTTTGGTGTCTCATAGCTCACGATTTCTTTTCCTGTTTTTAACTAACTAATTAATTAATCATCTGATAATTAATAGATTGTATGTGTACGTAAAATATGTGATTAACGTAAACAAGTTTAGCTTAATTAATTAAACTTACCAAAAGAAGCATCAGTGGTTCCAGGAATGTCTGTCACCATCCTGAAAGATAATATATAGAATTAGAATGAGTAGGATTAGGTTGTGCATAAGGATTTGCGCAATGAAATAATAATTATAAATACTGTGTATGTATTAATATATAACGACTCTATCTTTGACTCTCTGATCGTAATATCACCGTTCAAATTGATACGAACCAGTGGAGATGTTCTCTTAAGCATGGATCACTAGGGCTTGGAGCATCAGGGTCTGCCATAATCTTCAAACACAATACAAGATAAACAAAAAGATTAGTACTTAGTCGAGTTAAAAGTCGTAAAAATGTACTAAATCATGCATTAACTTACCAAGGTATAAGCTGATCTCATGTCCTCGCCGCCAATATCGACTCTAGGCTTAGCAATAATGACAGGAGGCATAAGCTCGTGGCCATTAGCAACTTGCTTATTAGAGTTATAAATCACGTTCATCTTCACACTAGGAATAAAAGTATCCACCACATCTCCCACCACTCGTCCAACAGCTAGTGGATCAGTCGTTCTTGACATTTTTAGTAAGCTGAGACTAATGGAAGCTCAAAGAGAGAAGTGCTTTCAGTGGTGAGATGTGTGTTTTAACGTTTGTGACAATATAAGTGCTTTTATAGGGGAGAGATAAGGAAAAGGACTTTATGAGAACAAGAGCTTAACTTAGAAGCTCAAAGATTCGAAAATGCTTCAACATACCATAATAGCAAAAATGGTGTCTATTTATGGTAAAGACATGTGATAAGCTTAGAAATTGAGTTGTTTTTTTAACGAAATTGTGACAAAAAGCCACTAGAGACACGGGGTTTGCTGAGTTTTGTCCTAAGAGATCCCTTTTTAAATAACTTTTATATTAATACAAATAATTTTTTGTATGTAATTCCAACACGTCTTTAGCTTATTGGTTAAATGAGAATGAAGAATCAAACTTTATTAATTTCCCACTTTAATATATAATATCTTTGGGAAAATGGAATTTTCAGCTTTTATTGGTGCTCCGCTCCATACACATGCTTTCTTATATTAGAAAAGAAAAAATATATATATATATATATATATCTTATCAATAAAGCTGCGAACGTGTAGTTAATTCAAGAGAGGCAAAAACGAATCCCAATTGATTTTGTTATTGGTTTTGGTCTTAATTTGGTATCTTAATGCACTTTAAAAAAATAAAGAAAAAAAAAACCAAGATTCGGTTTTTATGTAATTAAATCATGTGGGGGCATGATTGAAAAGTTGTAGCAGAATCTGAAGTTTCACTTATAATAAGACCCGATGCATGCTGAGTTAGAAACTGGGAAATCTGAGCTGGGCATTTGCTAGCTAGAAATTATATCAATACTGACACATGGCCATTCAGTTGATGGAATAAAGCTACAAAGCAGCTAGAGAGTATTATTCCTTCAGCATTGGCCTTCTTTGACAGAGATCATGCACTAACAATCCTCATTGGCTAACAAGATAAGAAAAAAGCTGCCAAAATTTTACATTTGATTAGTTAAGTAATTCAAGCAATAAAAATCTTGCAAGATGTTGTACGGTCAAGAGGACCAGTTAGTATTTTCTCTATTTGTTTTTATCTGAATTTACGTACAGGCCGTACCATGCAAAATGTAACAGCAATTCTAAGCACCACCCGTATAATAATTATATATGCAACTGCTTGCTAATGGTTATTGGCTACATAAGCCTAAAGCTTTCATTTTTTTAATTGAGAAAAGTTAACACGAGACCAATTAACTTAAACAGAAGTTAAACATGGTCGTGGAGGTATAATCATCCTTTTTCTTTCGTCCGTTCTTTATTTGCAAATCCTGACGGTTCTTTAAATATATAAATATTCTTTCGAAATCATACTTTGACAAATTAAGACACTATTTTGGTATTGGGACGGTATCAATGCATCGAAATTATAGTTGACTTTGTAATAGAAGCTGTTGCTCTCAGGTTAAAGTTGACAGGTGTTCGGAACATACACATAGAAGCTTATGTAATAACCTTCCAAACACCTCATGTGGGATAATGATCTTCTTAAGACTTTCGTCAGAGGGCGGGCAGTTCAGATTTTTTCTTACTTATCCTTGTACTGTAGCCCCCACTTTGATGGGATTAGCTTTAATGTCATATAAAAGCTAAAGGATAGTGTGGCCCCTACTTTGATGAGTTTCGCTTTGATGTCATATACATAAAAAAAATTAGTCCATACAATTAACACATTTTTAAAAGCTAACTCAAGAGTTGGAGTTGTCCATGTCCAAGTTTTATATACATAATTTAAGACTCATTCTCGACTAATATCAGATAATCTTCTTAATAATATACACTAGCTAATTGTTAAGTATCAGATGCGGAAGATTTTTTTTAGCTATAGTAAAAAAAAAAAATCAACCATGGCGGCCAAATTAAAGTTATCAAAGTGCTTGGTACTAATCCCCCCCCCCCCCCCCAAAAAGGAGCCTAAGGCCCTGTTCGACATTAAGATTGAGAAGTTGTAACTTTAATATACAACACTAAATGTTTAGAAAAAGCACTAGTTACTGTGGTTTGAAAGTTAAGTTGATTTGATCATACTTGTATGATAAAAAATATATAATATCTTTACTTTTTTTTCAAATTATTAATTTAAAATTATCTTTAATGTAAAATATTAACTTTTGTTTTATAATTATAATTTTTTCTACAATAATTGTGACTTAGAAGTTAGAGCAATGCAATATTAAATTGGATCTAAACATCTAAATATAAATATTAATTTTTGGACTTAGCTATGGTGCAGTTGTGATACAGCCATTGGATTCAGTTATGGTGAGAGATCATCCAATGGCTAAATAGCTGGATCCAATGGTTAGGTGCAGCTGTGATATGGTACCACAGTTGCACCATAGTTGAACACTAATTTTTGAGTAATTCCATGATCAAAAGATAATTAAGAACCACAAATAGTTGAAGATAAAGAAATAAATGCATTGTCATCTAATTCGATGCATCTTTCTAAATTTTGACATGACTAGAGGCCAAATTAAAATAATTGACGTCACAAAATTAGATATCTTTGCCATTCCATCTCTAATTCTCTATTCATGATTGGAAAAAAACAAAATTAAAGTAAATTCTCACCCACTTTCAGATAAATTAATCCATCAAAATGGCATTGAATTTTCGTGTTTCTTGGCCGGATAAGAAGCCTAATAATTCAAAAAACAAAAATAAAAAGAAAACAAAACGAAGCCGCCCACTTAAAGGCAGGGGAATCATTCCCGGCCAACTACAATTGTCTATTAATCAAGTACTTTATTAATTAAAAAATTTTAAAAAGACAAATCCTCATCTTTTTCACAAATATTGAGATACGTACTATTGCTGTGAAGGCCAGGTTTAAAGCACGCATTAGGCATTCATAATTTAATCACACGTACAAGCCAAGGATCAAAGGAAATTTTAAGAGTGCAATACATGAACCTGTAGAAACATGACACGTACTCTCTGGCTGTGAAAGACAGAAGCTTTTTGTTAATATTCTTTTGACTGACTGATGAGTGGGGACTTTATTTCGGCACTGCTCAGTTCTTTGGTTTCTTCTTGTTCTTCTTGAATCATCAGCAACAGCACAAGAAACGGGAAAAAATTTTGCTATTGAGTTGACGCGTATGACTATCACCTTTTGGAAGAAGCTCAATCGGATTGGTCAAATTTGCTAGCTCTCCTTCTCCTGTGCACTCAACGCCTGATGGTACTACAGTTGTCACAGGCTAGCCCTAATTTGCTCGAGAGTTGATTGTCAGTGAAGTGAAACTCGACTCATCAAAATCTCTTGTGAAAATAATAATAAAAATAAGGAATAAGGCAGTGGTTAAGTTAGAAGTGCTCCATTGTCGAGTATAAATGATGATCGTGGATCGCAGCAGTAATTACAAATTTAATATTTATTTTTATAATCGTACGATTATCTATATTGTTCTACCGTAAAGTAATTTCAACATAATCAGATTCTAATAATCATAAGGCAATAACTACCTTGGAGCTGCTTTAAAGTAGAGCACAAATCACAACCACACACGCAAAGTGATAAATAGTAAAAAATATATTATAACTTTAATCGTATGTTTATGAATGTCGGTTTTACCTTAAATCGATTTCAACATAGTCGGATCCCAATAATAAAAAAACCAATTCACCCAAAATAGTAAAGAATAATTTCACATTCTTGAAATATAAGCATTGATTTGAACCAGTGATTTCATGAAAACTCTATATATATGTTGTATCCAACTAATATTAGCAATTATCAGTGTTGAATGTGGGTGTCATCAATTGATCCAAAGATAAGAGTCTCTAAATTTTATGCTTAAAAAACCAGAACACAAATACAATTATAATTTTGTCGATTCCAAGAATGAAGCCATAATAGAAAATTTTCAGAATGAGGAAAGAAGCCCATGTTGGGCAACACAAACACTTAAAACATCAGCTTGCTCCGTAGAAGATGGAAAAAAATAAATAAGCCTATTGGGTTTAGCTCACTTCATGGGCTCAACTTAAATGTCTACGAGTGAAGCTATTCAACCAGTAAATTGTTTTAGCGGAAGTCTACATAAAAGCTATTCAACATTTCAACCAGTTAAGTTTTTTTTACCTATAGTGTAACATGAACTATATATATATATATATATTGAGTAGTGATATTTGATTTCCCCAATTTATCTTTTCAGCTTCTATTTCTCAAAATTTATCATTCATTTACAAAATTACCCTTATTTATTACTTTTTTAATTTTTATGAGCTCTTATTTTAATTTTAAAAATTGGATATATATATATATGAGCTCATATAATTAAGTCTACTAAAGAAAATCATCAATATCTAATTAATTTTGCTTGAATAACAAAAACTGGCACTATAATTAAGTCTACTATAGCTGCAATCGCAATAACAATTACCACCACTAGTGGCAGCAGCAAGAGTAGCTACTGCTGTGGTGCACCACATCCACCAAATCCCAAATTCAGGATCAAATAACTTGGGGAACAAACTCAGCTCGTAAGATTCAATATTCAAATCTGCGACCTTGAATCCTTTATTATAGTTATAATTTTCTCAAGAGTGATGATGATTCCATCGTCATAGATAATAAAAAAGCTAGCTCTCCTATCTGACATTTTCTTCCTAAAAAGTACTTAATTTGATGCCACAGATGAGAGTGAAAATAAATATTATAAATAGAGAAGTGGAGGCTAATGAGATAAATAAAGAGTTCGGATTAAATATCACCATTTTTTTTTTTAAGTACGGTTAAAAGCTATCCTTACTTTTAATAAAAGAAAAAATTAAAAACTTATTTAAGCCCGGCCTAAAGTAAACTCTAATCTGGAAATTTGTAAAGTTTTAGAAATTCCTTTATGGTGCAAATTCAGAAATGGGGTTAGGAATTCATTTTTGTGTTGCCAATGATGGATGCAACTTTACTACTTCAGAGATGGGATCAAGGCAAAACACATACATTTTTCTAAAGGCGAGAGAGTCGGCCCTGCTATCGACCAAGATTCACAAAATACAAACTTAAAATCATTGTTACTTATATTTGCTGCACTCTGCATCCCCACCCGGCCACCCCCCAAAAAAGTTACTTTTGAGGAGAGAGGGATTTTGATTCAACTGGAAACAAAATCAAGAACTTAAAGAAGAGGCCACAATTGAAAATCTATAAACTGAGGGAGGAGGGGGGGGCCAAAATGCAAAATTTTCAAACCAATTGGCTAAATTTCAGTATAATCCTTACCTTCTTACAAATTTTTTTCAAACTTTAGTAAGGGCCTAGGGTCCCAATTCAAGCCTCAACATAGATTCCTGCTTGAGTGGAACGGCCTCATTAGTCATTAGTCATTACGTTGGCGTAAGTGATGAGATCATCCAACTAAACTTTGTCCCATAAAAAGAGAGAATTTATTAAGAGCAGGGGGCCAAAAAAAAAAATCCCTCTTGGCGCAATTTGGATGAATAATCCCACCCCATCAGCATCTCACGCGTGGTGAGTCTGTTCCGCCTGAAATTTCAGCTGATAAAAGCAAAGCCTTTTCACCAAATAAAGTGACATAAATTTCAGCACTCACAGCTTCAAAGAGTAAGGAATAACAGGAAATTTATTTGTGGATGCATAGGTATAAACACCAAAGGAGATGCAATCCACTTAATACAAAGTCGCGATAACCCAGTATTCCAACAAAACCAAAACACAGAAGAAACATCCGGAGTTTCTCTAAAAGGTTATCTAGCTTTGCTTATCTTTCTATTAACATGACTAATTAACAAAACACATCTACTGATTGGGCCTTTTTGCAAACAGAGCAACTCGCTGGTCAAACGAGTCAATACCCGAACCACCACACTGCCCTGATACCAACCTTGAAGACAAAACTCTCCAGCTAATGAGATCCACAGCCCAGCAAAAATTCTCCACATGCGGTTCGTTCTTGACTCGAAACCCCTCTAATTACGGGAATTATCATCAAGACTATCAAGCTCTTCCATGTCCATTCTATATCTCCTATACTTTTCACATATATGATTTGACTTTCAAAAAACAAAAAGAAAAAGGATTAACTAAGCTATGCAGCACACAGTTACCTATCTCACACAGCTATGTTTCTAGAACAGCTGCTTTGATCTTTTGAATTGTGCAGGAGATGAGATTGTTAACGGTCTCAACTGATTCTACTGTCAGTTTGGCAGTTGGAAGGCTGTTCACCAAAATCTGAAATCCAACGGTAAGGAGGCATCCGCCACTTTCATTACTGCTGCCCTCAGTTTTGACCATTGTCCCATTGCTGTTGATTAGTCCACCGTGGCCAAAATGACCATCTGGAAGAATGGCAAATCCCGATGGCAGGAGTGCAACACAGGTAGAATCCCCACCATTCATCACCATACTCATTGATGGAACATCAACTGGTGCATACACTACAAGAGAGCCCGAGGAATCATTCCATGTCTCTTGCAATATCAGCATGCCACTATCATTTGCATTCATGGCCTGTGAAACCAAATGAAATAGAAGCCAAACTCATCATACAAGCAAAACAAAACCAAAAGAATTTGAATGAGGAAGTAGAAAACAATCAATCGCCAATACTTTCAAATCAAGATAATAATCATCAACTGATGATTACTCAAGATTAGTTGATGACCACTCACACCAGCACGAAGGAGAGAAACACAGTTGCCAGGTGCCTGACCCTTGGCAATGTGGACCATCTCTTGCAATGGCCCACCATTGGATAAAATGTCCCACTCACTTCTCATGCGTTCATCGCGCATGAAATCAAAAAGCCTCTGCCTTGTCATGGGAAGCCAGACAGTAGTCGCAGCACATAGCACAACTCCAGGTGGCTCACCAGGGTCGTTTACATTCTTCCGTGTCAACACTCTCACATCCTCCCCCACATTTCCAACACACAGCTTGTCCCACTTGCGCACACTTGAAGCACAAACACCGGAACAGAAGTTATAGGTCATGCGCTGGGCCAGCTTTAACATGCTCTTCCTACCAATTGGACTTATCCCTGAGGTACAATGATATTCATTAGAAATGAAATTTACCATATTGGTCAGGTATGTCAAAAATGGAAGGGCAACAAAGAAGAACCTGATTGATCTTGAACGGTCATGGTAGAGGACATGAGAACAGCTAGGCACTCACATTGCCTCTGTAAGGTAGCAACCCACTTTGGTGCACCAAAGCCCATGCCGGAACTGAGTAATGGCCGGCAGAGATGGTGGACAATACTCTCATCATATTCTGCATGTTCAATCCAGGTAACCTGCATTGTACCAGCCAATCCAAGCTAGTGTTAACATTCCAGTCAATACTAAAAAAGGAAGCAGAAGCATCCACTTACCAACCATAAGGATTAAGGAATTGGCAATGAAGAAAGCAAACATAAGGTCAAGACTCAAGAGAGATTTCATCTCACATAGAAAATGGCCAATTTCTAAGTTGTCATTCTTATCATAATTTGAAACCTAAAAGGTATACATAGTCACCTCTGTTAGCTTTGAGGAGTTATTTTACACCTGAAAAGTATACATAGTCTCCTCACTTAGCTTTGACACCTTTAAATTTTTTTGGATAGAAAATCTATAGAGAAATGCATAAGGCAAAGATGATATTCAATTTCATTGGAGGTCCTGAAATCTAGGCAAAGTATAGCACCAATTCCGTATGCACAAAATTGTTGTGTTTTCTACGGCAAGAAAATGCTTGCCCTTAAAAACAAATTAAAGATAAAACTTCTCGTCGTCAAAAAATTGACCTGATTAATATTCTTCTGAGTAAGTGAAAAGTTTATTAAGATATATGGCATTTGATTCTTTCTTTTTGAAGAAACTCCATTCAAATCAAGAACTTCAAGTTGGTTTCTGCCATAGACCATAGTGCCATATTGGACATGCAGTTGGCATATCGTTAACCGAATCAATAGGTTCCTTAGCTCTTTCATGCGCAAGGAAACTATTAAGACCTGACTTTGATACAATTATTGAACCATTACCTATTAGTCTAAATCTCTGGGTCTTGTGGTTTCTCTAATAAAAACACTAGCAAAGGAGATATTCCTAACCACAAAACTTTGAGTCAAGTTTCCCCTTCCTAGAAAAAATTTTCATCATTGGCATGAAACCCAAGGCTCTTGTAGATTAATATTTGCTGCAAACATGCTATGGAGAGGACAAGGGCTGAAGTCAAAAAAAGTCTTGAGGGTCATGCTAGAGAGATAGAACACAACCCTTCCTACCCAATTGTTTAATCAAGGCAAATTTCTAAATAATTCTACAATATACAAGTATATACAAGGAGCAAATGGTGAAGTGAAATATCAAGGCGGTCCGTTTTGCAAGATTCAAAATAGAGGCATTTTTTAAAACTTAAAATAAAAAAATAAATAAAAATCAGTTTGTACTTCTATAAAAAAGTGACACATCTAAATAAACTAATTTTCACCAAACACGAGGTTGAAGAGATTACAATGTAATGACTGGATCCAGGTCACAAATCCTTGGATTTAATAAAGAAAACATTAAAGACAGAAGAAGAGATAGGAATAGAAGGATCAAATATATAGAATAATCAGCAAAGATTGTAAGTTCCAAAGGTTCACCTTCAGGTAAAGATTATGAATGTTGCACTCCCAAAACCGATAAAATACACAAAAAGATAATACTAATATAAAACCATGAGCACTAAGCAGGAGAACTAGAAGAAGACAACTAAGTACATGCAAAGTCACTTTAGTGTTGAAACATAAGACTGTAATATTTAAATCAAGGAAGCATCTTCTTTCCTATTCTTAGGTAAAGTCTAACAAAATTTTATTGAGAAAAATGAAATAAAAAAGAGTGCAATTCTTTTGAGTAGTAAAAGCGAGTTAAATACTAAAAGCACAACTCACTAAGGTTAGAACTAGGGGGCCAAATGTAAATAAGATTACATCTATATAGTTTTGAAGTTCAAAATTTTCAATGAACTCAAAATAAAAGTCATGTAATTTACAAATAAAGCAATTAAATTAACAATTACCTTGGAATAATTATTTGGCACATCTTGCACAACAAAGCCTGAAGGAAGCCTCCTATAGGTTTGGAAAGGGTCTGCACTAAGGCCTTCTCGATTAGTGTCGATAGAAACATCAACCACAGCCCAAACACCCTCTATGTGCTGCTTGCAAAAGCGCAGAAACTTTGCTTGACGGACAGGAACAAGTGGTGAAAGCACTTGAAATTCAGCAACCATCTGGTAAGACCTTCAAATTAGTTTCATTTAAGTTTGCAGCTAAAAAGAAAACAAATAGCAATGGAACATACCACTTGCAGAGCACCATTTTTTGTTCCAGTTACACTGGGGGATAACAACACATCAGTGGTGGCAGATCTAGCAATCATGCACGGGAACATTTCTGCCCATCGATTCTATTCAAGGAACAGAACTCAATGAACCATTCAAATTCTAGTATTCAAGCATGACATCAATAAAATCAAGTAATAGAAATGTCTAGCAGACAATGGAAAGCACTACTTCAAATTGATGAAAAGATTTAATGAAGCAACCCAATAAAATTATCAATTACATTTTTTAAAATGGCAAATAAAAGCTCAGATAAAAAAAATATATATATAAATCATGGGATAAAGATATAACATTTTCTCTAACTAGAAAAAAAAATCCATTATGGAATCAACACAAAGGCTTAAGATGGCATACCGCATCCATCATAGTCTCTACGAGTGCCGAGCTGTTGATGATTACCATACCCGTTTCCCTTGAAGCCTCAGTCACAAAGCCATTTGGTTTCATTCCAATACAAGGAGAAAATGTTCTCATGTACTCCTCCTGATTAAACACATCCCTTCCTCCATCCAAACTTTTGATCCAAAGAGGACTATCTGCCTCAGCCATCTTAATCAACTCATCCATAGCAGTCAATGCAAGATCTATAAGCATATTTCTATCATGTGGCATTGTTAAAGACATTACAGGTCCTTCGACAAACTCAAGGCCAGTTTGCATCATCGAACCTGGAATATTAGCTACACCACCAAACCCATTTCTTCCAACACCAAGCTCCAAACTGGAGTTCACACCTTGGGGAGAAATAGGGCCAGCCGAGGATGTGAGTGGCCTGCCCAAGAACTTATTTGCCAAGATGCAAATCCGGCCTAATTCATCCTTCAATCGAGCATTCTCAATCCTAAGCTGCTGCAGCTCATAATTAGACACACTGCCAGGCACTGCAGGACCACCACAGTTGTTGCATGTGGGGTTCTTCATCGCATCCTTCAACATTTCATTCTCAGCTCGAAGTTTATCATGTTCTTGTCGAAGAATGATATTCTCATGACGTTCCATTTGGGTCTGATTCAAATACCAACATACATACTTATGATTAAAAGAACAAATTACTAAAGAAAACAGAAATAAAAAATGTAATCAATTTACCTTCATTTGGGTTCGCCTATTCTGAAACCAGAACTTGATTTGTTTACTCTCCAAGCCAAGTCTCCTGCTAAGTTCCGACCTTTGTTTCTCATCTGGGTGTGGACACTCCTTAAAGAAACTACAAAACAAAACAGAAGAAAAATAAACTACTGAATACATAAAACTTGAAAAGAAAATGTTGAAGGCCATACGATTCAAGCTCTTGAATCTGATGAGGAGTATGCCTATGGTACTTTTTCTTCCGCGGCGGGCCATCTTCGTTAGCTTCTTGATCGTCACCAGATGCACCTTCAACATTATCGCTTCCAGACCGGCTTTCAAACTCCTCCTCCCTCATCCTCCCCACAACACTAGGATCAAATTGTTCCCCAATCAGACCCATCTCACCAGCATCCATTGCGTTCCTCTGCCAAAAAAACCCATTTAAAAATCAACAACACATATATCAAAAAGAACATAATCCCAAACACAAAACCAAGATCACAACTAACAACAATAAAATAGAGCATGAATAAAAAATAAATAAATAAAATAAAATGAGCATACAATAGATAGAGAGAGAGGAAACTGAGCAATGGCACCACTTGCCATACTGTGACAGTGTGGAAAAATTTCAGCCACAACCCTTGAGCCCATACCAACACTATTACTCCCAAAACTCATCAAAATCTTAGAAAAGATCTTTCTTTTTTTCGTTTTTGGATTTTGACAGTGAAGTCACTTGTCTAGGTTCTCTGAAAATAGGCACTATCACTTTCACCAAAAAGAAACGCTAAGGTTTGTGTTCAACTTTCTCGTTTAAAAAGTTTTGACCTTTAAACAATGCCCAGATTGTGGAAAAAAAAAACTAAAAAATTAAAAAAAAATTACAATGAAAAATGATGCCTCCTTGTCAACGCTCACGCATGACTCAATACAACAAAAACCACAAGGCTCTCTGGAAAGCTCTGACTTTCTCCAGAAAATAATCAGGTTTAGAATGAGAAACTTGTCGAGAAAGACTCGTTTTTTAAGTTTTTTTTTTCTACTGTCAAATATGAAAAGGAAACCCTAAAGCACAGCAAATGCTTGACCAATTATTTGTCAGTATTGAAAACGAAGAAGGATCCAAAAATGAAGAAAAGGAAAAGGGTCCTTAAAAAGATGCATGAAAAAGGGAAACCAAAGATAGAAGTTTCAAAACTTCTCTCTCACATTCACACAACACAAAAGTAACACTTTTCAATAAGGAAAACCATTATTGTGAAATAATAATGATGCACATAATTAAAAATAAATAAATAATAATAATAACACCAACCAAATCATCAAAAAAGGACCCAGTTGACCTCTCTTCTTCTTCTTCACTGTCAAGTGTGAAGTGGATAAATGAAACATAAAAGGTGTAGTACCTTTTTATATTTTTTTGACAGTGAGAGTAAGAAAAGAAAATAGAAGCAGCAAAAGCAGAAGTCTCTGATAATGCACGCACACGGTACAACACAGAGATATTTGATATGGATTTTTAAAGATCCTCCCAAATCTTTCACTTTCTCTTTCGCCGTTGGGATCTGTACAAGAGTAAAAGACAGAAAATATATTAATATTTATTTTCACATGAATATATGTGTAAATGATTAAAAAAAACATAAATGCGTAAATAAATAAAATATTAACACAAGAAGGTTTGGAGCTGACTTGCAAGAACTAATAGTCAAATGGATTCTTTTTTTTTTTAACAGAAATTTTAAAAAAAAAATTCAAAGCCTTCCTAGATTATATCAAAACAAAACCGCGATGATGAAAAATCATATCATATGATATTATGATGATGATGATTCATGGCTTCTTCAGTTCTTCAATGGCCTCCTGCTTCCTTCAAATCCCATGCAACTATTTTCTCTTTTTTTTTTTTCTTTTTGCTTTTTTACTTTTGAGCGAGTAGTACAATAAAGTAAAATGAGAAATAGTAGCATATATAAAAGAAAGACATGGAGATATGTGGGGCCCACTTTACTTTCAAACTGGGTTCGTGATGTCCGCCCCAGACTGAGAACACGCGGGCATTCCGCGCGTGTCGTGTCGTCTCGTCACAAGTTGTCCGGTCCTGACTTTGGAGGGCTGTTATCACGTGTTGTCAGAAACATACAACTCTGGCTTGCAACCGGCTGCCTCGGCCAATACATACCCGCCAAATGACGACGTGGCCCCTTGCGGACGCAAGCCATGTCGGGGGTAAAGAATGTAATTTCGACTTGGTGGGGTCCATTACCCAGACTCGTCAAACCCATGTACCACTGGCGTGATCGCAGCCGTTGGATTTTGAAGAAAAGCCAAACCTGTAAACTACTTGGAAGCCTCTCTTGTTACTTAGCTTGAAATAGAGTTTTGACCTTTTTATTTTATCTCGCCCTCTTGTCCTTGTCAATTAAATCCAATTTTTTGGTAAAATAAGTTAATAATGTGTGTAATTATCTTTTGCTTTCAGGCCATTAAATTTTAAAAGAAAAAGATTTTGAGTGTTGTGAACTTCCATTTAATTTTCACGATTCCAAAATGATTTTTTTTTAACTCATGCTCGTCAATTATATGACGAGGTCGCACTATCTTTTCTCATTAGTTAAAAGATTTTCAATATTAGGTTTGTCTCAGTCTTATGACGTGACATTTATTTATTTATTTATTCCACGGTGAAATGATTAAATAAATTTTTGAGAAGTGTAATACTTTTTAAAAAAAATAATCAAAACAACTCAATTTTATGTAGCGCACTCTGATAGACTTGTAGGATTAGAAACAATCTCAACATTTATAGTAATTAAATCTTCTAAATGATTAAATGGTTGATAAGTTATAACAATTAGATAAATGTCAATATTTATTTATTCGATGGTAAAATGATTAAATGATTTTTTAAGAAATGTAATAATTTTTTTCTTGAAAATAATCAAAACAACTCAAATTTACCTAGCTTACTCTGAAAGACTCGTAAGATTAGAAACAATGTCAACGTTTATAGTAAGTAAACCTTTCAAATGATTAAATGGTTGATAAGTTATAACAATTAGACAGATGTCGATATTTATTTATTTGACCGTAAAATGATTAAATGATTTTTTAATAAGTATAATAATTTCTTTTTTGAAAATAATTGAAACAACTCAAATTTACCTAACGCGCTCTGAAAGACCGTAAGATTAGAAATAATGTCAACGTTTATAGTAAGTAAATCTTCCAAATAATTAAATAGTTGATAAGTTATAACAATTAGACATATGTCAATATTTATTTATTCGACGATAAAATGATTAAATAATTTTTAATAAGTATAATAATTTTTTTTAAAAAATAATCAAAACAACTCAAATTTACCTATCGCACTCTAAAAGACTCGTAAGATTAGAAACATTGTCAACGTTTATAGTAAGTAAACCTTCCAAATGATTAAATGGTTGAAAAGTTATAACAATTAGACAGATGTTAACCTACGCGATACATGCGGATATTAATAGATTTAGTAACCAATAAAAAGAAAAGAAAAGGATTTTCTCATCATTATAATATCAGGTTTGTTTTGGCATGGTAATTAAGAAAAAAAAACAACAAAAAGCTTTGTTTTGGCATGGTATTAATAAAAAGAAAAATAATGAGTACAAAACGTGACGTTAGAGTGAATTATGATTTTAAAACAAAATCCAGGACAAATTACTAGATGATTGCATTTTAATGGCACTGAATTTGACTTACAAATAAAACACAAATGTCATGAACTTGAATGAGAGATTGAAGACAAAAATTATTTAATATAAGTACACTGCAATTTTAAAATATACTCCTCTCATTTAAAATAGTTATACTTACGAGAACTATTCAATGTGTTAGTAGCAAACTTCTTTTTTTCTTTTTTTCATTATCTATCTAATTGTGTGTATTAATAGGAATGATTTTCTTCCAAATATTAGAAGTAGTTTCAATCCGTTCTAGGGCCAAATATTTGAATTACGCATAGGGATGGCAATGGGGAGGGGAGGGGAGGGGACCAATCTCCCCGTACTCATCCCCGATATTTTACGTATGTCCCCGTCCCCGTCAAAATTATTTAAGAGAATTTTCATCCCCTCCCCGAATAATAACAGGGGATCCCCGAATAACTAATACATTTTTTTATTTTCGATTTTGAGTTAATCATATTAAAAAAAATTGAAATAAAAGTAAAGTTCGAAATATATCTTATATTAATATCCATTACAAAAGTCACATATATTAAATTAGTAAGTAACGCAACATGTAAGGGATACAAACTATCATGAACAAATTAATAGTTTAATACAAAATTGTTACAAATAAAATCAAATTTAGATTCAAAATTAACCTTTCAATGGTGGCGTGGGCACTTTATAAATGTGGACTATTCCCTTTACAACACAATAGTTAAGTCGAAGCAAATCAAGAGCAAATATTATATTAGATTAAATATTAAAATTGTGATTTGTTGTGGGCAATTATAACATCTAAAAATAAATAAAAATTGATTTAAGTTTAAAATATTTAATGAATATTAAAATTAAAACAAAAGTTTTGGGCTAATAAAATATGTCCGGTCTTTTTAATGTCCTAAATAAAAATTTAGAGATTTAATTAGTTAATTAGGCCTAAAAGTTTAATAATATAAATATTTTGATTTTTTTTATTTTTACCAATACTTATAATTTTATAATTCAAATTTTATTATTTATTTACTAGTAATTTAAAAAAATAAAAATTAAAATGGGGAAATGGGTAGGGGATGGGAATTCCACCTCATCCCCGTCCCCTCCCCGAATAAGAAATTGGGTAAAAAAATTTCTCCGTCCCTTCCTCAAATAAGAAATTGGGTATGAAATTATCCACATATCCTCCTCAAATAGGGAAAATTCCCGATGGTACCCGTCCCCGTGAGGATTTTTACCATCCCTAATTTTGCCATCATGTAGTTAATCTATTACGAGCTCTTTTTATCAAATCCCATAAAGATGTAAAATTGTATGACTTAAAAAGTATTACATATTTTATTTTATTTTATTGTAGAAAGAGAGTTTCCCTTTTAAAGCACTTAATTATTATGGTTAAGTCATTAAAGTTGGTAAAACTATAATATTAATGGTTATCTTCCTACGCAAAGTACTAACTACGTTCTCCTTTTCTAAACCAAACTCTAATTGTTGAATTCGTGTGTTAAAAAAAAAAAAAATCTATGCATTAATTTTTTTTTAGTACGTCTATATTTTATTAATAAAATGACGACATTCTCATTTGAGAATAGAAAAAATATAACAATGATTTTGTTTCTTCCCTATCTTTGAAATTGAACTATGTTTGTTGCTATTCATGGTAGTTTAGTAGTAATCATGTCAACTAAAAAAAATATTGATATCGAAAAAAATAATTAAAAATTTTGAAAAAGATTTCTTAAAATATATATTACATTTAGTTCACATTTAAAAAATTTTGACTAGAAATTTTGCTGCCTAAGGTCCAAACGCTTTTCGGCCTGCCCCCGTCATTATGATAGGATTATTGACTATTGACCTTAAATTAATTATTAGCGGACAAAAATAAAAGGAAGATCGGGTCAAATATTTCAGTTCTTCTGAAAAAAAATGTAAAATTAAATTTAGAAGCACGTATAGATTATTATTTATTATTTATTTATTTATTTATTTTTATAGAAGTAGAGATAGATTGATTGACAAGTTAAAACAACTCAAGCATATAAAATTGGAGTTGCTCATTTAAACATCATTAAAAAAAAAAATTTCACAATTTTTATATCTTTGTTTTTAACATTTTCTCGTAGCGCAACAAATCTGGTTTTTCCATGCAACAAATGAGGTTTTTCCATTCCAATTAATTTTTTTATTTATATATTTTACGAGCTCTTTTGTAATTATATTGTAAGATATAAATATATATACGAAAGATGTAACTTGTCAAAGCTTAATATCAAAAATCACTTTTAGCACATTAATTTATATAATAATACTGTATCTAGCCCTCCAGTTAGGGTTTAGAGCTGGTTTTAGAGTGTGATGAGATAGTTGGGTCTGCCAAAACCCAACTACAAAGGTGTTTGGTAATATTTGTATTTAGATTTGACCGCTTAGCATAATTTTTTTCTTAACTTCTACTCCACAGTTATATGTTTTACTCCACATCAGTTATAGATTAAAAGTTACAATACCTCACTCTCAAACACACCCTTAATCAAATTGTGAAAGCTTAATATCTAACGTTTATGAGTGATGAAGCTATAAATGGAAATATTATGAGTGATGAAGCTATAAATGGAAATAGATAATGTTAATTGATTAACAATTTAGCAAAAGTAACCTTGTTAGATGTCCGCAGTTCTCTAATGTTCGCTTCAATTAAACCTTCTATAAATACAACCACCTATTTCCAGAGTGTTGATTGGTTAAGTTGTCAACCATTCAGAAGCTTTAAAGAATCTGATGACATAATGTTTTATCAACCATAGCTGATTGTTAAGAAAGAGAAAAAAAAAATGTTTACAAATCTTTTACGAAGAGATTTACCTCAGCACATAGTTACCACCTATCTGGGCCGGACTGGCCCATAAGTATAGAAGCCGTTGGCCCATAAAACAAGAGTAATTAGTTAATGTAAATATAGTAATTAGTATGAAAACCGAACTGCCGGCGAATACAGCCATAAGCAAGGTCACATCTAATATTTCAATGGGTAAAAGTATGTTTAATTCTTATATTTTGATTTTAGTATCTGTTTATTCTTTGTATATTTAAAAACACTTTAAAAATATTTCTGCCATTAAATTATTTACACCCATGCTAGTACTTTTCGTTCATTTTAACTTACTTTTATAATATTACATTCTTACAATAAAAGGAAATAGGTGAAGTTGATTAATTAGAAAATTAGCAAAATAGCCGTGTTTGGTGTCCATAATTATCCAATGTGCACTCCAATTAAATGAAGAGTCTTATTTGAAAAATCTTTTAGGGTCTTTAATTTAATTATTATAATTTTTTTATCTCATTATTCTTAAAGAGATAAAAATGTTATAATTAATGTTATTTTAGTGGAAGAAAATGTTTGATTAAAATAATATAAATTTTTTTTATTTAAATAGTTTTTTAGAGATTATACATTTTTCAATCTTCGATTTTCCACGTAAATAACTAAATAAATAATCCACGAGCTTTAAACCATTAATCACACCCAATGTTCATCAAATCTTTTAGGAAGAGATTTCATTTAGCACATTGCCCTTCTACATGGGCCAGATGCCCATAAATCATCTTATGGTCCTGACCCATAAATATAGCAAACTGAAATAAAGAGTAGTTATTTAGGGTGTGTTTGGTATTGTTTTTCAAATGATGTTTTTGAATTTACTTTATAGAATAAGAATGATTAGTTTTTGGTGAAATTTAAAATGTGTTTGGTTGATTATTTTAAAATAGTATATGAAAATAAAAACAGTAAAAATGTGTTTGGTTGTTTGTCTGAAAATTTGGTGACAATGAAAAAGAATGATAAAATAATTTAATGAAATCTTTTTTAATATTTAAATATTTAAATGGTCTTTTAATAATAATAATAATATTATTATTATTACTATTATTATTATTATTTTAAAAACAACATAAACAACTAAAATAGTTTTAAAAGGGTATAATTAAATAAATGTTATATCATTGAAAGCATTCAATATATTGTTGGATGGATTTATTCCACCTAAATTTATATACTTATATAATTATAGCAATTTGCTATTCGTTAAAACACCTAATTATTATTATTATTATTATTTTATATTATTATTAAAATAATTCAAATAATGTTGGTGCACTATTTTTAAAAAGAAAAAATTATATTATAACATGAACAAATAATATAATATTAACCAAGTGAGTGGATTGTTGGATCCGTGCACTATTATTCACAAATAAAACATTAAAGTTGTAGCTTTAGTGGGCCTCAGAAAAAAACAAAAATAAAAAAAACGTTAGAAGGTTTGTTTTTCACTTGCCTTTGTTAAAGTGAAAAACAAGATAATTTCATTTTCATTGGAAAATAAAAACTCATACTATTTAATCATACCCAAACACATTTTCTTATTTTGTGTTTTTATAAAATGAAAAATGACAGATGTAAAATGGTACCAAGCACGCCCTTAATTTGGGCCAATAATATTTTTCTGTTGACCGCGTAGATTAGGAGAATGACACTTTCACTCATTGTAAATTGCTTTTACTACCTTGGGTCTATTAATATTTATACATCACATTTGTTGCCAAAATCTAAAGAAAAAAATATATATATTGTTGAAGGATAAATGTGATCTTTTAACTTATAAATTGATATTAGTTAAAATTTATCATGTGTACAAAATAAAACTAATTAATTTATATGTTATAAAGTCACATTTATCCTTCAATAGTGTCATATCTTCATTTATGTTTCTATAATTTTCGTTATAAATTTAATAGATTTTTTAACCAAAAACACAGAAAATTGCGTTCGTGCGACGTGAGCCTGTTGCACGGGGACATACCTTATCGCTAAAAAACGCATGAGATGTGTTTATGCGATAAGCGTACAAAAACACTGCAAATTTGTAAACATGTCAACTTTAGGAAACTTTGGCCAAAAAAAAAAAAAATTACCGCTGAGATTACTTATATATTACATGCCAATTTGCATAAGAATAACAAATTATTTACTTTATATGCCTTATTACACTATGTATGGTGTAAATCACACACATAAAAATAACCAATAACAATTTTTTTTTAAACTTATGGCCACATATGACTGAACCCATTCTCCTTTTAATCAATTTTTCCACCATCAACCTATGAACAAGGCAAATCAAACACAACCAACAACCACTTATAAAATCTCCAAAACAAGAAAATCAAAGGTATTTAAAAAATTTATACTTTGATAAAGTAACTAACTTCTTACAAACTCCAATACTAGTGGCATATCCCGGCCACCGTCCATCGTCACTGGTCGGTGGCCTTCTCCGACCACTCATATTTGTCTTTTTCATTGGTTATGTATGCTCTTTGTATTTATTTCATTTTGTTCCAGCAACTAAGAATAGGGGAGTGGAGTGAAAAATATTTTGATTGTTAATGTGAGAGAAAGAAATATCCATTACTTTTTTTTTGTAATAAAGAAAGAGAAATTCACTTTTTTACACAATAGTTTTTGTGTGTAATCGGATAATACAATTATCCAATGGATTTCAATTTTTTTTTATTGTTACTTGATTTTTTTAGATTTTCAGCATGTCTTTTACATTTTTGCTCTCAAATACTAATGTTATATGTGTATGTATACTAACGGCAGGGGAGGTAAGTGGGAATACAATCAATCTCACCATCTAACTGAAATTATATCAAATCTCAAGGGAGGTTTTTAAAAATAGCCTTTAGGAGAATAGTACTCTCTGTAAATTGTTTTTACTACTTTGGGTCTATTATAAATTTATAATATTTATACTTCACATTTGGTGTCAAAATCTAAAGAGAAAAAAAATATATTGTTGAAGGAAAAATATGACATTTTAACTTATAAATTGATATTAGATAAAATTTATGATGCGTACGAATAAAAACTGATTAATTTATATATTATAAAGTCACATTTATCCTTGGACAGTGTTGTCCTTTCATTAATATTTTCATAATATACGTTATAAATCCAATAGATTCTTTAACCAATTTATAAAAAAAAAAGGATTTTCGCATTAATAACATATTGGCTTTATTTTATTATGCTGTAATAATGACAATGAGTAAAAATAGTAACATCAGAGTGATTTATGAGTTTGAATAAGAGATTCAGAACAAATTACCAAATGATTGCATTATTTAACAACACTGATCTAAAAGACATATCTCACCACTTATTTATGAGTTTAAATTAAAAATTTAGAATATATAATGTGAAATTTAATAATACAATAAATTTTTATTCACACATCATTTTGTAAAGTACTCAGTATGTCTTTGCATAACTTATATGTCAAATGTTTATATTTTTTACAAGTTCATGTATAATTAAACCTTATGTAAAGATATATTTTGCAGTGCTAATTGGCTAGATAAATTCTTAATTACACATGAGGATTTAAGGCAGCGGATGGACTAATGTCGTGTCATCATATGTCGGGTAAGGGTTCACAAAGTCATTAACAAAGAGTGTTCGTTCAGCACTTCAGCATGTGGTAGCTATCAGTTCTGGGTCATATCGGCCCATGTATTATTTTATGGGCTTGGCCTATGATTTGATAATTACAAGCCCATTTAACTATGCACGCATGACTCAAAAGTTTTGAGGGTTTTCTTTTTTGTTTGTGTTTTGTCTTAAAGTTAAACAAAGGGCTAACCATTTTTTGGACTTTTACGCAAGAAGTAGCATTTTGTGGAAAATTATTCAAGAAATTCATGGCAATGGAGATTGGACACTTTTCATCCCTCTTAATAAATTATTTTTCCTATTTAGGCTTGTTATAAATTCCTATTCTTTTATTAATTTTGTCATTAGTTCAAGTATTAGAGCATCTCCAAAAGGATCTTTAAATTTTACTTTTTAAATTTCAATTTGCTTACTGATGTGGTAAATAAGTGTATAGAAAAATATAATCCCCTCCAAAACACACATCAAATAAGAATAAATTAATATTATTTTAATCAAATCTTTCCTACTATCAAATTATATTGTTATTATATTTTTTAAAATAAACATAAATAATAATTATTGCAGTCTTATCTTTTCAATAAATAATAATAAAATATTAATAGAAGAGGGAGAAACTCACTCGGCAATATTGAAGAGTGAGAAACAAATCTTATTTGAAGAATCTAAATTAACGCGTCTTTTGGAGTGTTTAATATTGATATAGCTCTTTCAAATAACAAGTAAAATCTTATTTAAAGAGTCTTTTAGAGATACTCGTAGAGCATTAACGAAAAAACAGATAAAAAGAGAGCCACTACTAGTATTTGTATAGTCGAGATTAATTGAATGAACATTAAATTATTGATTTTCTTAGCTTTTAAATCACTAATATCACATCAATGGTCACTCTTAATCAAATGGGCATTGATGTAACCACTAACAAATCCAATTCCGCAAGAAAATAACATGATGAGTTGTTATATAGATGTGTGTGTGTGTGTGAGGGAGTAGCTTGGAAGTAACAACAGCACCACTTCGACTGTTTCCTTCAACCAACAACTACATCGCCATAATTAATGACAACAAAGATGATATGTTTTTATTCATTTTACATGTCTGTCTGTGTGTTTGTGTGTGTCCGTCCAAACTCACCAACTCCACGTATATTACGATTATGATGGGTACAGTTGTCTCTTTTGGATCTACAAGCTTCTCCGTTGCGTCCTCTTTTTTAATTCTTCCCCGCGTTTGAGTTTTACGTTGCCGACGCGTTGAAACGACAACAGCATATAATATGAAAAGTGAAAACGAGTGTTGATAGGTCGCACTCGGTCGTGCTAATATTCTAAACCAGTGGTATAACATATATATTTTGAAAGGAGATCAATTCCCTGTAATTCTCAATAGGGCAAAAATATAAAAAGGAGGCTAGGTTCGCATAAATACACGCGACCCCCACAGTAGTGGTGGGGGAGGGGTTCCCTCGCGCATGAGTTATTGGGCACCTAGTAAATGAATTCTTGGAAGGCTTCTTGGAAAGTTTGGGGGGGAGGGAAGGGGGAATGAGTTATTGTGCGCTCTCAAATAATAGATTCTTGGAATGGGTTCTTGTTTTGGGTTTAGTTTCATGTGACCTTTTAATGAGCTTATTAATATGTTATATTTGGTTTCTATAAATAAATCAGCTTGTATTTTCTTTTTTAAATAATGTGAGATATTGATATTTTAAAATACTAATTGAAATCTCTAACAGACGCCACCATTCGCTGTATGATAGGTAATTATGCACGAATTTTCTTCAAAGATTCAAATTCTTGTAATATGACTTCTTAAGGATTTTGTGACATTGAATCATGATCTTAATCTTTATAATGAAAAACATTTACATATAGTATATTTGTATCAAAATTCTTGTTAGTGTAAATCACAAGCTTTAATTATTTTAGCTAGCAGTATTAGTATTAGACTATTAATTGCTATTGACTAAAAGATCGAGCTTAAAAAAGGACAAGCACTAGCTCAATTAGTAAATTGAAAAGTTGAGAATAAAGATGTGGAAATGATCGACGAATTAGTGAGTTGGGTCGGCTTGTTAAGTACGATATGGGAACCAAGAAAAGTTGCAAAGATTTCCAAAAATTAAAAAAAGATAATTATTAATCGCTTTTTCTTTTTTCTTTTTTATCGATATGTTTTTTCTAAGCATATAATCTAATCTTAATTGGTCTGTTATTTCTTGTTAGATCATAGATGGGGGAATAAATTTCTTATTTTTTATTTTTTCAGACATTGCATAATTATTCTTTGTGTGCGTCTATAGAAACTAGGAAAAAAACGCAAAAGCAAAATTCTCTTCCCACTATAAGATTATCTGAGGAATAAAAGTTTAAGTAGCATGATTTTAATATGACACAAGTCAATAAAATCATGTTGTGTGTTTTAAAGTCTCCTATTACTAATTTTCTTTATATGATTAGTTAACTTCAAAATAAATATACATGTCATACGACTTTATTAAATGGTAAAAGCCTGAGTATTATAAATTTTTATGAGGAAAAATCAGGTAAAATAATTTTAATGAGACTATTCAATAAAATTATACTTTAATGATTAGCATCATTCTCTTAATTAGTAAACTTTAAAACAAATACGTACGTGACATAATTTTATTAGATTGGTGTATGAATCACGTGATGTACATAAATTAATTCATTGAAGATGGCTTAAGCAATCTCCTGTAATAGAAAGATGTGGGAACAAAGAATTGCCTTTAATAAATATTTCTACCAACATGGCGTGGTGTCATATTCAATGATTTGAAAATTAGGTGGGATTTCATTTTTAAATTCTAATCTACATGTAAAATTATTACAGGCGAGGAAGAAAGAAGAAGACCGTGTGAAGACTGAGATATTTTTCAATTTCTATTACCAATTAAAATCTCATAAATCATTATCATTTTTTTTTCTTTTATCTTGGACTAAAAGTGACCCACCATCGTTTAAAACGCGGCAATGTCGGTTTCAAATAACCGCGAAACGTAAACTTCCAGTTTAGTGGAAAGGAAACCAACTGAAAAGCATGGGATCTGATAACCCGCTGCTACAAAACCACACTGAATTTGCAGTGAAAAATAACCAACCAAATTCCGCCACGTCAACATTCCACTGTCTTCTTCAACGTGGCGCACACATATTGGCTTGCTTGTAAAGCAGCATCACGAAAACAAGAACCAACTGGAGGTTTCGTCTGTGCTTTACTGCGACAGTTACAAAAACCTCAAAATGAAAACTCTCTCACTTTCTAAAAAAGGGGGGTCCTCAATTAAACCCTTTCACCAGCTCGTTTGCAAATCATTTAACATCATCATCATCGTCCATCACCATTTTTACGCAAAGAAACAAATAGTTTGATCAGTTGAAAGCAAAAAAGCATGTCCGGGCAAGACATCGAGAGAGGGCAAAGAGCGAACAAGAACAGAACAGGCAGCAGCAGCAACAACAACAACGGTGCCCACGTTGCATCACCAACGTATCTGATCGAAGACACAGAGACCCAATGGACTTCTTGGCTCGTTCCCATGTTTGTTGTTGCTAATGTTGCCGTCTTCATTGTTGTCATGTACATCAACGATTGTCCAAAGCATGATCAAGCGTTTAAAGGCAAGTGCGTGGCAAGGTTCATGGGGCGGTTCTCGTTTGAGCCTTTGAGAAAGAATCCTCTTTTAGGTCCCTCTTCTCACACGTAAGTGCTTTTTAAATTTTTTTTTTCATTACCCATTTCGTTTCCTGGTTTTATTTTGATTTGCTGATGAAATTTGGTAGAATTTTGTTTGCTCGTTGTGTTGATGCTTTCGTGTTTATTATTTTGGGAATTTGTATATAGAGGTTAATTCGGAATGAATTATGGTAACTTGATGTGTTAATTTCATTGATCTTTGATTAATCAAGTGTTCTGTTGTCAAACTAACTCTGGTTATGGTATTTAGGTGCCCGAATCGGAAACTTAACTATATGTCTAGAGGTTTTGTTTTTGGAAAATGAAACCTGGTAGCCTTTGGCATTAATATTAGATATTTGTTTGCTAATTGAATTCCAGTCTAAAAGTAAGTCGTTATTTGGTTATAATTTGAGGTTATCAATGTCTTGATATTTTATGCTTTCATTGATTCATTGCTTTGTGGGTGAAAAGTTGGTGGATCAGGTGAGAAAGATGGACTTTGAGTTATTTGGAGGTTCTTCTTTTTCTATATGCCATTACTTTGCTTTCCATTCGTGGCCGAGAAAGAAAGTAATTGAATATATTCTTTTCCTTTTTTTAAGATTGGAGAAATTGGGTGGTCTTGAATGGACCAAAGTGGTGCAAAAACATCAAGGATGGAGGCTTATCACTTGTATCTGGTTACACGCCGGTATTATTCATCTCCTCGTAAACATGCTATGCCTGGTTTTCATTGGTATTCGCCTTGAACAGCAATTTGGGTTCGGTATGTTGCTCTTTCATGCTATTTAAAATGCAAATTATTAATTTTTTTTTTAATTTTTGAGCTTAATTTAGTCTATTTGATGTCTCTTGTTACGATGGGATAGTGCGGATTGGAGTTATTTACCTGTTATGCGGATTCGGTGGGAGTGTTCTTTCCTCCCTATTTATTCGAAACAGCATCTCTGTTGGTGCCTCCGGTGCACTTTTTGGGCTTCTCGGAGCAATGCTTTCAGAACTACTTACTAACTGGAGTCTTTATACCAACAAGGTGAGTGAGGCCAACTGTTGTTTGCACATTTTGCTTTGCTTATACTACTATTATTGCTAGTTCTTGTGCTGTAGGTTGATTGTTATATGTGTTTTGAGTGGATACATAGTTTTTCTTGCTTACTCCTTTAGATGATGTTGTTTTGTAGGCTGCAGCCTTGATTACTCTTTTGGTCATCATTGCAATTAATCTCGCTATAGGAATTCTGCCGCATGTTGATAATTTCGCTCACATTGGTGGATTTCTCACTGGGTTCTTCCTTGGTTTTGTCTTGTTGCCCCGTCCTCGGTACGGATGGCTTGATGGCAGGAACCTTCCTGGAAGTGCCGCCATAAAATCCAAGTATAAGACACATCAATACGTGTTATGGCTGGTCTCTCTGGTTCTACTAATTGCAGGGTGAGTGACTCCTAATAATTGCATTTTCATTGGAGAAAGCATCATCTGAATACCAACAGCACAATACAAATTATATATAAGTAATGATTTTATGAAATTCTGAAGTGATTTGCCGGGGTCCTAGACAGACTATGATTTGAGGAAAAGGGGAACATAATTGTATCTCATAATGCCTCTTTATAGAAGTTGTGGGGCATGGATTCATTGTCCCGACTCCCAGTTGTTGGCAGTCGGAATGTAGAGACCCCGCGTAAAATTATTTTTAATCATTTGGTATTACAAGATGATATCTGCAAGAGAAAGGTTGCAAACGAAGCCATTTTAAAGTTCCGGGTACTGACTACTGAGTGGTTTAATTATTATTCTGGCTTAAATGCAGATTAACAGTTGCACTCGTGATGCTCTTCCGGGGAGAGAACGGTAATGATCATTGCAATTGGTGTCACTACATGAGCTGCGTTCCCACCTCCAGTTGGAATTGCGAAGGAAATGTGTAGATTGCGATTGCTAGCCCTACGTTCACATGTAAATGCATGCATAGTTATAGCTTAGAAGCTGGATTTCTTCACGCTTGATTCTTTATTATGATTTTAAACTCGGGAGACCACCTTTGTAGTTGCTTTTACTTTCGGCGTTTTGCCATCGTAATAGAATTATTGCGTGTATACTTTAGCTTTCTTTCTCTTAACGCATTTGAGTACGACAAGTAAACAACAACAGCTGCATAGCAGAAGTTACTCCAATTAGTGAATTTTTTAAAAAGAAAAAAAATTGTAAAAAAGTAATGATGAGATGTTTTATGATTGTAAAAATTCGAAAATTGAGAAATTATTTACGGGTCATTATTTTAATGGAATTAAAAGTTCCGTAAAAATAGAACATGGCGTCGCCCGGACTCGAACCGGAGACCTTCAGTGTGTTAGACTGACGTGATAACCAACTACACCACGACACCATTGATGCTCTGGTAACCTGCAAAGTAGAAATATATATCTAAATAAACTATTATTCACGTACATAAACTATTCTTACAAACACACAATTCAATTGAGCGAGGAAATGTGGAAAATAAATGCAATAAATAAGAAAGCAACATGACAATAACATAGACATGTTTTTGGTACATTAGATTAGAGGTACCATATTGACTGTAATGTCTTGCTATATGTGCAGGTGCATGACTAGAAACTCATTCAACCTTAGTGAAGGAGCACACACGTTCTTCATTTCACACCAACCCAACTTTAATCAACACTATAAACTTTCCAATTTACTACGCAACTTAATTGAAATTATCAAGTTGATACACTGAATTAATAAAATGCAGTCCCACAAAACCCTAACAGCAATTTCTATTTCAATCTTGCTAACATGGTTGGGCTTGTTCAATTGGGCATCGGCGGAGGTAGACTGCACCACGGTGACAACACTTGTCTCTTCATGCTCGAGCTTCATCGAGCATGGCTTCCCCGACCCAATGCCCGGCTCACCATGCTGTGAGGGCGTGAACAGCCTTAATGTAATTGCGGATACTACAGAGAACAAGCAGTCCGTTTGTAGTTGCTTGATGGGCCTCATTTCGACTTACAATACCAATGCCACTGCTATTGCTACTCTTCCTGGCTTCTGTGGTGTTGCTTTGGGCTTCGTCATTGATCCCAACACCGATTGCAGCTAGTATTTCCTTTCTACTCCTCTGTACCTTTTCACCTTTTTTTTTTTTTAATGTTTTCTACAATTATATTACAATATACTGATATTAAAATTTAGGTCACTTCCTGAATTTCTAATTTTCATACCTTTCTCGATTAAAGTTTTGTTTATGATTGAGGTGTTCTAACTTTTAAACTACAACTGTTGTGAGAAAAAAATTTATAACTATGAAATAAAAGTTAATAATATGTAGTAAATATAAATTTAATAAAATTATTAAACACATAATAGATTTTTTATTATACAAGTAAAAAATTATATCAACATAACTTTTAAGCTTCAACAGTTAATGTTTACCAAACATTTTAATGTTGTAACTTAAAAGTTATAGTTATTCAATCTCAATTTTAAATGCACCATAAGAGTATGTCTTTTGTAGTTTAGAAATCTATGACTAACAAGGGAGAAAAGATGGGAACTCAAATCATTGCCTTCTATGACAACAATGTCATTTTGCTCGAGAAAAATTGCTTGAATTTTGCTCGGACATAGGCAAAACACCAAAACAATCGTGTTGTGGTAAAAATGGTCTTTTGCTTGCCTGGCCAAGATGGAGGGAAGAGTGTTTTACCATCCGATCAATGAGCCCAAGTGGCCCCACACACATTCTTTTGGTTGATCAATTTGCAGGTTCGATTATACCAATTTTATATTTCCTGGTAACATTATTTATTTTGATATTTGAAAATTGATGCAGCATTCCATGAAGTGGGAATCAAAGACATGAAGTTGGCATAGGGAAGAAATGCATGTTCACATGGGAGATAAAATAAGGATCCTGTCGATCTTCTACTGCAAAGAAGGGGAGCGTGGCCATTAATGTAGTTTTATTTTTTAAAAGAGAAATAACCCTAATGAATCGCTAAAGCTGCAGCTCCGATTATAACTGAACTTGATATTGCTGTCAATTTTGCTAGCTTAATGATTCCACCCACCAACTTAAGTTTCGAACATTATTAATAGGTAACATGAAATACGCAAGTTGGGTTGCATATGTTCATTAATTCTTTGCATTATTTTTTGATTTCACGTGGTGCGTTTACCGCACATGCATTCATCACACACATATATATATATATAGACGTTTGATGTTTCCGGTCAGAAATTGACCAGATCTCGCTTCTCTTTCAATGTCCTTCAACTGCCACACAACCATCTGTTATGCTTCTCATTAAAATTATTCTTCCTCATTCAAAAAAATTAAAAAAAAAAATTATTCTTCCATTCTATGATCCACTGACCCTGTAGTTGCGGTGTAGGTATCCGATGTTAATTAATTTGGTTTTGTTTTGTTATAGCTTTTCAATGTCACTTCGTTGTGTCGCCTGTTCAGACAAAATCGTTTGTGGGGCAAACGGGGCCACCGCAAATCCATCCTCCGTGAATCTACAGTCCTTATATATACATACAAATTGGGGTGATAATCGAGATGCCAACCTTTAGTAACTTTGGCTCGCGCAGTTATTTACCAAAAGTGAGCAAATAGCACTAATTCGCTTATTGTCAGAACAGTGCGATTTCATTTGGTTTGTCTCATTTTCCAAGCGCCTGCAATCCAAAAGTTACGAGAAAACTCACTTTTAAAACATCCCATCGTGTGACAATTGAAAAAGATCGCTAATTAAAGGCAAAACTACAGTGCTTTGGCACCATCAATACATCAAACCAAGCTTTTCACTCAGTTTTAAGTTTTTTGTCACTTGACTCAAGTTATGAGTTACATTAAATAGTTTTTACACTCATTAAAATCGTGTAAGCGGCGCTCGATAATGCTTCTTACTCAAATACAAACTGAAAACTATTTCCATTTTCAACATTGACAATGTTCTTAGGTTGTACAAGACTAAGTTTAATTGTAAGGCAATAGTCATTTAATTACAACACCAGCAAACTCCCATACACTTGGAAAGCAAAAGCGAAACTTACAAAAGCGAAAAATGAAAGCAAAACGTGCAGCATCACCTTAAATTTATGCTCCCGAATTTACTCAACCGGTCAGATGTTGGAGAAGCTCTGTTCTTGAAGTCAGCATGTTGAGCAAAATCTCTTTCGGAATTAATGCTACCATCCCAAAACCCATGAGCTGACCTCTTGGTTGAACCATATCTCTCGAGCTCAAGTCTTTGCCTTGGGGCGCTCAGTGATCTGACCTTCGCTCGTGATGATTCCGTGTTAGCCATATAATTTGGGTGGCCAATGCATCCACTAAAGTAGCCCCACGAATACTCACTTCTCGTGGGCGTGAAAGGGCCTCTTCTTGCACTACTTCCAGGTCTATACGATGCAGATGATACTTGCGGGCTGTGATCAGCAGTCCTCAAAGCTGCATCACTTTTTCCCACTGGAACTTTCAGTGAGCTCATTGATAAAACCTCCCCTGGAGATACACTTGGGATTGGATTCATATTTTTTGCCGATAATTTTGATGGAGAGTCGATTGTCATGTAGCTGTGATTGTTATAATCCAAAGCAGAACCATGCGGTGAGGATCGAATGACTCTATTATGTTGTCGGGGGTTCAAGTGAGGCTTCCATGTATCTACTTCCAAGATCTTGTCACTCTTCTCATCATCTGCAGGAGGTCCACTTTTAAGTTGACTTACTCTATGGCCGTTCCATACATTTTCTTCCATCCAACGATCTAACCAATTTGAACCCAACCGTCCTTTGTCTAGGTCGGTGATATCTCCAAAGTTCGAACTGGAACCACATCTCTGCATCAAATGAAACAGACTACCATTAGAGTTGCCTTGCATGGTAGAACTTTTTGATGAGATCAAGATCAATGTTCAGAAGCTAATTCTAAAATTTCACTGGAATTTATATTGTACTTCTCTCTAACATATATAACATATATAAAAAAAGAACGGGAGTACGTATCATAAAGACTTGAGAAAAGTTTCTGAGAACACAAAATAAGTTCTTTGTAAGAATTGTATACGCATAGAAATATGTAAATAGATGATTCTACAAAACCACTCTAGTCCTTCAGGATGGAGGGGCCATTAACTTTAGTACTGTAAGCACGAAATTGGTTCTCTGATTTGTCAGGACTTCGGGGAACCTAAAAGTCAGTTCAAGAATTTTGTTCAATTATTGAAAAGAGCAAATTACTCATGCAATTCAAGAATTTTATTCAATTATTAATAAATCAAAAATTCCCTACTACGACACTCGGTTGTATTAATATTAATACAGTATGTGAGAGACTCTAAATTACTACTGGTAGCCAAATGATGTAATTGGCCCAGTAAGCTTACGATTTGGTTTCACCATGTGAAAAGCAGTCTATTTTGGCCCCTTTAAATTCTGCAAACCAAGGCACAGAATATAAAATTCAAAACTTTATTAGGTTAAAATAAGCCCTAACTCCGCTCCTGAATTGTCAATTTGCAACTGACATAATGACCCATATCAACTGAATACTAGTATGCAGAAATCCCATGAACCAATCCGAAAATAAAGGTCTCTCTTTAGTCAATACTTTTGGCATTTAATGTCAAAAAGTAGCGTAAGAAAATACCGTGGCTCTCTGGCTCAGATCAGTGGCACTTTTTTCTGAGCCCCATGCCTTAATTAAAATACAATTTTGCAAAGAAATTGATCTTTGTCTTATAAAAAGACATATGGAACATGAACCTAATTAGGTAAATTCAGAATGTGGTCCCTTAAAAGCTACAATGCATGTGTATTGAGAATCATGGGTCATGATTTTTAATCATGCTTCTCACTGAAGAAACTAATCACTAAACCTTGCCGAAAAACAGATTAAGGTGAGAATAATAACTCTGGCTTACCGTACTGCGAGAAAGAGATGATTTGCTGCTAGAAAGTAAAGATTCTGACGTGGGAGTGCGACTAGCACGGACCCGTGCCTGCACTTTGACTAATGTTTGCATGCGCTTTAGCATATCTGCTGTTTGCTTCCTCACAATGTGACCTCTCACCAGTGCCTGAAGCTTCACCAATGCTTTCAGTGCCTTCAGTGCCCTCCTTGCCTTCAGATCAACATAAGAAATGATGGATCAGACGCCCATTTTCATCCCAGGATATCAAAACAATCCAATTCAATAAATGATAATTAACTGATCCAGGAAATTGTTTTTTCTTTTTTAAGTTTTTTTCTACTATATCAAAAAGTGCATACCATGACATTGAACATGACCTAAAATCTAAAAAGTTTTGATGGCACAGGCATCCAGGAATTTAAAAGGATATGCAACAGATTAGCATGTAAAACCAAAGGGAGAGAAGCATGGGTGAAATCATTCTCTCTCACACGGACCAAATAGAAAAAGGCCCAGTAAAGTAAAGAAAAATGATGAATCTCTAACCTAAGCATAATTTTAAAATCAATCATTAAAATTTTGCACCCAAAAAGCAAAAACCAAAAAAAAAAAAAATCATTAAAACTTTAAACTGCGAGGGAGGAATAATTAACTTTAGAGTTCAGCCAAACTAAAAATAAGCTCTCTTTCGTGAACATTCATGATGGCAAGCTTTGGGAATATTGATTGAGATTCTTCTATAAAAAATAAAAGAATAAAATCAAAGTTGCTCATAAAGTTAATGCCTAAAGGCTAATCTAATGGGAATATTGACAGAGATTCTAGCATCTTTCACATGCAAAAAATTCTAGAAATCCAACAATGGTTAATTATATTCATGGGTCATAAAGAGGTCTGAGTTCAAACCCACTCACATGTATGAAGAGTGGATTTAGCTTCCAGTTTCACTACACTTCAAATATAAACCAAGAGAGACTAGTAGGCGCCATTGCTCGTGTTATGGTCATTGACCAAGTAGCAGTTGCATTTTTTTCATTAAAAAAAAAAAATCACAAATTTCAACACTGTTCAAAGAATAGTTACAAAATTGCCGCTATGCGTTCAATTGCTCACTATTAATGAGCAAAGTTACAATATCATTTCTGCCTGTGTATATATATGCTCATGCACAGTAGAGTCTATTTTTTTGGGCCAGACATAGTGGAGCCACCAAAAAAAAAGAAAAAAGTTTAAGATTGAAGACAAAGATAAGTCCAAATACTAACCCAAAAAAAAATAATAATAAATAAATTGAAGACAAATATGATTCCATTTTTGGTCAGACTTGTCGTTCAAGTTTAATGTAGCAGACACATCATCTCACCACTACTGGTCAACACTTTCAATTCACTATCAAACCCAACCACAGGCAGCCACGTCATCATGATTAATAGACTACTCTCACAAGGGTAGGAACGTGCGAGGACTTGGCACGTGCGAACGGAGAATTTTGAAATTAAAATGGAAGCACAGAAAACAGAGACAGTAAGCACCGTGGATAACAGGGAATCAGTTAAAAATTCACCCACCACCCACTTGTGTCGGCGCACATTTGAGTTTTGTGGGCAGAGCAATGGCTATCAAACTGTTGCTGTCTTTTCTTGTTTTTTCTTCTGTTTTTATTTTTAATTTTATTTTTAATTTTTATATGTTGGGACCATTTACCCTTCAACTTGAAGAATCTACCCGTTTTAGATTAGTTAGTTGCAACATAATTCTTGGAAACACGGAGGAAAAACAAACACTTCCATTCCGCCAGATCCCCAATAATGCTTTGTTTAGCCGTTCGGTATAATATCTTAAAATTATTTTTGGAAAAACTGATTTACAAAATGAAAAGCAAAACAAAAGAATCCTCGAGAGTTAAAAAGTAAGATTTACTTTTTTTTCATGAAAAAAAAAGTCTTTGCCTTTGATTTTCCATCTCAAATTGCAGAAAGTGAGACTGAGAAACAGAGAGATAACAGTACCCGGAATTCAAATTTTTGAACTTTTAATCGAGGCTGAGAAACAAAGAAGTAACAGTATCCAGTATTCAAATTTTGCAACTTTTTTTTTTCCTTTTCCTGCGTTTTCTCAGGAAACAAACAAGCAGACCACTGAATTTTTTTTTTTAAAAAAAGATATCTTGATAAATAAGATTGAGAAACAAAGAAGTAACAGTATCCAGAATTCAAATTTTGCAACTTTTTTCTTTCTTTGTCCTGCGTTTTCTCAGGAAACAAACAAGCCGACCGCTGAATTTAAAAAAAAAATAAAAAAAATAAATCTTGATAGATAGAAAGTAAATGCTAGTAATTAAGTTACTGACCAGATAGCCTCGAAATGCGGACTGTATTCTGACCGCCGCAAGTTCGTGTTGCCACCTAACGTGAGCGCCGGGGGGAGCAGCAACACCACCACCACGGCCACCGGTACTCGTCAATCTAACAACCTCGGCGGCGGCATGAGCAGCCGCGAGCGCCGCCTCGGCTACGGCGGCAGTGGCGGCGGCGACGGCTATGGCGTGCTTGTTGGCATCCAAATTTGCTTCGTACGAGGCATCGGGCTTGGTGGCCTGAGGCAGAGACTGAGGCTGGGACTGAGACTGAGACTGAGACTGAGACGGCGTCGTTTGTTTGGAGGAGGATCTAGAGGAGAAGCTCCACCTTCTCTTCTCCTTCGACGATGAGTGGGTCCCGGCCTTTTTGGCGCCAAAAAGTCGCCGAAAAAAGCCCATGTTTCATTGCCGGGAAGTTTAGAACGAATTGAAACGAAACGAACCGTTTTAGGATGACTTGGGTGACGAAAGCTTAATGTAAAGTGGCAAGTAGGAAGACTTGTTGTGAAGACTTGTGTTGTGTGTTCTGAAGAAGCGAACCGAAAAGATTTTTAAGTAGCTGTTTTGCTGCGAATGTAGAGCAGTTCATGTAGACGCGATTTAAACAGTTTGTGAAACACGCGCGGTGTTTGATTCTTTAGTATTGTGTGTGTGTCAATGCGGGACTGACTGTGGGCTCGCGTGTGGCTTAACTGATATCCTCACGTGAAGGCGGGGAGCTGCCTATGGCGATGCAAGTCTCATTTGACTTTGATTTTATTGTAAGTAATTTCATTTTTTTGGCTAAAAGTAATTATTATCGTTACTATTTTTATTCCAAAAAAAAAAAAAAACTGCGGCCTATAGGATAAAAAATGGTATTATACTGACATATGAAGTGTCACTTGTTGTCATTAATAAAATATGTAAAATTAGTAAGATGATAATTAGATAATAAAATTAATCAGTACCATACACATAACACAATTATTATTATTATTATTGGTTAAGAAAAAAAAAACATTTGATTAGGATGTATGATTTGCTGTATGTGATGAACATAAACATAATTACAAGAATAGCCAAAGCACAACTAAATGGGACATCCTCCCAATTTATATATATATTCAATGATTTATTCGTGTCAAGGTAGTGAAAACGGGTAATTACAAAGTATGAATTTCTTCTTGTTTGAAGTCGTCATTTAGTTTAGTCACCGAAACATTTTGATTTTGTCAAATTAAATGCTTTGGTCCCTCCTCCAACCACACCCAACGCTAACAGGCAGGTCCGTATTAACCTTTACACGTACCATTTGCTGATGTGATACTGAACCTAAACACCCTTGCATTATTATATCACGAATCTGAGCACTCTCTGCGTGTGACGCGTGCTAATATTATAAAGTCCCATCAACATCGACCGACTGGGTGTCTCAAACAAAGACAATATATACAAGTGATTGACGTTACGACCACTCTTTTGATTTCAATCATATAAAATAATTTAGCTTAAGTTAGTTATAATATGATCCCATTTGATCGCTTTTGAATTGAGAGGGCAGATATTAGTGATGGGGGATAATTTGAAAGGACTAAGAAGGAATCTTCGCTGTAATTCCCACTTTCTTCGGAATAGAAAATATGTATGTCTATAATATTCAGTCTTGTTCTTGTTTGACATGAAAATTACTCTACTCTATTCATTATTGGTTGATTAAACTTTTTTTTTTCTTTTTCTAAAAGAAAAAAATCCCTCAAATCTTGAAGCATTTCTGTGTCAGCCGTGGTATTTATATTAAAGGGCCCAATTGGATTTTTGGTCTCAATAAAAGGGCCCGAGTCGATCCTCGAAGCCTTTTGCAGTGAGTTTATGACCACGGTTCTACCAACACAAAAGGACAAATATGAATTTAACTAAATTAATATATTCTCACACTTGTAATTTGTGAATCATGAACTCTCCTATCTTTAAATGACATAAAGAATTTTGAGGCAATGATAAGATTTTTATTATTAAAAAGTTATGTTTAATATTTAATCAAACTCAATTTTAATCGTTTGTCATTTTCTATAATTTTTTTTTTTTTGTAAAAATAAGAACTAGACGTATAATAGGTAGGGTGTCATAAGAGTTTAAAAGGGTTGTTTGTTCAATAACCTGTGATTGAAATGTGGTATTAGCAAACATGCTTTTATTCTCTCTTTTTTATGATTAACAAATGCTATTTAGTGCAAGTGACAGATAGGCATATGATTGATTAACATGCAAGTAAATGTTGTAATGTAAAGGCAAATACAAAATACTGCTCATGTTATGTTTAAGATATCATTATTATTATTGATCTTCAATTCATATAACCAAGTATTTTGATCTTGACTGACAGTTCAGTCACATATCAGATCTTACATAAAACGCGACATTGAAAAAAAAAAAAAAAAAACTCTGCCATTATTTGCTGACAGCTCTCGCTTGGGCTCCACGCATTGATCCATGATCTGCATTGCTGCATATAGACTAAGAAGGACTATTATTAACGCTGTGACAAAAAGAAGGCACGCTAATTAGAGTAATAAAGCATGCGCTTGCTTACAATCAAGGAGTGCAACTGAGAGGTGGGAGATTGCATTGGGTAGGAAGGCGAGCCGCGATCCTCACGGTGTTGCAGAAGCAGTCGCGATCCACAGACTGGAGGGCGGCGCAGCAGTCAGAGGAAGGAGTTGTGGTCACGGCGCCAGGGACCACATACGGGGCACAGGAGTTGAGGTTGGTGAGCTCAGACGTGCAGCTCTGTGCATTAGTCATCTGGGTTTGCACTGCTACCGCTATCAGCAGAAGAAGCAATGCAGCTTTGGTGCTGAGGGAAACCATTGACTTGATTGCCGCCATCACTCAATTGATTAGTTTATCTAGCTCTTATTGCTTTTGCTTTCTTTAATTCTTGTGTGTTTAGCTTCTTCGCATGAAGGTTAATTTATAGTTGGTTTCTTGATAGTAAGCGGTGAGCTTTTGCATGATTCAACCAACTGAACTTTTGAACTCAGGTTTATCGTGATGGATTCCCAAATTGTTAGGTGATGCATAAGTTTCCAATGGGCATACTGAAGAATTTTCTGAATATCTCGATAAAAATTCTTGCCCTATCATGCCTGCCATTTCAATTAGTTCAAATTGCAGAGTTTGAATTAATGCATTTAATTTTAATAAATTGAATTCCCTCTGTTTGACCAAATAATATATATATATATATATACATATATATATATATATATATATTGAAGTAGTAAATGGTATGGATTCTTGATCTAAATCTCCTTGCTCGATGGATTAATACACTCGATCCTGTTCCTTGTTTAGAAGAGAGAATGTAATAGAGGTTTTTTTTTAAAAAAATAAGCTGAAATTATGGATTGGCACCTGCTGAAACTATGATTTGTTTTATTTTATGAAAAGGGACGCAAAATGCAAGCATTTTATAAGCCAGATTGGTTGCAATTAATGAACTAATCTGAAAGAATGAGTTAAAAGAAAAAGAAAAACGAAAAATACAACTACAAAGTAAAGCTTTATTATGAAGATTCAGAGGCAGTTTCTTCAGCGGGCGCAGTCCAATATAATTTAACAGCAAACAGAAGCTTTTCCCTCTCCAGAGGTCCATCTTCATGATCAACAATTTGGCTTTGCCAGTTCAATGCATCAATGATCCTCTTCACCTTCACCAACTCATCAACGTCGTCTCTGAAGATTACACCCCCTTCGGGTCTTAGAATCCGATCCATTTCTAGCAAAATATCTTCCGCTTCACATCTGCAACACAAATGCTCACATCAAATCAAGTCCTTATTATTAAGTACAAAAATCATGTTCACGTATAATTAATTAATTAATTACCGGTCTTTGTAGAGACTAAACACAGAATCAGCATGAATAAGGTCATAAGTTCTAGGATAAGTTGACATTGCCTCGCACCTGCACCATAACAGACAAAGTACATAAATTAAAATTTTTTATTTTAAATGTAGCTATGAATCAAACACAGGTACTATGAATTATGTTTACCAATTGTGATATGTTCCAATTAGGCCTCTTTCATATATGACTCCAAGAGTGTTGATTTTAGCCTCAACAGGAACAACATTCATGACCCAAACCGAGAAATCAATAAGAGCAGCAGCGAAACCTCCCAAGTGAGCATTCATGTCTAGTATGTTACGGTACCGTCCGGATTGGCCTAATTGATTGTTCATTGTTTTATAGTACGACAATCTCTTCTTCCATAACTCAGAATTTTGCCGAAAGATCTCAGGAGTGATCCCTTTCACAGTTCCTTGACTGATCCTGGGTGGGACTGCATTGAGTCTCTGGGGCCATTTCGCCAATTCACCCCCAGCAGTTTCCCGATTACTTGAAACTTCAGGTAAACGAGTCAAACAAGTACCCATTTGTGTGTACCTGAAAAATCAATTCAAGAATACACTTAAGATAACAGTTAAAATGAAAATACATAATGTTAAATTTGGTTTAAACTAAAAGGAACACGAACCAGGCTTTATCTGGATCCTGAACCGGGCAGAAAGGTGGACTCTGAGAGAGTTTTTGATTTGTTTTACAGTTCAAATGATTAATAGGCTTTTGCCAGATAGCAATATCGCCTTTCTCCTTTATTTTTTCCCAGCAGAGGCTCTTAGCTACATTTTCAATAGCAGTTTGTTCCTTATTCAAATCCTCTTTTGTTCTTAGCCAGCCTCTCGCATGCTTCTTCCAATTAATCGGAGGGCCAGATAAAATCCAGTACCCTCCAGGTCGTAGCACTCGATCAACTTCCATCAAATAAATCCCACCTATATATATGCGTGTGTATATATATTAACAATAAAAATAACTATAGAAGGTATAATTAAACATTTAATTTAAACGCAATATTAATCAAGAAATATTAATGTCCACATTAGTAGAATATAAAATTAAAGTGTACCGAATAGGTTCCAAGGAATAAGGCAGCGAGAGCAATGGGCCATATCAAAAGCTCTAGAGGGATAAGGAAGCCTCTCAGAGGCGAGGACTCCAATTAAAGCAGGCACCCCACGCTCTAAAGCGAATTGAACTTGAGCTTCATGCGTGTCCCTTGGTGCAAATGACATTGTTATGATGTTGCGTGACTGAAGATACGCCCCCCAACTTGCCACCTACATAATTTAATTTAATTTAATTTAATTACTTATTAAAATAATTTTGACCCTTGACGAACCCAATTTCCATTAATTTCATTAAAATAACAAAAGGAAATAAAAATTTCTTTTGGTTTTGTCACATTTATAATGTGCATTGATATTATAGATGCCCCGGAGCGTGTAATGCAAGTCAAACAAGATCCCACTTAACAACTCCTATGACATGGAACCGAGTGCAAAACGCTAAAAAGCGCTTTTTTTGAGAAGCGCTTTACTGACGCTAAAAAGCGTTTTTTTTTTTGCATGTCTATCGCAATTCCCAGCCCTTCGATTCACACGTCCAAATCAATTCAAAAATTACCAAATTTATCCTAAATGTATCTAAATTAAATTAAAAAATATATATTAAGAAGAAGAGATTAACGTACCCCACAACCAGTATCAATGGCGGTACGTATGGAGCCATCATTGAGATTGATCAACTTGCCAATATCATCGATATAAGCGTCAGCACCATCAGGGAACATGGTGCCTCCCCCAGGGAATCTAAACCGATCACCTTCGTATCTGATCCAATTCTGCACTGCCTTCTCCACCGTCAACTCCTTGTGCGGCACATTAGCATACCACACCAGATCCCTGCTCGTCGGCCACGCAAACGGGTTCCTGTAGCCGTAGGGCGCCGGCACGCGGCACTTCAGCAGCTCGTTTTTCGCCGGACAATGCCTCTCTCTGTATATCAGCCTGCGCCTGTTAAATTTCAAGGATCGTTTTGGGTCCTGGCACGGAGTGTACTCACTGTATGAGATGTTGCACAGAGGGTAAGTTTTTATCACAGCCTCCGATGACGTGGCGGCCACGTGATGGGCTGTGAAATCTATGGTTTTCGGGGCGGTTGCTGTTGCTGTTGAGCAGGCGATATCGACGACGGTGGTGGTGCTGGTGGTGGCGGGGAGGAGGGACGTGGTGCCCCCGTGCTGCCAGAGGCCGAAGAGGTAGGAGAAAACACAGAGAAAGAGAATTAGGGTTAACGAGTATATGTTTGTTCTTATGATAGAGGGTTTTGAAGGTTTAGGGCCAGCCATGGATGGCTAATGGGGCTTGGCTATTGTATGATCTTCTAATGAACGTGTGTGTATTTATGGATTGAATATTTGAAGACAAGGGTTGATGAAGTTTTGGCTTAAGAGTTAAGAACAAGTTAAATCACGTGGGCGATGAGTGTACTTTCGAAAAAATTTAATGGTGATGGTGAGAGAGAGAGAGAGAGAGAGAGGGGAGATTTGAGTTTAATTGCAAAAAAGGAAAGTAGAGGCTAGGGGATGTGCAGCTGGAAAATGGAGAGAAATAGGGAATGACAGAGAGGTTGGTAATAATTAATTGATTAAGCAATTACTTGAAATGTTTAATTGGGGAGTTTAAAATCCGGTCTAAGTTAAATGCTGGCCAGTTAATTATAAGGTGATGGGAAGAACTAAAGTGCTGTATGGGGGGAAGAAGTATGTGATTGGTTTGCTCTGGTCTCCATTTGGGACAGACAGTGCATTTTGTACTTGCACTGACAACATTGTAATGTAAAAGTAATTAATTCTTGTTTTAATTGTTTCCGGCATGCGCGTATGTCGAAAACTAAAATGAAACTACATTTGTATATGTATGTACTTAGTCCGAGGAAGAACGAATGCATTTTCCTTTACTACATATGTATTTTTATTTCAAGTAATTAAATTGTAACAAATTTATTTGAATATTATTACATAGTCCGATATTGATATTAACAAATAGATGTGTAGTGCACATTGTGTTGTTTCGAGTTTCGACTACTTATTATTATTATTGTTGTTGTTGTTGTTGTTATTATTATACATTAACTCTACTTTTATTGTGTTGGTATCACCCCATTGTTCAAATTTCCGAAAATATATAGAAAAAAAAGTGTTGCTTGTTTTTACAAGGGGTAGTTTTTATGTTGATAAACTTTGAAGATAAAAGAATGTCAATAAATAAATGAAATTGAATAACTCAATTTACATAAACATGACCAGATTTCACCTAATATTTTATTTTAATTATGAACATTTTGCATCCCCCCCCCCACCCCCACCACAAGTCCCAAATAAATTTTGGCATTTGTGCAGACTCTAGTATTAAAATATATATTCTGTCATAATGCCGTTAAGTGTATATATACTAATATCAATGTGACCAATTTGTCATAATGGCATTGACATACTAATATCATGTGACCAAGTTGCATATTGTTTAGTTTCTCTGCCTGTAGGGCCAAATTTTAGGGTAAAGCTCTTGTTACGGATAGGGATATGTGTAATCTACTTTCTTACTTTTATTTTTTAAAATTTTTTAGATCTCAGTGGAATTAATTTTTTTTTTAAAAAAAAATAGAGTAGTGGATGTAATGAACAAATGATCCACTTACTTTCCATTATTATTATTTATTTCAATTAGCTTTCTAATCGACAATATGCAAGTATGCAACACCAGCAGAATCGCCCATGAATTCGTTGACTCTGCCTCGTGAAATGCAACATTACTCGTGTGTCGCAATGCTTATTCAATTAACTAAATGCAGATCTGTTACTAGCTTTAAAAGCTGATAGTGTAAGGAAAATTTGAGTTTTAAATAATAATTTCAATAAAAATAATAAAATTATAAAAAAAAATTAATCAAACGAGTATGAGATCAATTCAACATAATTTTTAAGACATAATAACAAGTGTTTATTAAATTTTTTAAATGCTACAATTTTAAAATATAAGTACTAAATATCAATATCAAACACATCCTCCACCCTTATAACTCGTTTGGGAATGTAGTGAGGTAGTTGCGTTGTCAAAGACCAATTATTAAGGTGTTTGGTAACACTTGTAGTTAGATTTTGTCAGCTTAACAATTTTTTTTCCAACTTCTACTCCACAACTGTAACTTTTACTCCACAACAGTTGTAACTTAAAAATTATAATACTTCACTCCTAAACATACCTTTAGTCCTCCCGAAAATTATATATTTTACTTCACAGCAGTTGTAATTTAAAAGTTATAGTATTTCACTCACAAACACACCTTTAGTCCACCCGGCAAAGGCAATGAGTTGGCACCTGAATATAAGGGAGCTCACTATTTAAAGCCCAATAACTTTACACGGCTCAATTCCAAGTCTAACAATAGAGTCGTGAAGTTTAGTTCACAAAATGGGGAGGGTGGATATGATCTTTATGCACGACTGCCACTGGGTACAAGGCAAGTTTAGTTGGCTTGGGCTTCTTTAATTGAATTGTTTGTGCTTATTTGTTCAAAGAATTAGCTTTATTAGTGGGAATAAGCACAAACAATTCAATCAAATTTACTCTCCTATCTTTTTTTTAAGTCCTAAAATTTCCTTTTTAAATAAAAATTTAATTAGTGTAAATTTGATTGACAATAACAAAGCATACATAGAGAATTCCAGTTTGACTTTGCCATAACATATTGATTTTCTCAGCACATAACATATTATTAGAATGTAAAAAAATGCAACACCAGATTGAAATCATTTGTGCAAGTTTGTTGAAAATTAAAGGTGATCTTGGTATTTAAGTTTGTTGCAAGTTTATCAAATGTGAAATCTTATGGATTTATGTCGAATACTCGAATTGGTAGGTCCATGTGTCCATGTATCAATCAAATAAATTTGGTTTGTCTAATAAGCTCAGTTTAATTCAAGTCATTCATTCATCGGGTTTAAAGGGGTACTGAGGTTATTTGCGAGGTTTAAATAGCAACTAGGGTTCAAAAATGAAAAAAATTAAAAACCGACATATTCAATCCACAAGCCCAAGATCAGGCCTAGCCCACTAGGGCTCATGATAAATTCTTTAGCTTACGGTTTCGTGCTGGGGTTTAGGAGCAGGGTAGCAGAAGCACATTGCCGGATTCTTATTTCTTAAACTCGACCGGCGACCAAAGGAACTCGAGTAGTCCACAATGGCCGACGAAGACTACAATGATTTGGACTTGGGGTTAGCTTTCTCTTGTTCTTTTTCTTTATCTCTTTATATATATATTTTTTTCTCTTGTTTGCTTAGGCTCCCACGACATATGGTTTCAAGTTTTTCATCTGTTATGTAACAAAATAACCGAAATTTTACATATTTAAAGTTTTGGGTTTCGTTTCAGGACCGAAAGTTGGCAATTTGGTATTAGGTTTTTTTATTTTTATTCTATTAACACTTATTTTTTTAAGTTTGCAATTTGGTATTAGGGTTTTATAGCGCTAGGCCATGCTTTTGTGAATAATTTATGATTTTTAGTCTTTTAAGGGATACGGTATTTCGATGTTGCAATCATATGATTATGCTTTTGTGTTTGTCAATGATGTAATTTGCATTATTTTATAATTTGCAGATACGAGGATGAGCCGCCAGAGCCTGAAATTGAAGTATGATTTCCTCACTTTGATTTTCTGCGTACTGAAAACATGTAATGAAACTCTTTTTTCCTTTGTTTTTACAAATTTAACTATAATTTGGCTGGAATGGCTGGACAGGAAGGCGCAGAGGAGGATGTAGAAAACGTCAACAATGATGACATCAATGGAGAGCCTATTGAGACCGAGGAAAAGGAGGAGCAGGAGCAGAAAGAAGGAGCTCGGAAAACTTCCAAGTACATGACTAAATACGAGCGTGCCAGAATATTGGGTACCCGAGCTCTGCAAATCAGGTTTTTCTTCTATCATAAAACTGTGTGTCCTGTGTTCGGTTTTTTCGGGCTAGGATTATGTGATAATAAATTTTCTTTTTTGGCTGATCAGTATGAATGCTCCTGTGATGGTTGAGTTGGAGGGGGAGACCGACCCACTTGAGGTATGACTCTTTACGTGCCTTGTCGGATGGTATATCTTTTTCCCTTCCTGGTTGTGTGTGTCTGCAGACCTTGTTTTTATAGTCAGGATACTAGTCATACCCACTTAATACATGGATCAAATGATCAACCTTGTTTTTGTTGCGGCCATGTGCATTTCATACACATGTACATTAGAATTGGACTAACAAATGTATACGATATTTATGTACCAGAAAAAAGCTTTGACTGCTAGTATTTTGGTCCTTTTTTGGTTTTATCATAAATTTTGGATTCCTCTTCATAAATACTTGTGTTGCAAATCCTAATTGGTCTGTCTATTTCTATTGCCATGATGAATGCCTTTTGGAGTTTCTTGCATATTCAGGCCAAAGTAGACCTGTTAATCATGGGAATAAAAATAGTTTCCCTGTTGCATAGCTCAGACAAAAGAAAATTGTGGCCGAGAGAAGCTACGACAAAACAGGAGCAACTTTGCAATTCTGGCTGCCATTTTTGTTGTTTAGGCTATGTGCTTTTTAACCAACATTTTAGATGTAAAGGCATACCTTTTAGTAAACTTGTCATGATTTTGGTCTTCTATGTCATTGATGCTAGTTTGCAAGGCAATTACATGAAGAGCTAAGCACATGTTTTATTGTTCTACTATCATCATAATCTGACTTTCATGCTATACTATTTTTCTGATATTTCATATACCATTGTCTAGATTGCCATGAAGGAGCTACGTGAACGAAAAATTCCCTTCACGATCCGTCGCTACCTCCCTGATGGAAGGTGAGATTCTTAAGTTGAATCACTGGTGGAATCTTATTTTCAATCACTGTTTTAGAACAGTACTAAAAGGAACCTATTTTTTTTTTTTGGGGGTGATGGGGGTGGGTTGTGTGAATGTGCCTGTTTCTCTCTCTCTCAGTCTGTTTGATTTTGAGTGATCTATATCAATTATTCTTCACAACATGACATGTTTTCTTCTGGATGTTGTGTGATTTTCCAGTTATGAAGATTGGGGAGTCGATGAATTGATTGTTGAAGATTCATGGAAGAGACAAGTGGGTGGTGATTAATCGGTTAAGGTCTTGGGATAAATCCTTTTTTAAAGAATGTGTCTATGGTAATTAATGGTCAAATGTAACATTTGTTGACCCATCACCATGAGCTGAACAGTCGAAACTTAGATATGTATTTGTACTTGATTTTTGGATGCCTTCGCTTGTAAACAAAATGAATGTGCGTGGATGGTTAAGCAGGGATATTTTTTGTTCTTTTTCCCTTGTACTCTGTTTATTATTAACAAGTGAAACAATGAAATGCGTCGAGAATAAGTCAATGAAAATTTTCTTCAATCAGCCGATATGCGGGGCTAAATTTTGAAAGTTGTGTCACTGAATAAATTCCTTCAGAATTCAGAAGTGTAATTTAGTCATTACCTGTTCCCCTTTCAGTTCCAATTTGCAAATTTTGTTCACCAACGCAACTCTGATCAGGTAGAATTGATTCTCCTGGATCACCACTGCAATAACTACTTCCGCATGATAGTGAGATTATTTCCTTCAAAATAATTTAAAGAAAAGCTTCAGGTCTGATTTTTTGTAGGAAAAAATGTTCTGCTGAAATCAGCCATAACTTCGAGAATATTATGTTATAAATGAAAATATAAATCTGCCCAGTCGTTCTCGAACATAATAAATTGTTACACACGGGGATAATAAATTTGTGCCCCCGTTACTGCTAAGTGTGAGGACAAGACAAGGGATCAAAATCATCATTGCCTGATTCTTGAAATAGACTTGGGTTTCTGGGTTTTATTTGCAGAAGCCAGCAGCCATGGCGAGAAGTAATTATAATCCTAAACCTTTTGGATTTGATGATTTTCAAAAAACGTATTATGAAAGATTATTTGGTGCTGCTGATAATATAACACTGAGCTTCTACAACAACCGTGTACCTAAAGCTTCTCTTCATAGTGTGTTCTTTTTTTCTTTTTCTTTTTTAAGCACTTACCGTGTACTTAAAGCTTCTCTTCATAGTATTTTTTTTTGCACTTACTTATACTCAAATTTTGAAAGCACCGGTGGTTTTTTTTTTTTTTTTTTCCTTATAATTTTCCTATTGTTTTTTTTTTTCGAAGTTTTTCCATTTCATTGCATAGGGCAATGAGGCCTAATCGGTCGTATTCACATTGTGCGACGATATTCAGGATCATTCGGAGAATATGGTCGGTATGACGATGAAGCTATTGCTAGAGTGCTGCAGGCGCAAGAGATGAACGACGGCTTCCGAGATATTTCTATTAATGGTAAGCCCTCCTGTAAGATGCAACAACCACTCGAGCAAAATTTGTGCACAGAAGTCATTTATAGGGTTAGGGGTGGCAAAAATTTCTTGCTATGCTTAGAAACAACAAACGTGAGGGAGGGCTGTAACATAAGAGCAGTGAATTATAGGGGGTTGCATTGAAAATTTTCATATAATGGAGAGTTGAGACCCTTACATTTCTCTGCAATGGCAGAGGATAATGATGAAGCTATAGCTAGAGCCCTGCAGGAGATGGAGGATGGTGGTACTGAGAATATGTTCATTAAAGAAACCAATGGAATTTCAACTGGTAAACGTTATTCATAATACCCTTCATGTAAATTGTATCACATGAGGCAGCGATTGGCCGATTGCTTGCTATTGCTGTGAATATTTTCTCATTTAATTTTCCAAAATGTCATTAGTTGAAAGTATTTTAATACAATATTGACTTCAATTTATTAGCCTATCCATGTCTGTTTAAAGACTATAAATGAGTAATAAGTATATAAAAAAAAGGAAGAAAAATTGCTTCTTTGTTCATGATGGTATATTGAATCAATCTCTATGTTGATTTGCAGATGCTGTGGGAACTAGCAGTACTCCCAGAGTAGCACTTGTTACGCCTGTTGCGGTGGAAGATTATTTACATTCTAATTTTTTGTTTTTTATATTATTTATTTTCTGTTATTTATTTAACAAGAATCCGATCCTTCAATCTATACAGCCTATGTATCAAGATGAATTTTATCCAGATAATATGGATTATGAGGTAATTTTCTGATGGAGACTCCCTCTCAGTCAATACATTATAAAATTCGAATTTAACACATCAAAATTTTAAATTAAAGTGCTAATGTCCGCACTAGAGAATACTTAGTTGCTCTTTTTTTTTTCTTTTTTTTTTTGGGTCAGGAAATCACTCGTCTAGAAGAAACCATTGGCAATGTAAGCACAGGACTATCAGAAAGGAAAATCTCCAGGCTACCATCTCACAAGTTTAATAAGTCATCATCAAAAAGATGTAGCAGCTCTGCAGATGAAAATAACGAGTAATGTTCATATAATAAATATATGGACACACACACACACACATTACATATACTTGCTAAAAATGTGTATCTTCAAATACTTTTGATTACAATGTTTGCAATGGTGATGAATGGTTAATTGATGAATGTTTGTTTCCTTGTCTACAATTAGGTGTGCGATTTGTAAACAGGAATATGACAGAGGAGATAGGTTGATCACTTTACCCTGTGGCCACAAATATCATGATGAATGCGTTAAAACTTGGTTAAAAGATAATAAGGTATGTTATCTGTTCTTCTTCTCCGATGTAGGTATCACCATTTTTTTTTTAATGCGGATAAGTTTTTAAAAGTGAAATTTAAGAGAGTTAATTTTTTAACTCTCTTAATCCGCACAACATATATATATATATATATATATATATATGATGGATTTTGGATTCTTCTAACTAAATACAAACAGGCAAAATATAAAAATAAAACATGATTGACTGTGTGCGGAAAGGGGACAGTATTAGGGCATGCTGTTACAGGATTAGCCCTATGTTGGTTTTCTAGTTTCAATGTGCATATTATGACTTTGATTTTTTTTGTTTTTTTTCCTCCCCCTTCCCTTCTCAGAATTGCTGTATATGCAGAGAGGAGGTGGTTGTTTAGCTTGGACGTGAGAGGAAAAAATATTATAATTAATAAAAAAAACAGCAGGCATCCTCTCTGGTTTCTTTTTTGATGGCTGAGATATACATCTCAAATTACGGATTTATTCATGCAACAGCCAACCACAAATATTATCGTGCAAGCAACATAAAAGTATTAAGAGTAAGCAATTATGGTCAGATTCACGCTTTTCACTAGTACTGGAAAAAATTCCAAAGGTGTAGTCCAAATGCATTTAACCAGCTTTAATTATGAATTGAAATGGGAGCAAATTCCTCTTTCTAATAATTATCCTCATTGACTTGGAATCATCTCTGCATGTCTTCATGTGATCAGTTTTTCTAAACCTACTCAACCCTTTCAACTTTAATCATATTTCGTCATCTGTTGTTGAAAAATTTTAGAATACATCTAAAATATTATATTAATTATATAATAAATAAATAATATTATGATATGTGTGTATTTATTTTAAAAAATTATCATACAAGTGGTGGTTATATTAAATTCAACTACACATGTCATGCATGCATGCATCAATTAGTTGTAACACATTTAAGATATTTTAAAATTTTTCCTGTCAGAGATCATTCGGAGTGAAAATTACCCAATTGAACGAAATAATCTCTACAAAAACTATTTTATAAAATAAAAGACTCACGTAATTAGCAGAAGGATTAAGGATAGAAAAGAGAGATCGTGTTTTTCAATTAGAGGCCACGTACGTGATCCACTTAAACACACTAAATTAAATCTTTTCTATAACTTATTTTTCATGAACTGAACAAATGATCGACTCGAGCGCTTTAAGTACCTTTTATAAGGAAACATCCCACGTATCCAAGATCAAAAAAAGAAAATCCAAGAAAAAAAAATTAGAAAAAAGGTTTAAGGAGGTACAATTCGGATATATGATGAATGATTAGTCTCCTCTTCGAGCCGGTTACAAGATTTAAAATAACATTCGTAATGAACATAATTAGTCTTGTTTGAAAAGCACGTGCTAATTCAATTACGAGCGATTCATGTTTTAGGAAGATCGAGAATTAGATAGCGACTTGCTGATTTTTCTCACTTTTTTTTTCAAATTTTTTATTAAAGGATCCATAGGAAACGATCTGCCAAACTATTATTGCCTGGTTTTTTCAATTGACAAGTTTTCTTTTTTCAGACTCAAAACAACGACTCGGGAGTGATTATTACTCTTTCCAAAAGATTTATTCTTTTGTTCGAGAATCCATCGACGATGGTGCTGATTGAGGTTTGAAAATGAAAGAATAGAATCATATTCTAGACTTCAGCCATGCACTAACATTTTTTAATAAGAAGAATAGATCAAAACAATTAGTCAAAACAATCGACATCCAAACAATAAACAAGCCCCTAAGTTTCATTTTCGTAATATGATCAAGAAATTGATCGGTTGAAAATTGAAATAAATTAATTGGGTATAAACAGAACACGTGAGAGCTTTAAGTATGAGAATTTTGCTCTAATATCATGTTAGTTTCAATTGTTTGGTCTAATAGATTAAACCTATAAGTAAAGGTTCATTGATTGATTGGGTTGAATGGTAACTTCTCATTAGTCTGGGAAAGGGCCTCCTCTCAAAGATTACTGTATAAATGTCGAGGAAAATCCTTTACCGATACAAGACAATCACGGTAGCTAAGACCATGCCCAATCGTAAAATCCTGCATCGATAAAAGTAGACTTGGGACTTCTGAAATAGTCCAATATTAATAGCAAAAATGTTAAAATCGAGTGATTAAATAAGAAAATACTATAATGCAAAACCCCAATTTTAGGGAAATTAAAAATTCTAATTATATTGTGATCTATAAACATGCATATTATATTAATCTACTAATATCTACGAATGAATATGATGTAGAGTGTTGTGTGTTGCGGGTAGGGTACCTTGCAAAGGTTATAACTTGAGCTACAAATGTTTATTTTTAGCGTATAATATACAATTTTGAAACTTACGACAAGACAAATAAAATTCATAACTATCTAAGCCGTTCTCCCCCTTGATTGAGTTGAAATTCTTGTCATTTTCTGTTTTAAGTTTTTTTTTTATTTTTCTTAATTCTTTTAAGATTTTTATCTTTTTTTTATAACTTGGATTTGAGTGCCGTTTATTTTCCTTTTTATATTTTGACTAGAAGAATTTAATTATTATATTATATTTTAAATTTGTCTATTTTGATAAATTCGCAATATCTAAACTTGTTATAAAAAAGTCTCAAAATTCTAATTTTATTTATTCAGACTTTTAATAAAATTTATTATTATTTAAAAACTAATTTCTTCCATCAAACAAACTCAATAGCATTTCTATTTTGGCAGAATATAGATATATAGAAGCTTTCTGTAAGTCAAATCGGCCATATCACAATCCAAATACATAAAAATATTGTCGGCACATTCTTAACGGAGTAGTGTGCCACACTATTTATTCAACAATTCTACCTGGTAGGCTCCCACTAAAAAGACTCAGCCCCATTGTATTTCATGACAAGTGTCTGTAGATGGCAATACTCCATTATTTTCAGGCAATGTGTGGTTCGTACTTGTGCTGACTGAGCCCCATATTTCAGGCAATGTGTGGTTTGATTTTAATAAGTTTCATTTCAAATTTTATATTTTTTAATTTTGATTTAACCTTCAACCCGATCAATCCAACTCTATTTAATCTAACTTAATACGATAATTTAAGGGTTGAGCCGTTGAGTTAGATTATTATGTTTATTTAATTGGATTAAGTTAATTTTATCTCAACCCATTTAATAATATATTGGATTTGATTTTCACAAACTCTATCAAACCCAATAATTACTTACCCCTAGTTTTCATTATCTTCCCAATGCCTCTCTTTAATTTGGGAGAAAAAAAATTGTTGATAAGATTTGATTAAACCATTGGGTGTATGTTTGGACGGCTCATCATTTTTTCCTGATTTATTGAATTGAAAATTGAGAAAATACATCTCGTAATGAAAAAAAAAAAAAGAATGTCCCGTGTGTATTTAAGGTTCTTAGCCTGCTGCCACTATTTCTGTTCGTAAATTTCATTCGAACTCCATCAATATTGTCGACTTGTAATCCCAATATTTGACTTAAATTAATATTCTGCATATAACGCATTTCATGAAGTAATAAAAGATGGAGTTGGTTGTGATTTTGTCTGTGAGTGAAATTATAGAAGATGATCAAAATTCAATCGATTGTGCGATTGAATGAAAAAAAAATATATAATTTTTTTTTGAATTTAATTTTGGGAAAATGACAATTCAAAAACAAAACAAAAAAAAATTACGATGCTGCCTTCCCATTTGGGTCTCTGCATATTAACGAATTGCGAGTTGCTTCTTTCGTAAAATCGATAACACCATCATCATGTAAATCTTAGAAACAAAAACCTGACAGTATGTTTGGTGGAGTGAAAATCTAATGCACGGGATCCCACATTTTAACTAAAGCACGGGATCTCACTTAAATCAACACATGGCGGGGCTTCTACATGTAGATTTTATGAGCCATTAGATTTAAATTAATCCAATAACTCTAATTGGGATCCTGCACTATTTTTCTGATTTTATTTTTAGTAGAATTGAATTTGAAGAAAAAAAAGATTACATAGTTATCTTTATTTTGACTAAAAAAAGATTACATTGGATATACTTATTTATGTCACTTTCAGTTATTGAATCGTTAATGGATTAAAGTTGGTCAAATTCTTCAACGTGAGAAATCTTTTCGGTGTTTTGAGCACTATTTTTTATATTGAATTTTTGTCACACACACACACACACACACACACACACATATATATATGTTTGAGAGAAAAATAGGAAAGACAATAGAGCGCCACGTGTCAACTAATGGAACGATTCCAGCACAATCTGAGTTACCCCGCACAATCCAAGGTGCCTAGCATGACTGGAGGTACCCCGCATAAGTAAAGGTACCCCGCACAAATAGAGGTATCACATACGAATAGAGGTACCCCATATAAATAGGGGTATCCTGCGTAATAGGGGGTACCCCACGTAACTCGAGGTACCAGGCAAAGAGGGTGCAAGAGAATCCCCCGAAAATATCTGCCATGAGAAACGTCTCCACCTCCTAAAATATATTATTCGATTTTGTCAGAATTAGGAATCAAAAACGTCGTACCAAACAGGGGGGACAACCGCCTGCTACCTCTGCCAAAAGTGAAGGACATTATCCCAAGGACAGTGGTCCCCAACAGCTTACCCGACAGCTACTGCAGAGGTACCCTGGACCACTCTCCAGCACGCGCCACGTTTCCAAAAATATGAGATACGCTGCGAACATGTAGATAACATCCCAAAAATTATAAAGAGGTAAAAGGACGTTAACCAAAAAGAGTACGCCACGTGGCAGCTGAGGTACTAAATATATAAAGGCGCCTAGGTTTCATTCTCCAGCAGGGTTTTTGGATTCACCAAAAACACTCACACTCTAAAAAAGAGGTTTTCTTCAACTTTAAACCCTAATTTACAGAGGGCTAGCCAACTCTCTTTGCCATAAAAACTTAAGTTTGCTAACTTGAGCGTCGGAGTGTGAACGCCGGGGTACCCTGGCTTCACCTCTAACCTCTATTTCACTGTTTTGCAGGTGTGAAACTCATTTGGAATGACACCTCTCTCGTTTCTGACCTTTCACCATTGTTACCACTCTCTCTCCCCTTCTCACCTCTCCCGAATTTCAGATACACCGCACCGCACACAATAAACCAGTGAGGTACCCCATCTCCCCCAAAAATATAAATTTATTGTTCTAAATTGATTTTGGATTTTCCTACCCCAAAATCAGTTGAAAGCAATTGGCGCCGTCTGTGGGAAGACGCACAAAAAGCTTCCTCCACGGTTACCAAACTAGTTGTTGTGTGTACTCCAATACATGGCACCCGGCGTACCTCCCGAAGGTTCAATGGGGGATCCTACAAGGATGAGAGATGACAGCAGCAGTGAAGGTAGTGATCCCGCGAGAAGGGTAGCCCGCATCAGTAAGGGTAAGGGTGTCAAGCAATCGACGGGTGTTTGCCAAGAAGAAGAACCTATTTCGCACAAGCGTTTTGAGGATCTTGCCCACGCAATACTTAGGGCGGTCGGATCTCGGGCATCCGAAAGTTCACTTCCATCGGTGATGTTAGAAGCTCCACCACCTCAAACGGACGACCAAGTTATGGTCAGAAGAGGGGTACCTGAAGCTAGCAAGCCAAAGCCTAGGCCATCGGGTACCCGTTCTAAGTTTTAAACCATGGGCTCCCGCGACGAGCGTTCCACCGCCTCTTGCAATTCCCGCAGTAGCCAGGGTACAAGGCGTGCAAAGCGTACCCACGAGGATCTCCGTGAGAAGTTGAACACCAAAAGAGCTTCTCAAATGGCGGCAACATCATCGGGTACACCGAGGGTACCCCTTGAGCTTGTGAAAAAGATGGAGAACCTGGAAGCCCAAGTGAAGCTCCTCTCCGAGAAGCAAAACATCACAGCTGCACCAACGCCAATGACCTACCAATCGCCATTCACTATGGAAGTTAGGACAGCAGCTCTCCCTGAGGCGTTCGTCATGCCTCAGATACCCCAATACTCGGGTACCACTGATCCCTCGGAGCATGCTGAGTTATACCGTGACCAAATGCTTATTAAGGGTGTAGATGAGAGCGCCATGTGTAGGATGTTTACACACACACTCACGGGCCCCGCGAAGTCATGGTTTCGCTCTTTGAAAGCGGGTAATATATCTTCCTTACACCAATTGTTATCCGAATTTACTAAAGAGTTTTCCTATGCTTCCACTCAAGATAGGGTAGCCTCCAAACTTACCTTTATCAAGCAAGGGGAAGCCGATCCTTTGGCGGAGTATGTAAGTCGTTTCCACCAAGAGGTGCTGCGAACCGGAGCATTTGGAAACCAATACACATTTACCCATTTTGAGAAAAATTTACGGTTGGGTAAGTTATGACGTTCTTTTCAAAAAAAGCATCCACTTTCATATGGGGAAGCCCGTTCTCGGGCGTTGCAACAAGTGGAGATGGATGAGAAATGTCATTGGAAGCTCCAAGAAGATAAAGTCGAGGTCACAAAGAATAAGGAGAAGCCGAAGAGGACGGAAGCCCCAATACCAAGGGTACCCCGAATGCGGTACCCTCCACGGGTTGCCCCGCGGGGACGAGTGTTTAACACTCAGAGTATCTCACGGGTACCCCAACCTCCAAGATCGCCACCACCAGAGCAGCAAGAGCCACCACCGAGGCCTCAATGGTAGGGTACCCCATAACTAGTTACTCTAGAGTTATGCGGGGTACCCCACGGGGACTAGATTAAGCCCGTTCCCGAGCGTTGCAGCAAGTGGAGATGGATGAGAAATGTCATTTGAAGCGCCAATAAGATAAGGTCGAGGTCACAAAGAATAAGAAGAAGCCGAAGAAAACGGAAGCCCCAATACTAAGGGTACCCCAAATGCGAAGCCCTCCATGGGTTGCCCCGCGGGGACGAGTGTTTAACACTTAGGGTATCTCACGGGTACCCCAACCTCCAAGATCGCCACCACCAGAACAGCAAGAGCCACCACCGAGGTCTCGGTGGTAGGGTACCCCATAACTAGTTACTTTAGAGTTATGCGGGGGTATTCCACGGGGAACAAATTAAGTCCAAATGTGAATTGGAGGCACCTTTGGATCCTCGAATACCTAAAGATGAAAAACGGGGTACCCCGGTTGAAGACTCAGTTTCAGTCTCGATTTGGGCCACCAATTCATTAAAGAAAAGTCATACTACTAGTAAAAGTATTATAATGAAAGAGGGTATCCAGAGATCACCTTACTCTAGAGTACCCGAGGTACCCGACCTATCTCCAATTATGATAATCTACTCAACATCAGAGCCGCATTTATCATTATTTGTTCGCCATATTTGATTCTGAGCGAATAATCGATCATAAGGTTTCAATCATCTCGCATAAGGGTAGACGAGCAACCGCCTTTATCTCAATCTATATTGTCTATTTGATTCCAGCGAATGGTGGATCATGAGGTCCAGCGAATGGTGGATCATGAGGTTTTCGACCATATCGCATAAAGGTAGGCGAGCAGCCACCTTTATCTAAATCTATATTGTCTATTTGATTCCATACGAATGGTGGATCATGAGATTTTCGACCATAACGCATAAGGGTAGGCGAGCAGCTACCTTCATCTCACTCTATGTTGTCTATTTGATTACAGCGAATGGTGGATCATGAGGTTTTCGACCATATCGCATAAGGGTAGGTGAGCAGCCACCTTTATCTCAATCTATGTTGTTTATTTGATTCTACGCGAATGGCGGATCATGAGATTTTTGACCATCTTGCATAAGGGTAGGCGAGCAGGCCACCTTTATTACTATTTGTCTTGCATATTTGATGTAGAGTGAATGGTGGATCATGAGGTTTCCATCATCTCTCAAAAGGAATCGCCGCAAGTTTTGTGAAGATTTGCGGCAAGCATTTTTCTAAAAATCGCCATACACTAATTAAGGGTACCTCCGAGATACCCCACGCCAGAAAGTCACTCCTCAAATACACTAAGAGAGCTTGAGATAAGCAACAAGCATATCCGGAGGAATCACCATATGTTTGATGAAATTGGGTTGTTCCGCCATGATTTAACGGCAACAAGCATGTCTAAGTAAACTGCGATATACTGATGAAACAAGATTAAAGGTACCCATAGTACTCAGGGTACCCTATAACAGAAAACCATTCCCCGTGTACACCAAGAGGAACTCTAAGAAAGACTGAGATAAGCAAAAAGCATATTTGAAGGAATCGCCATATGTTTGATAAAATTGGGTTATCCCGCCATGAAGTAACAGATAGCTCAAGGGATATCCAAGCTTAAGGGTGCCCCTAGAGGCGTCCTCTATTCAGCTGTCCATCGAGCTAAACTTCATATCGCCACATGTCGCTCATACTTTTTATGTAAGTTTCTTTTGCCTCCAATACTTCTCGCCAAAAGAAACTAGGGGGATGTTATTTGGGGGAAAAATAAGAAAGATAGCAGAACGCCACGTGTCGACGAATGGAATAACTTCAGTGCAATCCGAGGTACCCGACATGATTAGAGGTATCTCGCATGATTAGAGATACCTGTCCTGATTTGAGGTACCCCGCATAACTCCAGAGTAACTCGAGGTACCCCGCATAGACTAGGGTACCCTATATAATTCGAGGTACCCGGAATAACTCCAGCATAATTTAAGGTACCCGACCTGATTAGAGGTACCCCGCATAATTAGAGGTACCCGGCGTGATTAGAGGTACCCAGCCTGATTAGAGGTACCCCGCATGATTAGAGGTACCCTGCGTGATTAGAGGTACCCGGACTGATTAGAGGTACCCCGCATGATTAGAGGTACCCGGCGTGATTAGAGGTACCCAGCCTGATTAGAGGTACCCGGACTGATTAGAGGTACCCCACATGATTAGAGATACTCGGCGTGATTAGAGGTACCCCGCATGATTAGAGGTACCCGGCATAATTAGAGGTCCCCGGCTTGATTAGAGGTACCCGACGTAATTAGAAGTACCCTGCTTGATTAGAGGTACCCCGCACAATTAGAGGTACCCCACATAAATTGAAGTACCCCACGTAACTCGAGCTACCCGGCAGATCAGATGCAAGAGAATCCTCCAAAAATATCCGCCATGAGAAACGTCTCCACCTCTTAAAAGATATTATTCGATTTTGTCAGAATTAGTAATCAAGAACGTCGTACCAAAAAGGGGGGACAGCCGCCTGCTAACTCTGCCAAAAGTGAAGGACACTGTCCCAAGGATAGTGGTCCTCAGCCGCCTACCCGACAGTTACTGCAGAGGTACCCTGGACCACTCTCCAGCGCGCGCCACGTTTTCAAAGGATGAGATACGCCGCGAACATGCACATAACGGCCCAAAAATCATAAAAAGGTAAAAAGAAGTTAGCCAAAAAGGGTACGCCACGTGGCAGCTGAGGTACTCCATATATAAAGGTGCCTAGGTTTCATTCTCCAAGGGGGCTCTTACGGACCAAAAACACTCACATTCCAAAAAAGAAGTTTTCTTCAACCTTAAACCCTAATTTACAGAGGGCTAGCTAGCTCTCTTTGCCACAAAAGCTTGAGTTTGCTAACTTGAGCGTCGGAGTGTGAACGCCGGGGTACCCCGGCTTCACCTCTAACCTTCATTTCACTGTTTTGCAGGTGTGAAACCCATCTCAAAGGATACCTCTCTTAGTTCTAAACCTTTCACCATTGTTATCACTCTCTCTATCCTATTCACCCCCCGAATTTCAGTTACACCGCACCGCACACAATATGCTAGTGAAGTACCCCATCTCCCCATAAAAATACAAATTTATTGTTCTAGATAGATTTACTTTTTCCTACCCCAAAATCTGTTGAAAACAATATATATATATTTTTCATGTAATAGATTGATAGACGTATGTGACAAGAATATTAGAGAGACTGATTTATACCCCAAAGACACCCATAATTTTTCTTCATTAATTAAACTGTGAGAAAATAAATCATTCAAATTAAATAAATAAAAAGAAAATAAATGTTTGAAATTATTTTGCTCATTAATTTTTCAAGAAATAGTTGACCCTAATTTTCAGGATCTTCCATTAATTCATACATACATCGATATCGAGATTTAGCAAAACCTTCTATGGCTATTTAATCAACGTTCATCACATAATTTATTTTTCATATCTATCCCAAAACTCACCCATAGATATTTACACCACATAAAAATATCCATATTTTTTCTTTCTTATATTATATACGATAAAATTTGAAATTTATGGTATTTTATATATTAAAATTCTAAAATAATTATGTATTCACTTGAATATAGTTTTACTTATAAATGTTAAAATATTGTGGTATTTAATATATTATTTATTTGACATTTAAATTTAATAAGGATACAAATATAAAAGTACATATTTTCAGCTTTTTAAGTTTAAAAAAACAAACAACTTAATACTTATTTTTCGAGATTCAGACAAAAAAACAAACAAATTATTCAGATTCAGACATTCAGACCTATTCAGAATTCAAATTAATTCAAATCTATTCAAATTTCAGATAAAAAAACAAACACCACTTTAGTCTTCTCAAATAAATAAATAAAATCACTTAAAAAATTGGACCCATGTGTCCCGCTATATTACGATAAGTATTGGGCGAGACTGTTCTTTTGAATTAATACAAAACATTGATTGGTAGTTAAATAAATAAATAAAAAACAAATCGTCCAACCCACGTTAATCACATGATCGTTCTGAGAACAGGCTCATGTAAGCCGAAATCAAGACAATAAAAAAAGTTGTACATGTCAACAAGGTGCAAGTGATTTTAAATTTAGGAAAAGGAAGGTTGCTTTTGATTTTTGTGGTGAAAATCAAATCTCGTTAGGTAGCATCGGGGTCATCAATCTGTATATTAGTCAAAATTTTCGAATTATTAAATATCTGCGCTCAATAAATGCCGGATCAACGTCAAAATATTAATATTTAAAAAATTAACCTCTAATAAGTTAGTACACATGTGACTTGGACCTCTAATTATTATTTTTTAATTACGTGAACTTATCATGAATTTTATGCAATTAATCTCCTCATACCACATCAATTAATTTATACACACTTATTTAGATAAAAATAATCGTGACTCCATTAAAGCTCTCTTGAAAAATATTGAATTCATTAAAATTGAATTTATAATTATATTTATTTCCGTATAAGATAAAATTAATAATAGAGGTAATGTACACAAACTAATGTAACATAAGAAGATTAGTTGTATAAAATTATTATGAGTCGACAAAATTAAAAAAAATATTTATTATTATTTTTTAACCGATCTCTTTATTATCACATTAATTTGTGCAAAAATTTTCGTGCCTCTATCATTGTTGATTATAAACTGGCTCTTGTAGAAGCTACTCATTTTGTATTAGCCTGTAATAATGTGTTTGTATTCTGTGTTATATCCAGCAAACCGTGGGTGTGGAAAACAACAACACCCACACAATAAATATTCCAAAATCCATGCACGCTCATACACACGTCCCTTTACAAGCTTCTTTATTTATTTTTATTTCCCTAGTTGGGGCTCTCTCTCTCTCTCTCTCTCTCTCAACAGTATTATAATTAATTTCACTTTATCCCTTTTAATACACACTTTATTTAAATTCCAAAAGTCCATTACCCATTAGCTCTCCTTACCTTACACATGAAGAGAATGCTGATTCCTCCTTCAACATTCTCTCCTCCTATTTCCAATCTCAATTCTCTCCTCCTCCTCTACTTATAAATCCTACTACTATTGTTTCTTCATTTGCTTAGGGTTTTATAATAAGCTTGTTGTTGTTTTTTTTTTAAAAAATATCTTTTACTTGTTTATGGGGGCTGGTATCTCAGCTGGTTTTGCTACAGAAACTCTATCATCAACTTCATCACCAAGCTTAAATGATGTGCCTGAAAGTTGTGTGTCATCCATTTTTATGCACCTTGATCCGCCGGAGATTTGCAAACTGGCTCTATTGAACAAGACTTTTCGCGGCGCATCTTCGGCCGATTTTGTGTGGGAAACAAAGTTGCCATCAAACTATAAGTACCTTGTCAAGAAAGTTCTTAATGAGAGTCCTCAGAAGCTCACTAAGAAAGAGATTTATGCAAGATTGTCTCAACCTAATCGCTTCGACAACGCCACCAAGGTATTTTGATCTTTTTCTTCCCTAGAAGATCATTAGAGTAGCGATCGAGCAAATTGAGAATCATCAATCAATAATATGTATGCGCTCTATTTTTTAATCCAGGAGATTTGGTTGGACAAGAGAAGTGGTAAAGTTTGTATGTCCATTTCGGCTAAGTCAATGAAAATAACAGGGATTGATGATCGGAGATATTGGAATCAAATTGCAACTGAGGAATCTAGGTAAGAGAATTTTATTTTTGCAATTGGATAGCCTTTATTATTAATGGTTGCCAAATGAAGAAAGGGGCCACTTTATTTTTTGGAGGAAGATATTTTCTTTTTCTTTTTTTTTTGTTGAAAATTATTGAAGGAAGAATTAAAATATCTAGGAAGAGATATTTATATTGGAATTATTGTCTTTTGATATCTTCCACACAATTAATTATGGGGCAACCATTGAATTTTGGCCTCTTTAATTTACAATCACCAATGTTTCCTTATGAATATATGTGTTTGGAAAAGCATATGGGTATAATTTTTTATTATTATTTTTTTGTTCCATCAATATTCTCCCCTTCCAATTATTTACAATTTATAGAACTAATTTATGATAAATTTGTTATAAATTTATCGTAATGATCATAGTTTATTCATGTCCATATAGATGAAAATCTAATGAAGATACACCAAACGTTACTTAACTGATCAATTAAAGGAGGTGGCTCAAAATATAAATAAATTAAAGGAGGTAAATATAGAGACCAAAAAAACCATGAATTTAGTATGTTGAGTCGGACGTACTTTGAAAAAAAAAATTGATTGAATAATTTTCCAGACCAGAAAATTCTTTTTGCTAAAGCAACCGAAAGGCGAGGCACATTGATTTCCTTTTTTACAAGCTTTTACTGAATTGGGTGGCATGTCTAATAACGAACACGGAATCTTGTAATGGTTCAGATGATTGTCAACTTTTCTAGCTTAAGGCAAAAGTTGCCACAAGATTGAGGTTTTATTACTAATTTACTATTATTTTTTTCAAATTCGCTCATCAAACAGTTATTTTCTTTTGTTTTGAATAATATAGGATATATATGTTCAGCAAGGAAGCTCTTTTGAAAAGGATCCATGACGTGCCAAATTCCTGCCACTAGCTAGGTATAAAAATGAAGAAAGAACAAGTCAAGAATTAGATCGCTTAGGAGATAATATATGCTTAAAATGTTTTAATCCTTTAATTTATTTGATTACTTGCCTTCTCCATAAAGCATTCAATTTTTAAACCAATATTCTTGGTCGATGCCTTGTAGTTCTGCTAAATATCACGATCATCTACAATTAGTGAATTAGAATAATTTTTTTTTTCAATTACATATTCAATTATTCTATCATGGAAAATTCCTAATGCCGGTGTGCAAAAATTCCTTGCCACCATACATGGTTTATCTTTTTCTACAAGAATATTATCTCCGGGATCAAATCTAGGTGGTGCTTAATTCCTTTTACTATGTCTGAAAAAAGTCTGAGTTCATCATATATCTAAACGATTTGCTTACGAAAATATTATAATTAAAGAAGCCCTGAAATGCTTTTCGTTGAGCATCGATATTCTGATTTTGTAGATTCCATTCAGTGGCATATCTTCAACAAACATGGTGGTGCGAAGCAATAGGAGAATTAGAATTTGAGTTTCCACAAGGGACCTACAGCTTGTTCTTCAGGCTACAGCTAGGCAAAGCTTCAAAAAGATTCGGTAGAAGAATTTGCAACCTGGAACAGGTTCATGGGTGGGACGTTAAGCCCGTCAGGTTTCAGCTTTCAATATCAAACGGCCAGAAAGCAGTGTCCGAATGCTGTTTGTATGACCCTGGAAACTGGGTTCTTTACCATGTGGGCGATTTCGCTGTCGAGAATGATCAGACCTCCGCCAAGATCAAGTTCTCAATGATGCAGATCGATTGTACACATACAAAAGGGGGTCTTTGCATAGATTCTGTGTTGATATATCCAAGTGAGTTTAAGGAGAGACTGAAGCGAGTTCATACAATCTCGTAGACGGTCCTTCCTGGTTTTGGCATTCGCATTTTTTAAAGCGTGAGAGTCTCCAAGAAGAATGACCAATGTTGTACATAATATATGCATGTAGAATATGTGGGTTGGGTTTTTTTTTCAGTGGTCCACAAAGATCTGCATTTGGAGCAAAATAATGCACGTTTGGCTCCCGGTTATGCTTTAATGATTTTGTTTTGAGTTTTGTTAGTTAGATACCTATTTATTAATAGCTTTTGTGTTCAGTTTCATATGATAGTAGGGAAATATAGTTGTTTTGGTGCGGTGTGATATATTATTTTTTTAGAAAGTGAAATAAAAAATAAAAAAAACCACATGAAGCAGGTGGAGCAGTGTAGACTAAAAATTTATTGTTGGCGAAAGGGAGACTGGTAGAGAAAGATCAATAATGGAGCCTGGTGGGTCAGATTGTGTCTGCTATCATGGACCGCTGCCGCTTTAATTGGTCAGTTGTCACTGTTGGAATGATCCACGATCAGGATCTGATAGACTGTCGCTGTTGGTTTGTCAAATGAGGTTTTTGTTACATACATAAAAGGACAAGAATGAAAGAAAAATCCCACCCGCTGGTTGCCACCCTAGCATTCTTATCAATTGCGAAGGATGAGGATTCGGGGAAGGTCGGCCTCTTAACCCTACAACTTAATGATTAGCCTTCGTTTTAGACAAATACAGCTAGGCTTGACAAAATTCAGGGTCCGGTCCGGGTTTGGTGCAATCCGGGACCGGACCGGATGCCAAAAATTGAAATCTAGATCCGGACAAAATTCGATTTTTGCATGTCCGGTTCGGGCTTGAGCCCGGCGTGTCTCGGGTCCGGGTTTTGTCTTCCGAGCTTCTAAGCCCGCAAACAATTATTTCAAAAAAAAATTCTTTCATTTTTATGTCTTTGTATGACACCTAAATATCACCAAACAAGTCAAACAACAATACAACATGCATGCACATTTCTTGTGTATCATAATACAAGATAAATCTCAAACTTAAGTCAAAGAAAAATTAGAGAAATAGTTAAATACAAACTTATAACATACTAACAATACAAGTTTTACACAAATAATAAATAAAAATTCATCTAACTTCTAACCTAAACTCATTCAATCTATATATATATATATATATATATATAATTAAATTCAATAACACAATAAATCTAAATAACATCCAACATATTATAAGTTCATAATTATAACACCAATTATCAATACAACACATGAAAATCCTAAAATGTTCAACAACTCAAAAAATAGTTCATAAAAGAGTCAAAACACTCCCAAGTAAAATAAATAAATAACAAGTTCATGTCTAATTCCAAATAAATAAATAAACGTTCATGTCATGCTACTCGTCGACGCTTGTGGCTCATCATCATCATCCGAAATTACCTCCTCCCCAGTAAAAATCTCATCCTCCGGAACTCCATCTTACAACAAAAATAACACATTAAAATTCAAAGCATTTTAAGCAAATAAATACTACTAAAATATAATTCAAATAACTTTATACCTCGAAAAGTAGAAGCCCAAATCTAATTTTGAGCACACATTAAAGCTTCCAAAGTGTCAGGAAGAAGTTTTCTACGATGCGGACTAAAACATCTGCCCCCGGCACTAAAAGCTAACTCAGAGGCAATGGTGGATACAGGAATGACTAAGATATCCTTAGCTAACTCTAGCCAAAATAGGATATTGGCTTGTGTGCATCTTCCAAAAAGCTAAAATATCAAAGTCCGGAATGGAATCCAACAATTCCTCATCTAAATACCTATCCAACTCCGACTTAGTTACCTTAGCACGTTTATTTTGGCTTCGAAATGTTTCAAAATCATCTACATCCCAATACTTATTCAAATTCGAACAAGATTCAGAACGAGAAATTTCCAATCCAACATTCTGCCCACCACTCACATGCGCTGCCTTCGATTCATATTCTTTCAGTAAATCATAACAGGGCTTATGTGCACACTCAATAAGCTCATTTGCTGTATCACCATATATCTTGGGAAAATAAAAATGAATAAACATCATCTTATATCTTGGGTCAAGCACAACAGCCACAACTAATATCGGATGAATTTCATTCCAATATTTGTCAAATTTATCAGTCATTTTATCAGCCATAATCCTAATAGCAAGTTTATCAGCAGTGCGCCACCTATTAATTGACAATTTCATTTTACATATTAACGGAAAAAAATAAATTAGCAGTTGGGTATTTTGTACTCGAAAACATTTCCGTTAACATGTAAAATGATTTCAAATGCTCCACCATTATGACTACCAAATTTCACTCCTCATCACTTGGCAAGCTCTTATACTGAGGGTCACGTTGTTGCAATCGAGAAAAAACACTTCTATACATCAATGCTACTTCAAGCATGGCATAAGTAAAGTTCCAACGAGTAGGACAATCCAATTTCAATTTTTTTTTACAATTAATTGTAATTGTCTAGCAGTTAACTCAAAAGTTTCATATCATTTTGGTGTTTGTGTCCAATGACTCACACTCTCTCTAATCTTTCTAATCCCACTTTCTATAACTTTCAACTCATCCCGCACAACCAAATTCAATATATGAGTAGTACATCTCGTATGAAAAAATTTACCACTAAAAATTAAGGTATCAGTATCAAACCTTACCAGCAATTTCTCCACCATTGCATCATTAGTGGTACAATTATCCAATGTCACTGAGGATAACTTTCTATCCACGTTCCAATCCAATAGGCATTGTACTAACTCATTACAAAGGGCATCAGCAGTATGGGGGCTTGGAACATAGATGAACCTATCAAATATTCAAAAGTCGGTATTAAATACACAAACTTAAAATATATTTTTATAATTTAAACTTGAAAAAAAAATCTAATATAAGTAATAATAAACTTAAAAGAAAAATTAAGCAAATAAAAAATTATAGACAAATTACCGTAAGATTCGACTATGCAATTTCCAGGAATTGTCAATGAAATGGGCCGTCACGACCATATATCCTTTTTTCTGATTACTAGTTGTCCATAAATTCATAGTAATGGCCACTCTACCATGATTTTTCCCCAATAAATGCAAAGTCTTAACCTTCTCGATTTGATATAACTTCAAGATTTCGCTCTTCAAAGTGTTTCTACTCATTGGCTTAACCACGGGATTAACATATGCCATCATTTCTCGGAAGCCTATATATTCCACGAATCTAAGTGGAAGCTCATGCAGTATAACCATTATTGCTATCAAACTCCGTAAAACATTTTGATCAAAACTGCCATAACTAATGTCACAAGTTCCATCATCTCTTTTAATCACTTTAAGGCTTCTCTGAAGTGCTTCTTCTATGTTTGGTTGATTCTGCTTAAAACACATTGCCACGTGTCTATTCAAAGTTGAAGTCCCAAATTGGTATTTTGCTTTTAAAATTGCACTACAATGCATGCACTTTGCCTTTTGTTCTCCATTTACCATTATTTTTGTAAAGTGTTCCCAAGCTTCGGAGACTTTCTTCTTTTTTCTAGTTTCTTCCTTATTTTTCTTATCATTCACGGTTGACATTGAAATTTTCTCAACCTCATTATCAGTTTTATCTTTGACATTACGAGATAAATCTAGAGCACTCGAAGAATTGATTTCCACATTGTCCGACATTGCACTGCTCTGCTGTTACAATAGCAAAGATATACTAAATTTTAGATTTTAGTATGGAAACAGAAAAGTGAACAGAAAAGAGAGACATAGAGTATTGATTTTGTGTGTGCGTGTAAATGTCACCATAGTCCATAAGCTGTATTTTAGCTAACAGGCTCACAGCAGCAAGTCAGTAACATAAAATTAAAAAAGGCAAAAGGATTTGGCCGAAAAAACAGAGCAACAGTAATCACAGGGCACAGGCTCACAACAAGTCAGCAACCATGCACAAAATTGGTCGAAGATAAACACGAATAAACTTATCATTACACAACTAACATGCTCACAGCAAGTCAGCAACCATGCACAAAATTGGTCAAAGATAAACACGAATAGTAACAGCCAACAGAGAAGCAATCGGCAAAAATGAAAAGGTGAAATCCATATATGTTGTTAGGCCAATTTATCTGAGATTCCAAGCTGTTGACAGCAGATTTACTCTGTTTTTTTAATAGATTTGAAGCTGATTCTAAGTAACTGTCAAGAAATGGATTAATGGAAGAATTCCTAATTTATTTACCACAGGCACAAAACCTTGATAGATCTATTTTCAATATCCCAGCCACATCGACTACGATAAGGAAAAAGGCAACGAGTAATTTAGTATAAAAAAAAGTAGCTTTCCCATTGCAACTTATGCCTCTCTCGGCCTTATGGCTAAGATCTAAGTGTAACATTTGTTCTTATCAGTATGATTTCCCACATGATTTAAAATGCCAAGTTAAGCATGATGAAAATATTTTACCGGAGCAACAGTCGCAACCGAGCAAAACCGAGTCAGCAAATGCCAAACGAGAAGAGATGATGCCCACTGCCGAGTGCTGAGGGGCGACGGTGACAGACTGACGGTGGGTGCTAGCCGACGGTGAGGGTGGGTAGCCAGTGGTAGCGTCGCTGCTTATGCCTTTGGGTTTAGGTAACTGAAGTTTGGGGAATTCGAATTAGGAATTTTCGGATTTGGGTGTTTTGACTTTTGCGATTTGGGTTTGGGTACTGGTTTTAGGATTTTTTTTTTTTATGTTTATTTGGAATCCAGGTCCAGGTTTTTGGTGCTGGAACCCAGACCGTGCCCGGAAATGTCCAGGTTTTAAATTCTGAAATCCGGATCCGCTTTTTCAGTATATGCAGTCCGGATTTTGCCCGGACCGGATTGGCCAGGTCCAGACCGGATCCGGTCCGGGCGGATTTTTTTGACACCCCTAAATACAGCCGCTGTGCCCACTCTCACTCTCCGTTTGAAATAGGATGAGTGCTGTAATGACATGTATCAAACAATTCAACTCCAGCTACCGACATCACAGATGACAGCAAGAGGCACCAATACTTGGTACTTCCACATATATTCACGTCCCAAATCCAACAAATTAGCGATAGTTTTTAGAACCTCCTATAGCATAAAGCATACGTGCATCTCAGTTATATTTATACAGTAACCACTCACAAGACAAAACTTGAAAACACTCGAGACATTATTAAGAAGAGCACATTATGACAAACTAGCATTCAAGGACAATGGGCAGATGCTACTGGAGTCAGCATCATATTAATATGAAACTGTTCTTACCTTTTCGTCCAAATAGATTACACTTGCCAAGATATGGAGACAGGAAACGAGACGGAAAAAAATTAAAAAAAGAAAATCACTAAATGCCTAATGAAAGAAGTACAAGAAGTTCACGACGTCTCTCAACAAATTCGACAATCAGAGAAAGCCAAAAAAGCAGCTATTTCCAAATATTCTGTACAAACTGCGGAGACATAATGCCCCAGAACTGTGCTGTGCCGAAGCCAAATAATGTTAGTCGTGCCTTCCAGTTGCAGCCATACCCCATCCCATTGTATCGTCAAGGTCATTGTTAAAAAACCCATTTTCTGTGAACTCATTGGCTATATCCTGATCTATATCGTCCTGCAAATGGAGATTCTGCGGCAAATCTTGTGCTCTCTGATTTAATCCATTATTGCCAGCTGGAGCAGACGCCTCACTGTTAGTAGCAGCTTTGAAACTGTTGCTCCGGCTTGTTGTAGGGCCTGCCACCCCACCTCCTGATACATTGGAGGTGGACGGAGCTGAAGCTGGAGGAGCACCTGCTGCCGGAGAGTTGCCTCCGAAACCTAACCCATTCCTTACCATCATTCCATTTGCCTGTCCAGAAAGGGACTGCTGTTGCACTCCTCCATTGTTATTAGACATTTCCTGCAGCAGTTGCTGGATCATCTGCTGCTGTATCGCCTGATTACCTTGAGAAGATTGTGGATGGCTCTGTTGGAGCAGGTTATTTCCACTCAGTGAGCGCTGTTGCAGTTGCTGTGGTTGTTGTGGAGGTAAACGGGGACTAGAGAAGCCACTAACAGGCAAGTTCTGCATGGAACCTGGTATGAAAGATGCAGGCCCTTGGAAGCTTGAAGATGGACTCTGGTTAGTATTACTAAATGAAGGTGACCCCTCCTGTTGAAGCGAGCTAGGGTTTGAATTTATTGAGTTCTGCCTCATAAGCAGATTCTGGTAGTTAGTTAGAGCCAGAGCAGCCTGTGCCGAACCACTTAAAGCTCCTCGACCCACCATGTGATAGTTATTGCTCATGTTGTTGTTCATTCCACCAGGATGCAGGGCGATCAGCTTATTAAGGGTGTTTCTATCAGTTGGCAGACCCTGAACACTTGCTAGCTGCTCTGCTTCCTGCATCTTTTGCATCTGGAGCTTGGCTGCCGTTGCATGCCGAGGGAAACTTTTCAAGCCCTCTGCAATTTGATGGTTGATATTAGATCCAAGAAAACACATAACCATGTTCTCTGGTCAGAGAACATAGCAACTAACAACTGAACTATTAAACATAATTTAAAGACACCTCAAAAGTAAACTTTTCAACTGGGTGGAACAAGCTAAGGAGGGGAACAGAATACAAAAAGTGCGGGATGTTGCTCCACTTATTGTCAGTAACTAAGAGAAAAACAAAGGAAAACACATGAGAATAAATAAAAGATGACCAGATGCAGTTTCTCTTTTCATTTTTTCTTTTTGTTTGTTCTTTTTAAAAAATACATATAATACACCCAGTTCAGGGCATTGTCCGGGAAACTGAAATATGTTAAGACTCAACACAAAAGACAGTACAATACACAAAGGCCAGCATGAAGGTGTGCAATAATAAGTATGGTAATTCTTAAAATAATAAGATGTATGGCAATTTTCCAAAAGATACCTATTGGCCCAACTTTCTGCTCCCAACAAAAATTTATCAGATCTTTCATGCTGCTGACAACCTCCGAGATCTGTGACAATTGACAAGAAAACTTAGAAATTAGACACACACACAAAAAAAAAAAAATCAAATTGCAACTCAAAGCCAGAAACAACTAAAACTATACCTGCAAGCACCTCACATATCTTTTAGAAAAACCCAAGTCATTCAGTGACTGTAGTTCTAAGCTCTTTGCAAGCTGACGCCCAGCAGTCAGAACCCTAAATTAAAACAACCCATGTCAAGAACAATTCTACATCGTCATTCATCAACTGTTTGAACCTAGTTAGTCCTGAGCAATCCACTATGTAGCATATCCTTCCTTTTACATATTGTGCAATTAAGTCCGGACTTGAATCAAAAGCAATAAAAGGGAGGATTAAGCAGCAAGCAAAAGCTACTCAAAATGTTCAAGAAAAATCCAAAGACCCTTATAGGCCACTGTACGACATAATACCCCTTACTTTTCCCCGATAAAAGCAAAGCCAAGGTCAGCTGACAAGAGATCACTCTTTTGCCAGACAAAAACAAAGCCAAATACAGCTGATGAGATCGCGCTAGTCACCACATTATAATAAGGCAGAAATGAATCATATTCTTTCAGGCTAGAATCATTGCATAGCAGGAAAAGAGACAAGGGCAGAGATCTCCAGACTGCCCACTGGGAGGATGAAGCTTTTTATTCTGCCACCTAAACTGGATTATTGTTCTTTTACTTACATTTTTGGTACCACCAATCTAGAATAATGGAGATGAGACAGGTTTATTTAATTCATTACTTCAGGTGACTTACTAAATCCTCAAAAGAGGTTACACAAAGACACTCTTAACCCAAAAAAAGAAGTCAAAAACATCTAATCCAGGATATGATGAGATTATTGCTAAACTAACTCACATATTGCTGTTTGTTTGCAAATCCTGCTGAGATACCCCTTCGGATCCACTTTCAGAAATTGTGCTTTGGCATTTCTGTGCTACTTGAAGCAACTGGTTAACCTGCAGCACATTGGAACAAGCAACTTTAAATTCAAACCCGTATGGTTCTAACTTACACGAAAGTACATTAGATTAGAACCAGGAAAAGGAATATGAATCACACCAAATAACTTCACTCAACTGAAAGCATTAACATTTTCGATTTGAAACAGATAAATGCATACCTGTGGTGCAACCAGCCTACGAGGAAGAAGTTCTTCATGACGTCGGGCACAAAATTCCCAAGACAATATCTAGAAAAGCATGAACTATCTTCAAGTAAGTCATTGAGATTGGTTGGTAATTATAACACAGGATGAAACATTCTTTTACTAACCTTCAATTCATTGGTGAATATGATACGTAGCTGGCCCTCACGAACAATGCGAAGCTGCTCATACACACTCTCTTGAACTGCTTTTCCATACTCCAACATCATTATTCCAGAAGGAAACCTACATTCACGTGGCAAGTCCAAAAACATAAGCTCATCAATGACGCCACTTCCAAATTTGATTTCATTGAGCCTAGGGAGCACTTCAAAAGTGGCCTCTGCATACAAGCCCAACAAAAATGATAGTCAAACCTTGTTCAAATCAACAGATGACAAAATGATAAGTATCAAACTAAACAAATGGCGCCTAACACACTAATACTCAAACTGGAGAGTATAAACATCCAGATTCCTTACCAAATCCCCTTCCAGATTTTGAGCCACATATGTCACACTGCCACGCATCCTACAAATTACATAAAAAACAATCATGTTAGGTATAACAAAAAGATAGTTGAATTTAAAAACTAAACAAATCTACAAAAACAAAAGGAATTAGACTTTCAATACAATGGGTCATTCCTAATAGAAACTGGCATAAGCGGAGATCATAGGTGTAGTAGAAAAATCAATTTTAGTCGATCGTAAGACATAACATACGTACTCGAATCATAAAGCTAGAAATTTAATATAATAACTTTATAAAACATAATCATTGTCTCATCGTTTAGAATAAGTAAATAGCTCTCAAGAACTGACCATAGCTGCTTGGGGGAAAACACCTAGTGCATGATGTCCAACATTATCGTATAAGGACAGGCACCACCTTTTCTTTGCACGAGGAGAATAGTACTCTGCCACAAACTTCCTCCAGTAGGCAATAGTATTATCCTTTCAAAACATAACAGAATAATGGAAGAATCTATAAGCTTCACCAATTACTAAAATTGAGCATACTTTAGCAAGAATTATAAAGTTATACAAATTTTCTTTTTCAAAAAAAGTTGCATTAGGCTAATGATTGTAATATGACTATAATTCACAAGGGGTAGATGAAGGAAAAGAATGTTTTACAATGTGCAATATACAAATTTATGAAATTACCGGCGGCCGTTGTCTCTGATGATATAAGTATTGCATCAGCCGACGAGCACAGACCCCACTATCATAAGGTCGTTTCGTAGCATTTGCAGATTGCATTCCCTGCTGCTGCTGCATTTGCTGCCTCATCTGCATCTGCTGCTGCTGCTGCTGTAACTGGGCTCGTTGTAATGGTGGCATGGACTGCAGAATCTGCTGCTGCCTCAGTCTCTGCTGCTGCTGCAGCAAAGCTTGTAACTGAGGGTTGCGGCCTTGTAACTGCATGGGGTCCTGTCTCTGCAGTAATTGCTGTAAAACCTGCTGCTGAAAAATATCCTCCTGTTTGATATCCAGTCGTGGTTTCTTCTGCACCTGGGACAGATTATTAGGGTCCTGCATAAAGGATCCAGGAACTCGAGAGCCCATGGGAAGTGAAACTTGGCCAGTTTGAGATGTGGGCAGGGATGTAGCACTTGACGCACCTTGCGGCTGCTGGCTTTGCTGCACTTGCTGGGCACTCAGGTCCGGATGAGTGCCCTGCTGCACTACAGAGGACCCATCTACCACTGATGAGCCAGAAATACTAATGTTATTAGATGAAAAGGACATGGGCGACGCAGGCAAACGCATATATGAGTCAGTATTGATGCTCGCACTTCTCTGCAAATGGGGACCTCCAGAAAAAGCTGAATTTGCATCTGTGACCAAAGAACTTGCCCCCACGCTCGGTCCTGAGTTTGCCACACTGTTCAACATCGCATTATTCATATCCCCAGAAACCGGACCCAGATTGTGACGTCCAGTTCCAGGAATTGAATTTGATGAGTTTCCATATGATGAGCTCAAGTGAGAGTTAACGACAGCCTGGGACTGCCCATCTCCTTGGAAGAAAATTCCGGAACTTGAGGAAGACTGGGTTAACCCCCTAGCCACCCGAGATGGTGCCATGGGTGGCACCGCCTCCTGATGGCTAGAGTCTAAATAGCTCTCCAGAGCCAGCCCTGACTAATGCTTTCAATAATAAATACGTACCTCAACCCCCTCAATATCATAAAATACAGAGACAGTGCAAATAAAATAAAATAAATAAGAAATTACTATAGAAAATCTAAGTATTTCCACTTCACCAACCAAACAGAAACTCAAATCTGATCTCCTGAATCACTACTGTCATCGACTAACTCAAGATTATTACAAATCTACAAGCTCTTGCTTTGACCAAATAGAGTGCAATGTTTATGTTCTGTTTGAGCTTTCGACAAATTGTTGTAGGGATCTAAACAATGTCCAAATAGACAAAGCAAACAACAAATATTAGAAATGGAACAAGCCCGAACGAGACAAAATTTAAAAAGCAAAAATAACTGTTACAGCTTCTCACCTAACTAAGTAAATCAAGACTTGAAAACCAGCAACAAGACCAAATTATTCCCATTGAACTCCTTTAACGAGGAAATTCCCAATTTCTTAACCATAGCTAGAAAAACCCTAACTTTTAATCAGCTAGCCAAAAGAAGCACTAATACAGAGCTAAGACTCCAAATTAGTGAACACTTAAACACATATTAACAATTAAACCATGCAACTAATAAAATTAAACTCCTTATCAATTTTAACCTCACATCAATCACGCACATCAAGAACCACAAACTGTGATCAAGCTCAAATCGATTACGACACACAAAAAGGTCCCAAATTGTTAAGCCCTGGTAAAATCCACAGATTAACCTAAATTAAACTCTAATACAAGGAGATCAGAACTGAGCGAACGGTAAAAGTTACAAAGACTAAAATCTTTAAAGGCAAAACGGTGAGTTTTGAGCAGTTCTAAAGATCGATCAAGAAAAAAAGAAGAAGCTCAAAACTAAAGCAGGAACTAAATTGAACAAAACTAAACAAAAATAAAATTAAAAAAAAAGAGGAAAAAGAAAAACTAACCTTAAAATTGCAAGCTGGAAAACGCGAAAACGTTACTTTTTGCTCGCTTAATTTGGAACTGAAGAATTGTAGAGAGAGAGAGAGAGAGAGAAGAACTTCGAGGAGGCTGTTTATATACCTAGCGGGAATTGCAGAGAGGGAGTAACCAGCTGCACCGGTAAGCCACGGGCTATAGCAGGTTATCAAAGGACACGTGGCTTGAAAAATGAATTAAAACGTAGTCGGTGTTTGATCTGGTGGTAGCGACGCGAACTCGAATACCATGTGGCGTCATCTTATTCGTACGTCTCTTGTTTGGCTAAGGTAGGTCTCGTTGAGGAGGAAATCCGGTACAATCACATCAAGCCACAGTCAAGCAATGGGAGTATGCCACGTGGCTGGAAGGATATTTTTGCAAATATAATAGGGTGTTTTGATTATTAAAATATCAAGTGAAGTGAAGTGGATGGTAAATGATTGGGTGGCGTAGTTGGTAATAAAATACAGGGAGGCACGTGATTTTAGCTTAGATTTTACCATATAGGGTTAAGGGATGGGGGTAGATGGTCAGGTTGCCACGTGTGAATAACACGTACAAATGGGCAGTAGAAACAACCCCTCGTGTGAGCGACTGCTGCCTGCTGCCAGATGTGCTGCTGCGGTTGTGGTTTGTGAAGGCATTACAAATCTCCTATATTTCTAAATATAAAAATTTTAAAAAATATATATAAAATGATAGCTTTTCTTTAGCGTGCTTTTTTATTTTATTTTATTTAGATTTTTTTTTTTGAAAGAGAAGTGCTCGGGTGACTTGACTGTTAAAGTAGCAAGATGTGCTCATTTGATTTGAGACCTACAGACTTAAAGAAATTTTTAAAAATGAGTTTTTTTTTTTTTTTTGGTAATGGTATGTGAAAAACTTTGAACCTCCTCAATCTATTATTAGATATCAAACTAAATTCTATTTCCAATAGTAAGGAACAATCTTGTTAGGACTCGGTTCCTCGATTTAAGCTCCATTGATGTGCCCAAATTAAAAAAAAAAAATGTGTGATATAACAATATATTAGTATATGAAGGGTTAGGTATTATAGCAAACTCCCATTAAAAGAAATTCTAGCAAAATCTTTGGTAAAATCACCTAACAAAGTACACGTGGAAGTCAGCTTAGATCTACTAAAATATCTAGCAAACTTTCGAAGCCTGTTTTTTTGTAATTGAAAAATATTTTGTCTATTTTGAGTCAAGCAATAAGACATTTTAAATAACCAAAAACAGTTTTGATCTAATTGATTTTAATTTGTTATAATCATTTGTAATATAACATTCACAAAATCACTTGTATATATCGTTCCATTATTTATTATTTTAAAATTTTTTACTTTACCAAAAAAATATTGTGTTGAAATTCACACTTAATAGTATTTTATTTCTAGTGATTATTTATTTATTTATTATCTCTAGTAACATTAACAATATATATAAGTTGCTGATAATTGCTCCACTAACCACATTTGACTCGATGCTCTTCTCTGCACCACTAACGTTGACCACCGTGAGTCCCTGTTCCTTGAGTTTTAATTAATTATGCACGTTTAGTTATTCAATTAATAACGGCCGAACTTGGCATCTCGAAACTTTAATAAATTATATAATTTACGGAATCACATAACTATTGATTGACTTTATCTTAACCGTCGATTGACCTCATCAAAATTCTAAAAATAACGTGAAGGTTACGTGACTGTCAATTTTTATTCATACACATTGTTAGATCATGTGGTGACAACTAGTATATTCATATAAGATAAACACACCGTAGTATTTCCATTGAGATTATAAAAATAATCTTGTCACCGTTGTTTGCTCAATAAAGAAATCTAAAGTTTCTAGAATGTGGTTGTGTTTAACTTTATTGTGTATCTTTATCATGTATGTTTGTTGATTAAGGAATGTAACAACTTTTTCTCATGAGAGCTACTTTAATTTAAAGTTTTAATACTTCTTTACTTACATGATTTAACATTAGAAAATATTTTAACGGCTCCCCACGATCTGACCGAAATATGTGCTGACCCATTTAATTAACATTTTCTGGTTTGGCTCTTTTATAATTTAAATTGTAGGATAATAATGTTAGAATTTTAATATTTAAAATTAATTATTATGTATCACTTATCTATTAGATGATAAATTTTATAATTTGTAAAATAAATTAATTATTATTTAATAAATGAACGTTACAGTAATTAAAATTTAAATTAAGATTTAAATATTATGATAAACATAACACTACTCGTTACAACAAATCTTGTTATAACAGAAATATTTAAATAAATAAAAATTATTAACATTTCTGTTGGTCTAAACCATTCATACAAATCTACTGGCAATTTAGGACAATCTTATCGTTTAACTAAAAAATCCGAAGAAAAAAAGAATATTTTTTGTTAGCTGATCCAAACTATAAAACATTGTTTGAATCGGTGCGTACACACGTGCAACGAATTAGAAAGCTCAAATAACTAGCAAAAACCACGGTATTGCTAGTCCTGTTGGCTAAGCAAAACAGTGACTCACAGGGTTCCAGTTTCGTTAAACTCACCGGGTCGATTAGCCAAAGCCCAACCCTCCATGCAATCTCATTAATCGTGGACCGGCCTCGCCCGTGGGCTCAATAGCTGCGTAACCCAATCGGTTCCGATGCATGTCATTTTTTTTTATAATTAAAAATCATTTATAAAATCCAGAAAAAAAAATCTATTTTTGAATTCGGAGTTTCTATTTGTTACCAAGTTGCGGCAGCCTATCCAGGCCGGATAGGGCGGCAGCACCAACACGGTCTGCTCTAATCAACCAAAATTTTGTTAATCCTCCCAAAACTCCCGAACAAAGACTAAAGCGAAATGAGCATCCTCCCGTACAATTCGTTAATGCAGTTGAAAATTCCCTCTCATTTTTGCGCCAAAACCACCAGAAAATCATTTTCAATCCGTGCTCGCCTCGACAATTCACAGCAAGAAGAACAGCAACTCAATCTCTCCGTTCTTCGCTTCACTTTCGGTAACACAAACACACGCTCTCACTCACTCGCGCAATTTGCATCTACAAATTTTTGCTCTTCTTTTTGAAGTTAAAATCGAATGCATCTGTTTGGTTGCAGGTATACCTGGATTCGACGAGTCGTATTTACCGAGATGGATCGGCTACGGCTTCGGCTCGCTTATTGTATTGAATCACTTCGCGTTTTCAAATTCTGTCACGTCAGCACAGCTGGTTAGCAATTGGCGATTTTTTATTTTAGTTTAATTGGATTTTTTTTGGTAATTTAATTTGATTATTTGTTCACAGAGATCGGAAGTTCTAGGTCTTTCTTTGGCTGCATTCTCTGTCACCCTGCCTTACCTCGGTAAATTCCTCAAGGTAACTTTTTTTCTCTTGCTGTTTATTTGCAGTTTCTTCATGAATTTGAACATTTGATGGTCGCTGTTTAATATATTAACGAAATAACCAGCTGTCTAGTATAAAGATATCAGTGATTAGTAAACATTAGCTGCAAAGGAAAATTGTGTGTTTATGAAACACATTATGCTTTCAAATTAAAGCAGAACGGAGAAGCACAGTAGTTACAAATATATGTCTGCTTGCATCTGGTGCTCACTTTTTTATTCATATGATGTGATGGTGTGGGAAATCAAGCAGGGTGCAAGTCCAGTAAGTCAGAAATCTCTTCCGGAAAGTGGCAAGCAAATATTCGTCATGTCGCAAAATATTTCTGATGCTTTAAAGGAGAATCTGGCTTGGGCAACATATGTTTTATTGCGGAACACAAACTCCATATCTGTGGTATCTTCTCAAACTAACTGTTTAATATAAAGTTCTTACAGTTGCTTTTTTTTTTTTTAATTCTTGATCGATGTCAAACTTTTATAAACTGTTAATTGTCTAAAATTTCCAGTTGATATCGATTCGAGGTGAGTTATGCATACGTGGCTACTGGCAAACACCAGATGGTGCATCAAAAACTCAATTACTTGAATGGTTTGAGAAACAGATTGAAAATATTGGACTTTCTGATTTGAAGGACAGCCTTTATTTTCCTCAGAGTGCAGGTAAATAATAAGCCTGTTCTGTAGATAAAAACAATCGCACGTATGAAATGCTTATCTTTTCATATGCACCATAATTATCTTCTTAACAACTTTTAGGGATTCTAGAATTTCTCAATCTCCTTCAATTACATCTAAACAAGGGCGAAAAAATTAAAAAGAGTTTTTGGCATTAAGTTGTGGCCAGTAGAGAAGCCTTACCAAAGGGGCACTTGGTATTGACTTTCTCTATGATTGTGCCCATCATTAATAATACATTTACATTATGGTTAAGGGGCCTTCAGGTCAATTCTGGTTTAGCGGCTTGAAGGGAGAACCTTTTTTCTTTTTCACCTAGCCAAACAGATGTCAAAGCTGCCAGATGCTGGTTAGCCTGCTGGTAATATATCGGCTTGCGGTTGTTTGAGGCATATGCATTGCAAACATTTGTAGTGTAAGAAGATTCCATTAGTATATTTATGATACTATTACTTAGGTTCTGGAGTGGACAGAAACTGAGCCTGGAAATAGATGGTTCTATAATTATGTTTCGTTATGGATACCCTTGTGTTCCTTCAGACCAGTCCTTTTATATGGTTATTGACTTATTTACTCATCTGTGGCATAGATTAGATTCACAGCTGAACTTGCACGATGAAGAATCATTGTCATTGTCCAACTTTCTTTGTATTGTTGAGATTTAATTGTCAAATTACTAAAGCAATACAACTGTATGGTTGTAGATTTGTTTGGTTAGCAGCAGATGAGTGACTTTTCCTGATCATATGTTAGTATCTATGCAAGATTTTATTCCATTCCATTTCAAATTTGTTTGTTATGAATATTGGTGCTTTCTTTCTGAGCGCTTAAAATCATAGTCATATTCTATGGTTCTCTAATTGTTTATCAATATGAAAGTTTGATCAATGTCACAGATGCTGGACAGTGGGAGATGCTCCCAAAGGAGACTTGGTCTGTCTTTGTTCAGCCCGTGATACAAACTCCAAATCCTAGTGCTATTGAGGTGGAAAAGATTGAAGGGTTTGTACTACTGGCTTCAAGCATGACGTATGCTTATAGTGATAAAGATAGAGCCTGGATCAAAGCAGTTTCAAACAAGTTCAGAGGTAAGAGCATCTGGATAGATTTGAAATGAAATTGGCAGTTGTGTCTTTTAATTAGTTAGAGATACAGTTCAAATCCTGCTATATAATTCTTCTTTTTTTTTCGTATGCTAGTGGCATTGCTTGGTTGTGTATATGCTAATTTTGATATTGGGTTTCCAGTTTAGATACAATTTTGTTTCTTGTTTAATACAATGAGCAAGTCCACCATCCTTTTTGTTCATTTACATTGTGTTGTAGATCTGCGTTGAAGCTGTGGTGCATGACTTGCTTGATCGGAATGCAAGAGTGGAATAATTCAATCATGGAAGTTATATTATGCGCTCTTAAAGTTCCACTGCCTCAAAGTGAGTGAAATGTTTCTTATTGTAGTTTGAACAAGTATGTTACTGGCATGGCCAGGTGGAAAGGTTTACCCATAATGCTTATAAGTAGATGTTGGAAAATGTTTTTGTCCCCAAAATTTGGGTGTTGTGGTTTTGTTGACAACTTCAATAAATAGGAATGTCAGTAACTGTTGCCACATGTTTTTTTTACCTTCTTTATTGAGAATAAAATTATTTCAAGAATATCATCTGTCAGTATTGGCTGGAACATTTTTACCTTGTTCATATGAAAATATTTATGTAATATCTGAAAGAAAAGAAGCCTTCTTGAACCCAAACTTAGCAACTATTATATCCCATGAAAATTCATCAAATTACATTTTGTAGTGAAAGAAAATGATTGAAAATGCCTTTTCCTTCTCATTTTTTTACATAAGCTTCCTCCGTCAAATATGTCTGCAGGACGTATGTATCACCCTTGAATCATTTCAAGGCTTACGTTGTGCATTTTGGAGATTGAATAATACTTGTGTCAACAAAATTTCTCCAAAGTCATTAACTGGTTCTGCCCAGTAAACCATGATGTGCATCCTCTATAAATTCAATAACTTGGTTTAACAGTATACAAAGGATGTCAAAGAGCAGTTTGGGTCCCTACAAGAACTTTTCCAAACCATACACCAGATTCTGCCCCAAAAAAAGGAAAAAGAAAAAAAAGGTAATAAGAATTGTTTTATTTTGTGATTAGTTGATGCAGAATGTTTGAAATATTATGTGATTGGTTACCTTAAGATGCACGACCTTTCTTATAGCCAACATTAGGCCGGGCATGAGACTCTGCACATCTGTGATATCATGTTTGATGGAGTATACCTGTGGCCAGCATCACTAAGGGATCAGACAGAGGTAAAATATTCAAATCTAGGTTTCTTCTACTTCTAAAAAGGTTTTTTTTTTTAAAAAAAAGGAAAAAGAAAAAGAAAAAGAAAAAACTACCTCTCCTGGCCTAGAAAAGTAAACCGTTGTACTAGATGGAAGCCCTGGAAGGACCATACTGTGCACACGAACTCCATCTTCTCCCAGGACTTGACCCCTTGCCTGGGAGGGGAACATGAAAATGAGTCATCACAAATTATTGTTCACTAGAGCAGTATTCGAAGTTTCAAAATATATCTTCTTCTGTTAAATCATGTAATGATATAATCCATTGTTAATGAATTTATCTTTGACTTTTCTGTTTTCTGCAATTAATATGGTGTTATCCTTTAGGTTTAGTTAACTCTGTTAGGAAGCTAGTTGACTCACTGCTCATGAAAATATCTAATGCGAAGTCCTGAAACCCAAGTCTTTTAGTAAGCTTATTAAGCAGAAAGGAAAAACTAAAGTTTAAAGAAAAGGCCTCATGTTTAATATCAATGTGGTGCTGACATGCTGTGATTTAAAATGTCAACTTACTTTCACGTCTGTTGAAATATCTTCTCTGTTGTAGATCTGACCAAGGTTGGAGAGGTTTTTGGCGATTTGAGTTGCATCTGGTGATGGAAAATCCTGATCATTAAGAAGATTTTGTCTTCATCAATTCTTTTGTGCGCTGGGTAAGATTTTACATAAATTAATATCTCACCCACGCCGATAATGCTACTAGCAATCTTTAGTTTTCTCTTAGTGTGGAAACTATTGTTATTTTGGAACTTTGGATATAAGTAAATGTGCCTCAGACAGACCTGCATGGAAATTAAAGTTCTAGTCATATATCTTACTCTTGCATTTGGCCTTGATTCTACAATTTCCACGTTCTTGTAGTGGAAGGAGGCAGAAATGGCAGCTTGCTGGAGGAGAATAGATCCTATTGAGAGAGTTGGTGCAACAAGACATCCCTGTCGAGAATGCAACCAAATGAAATGCGGGAGTAATTTGATCTAAATCATTGTAATTTAGATATGACAGTTGCCGGGATAAACAAAAAGGACATTCAAATGTAAATAAGCTCTCACCCTGTGCTCACCATGCTGGCCTTGTCACAGAATGCAGATAATGCTGATACTGTCTCCAGCTGAATGTGTGGCACGTAAACCACGCTTCTCATTCCAAATGCTGTTGCCTGGTAATTGATTGTATGCAGAAAGAAAGTCTCAAATAGTGATTGGTTTAGGAACATGAGTTAAGGATAATATGTTCTCATGGATATCAAACCTGTTTCACATTGTCATAAACTGTTGAAGCATCTGTGAAATCAATGACGACTGCTCTTGCTTTTGACTGCCAGAATCCCATCAACAAGTGTATCAGAAACAAAAGGTTTGTAAGATTTCGAGTTTTGTGAAAGAGAGGCAAACGTAAAGGAATGTTACCTGAGATATGGAACCTAATACCATTGTGAGGTCACCCATTATAGGAATTTCCAGAGGCTGCTCCATATCACACACCTATGAAGGAAGGTGCGACAAAACGATAGAAAGAGAATTATCATTGTCATACTAATGTTCTTGGATTAGTATTCTTCAGAATACAGGGGAAATAAATAGTTAAAAAGTGATATGAACTCAATACCATTCCAATATCTTCTCCTACAGAATGGGAATCGATAGCGCCAGCAACCTCCATCCCTCTGGCTTTCGTGACGGCAATTACTGCTGCTCTTCCTATTTCTTTCACTGCTCCATTTATAATAACCTATCTTTACAAGAGAAAGATTAATTCCCTTTAGGTATATGTACGAAGAAAAACTTGTTGGAAAAGGAATCCAATAGTTACCTTAATATTACTTTGTGGGGGATTCGTTGAGCAAGAAATGAAACGCTTGGCTTTAACATTTTGAGAAATGTGATGCAGTCTGCAATGAAATTGGCAGCCCAAAGTTGCCATGGCTACTCGAAATTATCTATAAGCTCAACTGGGTTAATGCTCCTTGTTGATAAGCTTTCTTTTACAATATGCTTTACGATAGAGGATAAGGTTTTTGCTTTGATATGCCTTGGTTGGAGGGGATTTTTGAGACAATGACATGCATGTCAGCATGTGCGATAGGAGTAGAGAGAAAAATGTAACAATTCGGTTTTGTCTTAACATCAAGTTTGTATATAATAATGTATGGCCCAATAATTTTTACGAACTATTGGCATGAGTTCTGGATTCTCATGCAATTTCTCTTCATCATAGCTTTCTTAATCGTGCCCAGAGTCACATTATTAAAGCAACTTTAAGATCAAATGGTCCGTGCATGAAAAATTTGGAATGGACTATAAGAGATGGTGTCATTAATTTCAACAAATAAATTGACAATGACATATTAAAAATCTCTCTTTTTAAAAAAATATAACAATATAAACAGTCATAGTAAATCCTATTATCAATCATCCGCATTTCTGTATGGCTCTGATTAATTGACTTTGTAACATTATTAATCAGGAAAAAAAAAATTAGTATGCAGAAAAAGTGGCTCTGATAAATTGACTGTGCATCTGAAGGACAGATTCGTAATCATAGTTAAGCTTGGCCCAAAACAAGAAATTTGCACTTGATGATGAGCTGGCAGGCCACGCGGATAGTGACCGTCAATTGGAGATTACAAATCAATCAACAGTAACAGAAGCAATCATGTACATGCATCTTACTACCAAAAAGTGGCATTTAGACCAAGTGTCACAATTAGAGACAGCACACCAATCCCACCTCCAATCATAGTGTTATTTCTAACATTACATAATGCCCACATCATTTTCCTTTCCTATCTCTCTCCACCATACCTGAATAAGCAAATTTTACTTTCCCCCCTCAGTCTCTTCTTCCATTATTTTAATCAGCCCTCAAGAAAAGGTCTTAAAAAAAGTTTATTATGGTGGCTGTAAACTGTAAAGTAAATGCTCACTCTATGTGAGTATTCTAGTGAAGGATGTCACCCATATTATATGACCATCTTATAGAACACAACCGACGCGATTTTATCATGTCTTATACAGTAAATGGAGTTGACTTGGTCAATTATTAAGACTTATTTTAGGATAACATTACTTATCATATAATATGAGTGGTGTCACCTATGAATGTGCATTGTGCGCTTACGAAATATAAGTAAAGTTGTGTTGTGGTAATTAGCCATTTTTTTTTGTACTTAATTATTTAAAAGAAACGACCAAAATAATATTAAAAATCAAGAACTAGTAAAGCCGAAACTTAATGAGTGGTTCTGGGCTGATAGAGTGTGTACTTGACAACTAGCGGCAGCAGGATATGTGTCAAAATCAAGCAAGCTGATCATTGATCTGGGAAGAGAACAAAGCGTGTTGCTTTATTTCCCAGTGAATAATAAGAGCTGCCTTGTGCGGTATGCAATCCATGTGCTTGCTTTGCCTATGCTTAAAGCTAAGCATAAGTACTCACCCCCACCGTCACCATGCATGCAGCACCCATCGACCAAGCCACGCACCTTGTTCTGTCATTTTCATGCCCTCTCAAGCCTCAACAATGCAAACCGTTGCCGAAACTCTTTGTCCCAAGAACTAACATCAGTATCAAAACTAAGTTTCGCCAAGCCCTTCCATGTAAAACGTGGCCGAGTATCAACTCGTGGGGATTCATGTCATGTTATTGGAACAGTTTAATCCAAATATTAACGATATAAGTCTTAACATGCTTCATAATGTGAAACAAGGATCTGATTTCAAAGACAGACTTGGCCAATTGTGTTTACATGTGAAGATTCGAGTGTCGTGTTAGTAAAACTGTTTGATCCAAAAGTTAGCATGGATGTGAAAAATAAGTCTAAACATGCTCCTTATTATGACACATTGCGAACGTGTGGTTCATGGAGATTCAAAAATGAAACCTTGACACTGATAATATATTAGTGAAATCACTTGGCCTAAAAAATTAAACTCGAAAATGATGGATATGACATTATCTGACAACTATTAGTAAGACGAAGATTTTGGTTAATGTAATTATTAATTTACCAGCCGGTGTGCGTAAAGAATAAATATTCTCTGAGTCACAAGAGAGAATTTCTTATTTTCAGTTTTAGTTTAATATTTTGGTAGCTGATTACTCTGATGGCAAGAGTACGTTGCATCAGAAATATTTAAAATGATTTTGGAAATCAGTTCACCTTTCAACTTTGGTATTTTATTTTTTGCATATCTTCTTAACTTTCCTATTAATTTTGGTTTGAGTTGTTGGATTCTCATTTTCGATTTTGATTTAGAAACTAACGAATCGCGATTGAAGAGACCTCCCACCAATCCTAATTTGACCCTTAAGAAATTATGCAAAGCATTATTATTTAGATTAAGGCATTTGTGAAGAAACGTACAAAATGGTTCTCTTGGCTCTTTCGTATAAGATTGCAACCAGATTATTCTCACTTGATTTTAATAAATTCCATACACATTGATCAATAAATATGAAATTAAGCCCTCAGAAAAAAGAAAAAAAAAAAAGAGAGTGAATGCATATATTAAGACACTAGATGTACAAACTTAATTATAGTAAGGCCTGAATGCTTGTACATCTTTGGTTTCATTTGGCAGCGACAATATTCATATTTTAATTAGACGATAAACAATTAAATTCTATATACGTGCTCATGAAGCCATTAATGAAGTTGTTAAGAGCTTCAAATGAGTAGAGGACATGGCACATGTCAAGAAGTAGAATGGAGGAGCTCTATTTTCATCTCTATCGTTCTTGATTCTCCTCCCCACGTACGATTAGTACATCTCTCTCATTTATACTTGAAGTTAGCTTTTATTATTTTCCAAGAAAGTGGAGTGAAGCCGTGAAGGCATGGGATAAGGATGTCTTGCTTGAATCAATGCGTCCTTTTCGAATTATCATCATATTACAAAATACTTTAGCCTATCGAGAATCTAAATTTATATACGATAGTATAATCTTGATGTTATCATTATAAGGCCATAATTTGTGTCAAGGAAATCAACATCCAGCCACTCCTATTTTTTTATTTATGGGATAATTTATTTTAAGCAGAGAAGATTATTTTATTATTTGGAATAATAATGAGTTTTCGAAGACACGACGGATATTTGAGTGAAGAAATATTTAGCTTGTTGTATTGACTAGCTATTTACTTTTTATACAATACGTTTAGTCAGATATTATAACACGTTTTGAAATTCTTGATTTTGTCAAAAAAAAAATCTATCTTAAATTAAGAGAATCTACTCTTGTAATGAGAAAAAAATCCAACCGACACTCAAATTAAAAACACAATTTATTTCAACGTTAAAATTTTATCATTAGACATTGGTATTATAAACCTTTACCCAAAAAATAAATAAATTTTGAGAGAAGCAGTGTGTATTATGATTTCTACGTATGGTATTATAGGAAAATGAAAGTTAAATAAAAAAAATATGAAGAATATGAACCCCCCCCCCCCCCCCCCCCAATTGCATAGTCACGTGCGTGATATAAGGCCAGTCCCACAGAAATTGTATAAAACCAGTGGTAGGCAACCCAAGTCAAGCAAATTCTCTTTGTAATTTCCAAAATTAAATTATTCCAATTGGTCGGTACCTTGTCTCTCATCAAACATGTCCCAAAAACCCAACTGCTCGAAACCCTAAATTTACTAAATTAATCACAACTAATTAATTAATCCATCACCCAATTATTTAATCAATTAATTCTCTCTAGACATAACCCCCCCCCATTAGGCCATGAGTCAATTACGACCGCCCGCCTTACAAGTAGGTTGCACCGTCCCAATCCAATTGCGTAATGCAGACAATCCCACCTCACCCCGCACGGTTCCCACGTGGAATCTGCACGTGTGTGAGTGTCGGTGGCTGTTTGTGAAGTCGAGTCGTGAAGTGAGGGAAATATACGAAAGAATAAAAGTGAAAAAATAAAAATAAAAAGACAGGGGGGACCTAGATTTTGGGTACGATCTTTGATGTTATCGATGATGCCACGTGGCGTTTACAGTGCTCCGACGAAAGCCCTGTTCCATTTCACTTGGTTTTCACCAAGGACTCGACGTGGTCTTTTTCTTTCAATAATGTGAAATGTCTCTTTAGTCCCTTTTGATCGATTTTGCTTTGGTAATAAACGACAAAGCGGTTCTGCGAAGCCCAAATAGAAATAATTGTTTTTTTTTTCAAGTCCTCTTATACTTGTCTTAAGAAAAATTGGCTATAGAAAGAAGATTTATCTGCATCTTTTATTGAATAGTCCTTTATAAAAATAGATAAATTTTTTTTTTCACTAAAAAAGTTTTTCAATATTAAAAATTTAAAGCAAGTGGACAGGGAAAACGTCACCGTAGTGAAGCAATCTTTCAGAAGGTTCCGGCGAAGCAAGAAAAAAAAAAAAGAAATACTGTTTAACAACGTTGACTAGACACTCTACGTGGCATATCCACCATCGGCGGAAACCGCCACATGTAAGAACTTACCGATCTTTCTTTATGCGAACAACTCTTCATCATTAACAAGATAATGATTGGATCCCTAAGAATTCCCCACAATACCCTTCCATTCCACACGTGTAATCAAACGACTGGTGGCCAGGACCTTTTGACTTGAAGCGGTATGTACTTGATTATTCCCACGTGTTTGGTGAAAGACCAAACTCCCGAGTTTCCTCTTTGGTTCTTTTTTTTTTTAACCTTTAAACGGAAGCTTTGGCGGCCTTTGCATCGTAGCTTCTTCCTTGCCTTTCTTTTATGCTTTTTATTATTATTTTAGTATTATTATAAACAATAAAAATAAATATTGATGATGTAAAATTGATTTAGTTTTTATTAATATAAATTATATAATATGTGTTGTTCTCAGCTCACAGCAAGAAGTCTCTGTTAGCTGTCCACTCGTTTTATATTCATATTCATGTTCATTTTTAACCCTTCTCCTTTTTCTCTCTTCATCCCACTAGAGATTTCCAGAGAAGAAAATTCTCTCACTTCGAAATCCCCCATCTTCCCATTTATTTTTCCGTCACTTTCTCGGGAAAAATCGCTGTTACAACATTGTTTGGCAACTTTTATTACGTTGACTCTCAAGAGATCTGAGGAGGCGGCTTATTATTATTATTATTATTTTAGACTCTCTCTCTCTCTCGTGTGTAATGCTGCGGACTGTGAAGCTTTTGCGTCAACTGGGTATCTATGATTTCTGTTACAGATCATCTGTCACAAAAGATCTGAAAAACTGAAGAGTTTTTGCTTTTATTTCCTGTTTTTCTTTATTTGCGTCAAGTCAAAGATTACAGTTCTGTAACGGAAAAGGGGAAATAAGTTTGAAGATTTAAAGAGTCATTAAAAAAAAATGATGAGAATGAAGACGTCTAAAACGACAGGGCCGTCACCGATGGCGATGATGAATGGCGGTTCAGCTGAGGCAGCAGCTCATGAGTGGGAGCTCAGGCCCGGTGGAATGCTTGTACAGAAACGGAATCCGGATTCTGATCGGACATCCGGCCCGCCACCGACAATTCGGGTTCGGGTCAAATACGGTTCTATTTACCACGAAATCCATATCAACTCTCAAGCTACATTTGGTAAATTAATAATAATACTAAGAGTCCTCACTTTCTTTGTTGCTAGCAATTGGGAAGTCAAAGCGGAGTTGACAAGTTTTTTTTTTCATTTATTTGAATTTTTTATGATTGCAGGGGAGTTGAAGAAATTGTTAACAGGGCCGACGGGGTTGCATCATGAGGATCAAAAGCTGATATATAAAGATAAAGAAAGGGATTCCAAGGCGTTTCTCGACGTGGTCGGGGTGAAGGACAAGTCAAAACTTGTGCTTGTTGAGGACCCAATTAGCCAAGAGAAACGGTTGCTTGAGATGAGAAAGAATGCCAAAATGGAGAAGGCTTCTAAGTCTATTTCCGAAATTAGCTTGGAAGTTGACCGCCTAGCCGGCCAGGTGACTTTTTTTCCCCCCCACTTTTTATACCCCATCCTTTAAACGTGTGTGTGTGTGTGTGTTTTTTTATTTTATTTTTTTTGGGGATATTGTTAGATTGATTTTTTATTGGAATTGGAATGTTGGGTAGGTGTCGGCTCTTGAATCAATAATCACTAAAGGTGGGAAAGTGGCCGAGAAAGATGTGCTCAATTTGATTGAATTTCTGATGAATCAGTTACTTAAGTTGGATGGTATTATGGCGGATGGAGATGTGAAGCTACAGAGAAAAATGCAGGTAATTTTTTAATATTTTATATATTTAATTTGAATTGGATTGTGAAAGTTTTTAGGAGTCTTACTAATCCAGTGATTGTGTTGATGAAGGTGAGGAGAGTTCAAAAGTATGTTGAAACTTTGGACATGTTAAAGATTAAAAACTCTATGCCTAGTAGCAATAAGCATCATTCAAATGGGCAAAGATTAGCACCAATCCAAGAGCAGCCGCAGCAGCAGCCACCAAGGCATTCTAATGGGCATGTATTAGCATCAATTCAAGAGCAACAAGCAAGACATTCTTTTGAAAACTTGTCTATACAGCAACAGTACCACCACCAGCAGCAACAACAACAATCAACAAGGCATTCGACATCAGGACCAGTTGTCGTGACCACGAAATGGGAGACTTTTGATTCAAGCCCAGGATTGATGCAGGTCTCCTCATCATCCACATCCACATCCACATTCAATCCTGCCACAAACAATAATAATAATTCTTCAGGCCCACCTAAGTTCCCTTGGGAATTCTTTGATTAAGGCTTAAGCCACATATTTGCTTCCCTTTTTCTCTGTGTGGATGTGCTTTTCGGTTTGTTTCTCAATTTGGGTTTGTCATATGTTCTTGATCATCATTCTTTTCTGTATTTAGATTCTGTTGGCACCCCTTTTAATCTGTCTTTCACTCATCAGGAATAAACGGGGTTACTACAATAGCCATTATTATGAATACTCTACTGAATCAATCTGTTTCATCATTTGTTGTATTATGATTCATTTGTATGCTACTTGTCTATGAAAAGACATTTATTTGTAGATTAATTTTGCATTCAGATGAAAGGAGAGGTGTATTTTTCAAATGAAAACTGTTGCAGCAAAAGCTTCAATAATGGCCTTATTGAGCTGTTCTGTGTCATCCTGCTATATGAGATAATGAGACAGAATTGGTTGATGAAATATTATTAATCTGCATACCTTGCTTCCTGTGGGGGCTATAAGCTGACAAAAAGAGGTGTTAAATTTATCAGATTTCGGTAATCAAGTAACCAACACCTCCAATGATTCATGGAGAGAGAAGAAGGGGAAGAAAAATGATAGAAGTGGATCAGTTTAAACTTACTTAAATGGAGTTGTCTCAATAGCATATGATTACTTTGTTCTAGACTAATAGGTAAAACATTTTTTTCTTTTTTTAAATCATGCCACTTTAACCTCCGTGCGAGGTTGGAGGCCGTAATAATGGCGATAGCAGAAAAGGAAACAAAAAGGACCAATGGGGAAGATGAATTGGAGAAGAAGCTTATTAGTTCTTGTTGTTGCCGCCCTCTGCGATTTCGAAGATTCAACACGCCACCTCCATTGGTTCCATTTCATCTTTACCTACCGAACGAGCGTTTGATAAGTTAACATTACCAACTGCTGGCTAGTAACCGAAACCAATAACTATGAGCAAATTTGGATTTAATTCACCTTTAATGAATCTGCACTTTTTTTCCGTTCGAAATTGCACTTTGATCTCTCATATTATCCAAATCAACCCAGGGTTTAGCTAACAAAAATGCACTGTGACAACTTAAAACTTCAAATTTGTTATCCACTTAATATCAATTCTCGTTAGTATCTCACAGTTAGATTCTCAAGATTTGTCTCAACGGACAGTTTAACTTCTTAATTTTTAAGAAATAGATAGTTACGTTTCCACGCAGATTTTTTATGTTAGTAGTGAATTCTATTTATTTTAGATAGAGAAAAGAATATTCGTGTACAATAATATCATCATTTCCATCTTAATACATGGAGGAAAAAAGGTTTAAATATTTATTTATGAAATAGTGGAAATTTAACTATTTATAAACGGTAGAATCTAACTGTTTATCGGAAGAAACCTTGAGAATGTGGGTGTTATTTTTCCTCATATGTATAATCAAAGTTGGGTGCAGTGATTGCGGAACTTGTACTCCAAACTTATTCTGCAAATTAAAGGACCAAAATGATGCAGCCTATAGCCAAAAAGGGTACAAAGAGAAAAGGCAGATCAGAAGATGATTTTTGAGAAGCCAATAAGAAATTATAGTAGAAAGTTCACGGACTGATAATAATGACAAATCCACAATAATTGCTCAAAAATGCACCTAGTTTACGTCAAATAAAAATCCCATAGCTAATTCACAAACTTATAACAATGACAAATCAACAATAATTGCTCAAATATGCATCCAGTTTACGTTAAATAATCCTACATCAACCATTTCAATTGTAGTGAAATATCGTAGTGGAACCCCAAAAGCACATGCTTTATAATCTTATTTATTAACTTTATTTGAATCATGCCCCAACGGGATTTTAGATACTAAGTTGGAAGAGCAAAGGGAAAAGGAAAAACCCTAATAATTAAAATAACTAACTGATGATTATGGCGCTTTACTAATTACTAAATTAGTTGTGCATCTGCGAAAAGCAACACATACATCACTAGTCAGAAACTCGAAAACATTTGTGAACTCGCAAGCAAAGACAGAATCATTCTGAAATAAAAACTAGATTTTCTTTTAGAATTTGCAAGTTCTTGTGTGTTTATTTTAAGTAATTGCAGCGGTTAGCATCAATCATTCATGAAACACAAGTCAGCTGAGTGATGCGCAAGCCACAGGATACATAAAGCAAACTTTGCTAACATATCATCAGAGTCTGACCAAATATATATGAAATGGGAATATTTTTTATTTGGGAAGAAACTTTAAGCATTTCTATTGACTTTGAAACTTTAAAAAGCATTCGGTTAATTATTCATTTGAGCTCCTTAAACTTGATGTTTGAAATTTTCAGTATTTTTATATTGAAGCTGTAATAACCACAAACACTAGACATTGTTAGGATAATGTTTGTCTCTACTGATGGGTCGGGAACTCGGATCACTTTTTGAAAATGTGAATCAACCCGAACATGACCAAATAATTAATCATGTCGAAAAATTAACTATTTAAGCATAATGATATACTTATAAAATTGAGATACAAAAATTTGTATATTTGTATCCTAATTAATACCATCTCACCAATCAACGACCGTCATCTGTTTAGTAATGTTTTAAGCACAAATGTTATGCCCATGCATATTCAGTAGGTAAGTATACAAACTATTTAACTTGCTCAATTGTATCATTTTCTTTATCAAGTTTTTTTTAGAGGAGCGAGAGTGGTGGTTTTCTAACAACCAATCACATTTTACCACTTGTCTGCAGTTTATCAAATGATAGTGCCTATAGTGGAGCTGCTTCATCTTAGAGTATTGATGATGACTGTCAGATTATAATTATAAGTGCAGATTTAATAATTATTTCTACAATCGTACGGTCATCGATAGTGCTCCACCATGAAACAATTCCAACATATCCAAACCCTTATCAAATATATGTTAAAACAAAAACGCCGTTGACTTCAAACAAAAGCTTTCGCAATAGCTGAGAAAGTTGCAAAAAGTGAAGTTGGTTATTTTCCGTTTAATTTCTTATCATAAATATCTTTTTTTTTTTAATTTACCATTATAATATTATGCCTTTTAGAATATTTTGCCAACTTTTCTGCTGGATCAAAATGTTAACCTGAGCGTTTTATAGGTAGCAGTGGCAAACAGAGGAGATGAATTCAGCAAGAGAATGGTTATTTTAGTAGTCGTGAGATGATACGCCAGATACGAGTCTGAGTTTCTCATAGAGTGGTCATATTCTGCTGACAAATTGAAGAAAATAATTGAAGCAAATTTAATTAAGCATCACATTCAACTTTTGAGAAATAGAAACAATAGAGGGTAGTGTGGGGGAGCAACTACACTGAAAGAAAAAAGGAAAAAAAGAAGAAGCAAGCTGGTTCCACCTACTTTTGGAGAAATTTAATGTGCCAAATAGCAATATTGCTGCAACATTGAAGGAGAATCTGGATCTGCTGCCACTCATGTTTTCAAATCTAAAGCAGTCGGCAGTGAAAAAGATAAAAAGGGGAGACAATTCATGATCAGGCAGCACAGGCAGTTTCAATATGATCAGAGGCTTGCAAGTGGGAACAACTGAGATATTTTATATGTGTTATGGACTAGATGACTAGAATGGGTGGCCACTATTTAGTTTGATTCAGTTAAGACATAAAACCCAACCAAACTAAAACTAATAGTTCATGAATTTGTGAATTAAATACGAACTAAATTATAGAACTTAACCGAACCGAATCAAATTAATTCAATTCGATTTGGTTCGGTATTATAATTTGGTTTGGTTTGGTTTTGTTTCATTCTGTCATTATTCAATAAAAAATAATATAATAGTAATACACTATTATTACAATAACAATCTTGAGTTTATAAATCAACAAACAATAAACAACATAATAAAATCTAATAATAGTAAATTAATATAATACTCTTCCAATTATCATTTCTCCATTCTTTAACTTCTACATCCAGATTGCTTACATTATCTCTCAAAGTCAAAGTGAATCATTAGCGAAGCAACAATTAAATGGAATAAAATAAAGTTTATGCTACAACATATATAATTACATGTATTAGCTAACAAATAAAAGTAAAAAAAAAAGATAAATTCTAATTTTTATTTAATTTTTATTTCAATTTTCTTGAACCATTACCAAATAAAAACCAAATATTCTGAACCATTTGGTTTTTATGCTTTGAATCGAACTGAACTACCATTACACAATTTGGTTTAGTTTAGTTTAGACTGAACTGAACCAAATGCCCACCCCTAACTAGAGAGTTGCATTTTAATTTGATTTGAGAGTCGATACTTTTTATAATTAATTGAAGGATGAAGCTAACATAACACACAAATCACTAACAGTACAGCTCCAATTATTTAGAATTGCATTCAAAGTTCTACTATTTCTTTTTTCCATTTTTTTTATATTACATGCTTACATTATAAATCCACTCATATTTATATGTTCTTAGGCCTTATTTAGTATTAAACTGCTGTAATTTTTAAGTTACCACTGCTGTTAGAAAAAAAACTATATCAATAAAATAAAAGTTAACAGTATATAGTAAACATAATTGTTAAATAATAATTTTGAAAAAATTAGTGTAAAATAAAATTAACTTAACTTCCAAATTACAGTCATTAGTGTTTACTAAATATTTTAATTTTAATCCCAAAGAGAGTCTTCTGTCACGGGGTGATAGTTTTGCGCAGCAAGATCCCGTGCGGCACTTGAGCGACCTTAGTGCATGAGTCGTCAAGTAAGCCTTGGTTACTTCTTAAACAAGCCAAGTACACACACTTGGAGAAAATGTTAAGGGAAGCAAGAGTAGGATGGCCAAGTATGATTGTATTACACACTTTGAATAATTAAAAGGGTGTTTGTACAAGAGAGCTTGTGAGCTAGTGTGTTAGGTGTGTTGTGTGGGTGTGTTGGTGGTGATGAGAATGATGGGTGCTCACCCTATGTATAGGGGGTGGAATGCTTAATTCTAGAGAATTCTACTACAAGTGGCAAAATACTTGGGGACCTAAGTGGTGAGTCCTAGAATGTTCTAGTGAATGTGCAATATGTAGAGAGTTCTAGGCTTTGGGCCTTGGTGGGTGTTTTGCTAAGCACACCCCGGCTGGTTTAGTTGTCTTGGTGGCCCATTTCTGAGTTGACCCCCACTTCTAAGTGTATCCACCTTGAGTGCTAAGCGAGCTCGTGTGCGCAAATTAGCTTCCTATCGTAGAGGTTTAAGCGGCCCGTGACACTTAGTTCATTAAAGTGGTGGCGTAATGACCGTAGGCTGGATATCTAAGTCCAAACCAAACTCTTTTTTATAAATACACTTAGGAGATTCAAACCCTTCATAGTGCTAAAAGAGATGATTTACCGAAAATCAATCTCAATTTATAGAAAATGAAACATTTAAAATATTATTTTTGTGTTCTCTATTTCAAAGTAGCTTTGGATTGTGTCCGTCAGTTGTTATTTAAGTACTCTTCGTTGTTTTCTCAAGAAAAAAAAAAAAGAATGTACTCGAATTGAAAAAAAGTGCTTGTACGAATATCAATAAGAAAATACAAAGCCATAGATTTTGGGGTGGACTAATGCTAGCCAGGATCCCAATTTAATGTCAATGAAAACCTAAATTACCTCCTTTAATTAATATTGCAGAATATTTCACGTCTCCTTTTCGAAATAGCCCAAATTACACAAACGCTGACCATTCATATTTCCCAAACAACTTCACGAGGAAATATTACACGACCAAATTGTTCTATGGGAGAGATTCTGGATCACAAAAGGCTTTGGGCCTAACGTGGCCCATATAAGTTTAGATTTGCACTTTAGGATGGTCTTGGGCCTATATTTTTTTTTTCATAGCCTGTACAAAGACTCTTCTGCTTGGACCAAAAAGAGCAAACTGAGAAACCATCAAGCCCCGTGCATCCGGGGTTGTGACATGTGATAATGCATCATAAAGTACAAGATAAATTTGTTGGCAAAGATAAATTGAAAATTCTCAATTGTGTATACTTATTTTTTAAAAAAGCAACTTTCGAATTAGATCGGGATCATTAAAGGCCAGTTTAATAATGCTGTAACTTTTAAATAATTGTTGTTAGCTGTGCTGTAGAAATAATCAGCTGTGAAGAGAATCAGTTAAGTATTTGGTAAATTTTATTTTCAAAAGTACTGTGAATTTTGAAAGCAGTTATGGGTGTTTGGTAAATCTTATTGTTAAACTGCTGGAAGAAAATAAATAACTAAAATATACATAATGTAAGATGAAATTTACTTATACATATAAAAATGTACACGTACAATATCTTGTTGAATCAAATAATTTCGGATTTAAGTAATAATTGTAAGGATATTTATGGAATTATATTAAAGGATAAAATTGATTCTCAAAATCAGAATCTAAAAGTTACTCCTTTCCTGCTTTTCAAAATCAGCTGTAGGAGGAGCTGATTCTGGCAAAAGTGATTTTGATTTTTTTTTTACCAAACACCAAAATTAGCTTTTAGATTTTTAAAATCACTTTTAACCCTCCCAAAAGGGGCCTAACTATGACTAAATACTAAACAATAGTCGGTTATTATGTTCTAGTTATATATAGTTTAATCTAGTTATGTATAATTTAGTATCAAATTAAAGGATCAAGATGTTCTTCTGATCTGATCTTTTTGTGATCAAATTTCATTAACATCATTGATGATTAATAAATGAAAAAGTAAAAGTAATTAAATTCTAATCATATACTAGCACTAAAATATAAGATTTATAAAAAAAAATCAAAAGAGCTCAAATTACAAGAGGATCCTAGTTCCAAATAGAAAACAACTATACTTTTTTAACTCAAATTTACATTACATTTCATAACGTCCGAACGTTTATTATTACTAATTAGAGAATGACGAACTCATGTTGGCAAATGGATCCAATGCAATGGGCTCGTAGCTTTCAATTGGACGCCCACAGAGTATTGAAATCCGACGTTACCGCCCTCTTTATTTGCTTTCTTTTCTTGGTTTTGAGTGTTGCTCTCTTTCGGTCACACTGAATTTAGACCGAATGCTACTTTGAATTCCAATTTCATAATATAAAAAAGGACTACAAAAACACTTGAAATTTGAACATTACATTCTTGCTGTTGCTGGTGGGTGGGTGTGCGAAGACTTTAGAGGCTTGAGCAGCTGCACGGGCGCATTTCATGCTTGACCTCAAATCGGTATTCATGCTGACGTACTTAAGCGTGCAAGATTTAATATCTACATTGATTTTGCAACCCTGTTTCTCAAAACTCATAGCCTTTAGTTCGGCCTTGTATAATTATTGAATAGAATCAAGTTGTTTGATTTATCAAATATCATATGATTAAAAAGCCAGCAACTTCATTCCTTAACGATAAACTAAGTACATGACTATCATGATGTTAAAGATTGCACCGCTTACTTTTAACATTTTTATTCAACCTTGCAATTAATGAACTATTTCCAACTTCAAAACTGTTTTGTCATGACCTAAAACGCGTTCAGATTATTGAGATTGAGAGTTACTTTAATCTTAATATACACTATTCATGTGAGGGGAATGTATCTTACATGCATATAAAATAGGGATTGCCTAATAACATATACTACCAAGGAAAAAATTAGGTCTGCCGTGCTAAATTCAATCTTTAACCTACCTTGATTTATGAATTAAATTGATTAAAACATTAATCAAGACGAAACAAAATTAGGTTTTATTTGGTATTGAAGTGCTGTAACTTTTAAGTCATAGTGAATACGAAAAAAAAGTTGTATCTATGAAATAAAAGTTAACAATATACAGTGAATAAGAGTTTTGAATAATAATTTTGATAAAAATAATAAATATATTATAGGTTTTTCATCATTTTATCTTTTAAGGTATAACAAATAGTATTTATCAAACACTTATTATTGTATCTTACGTATTTACTTAGAATTTTTTAAACCAAACTAAAACAGTTTTTTAAACCGAACCTATCCAATTGGATCTGTTTAGTTTGAACAGACTTCAAGCTCACCCCTAACGACGAAAAAATAAAAAATCATATCCGTGCACTTTGCGTGAGACTTTGTTTACTGATTCTTTTTCTAAAGAACTTTCTTTGTTTATTAATTCTTTTTTCTAAAGAATTTTCTTACTTTAGTCAATAGTTGATGCTGATGATAATCCAAATACTAGTAATTTAATTAAATTGTTTACGGAGATACAAGTTGACACGGAATCGCGGCCCATGGCTGCTAAAGTTGTCTCACAAACGAATGCATACATGACGAGTGACAACTGAGCCCCAGCCTTGGGGTACTGATACCTGTATTTGTATTTGATAATTAAAAGTATTATGAGTGGCGTCATGTCTCCATTAGAGGAAGCCACCACCTCTGCTGTTGCCATTGCTCCCCCGATATGTATATAATCCTACCACTTTCTTTTCTTTTTTATTTTCTTTTTGTTTGGCTTAACTAGTGGATCCACTCTCTGAAAGCGACCAAATCTTTTCTGGTTCAATATTTTTGCTTTTTCTTTATGTTTATGATAGCGAATCTAGTCTGCTTCTGTGCAAGCAGAAGCATCAAATACAAAAAGGATTCGCGTTTATCTCTGACCTTTAAGTTTCACAGGATAAGATTAACCACGCCCATCTACTTGTATGCAGATAAGGGTGTTAAAAAAAATAAATAAATAAATAACATCACTTTTGGTAAATACATTAATTCTGACAGACATTAGTATCCATTACTAATACCATGATAAAATTTTGATTTATCTCCTTAAAAGGTTCTAAGGTCGCTTCTGGTTCGTGGGGTGTTTGATAAATATTAGCGATTCTGCCGTGACAGTTAGTTTTTATTTATTCTCTTATTTTTAATTTCATTTATGTTTCAAAACAAAGATTTATAGGGTTTAGTTATGCATGCATCGAAACAAACCCTAGGGTTAAGGAAAAGAAGATATGAGGAAGTCCATTGTTAACTGCTTGGCTTGTGAAACTCACAGGAAGTTTGTGTTCATTCCACTCTTCAAGTTCTCATTCAAATAGGAATATTTGCAGGAAATAAAATAAGAAAGCGCTTACATTTACAAAAAAAAAGGTTCGAATCAAATTATACCTTCAATGGTTGCTATTAAAAGGGTGACGATGGGAGATGCACACGAATCAAAAATAGACTCGATATACGCACACACTAATCTTATGCAAATTAAGATATATTTGTATGCTACACAATTACAAATTAAAAAAAAGTGTTAGGATTTTCATTATTGGCAGAGGATTGAATGGTATCTATTAGACTCTCTTACTATCATCTAATCAAATTTAATTACATATTTTTAGTCACTACAATGAAGTATTGGTCACATTTTGATATCAATAGAGCCTTTTAGCAAAGCCACAAGCTAGCTATCACTCGTTTGCAATAAAGTTGAGACTACGTCGTCGTTTGTGGCTTTGTGCTTGTTCTAACTTGAAGACCAAACTTCAAACGGATCGTATTCGTATACGGTGTGCGCACGTCCTTTAATATTTTATATTCCTAACCTTTTCCTTTTTCTCTCCTTTTCAAATCTATTCATTCTTTTATTTTTATTATTTTTTTAACATACTATCTTATCGATTTCTGACATGGAAAGCACACTTTTTAGGTAAAACTAAATGTTGAAAAAGTGTGTATATATATTTGCTTACCTTGCATTAATGCTTAACATACGAGACTAATTTAGGACTCTTCAAAAGGGGTAAAAACGAAAAGAAAAGAAAAAAGATTTGGTCTCCTGGGGTACATCCTTTTGAATGCATGCATAAGTATTGGGTTAAAGATAAAGAATTTGTTCCCCTAATCGAATCCTTAAAGAATAGATAGACATAAAAGAATTCATTAAAATTAATCTGACGTTTGAGGCAGCTATGAAATTAAGATCGTGACAAAGCATCTCTAATTAACGTATGTAGCTAGATTCAATTCATGTAAACGTTATATACAAATGGCTTTTGCCTTTTCAGCGGCACCAAGAGTCCCAAAGTTGCACGCAATTACGGCCATTCAAGCCCCCACGTAATATGGATAGTTTTTTTCCCCTTTTTCTTTTCTTTTTCCTTTCTCTTTTGAAAATGTTTAGCGCACGTTAGTGTTGTGATCATACAGAGGCGTGGCAGCCAGAGCTTAGCTAGCATTGCTTGCTGCTTTAATTTAACCAACGTGCGGGTACAATGTTCGTATCCGAATTTTGGGGGGCATTGAGGATTGTGAGTCTGAATTTTGTAACGATTTGTGCTGGGTTGGGGTGTGCCGTGCGCGGTCTTAGTTTGTTCCCCGAGGGAGGATGCCGTACCCGCCAGGTGCCACTTCTACTCTCTCTCAATCGGCCCACTAGTCTGTCGCCAACTTTTTGACATCGACCGGTTCCCAATTTTGGCTTCTTTTGACAAATTTCTTGAGCTGCTTGATTTTATGCAACAACTAAAATCCAAATGCGCCGTCCAATTATGAAAAAGCTCATCCAATCAATTCAACTTTCAAAAGTTTTGAATTCAAACACTGTGTTGTAAATGCCACTTTGTGTACTTGTGATCGGTAAAATTTGGTTTTTAGTCGTTAAAAAAATAAACCATTAGATCCGTAAATTGAAATTCTAATTAAAGTGCGAATGATCGCGTTTAAATAATACGGATTAGACCAATATATTTTTATTTCACCCCAAAACATTATTACATTGCTACACAATATGTTGAATTACTTCTAAATATTTTAAAAAATATATAAATCAACTCATCTTAATGCATTCTTCAATAATGATAAACATCTTAAATTTTGAGTGGCTTATATTTACAAGATTTCAAGTTTTGGGATAAGCAATAAAGTTACAAAACTTTCAAATTGACTTTGATAATTTAATTTGTACATTCCATACATCACGATTGTGTCTATATACTATAGCTGTAACGTTCGGTACAATAAATTTTGACAAGATTGGATCTCGTAATTTAATGGAAATAGAAACTGATTTTACTGCTCATTTCCCGGCAAATTAATTAAGGGTATACAGAAAGGATGAAAGTGACAATGGTGGACTTGGTCCAAATGAAGCCAATTGCGTAGGCAGGCATGTGATGGGGGTAAAGCTTAGGAGCATGTGAGAGTGTAGAAGTCAGATGGCGACTTTCACTTGGAAAAAAAATTGAGCCCCCGTGAGTCTGAACTTTGAACCTTCAACACTCAACAGTAATTAATTAAAACCACATGCAAATGAATGGCGATTTTCAATAGCTGATCGCGTAGGGACATTAAATAGTTGTTAGAGGTTAAATGGATGTTAACCATAAAGAATGTAACCAACGCAAGAAAAAATGATACCGAAAAGAGCTTGCTTCCTATAGCCTATGCTAAGTAGCTATAACATCATAATCTATGTAAAATTAGGGAGGTAAATGGCGGAACCATAATGAAGAAAATCTTAAATTCTCGTAGGTTGTAGCAAAAATATGTGTAATTTACAAGATCAAAAATATTTAGGTTCGAATGCTTAAATTTCAATCTCATGCGAATTCACATCAATATCATATGGTGTTTATAGTTAATTGAACAAAATCATGTTAACACCATATGGTGTGAATGTGAATTTGCATGAAATCTGTATTTAGCTTATGTGCACCTGAGAAGTTATGTTTGTAGGATCAATAAGAAATTATCTTTAGGGACCCAATATCAAAATACACATAGACAAGAGTAAAATTTCATTTAAGGCCTTTATTTTTTCTATAATTTTCCAAGGCCTTGTACCTAAGTGCCCTTGGAGGTACCTTTCAAGAAAACCAAAAACTTAGAAGTTTTGCATAATTTGTAATTACTTTTGTACAACAATTTAATAAAATATTGTCATATGTATATATTTAATATATTTTTAAAATTACCAGGGAAATCAATTGTTAGTCGTAATAAAAAAAACAAAATTACATGTTGACATATTATTATTGAACATATATATCGAAACGGAAACGTTTAAAGAAGCTTGATAGAAGAAACAAAGAATTCTAAATAATGATAAGCTTTTTTGAAAAGTCTGAATGAATAAAACTAAGGTTTTAAGCCCCTTTTATCACAAGGTTGATTATCACAAATTTATTAAAATAGGCAAATCCAAAATCTAATATGATAATTAAATTTTCCTAATCAAAATAAGAAAAGAAAAATAAATAGCACTCAAATTTGAGTTCTAGAAAAAAAAAAAGATAAAAATCCTAGAATAATTAGGAAAATATGAAAGAATCTTAAAATTGAAAAATGAAAAATGACCAAGAAAGAAATGGAATTTTTGGTTTGACTAAGGCCATAATGACTTAGACTTATTATGAGATTTGTTTGTCTCGTTGGAAGTTTCAAAACGGTATATTATACACTAAAAATTGACATTTGTAGCCCAAGTTACAGCCTTTAAAAAATACACTACTCACGACACACAATACCTTACATCAATGTAGTTATATTTACCTTCGCTGTACTATGGAATTTTTTATTTCATTAATAAGATTATGTCCATCTTTATTTGAGGAAGTAAAACTAAGGTTTGATATATGTGTCATGTGCACACATATTTTGAAAATTATGTTAGATATGTGATTTAATATTTCAAACTATCAATATCTCACATTGCTAAGAAAATAGAGCATACATTGGTAAATGTACAGAAACCAAATATACTATGGGGACGAGTACATTAAGTGGAGGCCTATGCACACGAATCCAAGCTGAAATGAAATGTCCATCCCGAAGACATTTAAACTAATAAGTCATTCGTTAATAGGGGGACCTCCTCAATCGTGTTGTGTACGGGTACATGTGTAGCCTAATTTTATCAAATCTTTATTATAATTTGGATTAAAAAAGAAAATAAGACTATAACTTATATCTATAAAGGGAGATGCTTATACCACACAATTGGTACTTGGAAATTACTTAAGTTCTCCATAGTCTTCAATTTTCATTTTATTATTAAAGTCCATTGTGCTAGGAGTGCAGTCACACAATAATAGTCATTATATCTTGGAGATCATACTATTTTGTTTGCCCTTCTTACATTGGGTTATCAAATTTTGAGGCGCGAAATTTAGTCTTAAGGATAATGTTATCACACGCGAAATTTAGTATTAAGGACAATTTTAATTTTAATTTTATTATTAAACCATTCGCTGCTTGGTTTGCTATTTCAATCTCCTCTTTGGTGGAATAGTCATATTTCCAATTAGAAAAAAAAGAGTAATGATACAGCCACAAACTCTTGTACAAATTTATTTTGTACAAACTGATGTGGCATGATAAGATTGGTTGAATTAAATATCACTTGGCCCACATGATTTGTTTTTATTAATTTATATTTTCATTCAACTAATGATATCATGCCACGTCAGTTTGTACAAAATAAGTTTGTACAAGAGTTTGTGGCTGTATCATTACTCGAAAAAAAATGATAGTGAAATAGGTACATTAAAAACTCAACTAAAAAATTCACAATTAACGTCCAATCTAAAAACTATGTTCCTGAAACACATGAAGAAACTCGGACCCTCAACCTTAAGAATGAGATAATGAGGAGTCCACCATTCAACTAAACATCTACTTTCCAAACACTATTAAGATTGTGCCTGAATTTTGTCCCTACTTCATAAATTTTCTTAGAAATCTTGAACACCTATGTTGTTACCATGAATGAAAAGTACTCGTAATTGCTGGACCTATGATAAATGGAAATTTAGAACAACAAAATGAAATGGCATAATAGTCAAAGCTTGTAACATCAGTCCAGTGCTCACAATTAATCAGCTCTCAACTCTGCAAAGTGCATGCATGGTAAATTTATCTCAATATTTGGCTTCCTAGTGGGTTTGTGAAATTGTGCTTTGACCTGGAAATTATTTATAAAGCCATTGACATTTAATTAAAAATTGGGATTTGTTTTTTAATTGTCCACATGGTTTAAATAAACTAATAAAGAGTAAACGCTTATTTTGCAAATTAATGTAATGCTTTTAAATGTTCCCTTTCAAAAAAATATTTAGCTTCATGCGTTCTTTTGTCGTTTCTAAAACAATTGAATTTGTGCCTTTTGAATTAAATTAAGAGGTTAAGTGCCCTAACTATCACGTCCTATAGCCTTCTGCTTCTTCAATTTGAAGTATGGTGTGACCCTCAAATGCCCACTTGCAGTGCAATGTAATTTGATATAAATGGGTGCTCCCCTGAGCTAATTTCTTGGATATTTTCAAGCTGCATGCACACATTTCTCTTCTTCAACTTTATATGATTGCCGTTTTGTATTACATAATTTGTAAGCACGCATGATCCTTGCCGTGCCATAATTCTAAGTAAAGCTACGATGTTTGGAATGAAGAATGCCAAAGTATGACATTACCAATTCGGGCAGCATGAATCAAGGAAACTATTTCTAAAGAACGTCAAGTATTTGCTAACTAAAATTAATTATCATCCAACCCCGTCATGTTTCACAATTAACCAGATAAGTTTTCCCCCTCTTATGCATTTTTATTCCATTTGTTGAATCATCAAAGATATTAATTAAGAGAGTTGACAACATATGCATACATTTATATTTGGAATGGCTTAGGACAGGTAGTCTTCATAAGTTTATTTTTTAATATATACACTTAAGAAATAAATTAGCATTATTAAGGCATGTTATGTACTGTAATTGTACGCATTCATGTGCATAAGATCCTTATCACAGAGAGCCCAGCAGCTTCCATGCTTAATTAGCTTGATTATTGGAATATTAATTATAACAAATTATACATGTTGCATGCGTGGTGCTCACAATCATAATGGCTACTGGTTTATGTGTTGGCTTTTGATTTTCTGTCCACTGTTCGATCCCATGCATGGCTTGAATTTAAGGTTGACTTCTATATTTTTTTCAATTTCTTTTTCCCAAAGAACTTAATGTTCTTTCGATCCCTCCTTATAAAATTAAACATTATTAGAGAGCATGTGAATATCAACGTCAGCTATTAGGTAAGCACATGAATATATTATTTTTAATTTATTTTTATTCGTTTCCTATAGAAAAGTTTCGGCTAAAAAGCTACAGTATCAGCAGGTGCTATAGTATAATGCTCTTATTATGTACTCTTGTTTATGTAGATGTAATTGAATCGATTAATTAGCTGTACACAACTGAATCTAGAAATGTTCTCAATGCATTATACGCTATTTAGATCTCTCGTAAGTCATTGTTGCAGTAAAGGCTCCGCAGATCAAGCTTTAGACCGGGCTTAATTAGATTCTTGTTTAATTGCACAAATAAAATTCAATGCCATTGCAATTGTTAATTACTCTTGAAGCCTAAGACTTTAATTGATTATTCACTTTTTGAAGCTCTGTAGAGCCACATGAAACATCTCTCTTGTTTTATTATTTTGCATATTTATTAAGTTCACATTGTCTCTTCCCTTTTCACAATAGATATAAATTCTTGCAATGGTGCTTATATTTTAAGTGTATAGTCTCTATCTTTCACTTAAATTTTAATTTGTTGCGTGCCTCCAAAACAAATCCCTAGTTAGTGGAATGTAGTCAAAATTATTGGACAGGCTAGAGGCAATATATATTCGAAGACGAATCAAAAGTGAATCTCATCTTTTGAACAAGCAATAGTCAAAGGAAAAAAAATTATATATACATGCATAGATGTGTATATTTTATTTTATTTCTCTAAGTTTGGATGCTTGGCTGCTCTAAAGAGGTAGGGTAACGGCCAAAGGGTTAGACTGCGAAGAAAATAATTCGTAGAGTGAGTATTATTCAATCAACAACAGCCAACATTTTGAGTTTATGTGAATTTTTTATTTCAAAAGAAAATCACTTATCTCTTCAAAGTTTCGAAAGGTTTCTCTTAATATATTAATATCTATTCATCAGATTGTGCAATTTTATTATGGAGAACCATTGCAAGTTTCTTTTATGTATTGCTTTACAAATTTTGGTATGCATTGCTTTCACAATTTATATCTTATCATTGCATTATTCAAATGGTTATCCCATTCATTTCATAACTCTTTGTAATTCAATTCTATGCTCGTGCAAATGGGGATCTATGGATCTTTTTTTTTTTATATTTGCAAATTAGCTCAAATGTTAATTCCAAGACTAAAATAATTTAATGACTTATAACATATATATGCTCTTTCAGTACGAGATATACTTGTTTATTTGTTCAAAGAAATTAATATATAGTTTTTAATAAAAAAAAATTAAGAGTAATGATAAAGTTCTAAACTCTGGGTATAAAATATTTAGTAGAATTTAATGTGACATAATACTATTAGTTAAATGAAAACACCACATGACTCATATGATTTATTTTGTTATTTTTTATTTTTATTCAATCAACGATGCTATACCAAATTTTGTTTAAAAAATCATTTGTACAAATAGTCTGTGGTTCTAACATTACTGAATTAAAAAAAAAAAAATAATGATTGTTGTACAAAATTTTGTACTCATTTTATTCTTACAAACAATGGTTTGATTATGATTTCTAAGGGTATCGTTCCCCTTGTCTGGACACCATTAGAGGATAAAATCTGACCATCTGATGGGTTCCTACAATCATAATCTACCAACTGATATAACAATATTATATCATTGCCACATGTCCTACATTTACAAAAAAAATTAAAAAAATAGAACAAGTGACAATAATAAAATATGTCAAACTAATTTATACAACAATTTATATATATATATATATATATATATTCCTTCTCTAACGTGGCACTTTTTTTTTCCATGTAGACAAACTGTAAAACCGTAAAATATAATAATACTTATCCGCATTAAAAAAATATATGAGTTTTTACATCTAATAATGATTATACATATTTATAGAGTGAAAGAATGTCATATAAGTTCTTATTCTATTTAGTAGCAACTAATTTATTAGAATGGGACTATTGGTACCCCTCTAAATATCTCTTAACACCCATTTTCTTAATTAATCTCATTAAAATATTTTAAAAAATTATATAATTCTTTAACACCTCCACCAATAACAAAAATACCCTTAATTAAAATGTATTGTGTAAACCCCATTCTCTAATTTTTTTATTAAACCTCATTTCAACAATGGAGTATCTTCCATTTAAAAGGAAAAACAATGGGTTTTTATTCTCTCCATTGTAGCTATCAGTGGTAAAATTTTTACCAAAAAATTAGAGAAAAAAGTTAATTTTTTAATTTCTAAAATTTTAGATTTTATAAGAGAAAAAAATCATTTGACTTTTGAGTGAAGGTTTAATTAAAAATTGTTCTATTATATAATTTTAATAAAGATTAAAATTATAAAATAATTAAATAATTTTTAAAAGGTATTTAGAGAACTGGTAATAGTACTACTCAATTTATTATTGTCAATGAAGACAAGGATCAGATGGTGTAGATCAATTGCAATTGAAAAATAATAATAATAATAATAAAGTCAAACATCTAGATGCATAAGCGCCAGCGAGCTTCCACCATCACAAAATTTTTGGTAGAAGCTGCTCTTCTTCATTAATGGGTCCATTGCTCTAATTTATTATTCTTATTCTTTTTTTTTCCCCCCAATCTTCAAGTCTACGCTCATGGCCAAAAAATGTAAATTAAAAAATTAAAAACCTGTGGTCGACTACACGGCGTTAGCACTTGTGTCCTTGTCATTACCTTTAGCCATAGGCAAGTCTAGTAATTTAATATCACTAGTTAATAAAATATAATTTTCAATTTTTATTTACTTAATAATAATTATTATATACCCACTTGATATTTTTTCTAATAAGAAGGGATATTTTTACTTAAATTTTTTTTCTAATATTAATGATGGTAAATATTAAATTCAAAGTAGTATTTAATGATGTCAATTCATCCACCATTGAATTGTATGAGATCAATTACTCAAATTTTGTGTCAAAGTCAAAAATTCAAGTTGAAATAGTCCTTCCTTTTTCTAATACCCTAGATAAATTTTCTAACAGCCTAAACAATTTTGTTTCAATGTTATAATTATTTTTTTTCAATTAAGAAGTGTGAACCTTATCTTTGAAAAACTCAAAATGTGCTATTTTGGATCTCACAATCCGTTAATTGATTAATATTGGATATTCTTACATCATTATAAAATTAAATTTAAGGTATTAATTAATGTTTCAAATAACAGCGATACTAAAATATATATATATATTTTTTAGATCTTGGACTATACTTCGAATTAATATTGACAAATAACAGAAGTATTGAGATGCACAAGACATGAGTATGAGAACAACCTTTTCAATATATATGTTTTCAAAAATTAAATTACGATTATTATATTTTTACTTCTAATTGAAAAAAAATTATGATTAATTCTTGTAACTTTAAGGATAAATTAAAATATAGTTGAAATATATAACATGTGTGGGTTGAGGAAAAAAAAAACTCTCTTTTAATTTTTTTAACTTTTCTTTAAAGAGAAGAATGTAACTTGAACAGAAAGCGAAAATAAGATTAGATAAAATTGTACGTGTCCTTTTGTATTTTAAAAGGTTCAACATATTTTAGTGCTTGTGGATAGTATGAGGAACTAAAGCTGCTTTCTTCAACTTTTGGAAAGAAATTATAAAAATAAAATGAAGATTATGAGTTGAAAGTGGGAATATTTTTTTAAAATAGAAAACCAAAATTACGACCTATGACGTGCAATTGTGACACCAGTATATATATATCTCTCTCTCTTTTTTTTTCTCTCTAATATGAAACCATTATTTAAAAAAAAAAAGCTAGAAAAAAATAGTAAGTTAAAAGATTTTGATGGACCTCAAATGTTTAATTTAATTTGATCTTTAACACTAGCAGTAGATTTTTTGAATTAATGAGTAAAAACAAAGAACCATCTAATAATTAGATAGTAGGGAAGAAGTTCGAATCTTCTCGCTTGAATGTTAGTAAATTTGATAATTTTCATAATAGTTGAAAGTTCGATTGATTTAGGAGGTTATGATATTTTAATTTTTTTTGTAAATTCGTAATATAATATTAAAAAGAATAGTGAGCAAAGACAAAATTAGTAAAAGAAAACAAATTTTGATAAACAAAAGTTGACTAGAAATGCTTAAGATATTTAAACAAAATCAGCGTTAGTCAACCCATATTCTCACAGCAAAGAAAATGAAGGTACAATGGCATAAATTTCTTAGAAATTTTGAATCGAATTGATTCTCATATTCTAAAGAAGTGGAGACTTGATTGTGACTACAAAGTTTTAATTGACTTTCATTAGTTAAAAGGATTTTGCAACTTGCACTTCCTCTTTTTGTGGTGACCAAATGAATCTTAATGTCAGCATATGTTCTTTTTGTTATGGGCACAATGATTCTCATTTCAGGTGTGTGCTTATTAGTTTCGCTTAATGCGTTTTACTGTATTAAAAAATTTAATTAATTAATTAATTAGTCAATTAACAGTATTGAAGTTTAATCATGTGCGGATATTGTATAAATGAATAGTATGAGAACACAAAGGGAGAGAGAGAGACCAGCAGACCAAGTCATTTAGGCAGTCGGCAGTCGGCAACGGCGACGCGTCATTTTGATTACAGCTAAACAACCGACATACACCCATAAAATTATAAGATTAATCCATTTAATTATCATAGTTTGATTATCTCTTATCTCATTTGTGGTTTAGCTTCGTGACAAAATTTGGGCCATTTCTAAATTAATATCTTTTCTTTTTTTTTTTACTATGTTACAAATTTTGAGGTTTCATAAAAACTATACCCTTCGTGTAGGATATGGGCACTCACTTTAAGTAGGGAAATTTAAGATTTTAAATAAATAATTGTAAACGAATCCTTAATCCTGCAAAGTTGTTTGTTTGCCTTTGTCATATTATATAATATAAGGGTTATGATCATATTTTATTTGTGATTTCCTCGTACAATTCTGAATCAGGAGATTGTCTGCTTATAGTACTTCGATAAACGGTCAAACTTTCTTATGTCGGCATTAAAAATCACTAAATGATTTAGAATAATTAAGTGTTTGAATTTCAAAATTACATAATTGAATTGAATGATTAATGGTACATTTGTTTCCAAACAAACCATTCAATACGTTCAATTTGATTTTTCATAATCATGGTTATTGACCCGATTCCACCTCATTGTATTGGCCACAATGTGATGTGAATTATTCTAAAGAAACTAAAATTCAATGTAACATTGTTGGAAAAAAAAAAAAAAAAGTCTACTCCAACGTGGTGGCTTTCAGCTTAACATTCCATGTTCAAATCAATAATCATGTTCGAAATAGTTTAAATGAAACCCAAAAAAAAAAAAAAAAAAGAATAAGAAGAAGAAGCAGCCTTCGAGTTTTTTAAATGGTTTTTTTTTTATTAATTATGTATAATAATTTATTTTTTTTAATCTTTACATATAATAACTGATAATTTCATATAATATTCATTTTGATGGCGTCAGTTGACTTAGCTTATAAAATCTCGTGTGATACAAGAAATTTGATGTACAAACCTTTTCATATAAGTGAAGATGTGATTTAACTTTCAGTTAAGCTATATATGCCTAATGAAGAGAAGAAAAAGTGATGCCCATTTTGATACATTTGATATTTTTATAGGCCAATCAATGCAAATAACGTCAAGACATAATTTTATTGAGCCTGTAACTTGAAGTTATTTGGTTACGTCCATTTTATTATGGAAACAGAGAAAAGTAGCAACATGTTCCAACTGGAGCCCAAAGGTTTTGAGTGGAGATGACGTTGGTACAGAGTGTGGTTTGATTTGATTGTATTTGAAACTTAATCCTCACTCACTCTTGTGTTTGCAATTATTAGCCAAAAAAAAAAAAAAAAAGCACTGTGTTTTAGAATACGACCAACTGTTTAATTTTTCGTTTCAATTACTTGTATTCAATCTCCAGAGGATGCAAGAAAAGAAAGAATGGTTCCCAATTCCCATTCGTCTTGCCCGGTTACAAGAAATGAAAAGAAAAAATGGCCAGCTATACAATTTTAAGCACAAAAAGTAAAAATAAAAAAGAAAAAGATTTAACTAATTAAACAGGACAATCATGATGGGACGATTTATTATCAAAATTATTACCATCTAATAAATAGAAAGAATCTTCCTTGATTTCAGCTTTGGATGGTAGCTTCTGTTGCTCAACATCTTTGCTGTCATCAACAACCACCCCATCTCCAGTCAGCTCTTTGGCTCTTTGTGCCTCAAATTCCCAATCGGTTTTACCCAAAACCACCAACATGGTCACTACGCATGAGCCTTGTGCCGCCAAAAGCCCTAGCCACATCCCTTCAAAATCAAACCCCATGTAAAATGCTAACCACAATGCCACTGGAAACCCCACTATGTAAAAACATCCCAAGTTTATGTTTGCTCCCACTTTTGGCCTTGCTGTTCCTCTTAGCACCCCACATCCTGTTGTTTGTGGGCAGTTTCCAAGCTCACACAGCCCTATTATAGGCAGTACGATTGATGTTAATGCTATGATCTCTTTGTCTTGTGTAAACATGCTAGCCCATATCTTTCTTACACTCGCTGCAAAGAATAAGGCTGAAAAGCCAAGCATGAAGCTGCAAGAAAGGCCAACAATAGCCGCTAGCTTTGCTTTCTTGGGCTGGTTTGCACCAAGCTCATTACCAACCCTTGTTGACACACTGAAGCTTAGAGATGATGGGAAGATGTAGATTAATGATGTGGTTTGTATTAAAATGCCCATCGAAGCAATTGTTGCTCTCGGGTTTAACAAATACCCACAGAGCAAGATCATGATCTCATACCACCACCACTCAAGGCACACTGAAATGCAACTTGGGATGGCCAAATTTAACAAAGTTTTGCATTCTTTGAAGCAATCCATTGAGAAGCCGCCCCATGTTTTTTGGTAAACTTTTGAGATGATGATGTAAATGATTAAGGAGGCTACAAGATTGAAGTTAGTCCAAACCCCACTCAGGGCAACACCTTTTATGCCTAAATTGAGCTGTGTGACAAGAAAGTAATTGATGGGGATGTGTAAAAGAATTGAGAGCGTAGCACAAAATGTTAAAGGTAAGGTTATGGCTTGAGACCTGAGGTAGATTCTTAAAGGGTGTAAAAGAGATTGAGCTAAGAGGTCAGGGAGGGAGTAAAAGAGATATGATTGTGCTTGTGTGGCTATATCTTCATTTTGGCCACAGAAGAGCAAGATATTTTTCATGTTTAGCCAAAGGAGAGATATAGGAATTGAAGTGAACATGAGGAGGAGAATTGTTCTTTGTAAAGCGAGGCCGAGGAGGTTGTGTCTTTGGGCACCAAAAGCTTGGCCACAAATGGGTTCCATTCCCATCGCAAGGCCAGAGAGGATAGAGTAGCCGGTGATGTTGGCGAAGCCAACAGCAAGTGAGCCCCCAGCTAGGGCAAGCTCGCCGAGGCGGCCGAGGAAGAGCACGGAGATCATTGAGCGGGAGTAGAGTAAGAGGCCGGTTAGTATCATGGGGAGAGCTATTTTCGCTATGGAAATGGCTTCTCTGATTGCAAGTGATGAGTCTGTTGTTGGGCTTTTTGTGATCAATGGGGCATGCATGTTGGGGTCTTTGATTGAGAGCAGGTAATCGGGATGGCTTGAAGACTTGCATTTAGGGGGAGAAGGAGGCTGACGCATTATTGTTACTATTATTTTTCTTCCCTTTTTTTGGAACTTTGTTTTGGATGTCAAAACCTAAAAGCGCTTTTGGAGAAAGCAGGGAAGTGCTTGTGGAGAAAGAGAGAGAGAGAGAGTTGAAGGGGGAATTCTGAGAGGAGCGGTGAAGGGGGTTTTATAGGGGTTTTGCGGACGGCCTCAATTAAAAACTTTTGGAAGGACGCTATTGTTGTTTTGTACCGGCCTACGAAAAATCCACCTCGCGAACTAAGATTCGAAATTGCACGACTAATACGTCTTTCTTTTTTATTTCCTCCCCATCTTTTAACTTAAAATAGCTTAATTTACAATTCGCATGGAGTTCAACTCTTCGATACGAGATTTGGTGTTTGCTGAAATAAATAAATGAGTCAAAATGGGTTTGAAGCATTTTTCGATTGGGGCCAAAGAGAACTCAATGTCATGTCCTTGAAAAACAATAAGAAGGACAAATTCTGTTTTTGGACAATTCGTGGACGTAGTTCAATAAAACCAAAAAAGCCCATTAGGCTACTAGGACCAATCAAAAGTGTCCTAGGAATTCTAGATTTTATGCATAATACAAATTAGTATGGTGCCATTTTTTCCAACCTAAAATTGTCCGCTGTGTGGCTGTACAACTAAGCAATTGCAACACTTAATTTATTATTATTATTATTTTTAAACATCATGACACTTATATATATATATATATATATATATGTGTGTGTGTGTGTGTGTGTGATTGATCCAAAGAAGATGTCTTCGGTCCTAGCACCGTTAAAAACTTCAGCGGCGAACAACCAAAAGGAGTTCTGTTCCAACACAAATTTCATGGTCAAATTTTGTGTTCAAATTTTGTAGACCTCAAAAACAAATTGCTCAACTCACTCTTAGCTAACCATTCATCTTCCTTGGATTTGACCACTTCTTTATTACTCAACTTTTTTATCGCAATATCAATAGTATTCGTTTCATATATATTAATAGTATTCGTTTCATATGACTTATCTAAAATTTATAAGTACTTGTTTAATTTTATAAGTTTTTTTTAAAATTTTTACTATTATTTAGGTTTTTTTAGTAGAACTTTTAAAAGTTAAATAATCTATTTTGTCTCTATTAACAAACTTAAATTTCAGATTTTAGAAGTAGAGTTGATTTTTTTTACAAAATATTAAGATATTAAAAATATCATTTATTTATTGGATTATTTTATTTTATTTTATTCATAACATAACTTTAAAAAACGAATTTATTAAAGTAATTTTATAATTTTTAGTAAAAACTCTCATTGAGAACCAAACTAACTATTGTTTTTAATAAATTTTTTAAAAAAACTCTACTTAAATAAATTTTATTTAAAAAATTATACCAAACGAAATTTTAATGAAAAATAAGTCTAGTAATTATTAGGAGAAGGACAAAATTTAAGGATCAAAGGATGCATTGGGGATGAATGAACCCATTTAGAGGATAGGAATCAAACTATCAAAGTTCACAATTTTCATTCAAAGTGCATTTGGGAGTCAGCTTTTGCTGGGGAGTTTTCATTCAAAGTCCCGCTTTTACACCGGCAATGGACCTACAAAAACAGCAACAAAGGCAAATGGATGGCAGTGATTGTCTCACAAACAAATTGTGAGTGGGTTAGTCTCGAGTCTCCCAGCATTTGCATGCCCTTCATGACAAGGACAAGCAAAGGCCAACGAGCCCACGGACTTTGGGACCCTGAGATTTTGACACCAACAAGGAGGACTTACTTTTTGGGTCATAACAAGAACGTCTAGAAATTGAAAAATAATAATAATAACAAAAACAACATCTTTATTAGTTAAAAGAAAGTTAAAAGAAAAACCCCATTACACTTTAATTGACCCAAAAATTTGAGTTCCCATTTCTTGATATTGGAATTTTGTTTGCTTGTAAACTGGAATTTAAGCAGATGCCATGCCACGAGCAGATGTAGACCCACCATTTTTTTGGAGGTGCTTTCGGTGGATTCTTTGGATTCACGAGTGTGAGATTGAAACATACTCTGATTCATAATATTTTATGACTAAGAAATGAAGGAACACAACAATCACGAATTTGGCGAAAATGAAACCAGGGGACAATTAATCAACATGTCTGCGTCAATGCCCTAATGATTTAAAATACCACATGTCTTCACTATTTTTTTTTTTTTTTTCAAATGAATGGTAAATTTGTATGCTCTCAAATTTCAAAAATATATCTTAATTAATTGTGGAAACCACTTGGAAACGAACCAAACATTTTAGTTTTTGATGCCAACAATCACTCCAAAAAAAACTTCACACTTAAACATATGTATATTATTACAATTTATATTCGTTTTCAATAAAATGCGAAGTGTAGACTAATTCATGCATTTGTATTATCTTAAAGCCCCGCACTCAATGATTTGCAAGTCTCTGTATCAGGACATGGATCCATTGCCGGCAGAATCTCAAGCCTGAGCAGAATTTGATCTCGTGCTTCAAAACATTATTTATTGCATGCTCTGACAAGGTATCAACAAAGACTATAAGCTCGTCTAGATCATTCAAAAGGGAGGGGAGCTCGACGAAGGTCAAAATTATGTCCAAAAAGTCAAATAATTTTCACCCTTTTAAAAAAAAATAATTTTATGACCGGGGAGAGAAGGTATTTGCATTTTTTTTTTTTAAATTGGATTGAATCTAATCAACCCTAAAAGCATAAAGCAAACGATTCTTATTTTCTTGCTACATCTTATACTTTGTACGACCGTTGTCCCGAAGAAGCCAATAAAATGGTGGCTCGATTTTATTCTTGGTAAAACCTTACCGCTTGTTGCGGAAAGAAAATGATGATAGCAACATTCATGAACCCATTAATGAGAATTCAAATGATCCCTTTTGTTTAAGGTCTAAAGATACAGGATGAGTTTATATTAGGATTTATCGTAGTTGGTTTTAATAAGCCTTGACATTTTGAATTTGTTTCATACATGTTGAATCGATGGCTTGGATGAATAATTATATGTAATTGCATTCGACCAATAAATTGATATCAATAAATTTATATTTATGAATTATAATACAAATTTTTTTATAAATTATTTTGTTTCCAATTTGAATAAGGATAATTTTGGATTTAAGTAATAATTTTAAGGATATTTATGGAATTGTATTAAATGATAAAATTGATTTTCAAAATCAGAATCTAAAAGCTATTCATTCCCTACTTTTTAAAATCAACTATAAAGTAGCTGATTTTAACAAAAGTGATTTTGATTTTTTTTTACCAAACACTAAAACTAATTTTTAGATTTTCAAAATCACTTTTAGGTCTCCTAAAAGCAATCCCAAACGGGCCCTTAGGGCTAGGGGTATCGGATAAAGGATTTGAGTAAGTAGTAATATTGTAATAGCAGTCTGAAATTTTCGACGACAGGTTTCAAACTTATTACACATTTAGTGATAATGTCCATGGTATTATATTTGCCAAATTACCTAGTTTAAAGACTTAAAATTCAATTTAAAGTCTCTTCTTATACTAATTTTAGGAAATTTTGGAGATTTTTTAGTTTTTCTAAGATATAATCGGGTGTGGAATCAACTTCATCACCTTTTTTGCTTTACAAACGGATTTAGATTACTTCAAGGTTTAGTAGCTAAGCAGAGTTGGCAACCTTAGCTAGTTTATTATCCAGTCTTTTCTATCAATAAGATTATACTTTAAAAGTATGTTTCTTCCCATCCTTTCATATTTTCGGTCATCAATTACATTCCTTCTTTTCCTCTTTTTTTGGGTAAAAGCATCTAATTATTCAAATCGTCTTAACATGATAAGATCTCCCAAGAATGGACGGCTCGCACAATTTAGGCTTTGCCGGCTAACAATGGAGATTATCACGACAGAAAAGCCAAGAAATGCTGATGCCAAATCCTAATCCCTTCTTGTCACCGAAAGAGAAGAAAATAAAATAAAAAAGGGAAAAAGAGAAAGGTAGCCTACAAAGCTTTATTTTAGCAGTTATGTTATTATTAGTCCTGTCTCAACCGCTTCTTAACTATAACTTTGATTAATTTAAGTTTTGTCTGTTGAGATAAAGCTGTGGAAAAAGTTAATTTATTAAAGAGACGATAAGCTTAATGAAAAACATGTGTCATATCAGAATCCTTTTTACTTGATCTTCACATTCTGTATGATAATATATTCCTTTAAAGATTTTATGGGATCCAAATTCTATGACAGTCAAGATTTGCACACATACTTTATTAATAATGTGATTTATGCATGCATATATTCTAGAAAAAGTAGTCGAATCCATGTTGTTTAACAAAACTAATCAAAACCTTCGTGATGTTTTAAAAATGCATTTGAATTCGTAAAATTGTCAATTCTTTTTTTAAATACAAATTTTACTATTATACTCTTTGGTAGTTGTTTGTTGTTCGGAATATAAATAACTTTAATTGTTTAACTAATTGAATAATATAATTTTTTATCCATAATTAATTGAAAAATTGAGAAAAAATTAGGAGAATTTATGAAAGATTACGACGACTCTCTTATTTTTTCCCACAATATTTCATTTGATTTTTTAAATAATCATGATTAAAAGAATTATTCATTCAGTAAATTACTTAAATATATTCATATTCCTAACATTAAACAATCACTGATAAGATTTGCAAAAAAAATGACATTTAGGAGAGGTTTAAATGCGTTTTAAAATTATTAAGGAGGTTTCGATTAGTTTCATCAAACATCTCAGAGGTTATGTCTTTTAACTAAGCACTTGAAAGGGAAGCATCCTAAAAGTTCTTTCATTAAGATTTTGGTTTGGGTTCTTCGTTAAAGTTGTGTTGATCTTGCTTCGTTTGTGTAATTGTCGTCTTAACTAAAACGCCATTCTCATTTGGTTGTTAGTGTAAGAATGCGACAGTACGCGTGTGAATTGACGGATGTATTTGGTGACCCACTTGTGCCTGTCGATGCACGTGTGTGACGTGTGTGAAGTGAAGCCATGTTGATAATTAAATCAAAATATTTATAAACTTAAATATCAATTAGCCCCTATGCTCTATATGATTTACATTTTATTCATCCGAATTATAAAACTTTGTCTTGTAAATTTCGTCGAGCCCTTTGTACTTTGTTTTATTTTATTAAAACCTTAGAGTACCAATTTACCCCCTATAATTTTAAATTTCTAAAATACCCTCCATTTAATTAAAAATATAATAATTATTATTAGATAATAATAATAATTATTATTTTATTATAATTATAATTTTTAAATGAGTTATTATTATTATTATTATTATTATTATTAACAACAAGAATAAAAAATATTATAATTAATTAATCTATTAACAATAATTAATAATAATTTTTAGTTAAAATGTCAATAATAGTAATAATTAACAATAATTACTATTAATAATTAATTTTTGAATAATAATAACAATAATTAAAATACAAAATAATAATTATAATAAAATTAATTAAGAATTTTATAGTAATTTTTTATTATTTAACTCATTCCGATATTTATTCTAAGACAAAATAAACACATAAATGGTAATACAGTTTATTCGAATTACGATTCATACAGTTTAAGTAAATAAATTATTCTGATTCTAATTCTTCATTTTAATTCTAGCTATTTCAATTTTAACTCATTATATTTCCAGCTAATTTCGATTCCTTTTTAATGAATGCACTATAAAATTGTAAATCACTTTATATTCAATTAGACCACTCTATATTATTTACAATTTTTTTATAAGTATTATGAATTTTATAATGCATTCACTAAAAATGAATCAAAATTAACTGAAAATATAATGAGTTAGAATCGAAATATCCAGAATCCAAATGAGGAATTTGAATCAGAATAATTTATTTACTTGAACGACATAAATCATAATTAGAATGAGTTGTATTACCATTTATGTGTTTACTTTGTCTTATAATCAAAATCAGAGTAAATTAAATTGTAACAAATTAGTATAAAATCCTTCATTAATTTTTATCATAATTATTATTTTGTACTTTAATTATTGTTATTGTTATTATTATTAAAAAATTAATTATTAATAGTAATTATTGTTATTAACATTTTAACTAAAAAATTAATAGATTAATTAATTATATTACTTTTTATTCTTGTTAATAATAATAATAATCCATTTACAAATTATAAATATAAAAAAATAATTATATTTTTAATTTAATGTAGGGTATTTTGGGAATTTAAAATTAAAGGAGGGGAAATTGGTACTCCAAGAGTTTCATTAAAATAAAGCAGAGTACAAGGGGCTCAACGAAATGTTAAAAGACAGGATGTTTTATAATACTTATAAATAAATTATAAATAATATAGAGTGTAGGGTGCGAAATGATAATTTGTGGGTCAGCCGTAAGTTACGTTAAATGTAACTTAGGCGGACCCAATTAATTAGTATCGTTCTTTATCGGGGGAGAATATCAGGATACGGATAATGACACGAGGTGCTCTGCTCTCCACCCCACGTAGGTCAATCAAAGGCAAAGCTGTAAGCTGTCACGTAAATGGAAACACCGATACGACTGGCCTCTTTTCAGCTAGATTCCACCGTACGATCTGAAAAAGAGTAGGGCCAACCCTACACGTGTCGTTTTTGTATCATGGTCCCCCACTGACCCAAATCTTTGAGTCTGCTTTTCCCACTTAATATGCGCGCCTGGGGACACGTTTGTCGTTTTGGAAGCACTGCCCTTCCGTGCACTTGCGCTACATAACGTTACTTTCCTCGCAAATTCTTTTGATTTCCTTCAGAAAATTAATATTATAGTTTTTAAAAAAGTTTCTATTCTGGAAATCTTATCCACTCCGATTATCGCGGCCGTGATATATATATATATATATATATATATATATACAGCATCTAAATGTTATCTCTAAATATTTAATGGAATAATTTTCAAACAGTTTATATGATTAGATATTTGAGTTGAAACTAAATCGGTAAACTTTTTGAAGGCTTAGCTGGGCAAAATTTTGAGAAAATTTATTAATTTTATTACCCAAACTGCAACGGTTTCAATTTCACACAATTGCCACTATAGCAACATTTATAAAATTACCACTCCCAACATTTTTTTTTTATTTTTTCAAAAACAGCCCTGATCATCATTTTTCCCCACGTCCTTCTCTCCACCCCCAATCTTATTTCAGAAATTCCTCCGTGCTTCTGTTTCCCACCTTTCATTTTTCTTCTTTTTAATTTAATAATCTGCCCCTTTCCTATTTAACGGATCATAAAAAAGAAAAAGAAATTTTATCATTTTACCACCTAATATTTTCTAATACATCACTTTACCACCAACAGTTTCTAATAATTACTTTTTCTTACTTAAGGTTTCAATTTTTATCATTTTACTACCCAACCGTTAAAGTTATAAAATTTTTAACAAAAATTATAATAAGTGTCTATTTTACTCCTAAATTGTGTAAGTCTAATTTAACCCTCTAAATTAAAAAAAAATGATGATACAACCACAAACTCTTGTACAAATTTATCTTCTACAAACTGATGTGTCATTAATTCAATGGTTGAATGAAAATATAAAATAATATAAATAAATCATGTGGGCTAAGAGATATTTAATTCAATCAATTTTATCATGCCACATCAATTTGTACAAAATAAGTTTGTACAATAGTTTGTGGCTATATCATTACTCTTTAAAAAATATACAAAAGTAACTATATACAAAGAAATAATCTCTTTACCAACTGATTATATATATAAATAAATAATTAAATTATAAAAATTATACCTTGTGAAATTTTTAAAATGTTGAATATGACTGAAATTCTTAGATACCCCTATGGCATCAGTAATTTTTTAATAGACTTACGATTTGGTAGTAAAATGACAAAAACTGAAACATTAAGTAGAAAAAAACAATTGTAAAAAACGTTTAGTGATAAAGTGATATATCAAAAAATATTAAGTGTTAAAATGATAATATTCCTAAAAAAATTACTTACATTTTATCAAACGCCTCCATGCCACTAAGGCCTTGTTTTAGCGGTCGGCTTTTGTTATCTTAATAAAATTAAAGTAAAAAAATATAAATATTAGTGTATATATCTCTACATCAATATTAGTGTTAGTGTATTTTTTTGAATTAGTCTTGATGGACATATGGTTGTACCATAAACATGTTTAGTTAAATTCTTATTTGATTTCATATAATAAAATAATTATGTAGATTGTAAACAATTCGGGAAAAAAATAGCCCACACTGTAAAAAATAAAATAAAATCCTAACATAGTAATCATCTGGGAGAATTTTATGAAATGTGTAACGCGAGAACCTCTCATTTACAATTTATTTCAAAACTTAAAAAATAAAATAAACATCATTCCATATAAAAAAAAATTGATAAATTTATGAAATGTATTCTACTTTATTTAATTTTTATCAATTTTTTTTTCTTTTTGGTGCATAGGAATTCTTGAAAAGAGCTAAATAATGATTAGGTAGGAATAAGCAACTCCATACATATCATGTGTAAGTAAAAAAAAAAAAACACCAATAGGGGGTTCTTCTCAATCTAATTAAGCAAATATACCTTTAGTCGTTTTCTTTGAGTACAATGCCAATCTAATCTTTTTATTTGTAATAATGATTTAGCAATTATTTAATATATAGATTAAAAAAATTAATTTTTTTAAAAAGTAATAAAACATAATTATTAAATAACTTTTTTAGAAGAATGAGACTATTTGAACCCATAAAATTTCTCCCAATGATCATTTTAAAATTATTAATTTTGCCACTAAACATATTACACAATTCATTTAAAACAATTAATGTTCTTTTTTCTCCCCCAAATGATGTTAACATAAACGACCACATGTTCCCTACAGGCGGCGGGCAATTTCACACGTGCGCATGCATATATTTATTATTTAATTAGATAAAAAAAATTTGAGTAATGATACAGTCACAAACTCTTGTATAAATAAATATGAGTTTTATAGAACTCTAATCAATTTTCATAAACCTAATCAATGAGTGTGATCTCTCTCAACCATATATTGTGTTACATGTGATTGATCAGAACAAATTAGTTGTTATTGATTTGATGGATATTAATTTATGGAGGAACAATAATATTGACAATCATGACAAGTTGATTTTTTTTATTTGATTTTTATTTTTTCCCTTTCCATTTTAAATTGATAGACACTATTGAAAATTTTCCCTTTGTTTGAAACATGAACAATTGGATGTTCTTTACTTCGTCTCATGCATAAATTTTCCTGTGCACTGAGCTGCTTTTAAGAAAGGGATTGACTACATTTTAAACTAACAATTCATAGTATTGTTAGAAATATATATAATATTCTCAATCATGCAGTCGGTCCCACGTCCGCATAAAATTTTTCCACCACATAATAAATCAAAAAATAATTTCATGATGACAACTATTTCTCCATTTAGAATGTTTTGATCATTTGTCCTGAACGAGGACATCACTCAAAATTGATATTAAATTCTAATTATAATCAATTTCCATCTAATGGGTTTATAATGATATATGGGTGTAATGAGTAATCACATTATTATAAAAATTGGGTTTGAAGGGTATATTAGGTATAGTGGGTTATTGAGTAAATTAAAATTTTAAGGTGTTTATTTCGTAAATAGGTTTATTGAGTAAATTTGTGGGTTCAAATAATCTCACCCTTATATTAATTGGATGATCAATTTTACTAAATTATTGTAGAAGCCCCTGACGGGTGAGCACGGCCGCAGCATCCGCAAGCGACTATTCGGATTAGGTTCGAGCAGCTAGAGGTAGCTGTCTGAAAAAGCAGATGCAATATGATTGAACGCACATTGCCTGGCTGTGCCACTTGCGGGTCGCTTTTGAACTGTCGGACAAAATTAGGCAGCCAACAATTTGTGAAGCTTTTAAAGTTTTACAATGGGTGGAATTTGAAACTCGTAAGGAACCAATCAAAAAGAAAATGAAAGTGCACCAGTAGAAACTTGCATTAATGCAAGATTCGTCATGCACGTCACACTAAAGCCATTGACAACTCGATGTTCATTGTCAAAAGTCCCAACACGATTTTCATAAGAAAAGAGAGACGTAACGTAACGATCATCTTCTGAATTTAACAATTCGATTGAAGCAATGTTTTGATTCTTCAATCGTAGACAACAGCTCGAATGGAAAATCGCCGTTGTTTTTATTGCATTATATAATAATAATCAGCGTCGTTACAGGATGTTTCAAACGGGTTCCTTTCTTCCTAGAGTGCAATTCACTATGTATTAGGCCCTTCCAGTCAGAGAATGTTCAAAAGTTTGCTAGAGGCAGCAGCTCCAAGCTCCAAGCAGATAGATCATCGTAACAAAAGTTTTTCATATTTCATGCATCGATGACTTCGTACGCCTAAGTTTATTTACATTCCAATTCAAGAATGAAACCCAAATTTGCTGAAACACAAACCATTGAAAAACGACATGATTTCACACACCCACACCATTTCATAGAATGAGCCTCAGCCGAAACCTGTGAGATGCTACGCATTCATCCACACAGCATCTGTAAGATTTGATCCTCACAGAAGCATAAGATCACTTATGCTAAAATGCATAAATGAAGTGAAATCAAGGTGATGCATAACAACATCATACAAATGGCTACTTAGTTCATTACCAACAATTAAAATCGTTCTTGAAGTTTTTGAGCAGAGACATGATAAAATGCATTATCGAAGTGAAATTAAGGTGATGCATAACAACATACTCCATACAAATGGCTACTTAGTTCATTACCAACAATTAAAATCATTCTTGAAGTTTTTGAGCAGAGACAGCTCTAAACTAGAAACTGAACTAATTAGGACCTACATCACAAGTTCCAAAGCAGATATTATGATCTAATTGGGATGGTTGCTGTAAAATGGCCAGGTAAGTTCTGTGACCAGGACTCCTCTAGGAACCACGATCAGTCCTCCGCTGGAGGTGAACGACTGCAAAACAAAGAGCATAGAGAGAAATATGTCAATTAAAGATATGATGGCTAAAAAACAAGCATAACATAAATCAAAGATGACCAAACAAACCTGCGGTATCTCTCATTGATAGGGCTGTCAGCTCCATCATAACCAGGGCTTTCCCTAGGTTCAGGCATTGAATTTGGACTGGGAACACGACCATTGTCAGGGCTAGGCCTCTCTCTTCTATAGGGACTTCGGCTGCCCCCACGACCATTTTCAGGACTAGGCCTCTCTCTTTCATATGGACTGCGGCTGGGGCCACGACCATTGTTAGGACTAGGTTTCCCCTTACGATAAGGACTAGGACTGGATCCATGACCATTCTCAGGACTACCTCTGTCCCTCCGATAAGGACTACGGCTAGGGCCTCGACCATGACCAATAGCAGCTCTCTCTTTCCTGTAAGGACTGCGGCTGGAGTTACGACCGTAATCAGGGCTACCCCGATCCCTCCTATAGGGACTTGGGCTTCTAACACGACCATAATCAGGACTACCCCTCTCTCTCTTGTAAGGACTTCGGCTAGAGCCACGGCCATAATCAGGACTGCCTCTTTCCCTTCTATATGGACTTGGAGACCTCCTCCTACCCCTATCTGGTGACCTATCACGATTTCTATCAGGACTGTGTCCATTTCTCCGGTCATCGTCATCACGAACTGCATATTCCACTGAAATAACTCGATCCGTCAACTTGCTGTACAAAAACAACAGTCCAGTATGATTATTTAGAAAACCAGGGGCAGTTGAGAAAACTATAATTCAGACAAAAAAAAACATAAATAAGACTAATTAAAATCTACCTCATGTTTGTAGCATCCAATGCTCTGGTGGCATCCTCCTGCACTTCATATTGAACAAATGCAAAATTCCTTCTGATCCTAACACTTATTATTTTTCCATATGGCTCAAAGTGCCTTTCTAAGTCCCGGGTGCGTGTATGATATGGATCAAAATTAATGACAAACAAGGTCTTTGAAGGTCTTGTATTTGTTGAAGGTCTTCGTGAGCTTGAAGCCCCCCCAGGCCTTCTGATTCCTCGTTCATGCTACAACACAGAAAAAAAGACCTTAACTAAGATGATTAATCAACACTATAAATATAAGATAAATGAAAAATATCAATATTAGAACTAGCAATGACATTACCTTTGTCCATTCAACACGAAGTCTGCGTCCCTTACGACCGAATTCAGTTCGATCGAGCCCTCGAATTGCATCCTCAGCATCTCTCTCATCATCCATATAGATAAACGCAAATCCTACATTACAAGCAAGAAAATAAACAAGGTTTAATAAACATTTTTTTTTTGTCACTTTCTATGAATGTTAACAACGGGACAACAAAGTTGAGGATCCTCCCACCAAAGGAATCTTCACTATGAGATGGCATTTTCCTCTTCAGCAACATACAAACCACCTAAACTCCTACCTCAGAATAAGAAATTTGGCAACCTCCGTGAAATCTATAAACTAAGTGACCAGCAAAAGTAGTAACAGACCTTCTTAGATGTATTAAGTGATGTCAAGGAACAAGATTCCAAAAGTGGATGTCTCATGGGAGGTCAATGGATAGAGTGCCTTCCCCATCTATTCTGTTGCCTCTGCTGTGAGGTCGGCAATGTTTCTAGCTTGAAACATGTCTGAAATTGGAGGCTGGGCAAAAGTCATGAGGAATGAAAAGGCAATAAAAATGTGGGATGGTTGTGCCTTTGCGGATGAGAGTGACTCTTCTTGAGAGCAAGAAGAGGATGCTCGTCACAGGCAGTTAATGAAATTCTGATGTGTGCATCCATTAGCCGGGAGTATGGATATCCCAAGAAAATCCTGCGTCAAAGAAAATGTTGAGTATGGGGGTTTATGTTTCAAAAAAGATACTTGCTTTTTTTCTCAAACATATCCTGAACCCCCACTGGATCTCAACAAGGGATAGTTGCTGTTTCCAAGTACATGCTCTGGATCACGTAAGAATATAGAGCTGAACGATTAAGACGATGAAACTGCCACCTTCATGGATGGGACATAGGACCCACCAGATTGCCATGTCACTGAAGGACGTCACTGCCTTTATACGAATTGTGTGGTGTAAAAGATCATCTATGTCCTTTCAAGATAATACGCTGACAGATTATAAGGATTGAGATCATTTATGTTTTTTCATGCATGGAGTTCAATTACACATTATATGTATAAAGGTCATTTTAAATCCACAATAATGAACACATTCACCTACTACACCAACTTACAAAATAGTAGTTCCATTCAAAATATGACCATAGAACGTACAACATAGCAAGTGCTCAAACAACATCTTTTGCACGTTTCTTCAATTGGGGGGGGGGGGGGGTCAAATACAGCAGAACCTCAATAAATTAACAGCATCAGGACCAACAAATTTTATTAATTAATCAAGTTATAATTTGGCATGTTGACCCAAGTGGAGATTCGCAAAACCGATTATTTAATCGAGGTTTTTAATTTATCGAGGTTCTACCGTACAAGAGTTTGGTTTGATAAGCACTGCAACACAAAATCATTTATACAACATAAAATAAATTATTTAAGCTCATTTCATAAAAGACTGCAAACTTTCTAAAACATTTTTCGTGATACTACACTATTAAAAGTTTTGATACTCAAAATCAGTGATGTTTTGAAGTTACAAAGTTCTTTAAAAGATTCATTTGCTTGCCTGCGATAATATATCTTCCATGTCCCTAAAAACTCATTCAATCCTACAATTCCTGAGCAAACTTTACATTTCTTGTCCAGCTAACTTTCAACAAGAAAGCTGCAATAATAGCCTAACAAAACCAAAATAGAATAATGTTAGGAGAACAGGCAAGCTTACCAGACTTCATATCCACTCTATCAACTTTTCCATATCTTCTGAAAAGCCGCTCCAGATCAGACTGACGAGCATCATACTCAAAGTTCCCACAGAAGATAGGCCTCATCATAGCTACTAACAAAATGAGACAATACTTTTTACTGCATTTCTTGAGTAAAGATGAAAACAATAAAAAAAAAATACCACGAGAACAAGGACTGTTTCTTAAAATATATTGACCAATTTACATCAATAGGAGACAAAATCATCATTTCCCCATTCAAAATTATACAAAATATTCACCCATTTCCTTTATATGCTCTTGTAATATACTTAAAATCGGTTATTTTCCATAAAGAAAACAAGCGTGAAATCATCTTCAGGCATAAGGCGAATAAATGCATAGTAAATTCTACATGCCATAAAACCAAAGATATGTTATAGTAATTTTTTATTCATCATACAAAATCAATTATATCACAAACAAAGATGTAAAAGACTCACAAGATCCAGATCCAGATCCAGATCCAGATCTACAGTAAAACAAATCATAAAACTCAGATCTGAGCAAATCTTGACGCTTGGTACTAACAAACTGAAGACAAACCGTAACAACCAATTGAAATCCTTAAATCTACCTACTTTTCTTTTCTTTTCTCGCGTTTCTCGGTAACCGAAACGCTAGAGAATACGAACGAAATTTAACAGTTAAACGGAAGGAAAGAAAAAGGTTAGTGAGCCGTTCGGAGTTTACCTTCGAAAGCGGCGATTGAGAGCTGTGAATGTTATCTTCGAAAACCTAGAACGTAAAGTCTTCTAGGGAGATTTTTTTTTTGAACCGGCCAAACAGCGTGTGAACAAACAACTAACAGATAATGACATTGATATACGGAGACCGATTTAGACATAGCCTGTTCTTTCTTGTTATTTACCAAAGTAGCCTGTTTGTTGAAAAGTTCGTAAATTCAAAATTGACCCCAAATCGATCGTATTATTTCATATTTACCCCTCGTATTATGACCTGACCCATAATATGTTAGTGCACCATCATATTGTAATTAAGTTTTTTTTTAATTTTACGTTTAACTTTTTTTAATGTTTCATTAGAGAGTACAAAATAAATAGTGATAAATATAATAAAATATGTATGATAAATAAACTCAGCAGATTACTTGAACTCTTAATTTTATTTTTTTAATTTTTTATTTAAAAATTATTAATATGTAAAATTCATATATTTTTCAATACTTTAGCTTCCTTAATATTTGAATTTGGATAGCCAACCAAGTAAAACTATTTAAATAAACTCAACCAATCCTTTGGGGGCAAAATATAATAATACTTATAATATAAAATTTAATGGTTAAATATTTGAGTTTATGTTCGACAACTAAAATTAAAATATTTATATTATGCACTCGGCTCACTAAAACTCATATCCATGTGAGTGAGTGAGAAAATAATTTATGATGTGATTAATGTGTGATTCTTGTCATGTGTTAGAAAATTAACATAATCTTATAATTATTTATGTTGGTTTTTATATATCCAAATAATATAATTAATCACGTTTGACATACAAATATAATGGGTACAATAAGTCAATAGATTAATTTCTTTTACAAGTGATAATAAAAGATTATGATTCATCATCACGAATTTAACAAAAAAGAAAACTTTCAAAAAATAGGTTAAAATATCGATTTCATAATAACTTCTTTTCTTTAGAAAAATATTATGAACATACAAACTGAAGATATCAAGATATTCATCATGAAAATAAGTTCAAAGTGATGTCACCGACTAATAAACAGTACTTAATTATGGGCATGAATGTGGCATTTAGTGAAAGGTGTCTTTATGAAGAAAAGGTATTTAATTTGGGTGCAAAATGAAATAAGGATTTGTGGAATCGCGATGTATAAAATAATAATTTAGGAGGCAGGGGTTTTTCTTAATAAGATAATAAATCAATAATAGAGAGAGAGAGAGAGAACGGGGCCGACAAATATAAATAAAAAAATTAAAAAAAAAAAACGAAACTTCGAGAGCAACTTGCTTGCCGTGGGCCCAAGTGCTCCTACCAATCTGCGCTGTAGCAAAAAATATCTCGGCAGCGACGAGTTGGGAGACTTAAGGGTGAATTCGTACACTGGTCTGAATATTTCATCACATCTCATTTATCTTTTTATCATTATCAGTGGCGAGGCTAGCAACAATTTTTTTGGGTGGGTTGGATTGTTTTAATTAATTAATTTTAATTGTTTGAGAGAATTTATTAATAAAAATTAAAAAATAAACTTAATAAGAAATAGAATAAGTCTTATTTTTAGAATATTTGTTTTCTACAAAGGAAATTATTGAAATTTGTAATTGCTATTTGATTTTAATTTTAAAAGCTTAAACTTATACAGGGAGTAAGATTGGTAAATTGTGGACCTGAGCAGGGACTTAAAAAACTTAGACCTAAGCTCATATTATTATTAAAAAGGGTAATTTTCAGAAACTTCCCCTGAAGTTTGATATAATTTCATTTAGATGGCGAGTTTAATTGTATTCTCACTTGCTTCCCCTGCCGTTAGTATACATACGGTTTGACCGTTAGTTGACTTATAAAATTACTAAAATATCCAAACCACTTAAACCAACCCTAAGATTTGGCACCAACAACTTCATACGGGTGCTTTTACCAATGAGTGTGTTTATGGACAAAAATAGGGTACCATACATTTATCTCCTCTTCTCTCCAAATTCAACCTAGGTCTTGATTTTTCCGGCAACAATCGACGGTGGGTGGACGGGCTTTTGACAACAAATTGATCTCCGGCAGCACATGACTCTACCTCCGCCAATTTTGGCCGCAATATTTCTGTCAAGTTATCGGTAATCTTGGCTATGCTTATATTGCAAACTCCTTTTGTTTCTCATTTTAACAAAATAAAAAAATAAAAAAATCACCATGTTCATGTGCTTTTTTTTTTGTGAGAAGATCTATCTCTAATACTAATGAATCTTTATCTTTTTTCCTCATCACTTTTCTCTCTCTGGAAAGGTTTTTTTTCCTCATTCCATTATTTTAAAAAAAATATATAGAGACAAGAGCAATTAAGTAAAATACATACATATATTGTTGTTTTTAATTTATAATATAAAGTAATAAAATATTATGTTCATATTTCACATATAAATAAATGAATATTATGACACAAAAAAAGCAAAAACGGTTTACTCTCTCCATTTTGGCCGAATTTTCCAGAATAAGTTGCAGCTCTTGATACTATAACTCTCTCCTCCATCTATATATTCTACACACACTACACAATACCTGCTTCCCCCCATTCTCCATTAATCAATTAATTTATATGTTTTTTTTTTAATTTTACAGGAAATGAACAAGCATTTTCTCAAGCCCAGCTGCTCTTTTAATTAATTATTATTGTAAGTACTCAATATTTAGACTAAAAAGTTAGATTCAACTCATCTCCTTCTTCCTTTTATATAAATCATTTTTCTTTTTATTTTTTAACCATATTTATTTATACCGAAATGAAATGAAATGATATTGATAGCTAGATGAATGTAAAATTGATTATAGATGAGTATTAGGATTGATTGTTGTGTAAATATAAAAAACAGTTTAATTAAATTGGTAGGTAAAAAATGGCACATGAGGTGTTCGACAAAATGCCTATTACGGTTTGTTTGTCTCATTTTAAGTAGATTAAGTAGAATGACACATTGATGGGAAGACAAAATTTGTAAGCTCATCATGTAGCACGAAAAATCTGCGAGGAACGACTTAAAATGCATTTATGAATTTTACAAAATTGCGCGCACGACGAGTGGAGAAACGTGCGCGCGACGAGCACTCGTCGCGCTTTCGATGGGCATTGAAACGCGCGAGCGATGAGCGCTCGTCTCGTTCGCGTTTCAGTGCCCATCGCGGGCGCGAGAAGCAGTCGTCGCGCGCGTGAGAAACGGCCATTGTACGCCCTTTGCTTCGCTGTCGGTGATATGGTGTGTCTTCCGACATGGTTCAATATAGTTCTGATAATAATAATTTTAAGATTTTATGATATCTTAACATTGGATAGCAATTCTTATGGCCATTTACAGGTTTTAATTTCAATTAACTTAGAAGACAACCATTGGGCTGTACCTCGGGTAGACTTTCGGCGCAAGCAGATCTCTATCTATGATTCAATGAAGGAGTTTCGCGAGAACAAAATGTATTGTCAGCTTTTGAAGCCACTTCAAGTTATCTTTCCCCAATGGCTGGAAGATGTTTGGTTTTACGACATCCGGCCAAACTTACATAGTGCTGAACCCTGGAAACTGGTGAGTGTTGATGATGTGCCTCAACAACAGCCCGTACGCAGTGATTGTGGGGTGTTTATATTAATGTTTACGATTTACTTAATGTTCAAGGTACAATTTAATTTTGACAGTTGGCATGGACAATATTTTAGGAGGAAGATTATCATTGACATATTTAACGGTAATATTATGTTATAAATGATATATTAATCTTTTATATTAATTATTGAATCTTGTGTCGATCGAACTTCCATTTATATATTTAAGATTGTTATTATGTCTGTTTTAATACCTTGTGTTAATGAGTTGATTGTTGCTTGGTGAGAATCAAGAGTTGCCTTCTTTTTATAATTTTATTGAGATGTTGGTTGGTGAGAATCTGTGTTGTGTTATAAGTTGATAGTAGTTTGTGTCAAATATTGGTGGTTTGGTTTTTGTAGCAAAATTGAATCCCTTGCTGGTGGAGACTGATATAGTTTGTTGCTAAGAGAAGTAAATTATGTTTTTGTTGTTTTTAATTTCACTTCCAGACAAACATCTTGTAATTTGAGGAGACAATATTTATCTCTCGGGAGACGAGCAATCTTTCGCTCCAACCTTTCGAGACAAGTATTCTGTAATTTAGGGAGACAAACACTGTCGCACGGGAGACAACAACTTGTCTCCTTAAATTTCAGAATGCTTGGCTCGATGCTTCTCTCCCCAAATTTGAGAATACTCACTGTAATTTCGAGACAAGCATTCTGTAATTTGGGAAGACAAGAACTGTTGCACAAGAGACAACATCATGTCTCCTCAAATTACAGAATATTTGTTTATGTAATTTCGAGCCAAATATTCTGTAATTTGGGGGGACAAGCACATGTCGCACGAGAGATAAATATTGTCTCCCCAAATTACAGGATGTTTGCCTGGAGGTGAAATAAAAAATACAAAAACATAATTTACTTCTCTCAGCAACAGACTATACTAATCTCCATCAAGTTATTTGTCACCCAACCGACAACACAAATAACAAACATTTTAATTTATGCCGAAACCTAAAAAACATTAATATCAGTTAATTGAATTGGAAAATAACACTAACAAGAATGCCACCATCACTTAAATAACAGTCACATGTGCATTTCCGTAGCTTACAGTTGGTCACAATCACAATTTGACTGAATTTCTTCAACCTATACATCTACCAGTCGCCCATATACACAAAAAAACAAAAATAATAACTATAGTAACAGTGTGCCATGATAGATAGTTAAGTTATACTTTATACATGACATTGTCACTATGTTAGTATCACATTTATACAAAATATACAAAAACTTAATCTTGTGCCTATAACTGAGTACAAAAAGATAATACGACATCTCACAACGTCAACAACTTCATTACCTCTCCTTCGCTATCAGCATGAGGTAAATCATTTTTAATATTATTTTCTGTACATTTATCTGCAAAGACATCTCTATCAGTCATTTGTTGTCATTATCTCAACAAAATCTTCTATTGCCGTCACTTGTTTAATGTGAACCTCATCATTCAAATTAGGGAGAGCAAACTCATTCTCATCTGCAAAGTCAAAGTAGTCCATTTCAATTGGCATTTTGTCTCTATTATATGTGAATAAGCACACGTTAATAAGTGAAAGTAAAGTAATAATTAATAATAATAATAATAATAATAATAATAATAATAATAATAATGACATTGCTAAACAACAACAACAACAATTACAATAAAAAAAAAATGTTTTTCATGTCACATAACAAACAAAAACTGAGTACGTGAGACAAAAAATGTTTTGTCGCCCAAAAATACAAAATGTCTGTATGTGAGACAAGAGTATGTCACCGCACAAAACACAAAAATATTGTTTTCACTTGTTGCCCAAAAATCCTATTTGTCGCCTAAAAAAAGGAAATTACGTTCGTGTGATAAAAAACTGTCTCACGGGAGATATAAAATTGTCGCCAAAAACACAGAATGTATGTGCGACAAGAGCATATCGCCGCACAACAGACAAAAACAATATTTTTGTGCGACAAGACTTGTCCCCCGTGCGACAAATTTGTTGCCTAAAAACACAGAAACTCAATATGGGCGATATCAGTTCATTGTACGTGTAATAACAATGTCACCCAAAAACTCAGTCTGTATTAGTGCGACAAGGACTCGTCGCATGGGAGACAAACTTGTCACCCAAAAACGCAGAAACTGAGTTTCTGCGACGGGCGCACACAAACACTGTAAATTCATAAACATATCAATTTAAGCAAACTTTGGCGGGAAAAATAAAAAATACAACTAAAATTACTTCTATTTGACACACCCATTTGCATAACAATAACAAATTTTTTGCTTTATAGCCTTATTACACTATGTATGATGTAAATCACAAACATAAAATAACTAATAATTAAATTTTTTCAACTCATGGCCACATATGGCTAAACTCATTCTCCTTTTAATCAATTTTTTCACCACCAACCCATGAACAAGACAAATAAAAAACAACCAACAACCACTTATAAAACTCCAAAAACAAGAAAATTAAAGATATTTAAAAATTTTAGACTTTTATAAAGTAACTAACCTCTTACAAACTCTAATAATAGTGGCATCTTCCGGCCGCCGTTGATCGTCACCGGTTGCTGGCTTTCTCCGACCACCTATGTCTTTCTTCTTCAAGGGTTGTGTATGCTCTTGATGTGTATTTCTTTTTATTCCAGAAAATGAGAGTAGGTGAGTGAAGTGAAAATTGTGAGAGAATGCCATCCATTACTTTTTTGTGCTGGGGAAAGAGAAGAGAAAGAGAAATGCACTATTTTACACAATGGATATTGTGTCTAATCGGTTAATATAATTATCCAATAGATTTTAAACCATATTTTTATTGTTATTTGATTATTTTATAATTTCAGCTTATCTTTTACATATTTGCCATCGTCAACTAATGGTCAAACCGTATGTATACTAACGACAGAGGAGGTAAGTGAGAATACAATCAAACTCGCCATCTAAATGAAATTATATCAAACCTCAGGGGAGATTTCTGAAAATTGCCCTTATTAAAAAGCACAGGCCTTTTAAAAGCTTAGACCAGACCTGAGCTTAAAGGGTATGGGCTTTTCATTAATTATCAAATTCATTTTTATTAAAGTAAAAAAAATAAAATTATCCAATAAGTAATAGAATAATAATTTAATACACAAAATATTAGTAACACAACATAATAAGTTACAAATTCTAATATAAAATTATTAATTTAATATTTTGAGTTATTTTTCTTTTTTTACTTTTTTTTTATTTATAAATACAAGCTTTTTAGGCCTTTAACCCAGCCTAATGTATGCAGACTTTATATTTTTTAGTTATATTTAGGCCCAACTTATGTGGGTTGGGTTTCAAACTTGCAAGTCGGGGCGGGAGCTAGGCTGGCCTAAGCTTTTTTGCCAAATCAAAATAAGGACATATGAAAAGATAGAACTTAAAGTTGAAAGAAGAATAAATTGTAGTAAAAATTTAACTATAAGTAAAGAAGCGGCATAACTAACTAATAAAAATTCTTATATATAGGTTTTAATAAGGGTTTTTTTTTTTTTAAGAGGGCTAAGTTGGGCTTGCCTTTGATTAGCTTCACCCCTAATAATTATAATACAATTTCCTAATATTACAATAATAATAAAAAATTATGGAGAATGTAAATAGATAGTTCTATGATGACTTAGTCATTATATTTGAATTATAATGAGTTGAATATGTTTTCAAATTATAAATCTGTTGAAACTTCACCTAAAAATTTTGTTATGGTGCAATCCGGATCTTAGGACCTATAAAAAAGAAAAAAATGAAAATTTCAAATGCTATACGCATAACAATTTGGATTTATCTTGAAATAATTGCAATTCTTTCTTCTTCTTTTTTCATCATACTTATAGAGACTTGAACTTCTGCACACATGTGTAAAGAGAGGGGGGGGGGGGGGGAGAAGAAGTGGTTTATCACTTGATTTATGATTCCAAACTTGGTATTTGATTTAAGTGCCATCACAAAAATTTTAAAAACGAGTTATGTGTGATGGAAAAACTTCAGGTATATATGATAAATTATTGATGGTAAAATTTATTTGTTTTAAAGAAATTATCATGCTTACCAAATAATTTTGTAATTTCATTATCCACAAATGATAGTTTAGTTGATTAGCCTCTTGTCATAGAAGTAATATCAAATATCAACGGTTCAAATTCAAGCAGAACGTTAAACATATATAAGTTAGCATCATATGTATATATATATAGGACCTGTCTATGGTACAGATTCTGTAACAAACATCTCCCGTCATACCACCATCCGATCTTCTATTGTTTAGTTTCTCACTCCACATCCAACGGCTGATGCTGCAGTCTGTAGCTTACAGATACTGTAAGCTAGTCAAGTCCATATATATATATATCAATGACTAATATTGACGAAGGAATTAATGCTATTAATTAGAACCTCACAGACTAATGACTAATGACGTAAACTTCTGACCTGACAAGTGTGATTCAAATTTGCAACAAGAAGAAATAAACCTATAGCTTAGTATATATATCAAGATTGATTGTTGTCATATACAAGGATCGAAATGGCGATAATTGCCTTCTTGATGATGATCTGCATAAACACTGCTGCTGAAAACGAGTTGATTAAATATCTTGAACGTGATGACGAAGCTCTTGTGCATGAGAACTGAGAACAGCAATTTCAGCTCTGGCCTTTACCAGCTGGCTCTCCGCATTGTGTATCTGTTGTTGCAGAAGACTGATCATTCTAACACATCCGTAAACTGGATCTTGAACTCGACACTGTGCCTCAATGCAAATGGCATCTGCTGCTTCCGCTCGTAGCTCCACTGGCAGGTCCTGTTTCATTAATAACGTAAGCATTTAAATAACTCAAACAATTGGAGGGTTTGAACTCCAGGCCTCTTGTATTTTACCAACTAAACTAGTTCGCTTCCACAAAAATATTTGGTATTTTTTAGATTATAAAACTTGAGCAAAGAAATAAATTAACTAATTTACACAACACACACAGGGTTTGTAAAATATATTGATAAATAATACCTGAAGCATATTTCCAACTTTGCTGGAGCCATAGATTTTGTGAACGCAAGCGAATCTATGAGGGTCATTGGCAGGGAAATAAGGAGCGAAAATGCAATCTGAAGGGCATCTTCTTCTCAGATGTCTGCAAGCTGCACAGCGACTAGAAGTTGACATAATCGCTTGCAAATATCTTTACCAAGTTACGTAACCACAAAGATCCTCTCGAATGTTTCAGATATTTTTTTTTCTTTCTTGAGGAAATCTAAATGGAGATTCTTTTTTTAAAGGGTTTTAAGAGATTTTGTAATGTTATGGCTTGTTCATGGTATTTGTGTAGCAAGTGTAATTAGCTCTTTGAGAGATTTTCCAACGGCTATTTTCCATTTTTGAGAATTTGGAATTTGAGAAAGGAAAGTTTGGGAAGATGAAAATTGACTCCTATATTATCGGAGGAATTAGAATATTTGCAAATTGGGAAGAATAGATTTTATTTTTCCCCTTTTTGGGGCAAAAAAAAAAAAATAAGGGTCAATACGGCTGGGTCTTTTGGGCCTTCCATACAATGGCCTCACTCCACTTTAGACATCATGATCAGTAAAAATTCTTTGGCACGAACATTCGTAATTTAAGAAATGAGAACTTCACTTAATTATCTTTATTTAGTATTTAGTTGTTAAACATGACACACACAAAAAAAAAACGATTTTCATTGTGTTACGTGGATACAATGTAATGCCGGATCGCATTGCATTGCATTGTTTTTTACAATAATGAAAATAAATATTGAATTCAGATTATATGTTATTCAATAGTATATGTGATTTTTTAATTAAAAAATATGTTATATACTTGATTTTTTTGGGTCCGGTTACGTTAGAATTACTTTTAGATAGAATACATTTTTTATAATCACGTGATTAAAGTTATAATGAGTTTTTATTATTTATCATTTTGTGTGTGTGATTGTGATTCGTGTTCTACCTTAGAGCAGCTCTAAGGTAGACATAACTGATTTTTTTTTTATATAAATCTGTATACATGATGATTTTATTAGGTCAGCATATGAAGTCGATGCTTATGCACTTTTGATAAAGTCTATCCCAATATTTTAAGTCCAATGTCTAATTAAAAAATATATTAGAAAATAAATTGGCCAAACTCTTGAGAGCAAAGACTAATTACTTAATCAATTTAATAGAAACGAGTTATTATTAGCTAATTAAAACTTCTCAACTATGAGTTAAAAGTAATTTCACTCAACTTATCTAAAGCAACCAGTCTAATTCTCAAGTGACTTGAAAAGAGGCAGCCTTCTATTTAGGGTAGACACTGGAATTTATGTTAAAAGTCATAGTTGGCACCGGCCGTCTAGATGGGCAGTGCCATGCCATTCAACACGGCCCGCCATTATTGGTGGTGCTGTATTGACTTGTTCTATAAAATAAAAAAAAAGGAGCCAAAATTTTTGGCTATGTAAAGAGGGCTTCCCACCATCATTTTGGTATTCCATTAAGAGAGAGCAATTTAGCATTTTGAGAGAGAGTTTAGAGAGCTTGAAATTATAAGTTCTTGTTATAGTGATTTATAGAGTTTGGGTGTATTGGGATTTTGGGAAGTGAGCTAAAATACTACAATACTTGTAACTCCTTTTCACTAGTAAAATATTTCCTTCTGTCTTCGCCCGTGGACGTAGGCTAAAAGGCGAACCACGTAATTTTTGGTGTCTTCTATTGTGTTTGTTCTTTATTTTTCTTCCAATTTTATTTTAGTTGCGGTCCTACTTCACCCACCAATTTCTTAACAGTGGTATCATAGCTATTGGTTGTATTTTTTAGAGTCGGGTACTATTCACATATACGGAACTATTCACATATACGGCACTGTTCACGTATACGGAACTATTCACGTGAAACGGTGGAAGCGATCCAAGAATTTTACGGTGCAAAGCAGGGAATAGTAGTGTAAGTAAAACAACTGTGTGGTTTTATACATGTCTAGGAAAGTTCTGTTACAAAGGAGATAAAAGCTTAAGGAGTCTGGATTTTAAGTGAGACCATTGTGACCCCTTCAATCTTACCTGGGAGCTTTCCTGGTGTGCATTCTCACACATACTCACAACTATTCAAAGTGGTACACTAGTTTGTGTGTGGTATTTATCAACAAAATGGCAACAAAGTATGAAATTGAGAAATTTAACGGAAATAATTTTTCGTTGTGGAAAATGAAGATGAAAGCTGTATTGAGAAAAAATAATTGTTTGGCAGCAATTGGAGAAAGGCCCATGGAGATAACTGATGACAAGTGGAATGAGGTAGACGGCAATGCCATTTTTTATCTACACTTGGCACTTGCGGATGAAATATTATTCAGTGTGACAGAGAAAAATACAACGAATGAATTATGGGATACTCTCACAAAATTGTACGAGGCCAAGTCACTACAACAAAATCTTCTTGAAGAGAAAACTTTATACTGTTCGAATGGCGGAATCTACAATGGTGACCGACCACATCAACACCTTCAAGATTCTATTTTCACAACTTACAACGTTGGGTCATAATATAGAGGAAAATGAACATGCAGAGCTTTTACTTAAAAAACTACCAGATTCGTATGATCAACTCATCATCAACCTAACAACCAACAATCATATGGGCAGTCTAATTTTCGATGATGTTGCAGCCTCCATATTAAATGAGGAGAGCAGGCAGAAAAATAAGGAAAACAGACAAGCAAGTTCGCAGCAAGTAAATGCACTATCAGTGACGAGAGGGAGATCAACGGAACGTGGTCCTAGTGGGAGTCAAAATCATGGTAGATCAAAATCCAAAAGTAAGAAGAATGTTAAATGCTACAACTGTAACAAAAAAGAGCACGTTAAGAAAGAATGTTGAAGTAACCAGAAGAGAAAAGATGGCAAAGAACCTGAGTCATCAAATGTTCAGAGTTGTGTAGCAAGTACCTTGGATGATGGCGAAATTCTCTACAGCGAGGCAACAACTGTTTTAGAAGGCAGAAAACGACTATATGATGTCTGGCTTATAGATTCAGAAGCTTCTTGGTACATGACCTCTCGAAGAGAATGGTTTCACACATATGAATCTATTTCATGAGGATTTGTGTATATGAGAGATGATCATACCTTGGAGATCGATAGTATTAATACTATCAAAATCAAAATGTTTGATGGTACAAGTTGCATAATTAGGGAGGTACGATATGTCAACGGTCTTAAAAAAAAATATTGTCTTTGGGACAAATAGACAATCATGGGTGCAAAACTCATGTGGAGAATGTAATTATGAAGATTGTTAAATAAGCGCTTGTATTGATGAAGGCAGAAAGGATTGGTGCTAATCTATTCATACTTAAAGGAGAAACACTACAGGAGGTTGATGCGTGTGTCGCATTAAATGGAGAAGAGTCAATGATGATATGGCATTTCAAACTTGGTCACAAGTCAGAACAAGATTTGAAGATTCTCTCTGAGCAAAAATCGCTTCTAGGGGCTCAAATCGATAATGGTGGAGAGTATACAGACGGCGAGTTTCTTACTTTCTGTAAGCAAAAAGGTATTTAGAGGTAGTTCACGGTAGTATACACTCCTCAACAAAACGGAGTGGTAGAACGGATGAACAGAACTCTTACAGAAAGAATAAGAACTATGTTGATGACTGTTGGTCTACCCAATTCATTCTGGGCAGAAACAGTCCAAACTGCTTGTTATGTAGTAAATCGATTGCCTTCTACAACTATTGGCCTGAAGACAACGATGAGATGTGGACTGGAAAGCCAGCTGATTATTCCTACCTACATGCATTTGGATGTCTTGTCTATGTGATGTATAATGCCCAAGAAAGAACAAAAGTGGATCTAAAATTTAGAATATGTATTTTCTTGGGGTATGCTGATGGAGTAAAGGGGTGTCGTTTGTGGGACCCCACTGCCCACAAGATCGTCATCAGTAGAGATATTATATTTATAGAAGATCAACTGCAAATGAGAGATGAGGATGATAGCAGTGTAAAAGAAAAATTAGAGACTATACCAGTATATGTGGAAAATAATCCAAAAGATTCAGATTATTCTGAAGCAGCACCAGAGCATCAAGAACAAGAACTTGTCGAGTCTGAGGCTTCAGAAGTTCGTTGGTCAACTCGTGAGAGACGACCGTCGGCGTGGCACTCGGAGTATGTCACAGAGATCAATGTTGCGTACTGTCTTCTAACAGAGGATGGAGAGCCTTCAACTTTCTATGAAACTTTAGAAAGCTCAGATGTTACTTTGTGGATGACAGTAATGTAGGAAGAAATTGAAACTCTACACAAGAAAAAGACATGAGAACTTGTACCACTACCACGTGGAAGAAAAACCATTGGAAACAAATTGGTCTACAAGATCAAACGTGATGGTAATGATCAAGTGGAGCGATATCGTGTAAGATTGGTGGTGAAAGAATATGCTTAGAAAGAATGTATTAACTTCAACGAGATATTTTCTCCGGTGGTTCGACTTACAACAGTCAGAATAGTCTTGACGATGTATGCTACATTTGACTTACATCTAGAGCAATTAGATGTGAAAACTGCATTTCTTCATAGAAAACTTGAAGAAGAAATATATATGCTCCAACCAGAAGGTTTTGCAGAAACATGAAATGAGAACTTGATTTGCAGGTTGAGCAAATCTCTATACGGTATCAAACAGGGGTCGAAGTGTTGGTATAAGAGATTTGATTCCTTCATTATGAGCCTTGGATACAACAGAATCAGTTCAGACCATTGTGCATATTACAAAAGGTTTAAAGATAATGATGTCATTATTTTGTTGTTATATGTGGATGATAAGTTGGTAGCAGGTCCCAACAAAGATCGAATCCAAGAATTAAAGGCACAATTGGTTAGGGAGTTTGAAATGAAGGACTTAGGACTATCAAATAAGATTGTAGAGATGCAAATTCACCGAGATAAAAATAACAGGAAGATTTAGCTTTCACAAAAAAACTACTTGAAGAAAATCTTATGGCGCTTCAACATGTAAGAGTGTAAGTTAATTTCTACCCCACTTCCTCTTAATTTCAAATTATCCTCAAGTATGTGTCCTACCAATGAACCAGAGAGGAAAGAAATGTCTCGAGTACCGTATGCATCAGTAGTGGGAAGTTTGATGTTCGCTATTATATGTACTAGACCGGACATTGCACAAGCAGTGGGAGCAAGTCAGTCGATACATGACGAATCCTATTGGAGAGCATTAGATAGTTGTGAAGAGGATTCTGAGATACATCAGATGAACCTCAGATGTTGCATTATGTTATGGAGGATCAGAGTTTACTGTCAGGGGCTATGTGCATTTAGATTTTACAGGAAATCTTGATAAAAGAAAATCCACTACTGGCTATGTGTTTACACTTGCGGGAGCAACTGTAAGCTAGGTTTCTAAATTGCAGACCGGTGTGGCTTTATCTACAATAGAAGCATAATACATGACAGCTACACAAGCTTGCAAGAAATCTATTTGGATATAAAAATTATTGGAAGAGCTCGGGCACAAACAAGAGAAATTTTTTGTGTTTTGTGACACTCAGAGTGTCTTGCACATTGTAAGGAATCCAGCCTTTCATTATAGGACAAAGCACATAGGAGTTCAATATCACTTCATTCGAGAAGTAGTGGAAGACGGAAATGTGGATTTACAGAAAATCATACGAAGGAGAACCTAACAGATGTTTTGACCAAGCCAATAAATACTGATAAGTTTGTCTGGAGTAGATCCTCTTGTGGCCTAGTAGAAACGTAGGCAACATGATTATGGCGAAGTAGAAAGGATTGTGTGGAGATTGATTGATTCTCAATCTAATCTCCAAGTGGAAGAATGTTAAAAGTCATGGCTGGCACCTCCCATCTAGATGGGCAGTGCCATGCCATTCAACACGGCCCGCCATTGTTGATGGTGCTGTGTTGACTTGTTTTATAAAATAAAAAAATAAAGAGCAAAAAATTTTGGCTATATAAAGAGGGCTTCCCACCCTCATTTTGGTATTCCATTAAGAGAGAGCAATTTAGCATTTTGAGAGAGAGTTCAGAGAGTTTGAAATTATAAGTTCTTGTTATAGTGATTTAGAGAGTTTGGGTGTATTGGATTTTAGGAAGTGAGTTAAAATACTACAATACTTGTAACTCCTTTTCACTAGTAAAATATTTCCTTCTGTTTTCACCCGTGGATGTAGGTTAAAAGCCAAACCACGTAATTTCTGGTGTCCTCTATTATGCTTATTTTTTTATTTTTCTTCCAATTTTATTTTAACTGTGATCCTACTTCACCCACCGATTTCCTAACAATTTATAGCTAGGTAGAACATTTTAGAAGTGCACTGTTTTGCAATAGTACTGCATAATTTTTATAAATAATTGATAATTATTATATCTTTAATTTCAGAACTGAACTGCATAGATAATAAACAGAGATGGCAATCAATTTGAGAATTTTAATTAATCTTTAGACTACTTCTAAAACCCAATTAAGGCTTTGTTATAACTTTTTAAATAAAATTTATTGAAGTTGAACTTTTATTAATAGAACTTTTACAAATAGAACTTTCACTAAAAAGATTTTAGTTGTTTTGTTGTTAATAAGAATTTTTATTAAAAATTACACAAATTTTTTAAAGTTATGTTATGAAATAAATAATATAAGATTGTCAAATTAATAAATGATATTTTAGATAATTGAATATTTTTGAAAAGTTTTTCAATCTCTACTTTCAAAAGCCTAAAATTTAAATTTTTTTATAATAAAGACAAAATAACTTCTAAATTAAATAAATACTTATGACATTAGATAACTCATATTAAACATATACTAAATGTATCTTCTGTGTCTAATAATTATATCTTAATTTCGAATTAAGAGGTATTTGTTGTTTTATGCAATATAACTTTTAAGTAATGTTTGAAAACCATGGGCAGTACGCCAGTACCTGGTTTTGCATTGTAGTAACTGCGGTTTTATGATTTGGCATGGTGCAAGTTATTTTGAGTTAATTAATAATTATGTGATAAGCTCAAATTTATTACAATTTTTTTTATTCTTCTGAAAGAGAATAATTCATAAATTTCATTAATGGTGTTACTTCGTAAGATGCTTTTCTTCGAGGCTAAAAGCCCGCCCAATTGGCCCAACAAATGGAGCGCTGCGACGCGGGCACGTTGCTTCCACTGACCGGGACTCACGGGTTTTGTAAGAGACTCCCCGTTACTCTTCGGCAATGACTTAAAATAGGTTTAAGTTTTGAAAATCTAAGAAGAAAATGGAATTATTGGGAAGTATATATTTTAATGTAAGAATAATTATATATTTAAATCAATAACAATGAACTTGTAAGTACTAAATTCTTTATTTTTGCCCTATTATTGTGTAATAAGAATTTCTTGGAGAAATCTAAGTTATTATAAATACTTTAGACGATTCGAAGTTAAGTGCCAATGATTCTTTTTTTTCCCCAAAAAAGTTTAACTCATTAGTGATGAAAAATTAGCGACAAATGGCAATCTATCGCCAACAAAAATGATTAATCGTTATTACTGTTAACCGTTAGTCGTTAACAATTAATGATAGTTGTCATATTATTTTCCTAGAATGTTGTGTCGTTTTCTTTTTAATAACTATATGGTCGTAATAATCAAACTATTAGATCAGTTTTTCCACGTATAAGTTGAATAATATCTACGGAATATTTGGACATAATTATTTTCTTCTCAATCATTAAATAATGTTAAAACATAATTAAATATATTCAGGAAATCATTTAAAAAAAATCAAGAAATCAACTTCATTTAACTCTCATATTCTAAAACCATTTTAATAAACTAAAAAAGATTGAGTACTATAATTTCAAGATTTTTTTTAATAATTTCAGCAATTAGATAATTGTCAATTTTCCACATAAAAAAAGCAAATAAATCCCAAAATAGAAAACAAAAAAACTTAGAATAATCATTTACACAAAAGATTGCAAAATCTTCTTTAAAAATAACTCTTTATAATCATTTGTCAATTGTGGTAATTTGCATTAATTATTAAATTTGCTCTAGATTTTCGACATTAATTACTTAAAATTTCAGGGGGTGTGAACCCTGGTGTAGATAATATTATTGATATACTGCTTTTTTTTTTTTTTAAAGAACAGATGGGTTGGAAGAAACTAAAAAAAGAAAAGAGAATTAATTAAAAAAACAAAAAGATAGAAAATTGTATACTATTGTCCGTCTTTTTAGCATTGTAAAGCAACATTGCGACATTTGTAACACCTTCTTTCAAGCCACCTTTGGCACTACCACCGTCTTCTTCTATAAATTTTCCCCTCTGCTGTTGCAAATTTCTCAGACCATCGAGTAGTGAGACTGTGAGAGAGTCAAAATGAGTCAAACTTTCTTGACAAAGCCATCTTTTGTTAGATTCAATATCTTGGTTGTGGATGATGATTCCACATCTCTTTCGATTGTTTCAGCTATACTTAAGTTTTGGGATTATGATGGTATATTTGATCAAAATCTCATTCTCTTGTATCATCATATATCATGTTTGCTAATTATCTATATTCACGCTGATTTCACCAAACATTTTGCCTGCACAAATCATCGATTGTGCTATATTTTGCCGTTTTGGCTATCTTCTATCAGATTTATCAATATTGTTTTGACATTTTGGTTTCTCTTCTGTTAAAAATGCTATTTTTTTTTTCTCCTCCATCTAATTATTCTTCTGTTTCATTTGACAATCCTTTTGCATGCACGAAAGGTTTTAGAAGTTTTTTTTTTGTTATTTCAATCACTTCCCATCACGCTGTTGAAGCGGTGATGATTCGAGTAGTGCAAAAATCCATGATTTATCTTTCATTTTATGACCCATAAATCAAAATTTCAAAATCTTTTCTCGCTATTACCACCCAACACTGTAGATTCAATTAATTTTCCTGTTATATTTCACCATGTCTTTTAAGATTTTTTATTCAACTAATTTCTTTAATTACAGTGTTCATTAGTCATAATTTGTAGTTATAATTTGCCTACTTACAATTAGTCCTTCATGCATATATTTTTGAGGGGGTCAATAATAGTCACTACGTCCCCTAATTAGGTGTAACGCCTCTCTTTTTTCTCTCTCTCTCTCTTCAAACCATCAATGTAACTAAAAATTAATAATTTTACTCATTTTTCAAAGTAGATTTCACGCTTTAATTTTTTATTTATATTATTTATAATTAAAAAAAAGGCGGGGTGAGCAAACTTGATATCGATTTCTAGTCTCCTGCCACCTCCAAAGATTTAAATTAGATAGCCAACCGAAAGAAACTTTTTGAAAACCACTAAATCAAACCTGGTTCTAAAATATATTTCATATCTTAGCTTTATTAGTATTATGTTTCAAAAAATCTTCATATAAGGCAAGTGAATGATTTGTCAGGATATAAATCTATATGGGTCGACTCTTTGGTAAATAAACTGAAAAATTCAAAAACCATTATTATTATTATTATATTTATTTACAGTCTCTGTTGTTTCAATCAATTGCTTCCTTCGTTAGTTTCATGTTTCAAGGATATATCTTTACATGATAAATAATTTTTGCATGCATGCATGGCTTTCCAGCTTTGTACAAATTAAAAGATTTATTTTGTAGTAGTGCATCAAAGATTTAACCTTTTTCCAGGGAAGATTTGGCTTCTGCAATTAGAGTTAGTTCATACTTAGCTTTATCAATTGAACAGATGATTTTTTTTTTCATTTTTACTTCTTTTTATGTTTGTTCCATACGTTAAGTCTAATTTTCTTCTTGGTCTTGGCATCTCATCTTTTATTACATGATGAAAGCCAGCTAGCTACAAAATGAGCCTTCACTCTCTTCATTTGTTCTCTCTAGTAATAAAGATGCATGAATCAAAAATATTAGATATACTTTTGTCGGGTAGTTATTATTATTGCATGCTGATTTTTAACAGTCCTCTTTCTTGAATTTCAGTTGTGACTGTCACTCGCCCGGTTGAAGCATTAGCTACAGTCCGGATTCAAAGAGACATCGACCTCGTCGTCACTGATCTCCACATGCCGGAGATGAATGGGATTGAGCTTCAGAAAGAAATTAATGAAGAATTCACTCATTTGCCTGTCATGGGTAAGTTTAATTTCATCAATAATTAATTAGTATTAGGAAATTATTCTTTTTAATTATGTAAAACATATACTAATATCATTATTTTAAATTAAATTTACAATTTTGTCTAATCAATTTCAATTTCAGTAATGTCCTCTGATGACCGGGAGAGTGTCATAATGAAGGCCCTAGCAAGTGGAGTTGCGTTTTATATATTGAAACCTTTGAACCCGGATGATCTAAAAAATGTGTGGCAATATGCTATGACGTACAAGAAAGCAAAATCGATTTCCATAGATGAAATTGGGAGCTTTGAACTAGCTGGCTTCTCAGCTGATAAATTCTCTCTTGACGACATTGTTTCTAGATCATCTGTGAATGAAAGAAACAAAAACAACAAGGATTCTAAAAGGAAGGCTTCAAAAAAGGACAAAGGTAAGCAAACAAAACAGAATGCGACAGCTCCAAAAAAGCCCAAGGTGGCTTGGACTGATTCACTCCACAATCGATTTTTGCAAGCAATTAGACATATTGGTCTCGAGAGTAAGTTTTTATCTAATTAAATCATTATTTTCATTTAATTACTGACTATAATATTAATTCATCCCTTTTTTTCTTAAATGAAATTCTCTTAGAGGCAGTTCCAAAGAAAATTCTGGAATTCATGAATGTTCCAGGGTTAACGAGGGAAAATGTGGCTAGCCATTTGCAGGTTTGTAATTAGTTTGAACTCTAAATTCCACTTTGCTATTTATTCTTATATAAGCATATGAGCCTAACTCATAGCTCAACTCAGAAACAAGTTCAAGAATAGAGGATTTTCCCAAACTTATATTTTTAGCCGAATAACTAATCTCATGTATGATTTTTCCTATCATATGGATACTAGACCTTGTCCAAGTTTATGAACCTCTCTTCATTTTTTGAACCTAATGGAAATTTGTATGTCTTCTTGTAGAAATATCGGATATTCTTGAAACGGGTTGCGGAACAAGGTGCTAGCGCAATGGGAAAGAACTTGGCGCTCAGATCCAGTTTTGCAGCCGGCCATGTCTCTATGATGTTACAAGAAGCACATGAGTTTTCACAAGTCAGAGACAAGCAGCAGCAAATGAGGACCTCAGCATTCCTGCCTGGATACGGAAGTGGTGTCTCAGCTCTCAATGGTACCACATTTGGCTCCATTGGCTTCCCAAGCCTTGGAGCTTCAAGCAGCAGCTCTGTGCCTCAGCTTGGATTGATGGGAAATCAAGCTAATTTTCCTCAATCACTCTTTGGAAACACTAGAAATCCGCTTTATAAAGCAAACTCTGCTGGCACGACATGTGGCTCATCAGGGTCAAATAACATGGAAGCAAATCCGTTGTCGCGTGGAGGTCTGGCTGCTGGTCTTATGAATCAAATGTACCAGCAAAAATCACAATCAAGGCCGAATCCCTATGATAATGAAAACAGCGGAGCTTCCTCTTCCAAGGGCTTTGGCATATCGGGTTGGAGCTCCAGTAGCAACACCTCAGGCCTTGATCAGAATATGGGAACTATCAGGAATAACACATATTCAAACTATGCTGGGATTCGACTAAATGATGATGGGGAGCTCATTCCAGCAGGTCAGACGAGCCTCATCAATGGCAATGGTCTGAATGGTGGCTATGGCTTGATCACTGGGACTTCTGGAATTATGGCGAATGCGGCTTTTGGTCATTTGACGCCAGGAGCGTCTTCTTCTTCTGCCCGCTTTGATAATGCAACTTACCAGATCCCTTCGGCATTTGCCGGTGTCAATGAACAGGAAAATACTTCCATGCTGTCGCAATTATCATCACAACAACAATATGGTCCCGGAAACAATGCACAAAATGATTTCACTAATTTTGCTCCGATCAATAATGCTTCTGTAAATGGTAAGACAGCTCAACCTGAACGATTTGGCGAAGGTATTGACCTTGTTGACCTTCTGTTTGACCCATCCGACTATCCATTCCTTTTCAAGGTATTAAAGACTTATTATTTGGAATGCTAAATATTTACTCTATTAATTAAGTGTAATTTTCTTGGGCACACTTATTAAGCAATAATGACTCATTTAATTTTGTTCTTTGACAAAAATCTCATTGACTAGCAACAAGGTGGGGAAGGTGCTGTGAATCCTAACCCAGGTAGTGGCTCTGGCTCACATCAAGCTGGGCTCAATCTTCCTATCAATCAATCCCAGAATCCTGATCTTTCTGAGGCATTTGCTACTGGGGATAATTTTCTTAGTCCTTGGATTGAGCCAACTCTTGAACAGGCACGTCCAATTCTTAATTAATTACCCCTTAAATTTCACACTTGATTTCATTCTGCGTTAGAATGATCCTAGTAATTTACTAATCACTTGTTCTCAATAATGCAAAATTATTGTCTACACAGCTACTGGAGATTGAAGACGTTTCGGACCCAGAATTAAGCAGCAATGCGGATCCCCTGAATGGCTACTATCCAAGCTTTGACCAAAACGCCAATCAGGCAAGATTTTTAGTTTCCTCTTTTCTAGTATTATACTGCTTTTAATAAACTCAGGCAGCATCTCAAATTAATCCTAATGGTTTTATGTACGTGTAGCAGCAAGGCAGCCAAAACATTATCAATAAGTCTAAGCTAAATGGCCCGTATCCGCAAGAAAAATCTCCTTTAGGAGATCGGGCATGTCTATCGAGTGGCTCCATATAAAAAATTTCACGTTGTCGTAATTTTAATTAAATTACATTGCCTTGATGATTTGGGTTTTAATTTATTAAATTTTATTGCAGGGGTGGGATGACGAGTTCCTAAACTCCCTATTCCGTGAAAACCCAAACTGAGAGAACGGCACCCAGGAAGGATTTAAATCCGGTCGTGAAGAGGCTTATCCGATATACATTATGGGCGTTGACTGGATTTAGTTCTTATATATAGGTTTAATTAATAAATAGCGGTTTGATTTCGAACTGGCTTTTACCTTTGGCTTGCTGTTTGTTTAGTTTGTTTGGTCTGTAATTACAGTTTATGTCCGAGCTTGATAAGCTTACTGGACAGTGGACATGTATCCTACCTCAAGTGGGAAACTTTGAGCTTGTTATGCATCTGGTTTTATAATATGGATCTTGCTTTTCAGCTTAATTTTATGAGCCATGAATCTCTCGTTCATCTTAGATTTTTTTTAGCAATTATATAACAGCCAATGGGTGTCAACATCCTGTATTGCCTAGTGAAAAATGGTTAATGGGCTATATATAGCGCCAAAGTTCTATAAGTATTTTTGCATTTTCGAGTGCAAGCCTAGTTCTAAATAAGAAAATATATTATTACGATTAAAATTATACTTACAAACTTTTTTGAATAAATTATTTTTTGTATGAATTGTAAAATTGACGTGGTATTATACCTTTGCTTAAGTGAAAAAAATAAAATAATAAAGATAAATTATGTGGGTCATTTAGTATTTGAATTCAGCCAATCATATTATATTATATTAGTTTGTATAAAAATAATTTATATAAAAATTTGTAAGTTTATCATTGCACAGTTATATGTTGTACAAAAATAAATCGTTAGAAATGATACCATAATCAAATTTACATCTTAGTATGGTCCAGTAAGCCCAGTATTTTGGATATAATTACTTGGAGAGTAGCAGTTCGAATTTCCTTCCTCAATTAAATTTGAGTGAAGGCAGTCAGCTTCCTTACTCAAGTGTGAGGAGTAGATATTCCTTGAATATTTGAGAGAGTTAAAATCTGGGCAGCGCTCCATTAGCATTGATGTATGTTGGTCCCAGTTATAGTTTGATTTGTAAATATTAATTATATTCTCATGTAATATGAGTTGTAATTTGAGCAATAGTCTCATGTAATAAAAAAAAATTACCACATAATTAACGCATGGGGGACTGGTGACTTTCAACGCTTAGTGCACGAGGTTGTCTATCCTCTAAAGGATTAGTTGCTTGGGAGTGAGTTATTACAAATGATATCATAATAGCTAATAAGAACAACTCTTCAACCATTATTTGATGAGTATTCAATTTAGATTCAGATTTTTTAGTAATTTTACTCAACTTAGATTTAGATTTGTGGTGGTACATTTATTTTTATTTTATTTTGTATGTTTTCTTTTAATTTTAAATTCTGGTGGGAATTTTTATTATCTATTCACGCTTCTAGGTTTTAGATGTTAAAGATAACATCTTTTGGAAGGTCAATCTACACAATTTTTTTTTTTTTTTTATAAGCAATCTAAACAAATTTGTTACTATATAAACAAGAAGGAAGATCTGGCAAGGGTAGGTGGAAGATGATATGAAGGAAGAACATAAAAGATATCTTCCATATTGCTGTATTTGGTATGTGCGCCTCATTATAAAGAAACCTCAAATGAACAAGATTACTGCTTGAATCTCAATAGATTTATTTGCCTTAACAATGAGACAAGTGGGGCAACTAAAATTTTTAGAAAACTTTTTTTAAATTTTAACTAAAAATTTTATTTGTCTCCTATTATAATTATCAAAATCGTTTTGAAGAATATGTTAAATCTAAAATTATTTAAAAATATTTAAAAATAATAATTTTTTAAGAAAATTAAATTATGACCCCAACTAAAATCCTCTAAAATATGCTTATCTAATTAATTAATTTTCATCCTTACCTAAATAAATTTAAATGACTAGCATTATTACCATCTCTATATAACTTGTGACAATATATAGTGGTAGACTATTATTATTTTTATCTTTTTATTCTCTTCAAATTAGCATTACTTATCTTCATAATTTTTTATAAATATTTTTCATATAAAAACATCATAAACCCTAATAAAATTGATCAACATATACTAATATAGATATTAAAGGATTATATTCAATTGAATATGGTTTATGTTATGACATCTATTATTTTATATATATGTTATGTGAGATGTTTAATATTTGTTTAACATTTATAACTTGTAAGGATACGAACGTAAAGATGCTAGTTTTCATTTTTTTTGTTAAAAAAATAACTTTATTTATCGTTAGAAATTTAAAAAAAATTATATTATTTAAATTCAGATACTCAACTTTATTCATAATTCATATTAATTCAAATCTATTTAGATTTTAGAAAAAAAAAAAGCCACCTTAATTTTATTATTGCTCTATTACACAGGAAATAAACAGTCTTACTACAGATTTAAAGTTCTGGATTTAGGCCTGCAATACAGGCCATCAGGTACAGTCATAGCATGCCCAACGGGCTGCAATCAGATGGCAAACTTCATGATTAAAATTTAAAAAACTACAAGCGAAAGAAATTAAATTATAACAACTGCAAGCCGAAGCCCCAATCAACGTCTCTCACTCAGTACGGCTGATCACGGAACAGGGAGTCTATGAACTCGTCATCCCAATCCTGCAATGACAATCAGAATTTAGAACCAAAATTGTCAGCAAAAATTAAAATTTAATTTCCGTGAACATTAAATTTTTTAAAATTTAGAATGAAGTCATCTGATAGACATGCCTGATAATGTGTAGGAGAATTTTCCCCCGGATGCGGGGCATTTAGGTCAGAGTTGGCGTTGTTTTCACTGGGTTGTAGCTACAGGTTCACACAAAGAAGTAGGGTTAATGTGGGATGCTACCTGATTTTACTAAAAGATACATAGTAAGAAAAAAACTAAAACTTGCCTGATTATTAGGATTTTGATCTAATCTTGGATAATAGTCATTCAATGGTTTCGCATTGCTGTTACCCAAATCCAGGTTCATTACTTCTTGAATGTCCTGAATCTGAGCACAATATTTTTGCATTGATAATAACAAGTTAATTATAAATAACTAGAATATATGTTTATATCTATATAAATCTACCTCTATTAATCTATATTAATTAGGGTAACTAATTAAGAATTGGACATGCCTGTTCAAGAGTTAGTTCATTCCAAGGACCAGAAGCATTGTCAGCGAATGCGCTGGGAAGGACAGGATTCTGGGATTGGTTGATTGGACGATTGAGTTCAAGTTGATGTGAGCCAGAGCCACTACCAATGTTAGGATTCAGAGCACCCTCCCCGTCGCCTTGTGGCTAGTCAATGAGGTTTTTGTTTAGGCAGCACCAATATAATTGAAATTGAGTCACTACTGTTTAATAATTGCGCCCCGAAGATTACACTTTGAACAAAGTAATTAAATGCCTAATATACTTTCATACCTGAAAAAGGAATTGAAAGTCGGATAGGTCAAAGAGAAGGTCACCAAAATCAGCACCTTCGCCTAATTGCTCAGGTTGAGCTGTGTCATCATTGACAGAAGCATTAGCATCGTTCATCAGACCAAAAGTAAAATCATTTTCCACCTCTTTGCCGAGGCCATATTGTTGCTGTGATAATGACAATGGTGGCAGCACTGAAGTATGTTCCTGTTCATTGCCAACAGCAAACCCTGCGGAAGATGACGAGTATCCCGGAGGCAAATGATGAAATGTCGCACCTTCATTGCCAGCACCAGTATCCCCCTTGACGTTGAGCCCCACTTCACCTGCTCCAACGAGCTGATCCCCATCATTTTTTAGTCGAATCCCAGCATAATTTAAATATGGGTTATTGTTGATAGTCCACATTTTCTCGACTCCTGATGCGCCAAAGCCCTTGAGAGATGAAGCTCCTGTGTTATTATCATAGGGATCCGGCCTTAATTTAGATTTTTGGCGGAATATTTTATTTGAATTTGTGCCAATCATAAGACCACCGGATAAACCTCCGCAAGAGAACGAATTTGTTCCCATGTCAATTAATCCTGTGCCAAATGTGGTGCCAGGGTTTGCTTGATAAAGAGGATATGTAGTGTTGCCAAAAAATGGTTGATGAAAATTATCTTGAACTCCCAACAGTCCCACATGAGACACAGAGTTGTGGCTTTGCAAGCCAATGGAACCAAAGCTGGTGTTTCCGTTGAGCTCTGAGATGCCACGTCCATATCTAGGTATGAATGGTGATGTTCTCATTTGCGGCTGCTTTTCTATTGCTTGTGCATAATCTTGTACTTCTTGTAACATCATTGAGGTACGGCCTGATGCCAAGCTGGATCTATGGCTGAAGTTCTTTAAAGCAGCATTAATACTGTTCTCGGCAACTCGTTTCAAGAAGATCCGATACTTCTACGAAAACACATACAAACCTTCCGTTAGGTTCAGAAAATGAGGACTAATATATAGCATGGTGGAACTATTTGTAGTTTAACAAACAGACCTGCAAATGGCTAGCAACATTTTCTCTAGTTAAGCCTGGAACATTCATGAACTCAAGTATTTTCTTTGGAACAGCCTCTATTAGAATTTCATGAGACAAAATGGGAAAATAGAAAAATTATTAGTACAAACGAAAATATAAAAATTATTAGTACAAACATTCTCATCTCATGTTCAGTAATTGGATATGGAAACTGATAATAGTAGAAGTTTCTTACTTTCCAGAGTGATATGTCTAATGGCTTGCAAGAAGCGATTGTGAAGTGAATTAGTCCAAACCACCTTGGCCTTTTTCGGAGCAGCGGCATTCTCTCCTTCTAGCTCATCCTTGCGTCTTTTTGAAGCCTTTCTTTTAGAATTTGTTTTGCTTTCCATTTCTTCGATCATGGATGATACAGGAACAATGTCATGATGAAATGATATTTTGTCAGCCGAAGATCCATATGCAAGGCTACTTTTTTCGTCAATGAAAATCGATTTCCCTTTCTTTGATGTAACAGCATATTGCCACACATTTCTGAGAGCATCCGGGTTCACTGGCTTCACCATGTAAAACACAGCTCCACTTGCTAGGCTCTTCATTATGACACTCTCTCGGTCATCAGAGGACATTACTGCAATTAATTGATGCTTGTATGTTAATTAAACAGAATATAATTGCAATATAATACTAGCTAAAAGCCTATTAGATAAGACTCACCCATGACAGGTAAATGAATAAATTCTTCATTATTTCTTTTTGCAGCTCAAGCCCATTCATCTCTGGCATGTGGAGATCAGTGATAACGAGGTCGATGTCTTGATGAATCCGAATCATAGCTAAAGCATCAACAGGGCGTTTGACAGTCACAACTGCAATTCAAAAAAAAAAAGAGAAACCATGAGATTTTGGGACATGATAGGATGATATATATACAACATGAAATTCTTTCTATATGCGTTATTTATAAAAAGAAAAAAAATAGAGGGTTGGGTAAAGTATAAATTAATATTTTAATCCTCCATCAACTCAAGTGGTCAATCAAATAGAGTTGCTTCAAAATCACTTAGGTCCATGAGGGTGATAAAATTACTTGAATTAAAAAAATAAATTTGAGGTATCACGGTATCAGTCTACTAATAAATAAATAGTTATAAACCCTAGAGAAATGAGGAAGATTTTTTATTTTTTATCTTTTTTTAAATTAATTAGTGAAATGTTTTACTAAATCAACATGCACTAATAAAAACTATATCGCGAAAAAAGATTATAATCAACTTACGAAGTATAAAACCCTAAGTGCAGGAGTTAGATCTTCACTCTAAAGTGGTAAATAAAAATAAACGAATGCACGTTGCACTAGAGAAATCTTTTGGGCAGAGCTGGAAGCCATGCATGATGCATGCAAAAGCTTAATAAACAAATCACTAAACTTGTAAAGATCCTTGAAAATGAGATTAAGAAACCAAGCAACTAATTTGAAGAAAATGAAAAACAAGAGTTAAAAAAAAAAAAAGGAGATTGTAAGAAAATATTGTGCTTGAATTAATGCCTTATGTATCTATTTAAACTAATGCCTTCACTAATCTTATATGAAGATTTTTAAAACATAAATACTAAGGTCCTATTTGATATTGAGATTGGGTAATTTAAAAGATACAACGTGAGCGTGTTTGATAAAAACTAGCAACTGTGACTTGGAAACAAAGATAATTAAATCTCACACTTATATGATAAAAAACCTAAAATATGTTTACTATTTTCATTAAAATTATTTTTCAAAAATTATATTTACTATATATTATCAACTTTATTTTATATTTAAATTTTTATCCATAACAGCTGTGGTTCAAAAGTTACAACACCTTAACACCAAAGAAAACCAAGATGAAACAAAGATGAGATCTAGATAAAGAAAAGAGGAAAATGATAATTAAAAAAAAAAGTAGAAAAGCATACCACCTAGTTAGTTCGGCACTATTGAGAGTACATGCATGAAGCCAGAGCACGTTGGAGAAATCTTTGAACAAAAAACCAAAAAGGCATGACGAAATACAATACGAAAAGCACACAAATAAATTAACTGAATCTATAGTTGTGATTGAATGGTAATCGCAAGAAATTAATTTTTTTTTTATGAATTTTCGATTTAGGTGTCGTAAAAGGAAAAGAATTAAAAATTCTCGAGTGTTATAATTCATCAAATCCTCACTGCTATGGAGCCGATTGGAAATAAAAAAAATATGTTCTCAAAAATTTCATGCACGCATATGCAAAATTAAGCTAGTGAAATGAAACAAACAAAGATTCTCAACTACGTATGAGGCCAAAATATAATAATTTCAATAGGGAAAATTAGATGGGGAAAAAATGATTTTCAGGACGTGAAATTGAATTTTCAAAAAATTATTGATAAATCTATGGAGCACAACTAAGCGCCAAAAATTTGATAAAATTGAAGTAGAGTTGAAAAAAAAAATAACAATAATAATTTGTGCTCGCAAATGACCACAATAGATGATTTTGCAAGCATGATGATTCTAATTAACAGAAACAAAAGCATGAGATTTTTATCAAATATACCATCATAATCCCAATGTTTAAGCACAGCTGAAACAATAGCAAGAGATGTTGAATCATCATCCACAACCAAGACATTAAATCTAAGAAAAGACGGTTTTGCCATAAAAGTTTCACTCATTTTGACTCTCTCACAATCTCACTACTCAATACAACCCTGAGAGATTTGTGGCCACAAATAGCAAATTTATAGAAGAAGGTGATGCTACGGCCAGAGCTGGCTTGAAAGGTAGTGCTGTAAATGTCACAAAGTTGCTTTACAAGGATAAAAAGACAGACAATAGTATACAAATTTTCCACATTTTTTAAAGATATTTTTTATTGTATTTTTTTTTAAATTTCTTCAAAACCATCTCTCAACAAAATGCGGGCTGGATATAGATAATACTATCTACAATTCGCGTACACACTCATGAGATTTTAAGTAATTAATGTGGAAATCTAGAGAAAATAGAACAATCAATGCAAATTACCACATTTGACAGGTGCTTACAAAGAGTTCTTTTTAAAGAAGATTTTGCAATCTTTTTGTTTAAAATTACGCTTCCTAGTTCGCTATTTTCTATTTTTGGATTTATTTGATTTTTCACTTGGTAATTTCACAATTATCTACCTTGATGATGTTAAAATTTTTACACAAAAAAAATTCTAAACTTATAACATTCGGTCTTCTTAGTTTTTTTGAAATGGGTTTAGAAGAGTATATGTTAGTTAAGTTTATTTCTTGAATATATTTAACTATATCTTTTACATTATTTATTGATTGAGAAGTAATTAAGCATATTCGGCTATTCATATTTTAAAAAATTTTGAAATAGGCTAGTCTCAAATTAATTTAATAAGTGTATGGAACTAAAACTTTGAAAATTCTTTTCTACATTTACAATACTAATACCATCTATAGATCTACTTCTCTTTTCCTGTATATTCGAACTTTATTTTATTTTTTCTAACATTGAAAGTAAATATAATTCAAATTAATAATTTCTAGTCCAACATATCGATAAAATTGAAATTGGTTGATGAAATGATCATACAAAAATACAAAATCAGGTTTCATTTGATGAAAATATGATTTTGCCCATATAATGTCGGTGTGACATCATCATTGGACTAATGATATTAACGAAAATGTAATTAAGTATTATTTTTAAAAAGCTAGTATAGTAAAGTGTTATCTTTCAATAATGCGTATACTGATTTGTTATTTCGCAATACTTAGTGTAGTGAAAGGATAATAATCCTTATAACAACTTAGATTTTAACAACATTATCTTACTATTACAATCCATAATAGGGAAATTATGAAGAATTTAGTACTTATTAGCACATTATTGTTGATATTATATATATATAATTATTCTAAAATTAAAATAAAAAAGGAACTTCGCGTAATCTCCATTCTTCTTAATTAAGTTTTAAAAAAATACTTTTAGAATTTAGTTAAACACTTAAACTATTATATTTTGTATATAATTACATATGTTATTCAATCGACCTACTGTATCAAGACAATTGTTGCAAAATAGGAGAGATTATAGAGTACTTATGTTGTATTATATCCACTTAATAATTAAATATAACTATTAATGACACGATAATTTTTCAAAATAAACACATACATGTCATACATACATCAAGTGGTGTAATACAACGGAGACACTCTATAATCTCTTGTACAAGAACCATGAAACCATGGTCAATGGAAAACACTTGCCCATATAAGAGCACTCCATATTTTGGGTCAATTGCGCAGGCTTTGTGCTCCAAAGAAAAGCATCTTACACCACTAGTGAAATTAAAATCACAATATTCTATTTTACAATTTTTTTTAAATATATTTAATTGTAATAGATTTGTGTTAGCCTATATGACTATAAATATTGATTTTGATGATAACAAACCACATGTATTTATTAAGTAAAGATTTATGAATTATGCTTTTATGATAAGAAAATAATGTTATGGAATTTAAGCATTTTGGACTAAAATGAAAGCATTGTTAAAATCTTTAATTGTGTTTTAAATTTCGGATTTGGACCTATTTGAAATTATTTAAATATTTTTGGGCTATTCTATAATTTCACAAAGTTTGGGTTAAATCATAATTTCAAAAAATTTTGGGTTTGACAAAGCATTATTTAAAATTCTGAAATTGGACCTATTTGTAAACTTTGACAACATTTTGGGTCATACTACAGTTTTATAAAATTTTGGGGTCAAATTGAAAATTCAAAAAATTGAACTGTAGCAGGTTACTGTAGCATCAGGCTTACCGGATACAAAATCCGGAAAATCAGAAATTGGGCAGAATGCACCCAAAACCAAAACGGTTTACCGGATTCAAAATTCGGCATGCCGGATAGGCGAAATTTTAAATTTTGCCTTAACGGTAACAAAAATTCGGCTTTTCGGATTCCATAAATGGTAAACCGGATAGCTCAGAATGTGAGTAACGGCTAGTTTTCGAGCTCAAACTATAAGAACTCAAATCCAACTCATTTTGAATCTCTCCAACAAGCAAAAACAAAAAGCACACGTGATATCTTGAACCTTCAACTTGCAAAACACAAAACATTGAATCATTCATTGTTCTTCATCCTTGAATATCTACTCATTGAGTGAGTTTCATTGTAACTTTCATTTCTTCATTTCATTTGTAAGAGTTTGAGTGTGTGAGACACTTGAGTGAAGAGATTAGGAGATAATCTCTTTGTTGTAAAGGTTTATTGACACCTCAAAGTCAATTGTAATCGGTTGAAGCCTTGGAAATGCTTGGATAGTGAAATCCTCAAGCCCGGTGTGCTTGGAAGCGTGGACGTAGGCGGGGATTGCCGAACCACGTAAAAATCCTTGAGTTTGCTTTCTCTTCCATTGCTCTTTAATTATTGTGCTTTGATTGAACGAACTTATTGCTTTCAATTTCTATTAAGACATTAGATTGCTTGTTGTGTGGATTTGCTAGGATAATTTTTAAATTTCCAATTCACCCCCTTCTTGGGTTGCACATTCATATTTCAATTTGAACATCACATAATTATTAATTGGCGCATCAAAATAATGCGTATTATAGCAAATCAGAAAACCACAGTATTCCATATTGGAACAAGGTACCAATTGCATGTGGTTTTGTAAAATTACTAAAACTGCATTCCATAAAATAAGAAATACCTAATTAAATACGCTTTGGATACGTGTTAAAAAAATACTAATTTAGATACAATTGTCAGATATTATAGATAGATTTATTTGAGTTTTAGATACGATTTAAAGCTTATTTAGAATTTTTAAATAAAGTATCATTTTTTCGTTTTTATTGTGAGATTTTCTATATCATTATCTTTTCAAATACTATTTGACTGTATGTAAGACAACAAAACCATAATTTGACAAGTTATTTTCCTCTTTATTCCATTAGATAAATTATTAGTTCTCTTCAATGACTATGAATGTGATCAACTCTTTCTTAAACCAAATTATAAAATAAGAAGACAACAAATAAATGGGCCGTTCTATAAATCAAACACGAGATGTGTAAATGAAACATAAGATATGTAAGTTTAAAATAAAATTTGTAAATCAATATAAGACTTGTAAATAGTAGGAAAAACAAGTAAATTAACATAGAAGTGGCAAATTATTGGTAAATAAAATAAAAACTTATAAATATAAAGTGAAACTTGTAAATCAACGTAAAAAAAAACATAAATTGTGTAAATGAAACATAAGACTTATAAACGAAAAGTAAAACAAATAATCAAGAAAATAGTGGTAAAATAATGTATTATTGGTTAACAAAACAAAAATTTATAAATATAACATAAAACTTTTAACTCAATATTAAGTGTAAAATAAAATATAAAAGATGTAAATGGAATGTAACATAAATAAATTAACATGTGAGTGGCAAATTGTTGTATCATGGTAAACAAAATAAAAATTTACAAATATAACACAAATTTGTAAATCAACAACAAGTGTAAAAAAAGAACATAAATTAAGTAAATGAAACATAAGACTTGTAAATGGAATGTGAAATAAGTAAATTAACATATGAATGGTAAATTAATGTATTAGTAAACAAGACAAAAACTAATAAATGTTATATAATTTTTGTAAATAAATATTGAGTGTAACATAAAACATTATGTAAATGAAACATAAGATTTATAAAAGAATGGTAAAATAAGTAAATTAATATAAAAGTGGTAAATTAGTAGATTATTAGTAAATAAAACAAAAGCTTACAAATATTACAGAAAACTTATAAATCAACATTCAGTGTAAAATAAAACATAAATTATTTAATGGAATATAAGACTCATAAATGAAACGTAAAATCAATAAATTAACATAGAAATGGTAGAACTAGTGTATTATTATATCCACTTAATAATTAAATATAACTATTAATAACACAATAATTTTTCAAAATAAACACATACATGTCATACATACATCAAGTGGTGTAATACAACAGAGACACTCTATAATCTCTTGTAGAAGAACCATGAAACCATGGTCAATGGAAGACACTTGCCCATATAGGAGCACTCCATATTTTGGGTCAATTGTGCAGGCTTTGTGCTCCAAAGAAAAGCATCTTACACCACTAGTGAAATTAAAATCACAATATTCTCTATTACAATTTTTTTAAAATAAATTTAATTGTAATAAATTTGAACATCACATAATTATTAATTGGCTCATCAAAATAATGTGTATTATACCAAATAAGAAAACCACAGTATTCCATATTGGAACAAGGTACCAATTGCCTGTGATTTTGTAAAATTACTAAAACTGCATTCCATAAAGTAAGAAATGCCTGATTAAATACGCTTTGGATACGTGTTAAAAAAATATTAATTTAGATACAATTGTTAGATATTATAGATACATTTATTTGAGTTTTAGATACGGTTTAAAGTTTATTTAGAATTTTTAAATAAAGTATTATTTTTTTCGTTTTTATTGTGAGATTTCTTTATTATTATCTTTTCAAATACTATTTGACTGTATGTAAGACAACAAAACCATAATTTGACAAGTTATTTTCCTCTTTATTCCATTAGATAAATTATTAGTTCTCTTCAATGACTATGAATGTGATCGACTCTTTCTTAAACCAAATTATAAAATAAGAAAACAATAAATAAATGGGTCATTTTATAAATCAAACACGAGATGTGTAAATGAAACATAAGATATGTAAGTTTAAAGTAAAATTTGTAAATCAACGTAAGACTTGTAAATAGTTGGAAAAACAAGTAAATTAACATAGAAGTGACAAATTTTTAGTAAATAAAATAAAAACTTATAATGTAATATGAAACTTGTAAATCAACGTTAGACGTAAAATAAAACATAAATTATGTAAATGAAACATAAGACTTATAAACAGAAAGTAAAGCAAGTAATCCAGAAAATAGTGGTAAAATAATGTATTATTAGTAAACAAAATAAAATTTATAGATATAACATAAAATTTGTAAGTCAATATTAAGTGTAAAATAAAATATAAAAGATGTAAATGGAATGTAACATAAATAAATTAACATGTGAGTGGCAATTTGTTGTATCATGGTAAACAAAATAAAAACTTACAAATATAACATAAATTTGTAAATCAACAACAAGTGTAAAAAAAGAACATAAGTTAAGTAAATGAAACATAAGACTTGTAAATGGAATGTAAAATAAGTAAATTAACATATGAATGGTAAATTGATGTATTAGTAAACAAGACAAAAACTAATAAATGTTATATAAAACTTGTAAATAAATATTGAGTGTAACATTAAACATTATGTAAATGAAACATAAGATTTGTAAATGAATGGTAAGATAAGTAAATTAACATAAAAGTGGTAAATTAGTTATTATTAGTAAATAAAACAAAAGCTTACAAATATAACAGAAAACTTATAAATTAACATTAAGTGTAAAATAAATAAAAAATTATATAATGGAATATAAGACTCATAAATGAAACATAAAATCAGTAAATTAACATAGAAATGGTAGAACTAGTGTATTATTAGCAAGCAAAACAAAAACTTACAAATATAATATAAAACTTATAAGTCAACATTAAGTGTAAAATATATTATAAATTCACTAAATAACATATAAAACTTGTAAATAAAAGGTAAAACAAGTAAACTAACTTAGGAGTGGTAAATTAGTGTACTATTGGTAAACAAAAAAAAACTTACAGATCTAATATAAAACTTTTAAATGAACATTAAGTGTAAAATAAAACATAAATGGAGTGTAAAATAATGATAGTTTTGGGTTATATAATACATATGATGATTTATGTTAAATTTATTAAGGATAAAATTTATTCTTAAAAAAGGAGTTTTGAAAAACTATTCTTTTCATGTTTCTCAAAGTTATTTGTAAGATAAAGTGATTTTGCATCCTTTTAAACCTACTTAACTGCAACCTAAATGACCTTTAAGTACAAATAAGAAGAAAGTTTGAAACTACATGAAGTATAAAATTAAAAACTATATCTAATTTTATTGATATACAATATATTCTAGTAAATACAAATATCTTTTTAACTTTACATTGGCTTGATCCATATCAAGAAAAATAATTTTGTGTTAATTAACATGTGTAGTAAATGAATACTGTAATAGAAAATGAGCAAAAAAAAGTTTACAAATGTTCTTGGAAAAATATAGAATTTATGGTTAAACCAATTGAATAAAATTTATTCCTTATTTTCAATACAATTTTTTTTTTCAATCAATGAGTGAATTTTTCTTTGCTTAATTAAATTAAATGAACAAAATATTTTTGCTTGATTAAAGTTTAATATTTACAAATTTTATGTTATTTTTACACATGTTTATTTTGTTTGTTATTTACTTAAACATCAATTTACTACTCTTGCATTAATTTATTTGTTCTATCTTTTATTTATTAATCTTTTGTGTAATTTATAAAATTATTTTTATCATGCATTGATGCCGTACTTTTAATTACTGCATTATAAAATTTGCTAAATATAAACAAAGGGTTTAGAAAGGAATTATATTTGATTTGATATTGGAATTGTCCTTAGGGTAATTTAGTGTCAGCCCCCAGTTGTTTTGACCTTTTGCACCGCATACCCACATCTTTCGACTATGTGCATTGCACCCCCATTTCCGTCAAACCACCGTTAACTTAACGCGAAACAAGGGTAAAATGATAATTTCATATAATATTAAAATAATAAATAAAAAATTAAAAGAAAAACACTCTTTTATCATTCATTCTTTTTTCCCTCTTTTTTTTTTTTCTCTCTCTCTCTCTCTCGTTTCCTTTTTTCTTTTCTTCTTCTTCTTTCTTTTTTCCTTATTCTTGGCGTCTTTTTTCTTTCACTCTTCTTCTTCTTTCTTTTTCCTTCTTCTTCGCCTTCTTCTTCTCCTTCTTCTTCTTGCCTTTCACTACTGCTGCCTGCCGGTGTGATCTGTCGCCGTCTTGAATCGACAACAACAAAACGGCGTACACTGCGTGATCTGCCACCACTCGAAACCGTTGTCTCCACTGCAGCACGAAACCACCGACGCCACTGCCTGAAGCTGCCGCCGTTCTCGCTACCTCTCTAATTTAATTTTTGTTAAATTAGTTTTAGGGTTTTTTATTTTTGGTTCCTTTTGTTAAATTTTCCTGGTTTGGGTTTCTTTTGTAATTGAATTTTGCATTGAAATTTTGGTATAATTATCTGAGTTTTCTTTATTACTGGGTTTTGTTTGTTTTGGTGGGATTATTGGAACTATTTTTCTACTAATAATTTTGTGTTTAATTTTTTTCTTACCCTTGGAATCGTGCTTCTTCTCTCATATCGGAGTTTATTGGTTTTACAATTTTGTTATGATAATGAAACAAGAAAAATCGTTTCAATATAATATTGAAAATATAAAAACTAATATTATAATAATTAATTTTTATTCATAATGTAAATTTTATAAGTTATGAGGGGCATTTTTGTACTTCAAACTCAATGCAATTCAAACTAGGGGTAGTATGGTATTTTAAGTTAATAACAACCTAAATAGTTGGAACTAACTAATCTTTTGACGGAAATGGGAGTGCGGTGCACATGGTCGAAACTTGTGGGTGCGCGGCACTAATTGTCGAAACATGTGGGGGCTGACAATAAATAACCCTTGTCCTTAATACCAAAATACTCTCAAGTCTCGACTTATTTTAATAATAAATATTTTTAAAAATTAAAAAACTTTCTGGATGGAAATCCGCCGACCCACCCCACCAAAAGTTTAAGTATAAAGAAGAATTTCCTTTGTATTAAGTAAAGATTTGGCCCATCAAAGGCCAGATCAGCAGCCCTCTAAGATTAGCAATGTGTGCCAATCTATTCTCAACATAAATATCTGAGTGGTCTGATGATTTTGAGATATCAAAATTGGGTTGAGTATCAAATTTTACTAGCTTGTGGTATAATAGGTTCTACTTTTGAGCCATTGTGACTATTATAATGTTTGAAAAATTGTAATGTGTTTGATTATAACTCTGTTATTTAGGCGTTTTGAATTTTTATATGCTCTTGAATTTGAATGAATTGACTACAAGAAAGTTTGAGTTGACGATGTTATGGTTTTTCATATGTTAACTTCTTTTGTGAATCATTGGAATTAAATTTGTCTTCAACTTTTTAGAGCAATTAGCATGACTGCACGAGTTTGATAATCTACTGTTTCTGGAAAATTAAGGGAAAATAAATGTTTAACGCAATATGATGATGAATATTTTGTGTCAGTGGAAAGTTCTTTTAGAGAATAAAATTTGTTTAAACGATAAAACAAGAGAGGTGAAAGATAGAAAAATAAAAAATCATTGGAAAGTGAGAAAAGGATTGTGGGTATTTAAAATCTTAAATATTAATTTCATTAAATCTAAATCATCGATTGTCCCTTTAAAAAAAAAAAAAAAAAACAAAGGGCTCTTAAACAAAGAGTTAAGAGGGCACTAAAAGGAAATAATCAGTCTCACACATATCATGAATAAGATATTCATTAACACTAATAGGAGGATTAGTGAAATTGTAAAGGTTAAGAAGGAGGTCATAGGCATAATTCACAAAGTATTCTACTGCAAAATTCGCCTCTCCGTAAATATGGTTGACCTTAATGTGCCAATTCCTCTACATGAACTCCTCAATCACCCTCACAAGCCGCAAATACTTGTGAGTCATTTTCGAATAATTACTAATCAGCTGAACAAGAACAACACAAAAACTATCAACTTCAACGAGTAGCTAAGGAATATCACAATCCCAAAACACAAACCATTGATTGTCTATTAATTTAAAGGTTGTAAATTAATCTAAATTTAAATGTAATTTAAGCGGATGCTGGTCCGCCCTCTTAAATCAAATAAATAAATAAAACCTTGAGTTGGGCTATTGGCATCCCTCAAAAACCGACTCTAAATACTTTTGTTAAAACTACCCCCATTAAATAATTTTAAAAAATATTCTCATTTTTAAATATATCTACTTTTATTTCGTAAATACCCATACTTTACAGTTCACACCCGATCCTCACAACATTTTAGTATAAATCATCATGCATACCTCCACCAAATCAAAGCCTCCCACCCACTCTTGCTATTCTCAAATCTCACCCCAATTCTAAGTTTCTAAGAACAACTATGTTTTTGTTGTATGGTTGCTAATTACACTGGATTATGTTTGTAAAATTTAACATTTTAATAGTCAAATTAACAAGGATAATAAACTAATCATACAACAAATCTATTTGCAATTAGGAAAAATAAGAAAAAAGAAAAAAATTAATCTACATAAAATTATCTTATTGATATACTGAAATTTATTTATAAAAGAACATAGAAAGAAATTTAAATATGATATAAAGTTAAAGTATATATGTGCCAGTGCGCGCGTGTGTGTGTGTATATATCACTGTTGTAAACTCAAGAAAATATTAGAGATGTCAATGGGGTGGGGTGGGGTGGGGACTGGGAAGGTTTACCCCAATCTCCATTCCATTCCCCAATAATTTTAGTGGGGGTGGGGATGGGAAATTCACATGTGGGGAATGATTTCTCAATCCCCTTTATTTTCTAATTATTTATTTACCGTAAGTATAGATAAATTATTTTAACAAATTAAAAATTAGAGACTTAAATAAAATTATCATCATATTATAAAATATTTAAATTATTTAAAAAAATCTCCAAAAGTTTGAAACAATATCTTGAAATGTTCTTAAAATTAAAAAATGTTTGAAGAGAGTAGCATCTTAAAAGAGAAAAAATATATATATTTTAGGGTGGAATAAGAATTATATTGTAGGGTTTTCTTTTAGTTATAACTTATCTATAGTTGGTAAAAATAAAAATAAAATTTATTAATCAATATTGTAATTGATAAAATAAAAAATAAAAAATATTTATATATTATGGGGATTGGGGTAGGGGTAGGGGTAGGGTGGAGAGTACAAACCCAAACCCCACTTCATTAAGAATTTGAGGATTAATTTTTCTCCATTCTTCAAAAATTATTTAAAATTCATCACATTTGTGGTGGGGCTACATGCGGAGAATTTTGCCATCTCTAGAAAGTAATAATAAATAAAAATCTTGGTTCGGATTTTTCGATCAAGATTGTAAGAGAGAGTGCCATTCATTATTTTGTTGGTTGGATTCTGAGAGTTCAGAACTCCTGCTCTTTAACAAAACAGCAAACATACTTTTATTGACTTTATAGTATTTTTATGTAAATTTCAGTGAGGACAAAACTGTAAATATGCTGAAGGGGTTTAATGAGGATTATTGAGGAGCTCCATTAAAAACAAGACAGAGAGAAGGTGTCTGTAATTGGGCTTCAAACACAGGCCATCACCTATCCAATTTTGCACCGAAAAGACGAAGCTTTTTTTGTTCTGGGGGGTCCAGACCCAAAAAGAAAATTAAAAAATCCTGTATTGAGTGTGGGATTCAAAACAGATTTACAAATGTATTACTAGAAAAAGTGTATTGGTTCTACACAATAAATATGAGGATTACAATTTACTTCTACCATTTCTTTTTCCTGAGCATATTTAAAAATTCATTTGACTCTTTCTTAAACCAAATTATAAAATAAGAAGACAATAAAAAATGAATTTTTAAATTCAGGTATCCTATGATAGTGTACCTTTAACTTGTTCATATAATGCCCATAACAGGATGCCAATGACGGTATCTCTAACCAAGCTCTTTAGAAGACTAGCAATCCAGCCATTAGAGCCATCCCCAGATGATCTTTTGCCCGCAAGGTCCCTAAATCTCAAGTTTCCCTGATCTGATACTAATGCATATATTACCCCGTTCATATGGCCCTTTCCAATCACACCCACCACTTTCTTTGAGTTGTTTACTGCCTTGCTCCGTTTTACAGACCATGCAATGTACTGAAGAATAAAGCAAAATATGTCACATCATTAGAGGGCCAAATTTGGGTCTTCATAGTTCATATAACAAGAATACATGTAATTTTCCTACAAAATCATGATTCATGTGACAAAATCCAAGAATAAATTAAATTATAGCAAACCATAGAACCAAAATCATTAAAAAAAATTTCATCCATGTTAAAAGTCAACAACACTTCAGCTTGTTGATGTCTTTTTCTTGCTCAATGACAATTACCGTGTCTCGTTCATGTATAAGAGGCAGCAAGAGGGATGGATATGAAAAGCTTAGCTTCTTGTAAAGCTGAAAAGTACTATCATCAGGACTTGGTTCCTGCATATCAGATATAAGAGATCTTTAGACTAACCAATATTACATGTAATCAAACTTTTGCACAATAGTCATAACTTCAAAGAAATGTAAATCTCAAATAACTAGGATTCAAATACTAATTTCTAATTCAAGATCCAGGGGCTCATCACTGATTATCATCAACGCTTCCTGTATCTACACGGATACAGAAATTGCATTGTAGATACTTTCAACAATCCATTTCTTCCGATTTCAAGGTCCATCACTCCATAAGATGGTACTAGAAATTGCAGCTAACATGCTACTCACTGAATTCTACCAAGACAAAAGAAATAATTTTGACACATGTCGAAAATTGAACAATTGTGGTTGTGTAGGCACATGAAAATAAGGTCAATTGACAGCAAAAGAAATGCAGGACATCTTTGAGTAAGAGAAAGACCTTGAGATTGTCTAAAGACATGTCCGAAGGCAATGTTATCCCCCGAATAACATTGTTCAGTAAATTAAGTTTCTCATTCCACTTTAGAGAATTCCATGCCCTTTCAAGCTGAATGATCAGAAAAACAGCATAAAATACATTAGTTTCTTGTTATTTAACACATTAACCATGTGCAAATAATACAACCTCAGAAAAGAAAAATACTAAATATAGCAATTACAGCCATATTTTTCAAAAAGAACATATTTGTCCAATCACCATATCCACGACCCAAATGCATAATTTAAACAGCGCATACAGTTATTTCAATTGGTCGATCCCCCAAGACAATTTGAGCACCAACTTCTTCTGCTACTTTTCGAGCAGCACGGAACTGCAAATCATGTAACAATTTTGTATATTGAAGACACAAAATTTAAGTTTTTGGCATTGCATTGTAGCAAGTATATTCTTTCCAGTATCCATTACCTCATCGCCAAAAGGCCGGTTGACATCAGAAGAAATTTTAGACGAGAAGAGGGCCAAAAGTAGGCGTAACGCTAGAGCCGTTTGACCCCCTGCCATTCACATGAAACACTATGTAACTTGCCTCCACATTCATCTTCATATGACATGTGTTTGGTAAACAAATTGGAAAAGGAAATTAGTCCTCACCCAAGTCTATGCTCCGACCAACAGCACCAAAAAACCCAGTGCCACTCAAGGAAAACATATTTGACCTTAATTGTTGATCATCCTCCCCCACATTAGAAGTGTACATAATCCCAGCTCTGAAAATGATCTGTCCAGTAATTGAAGTCAAATTGTGGAATGAACACAAACATACATAGTATTGAACTGATTACTGATTAACCAAGAAAGAAAAATTAACAAAAACAAAAATGGAAAGCAAGCTTGCCTGCTTCTGCAAAGCTCCACAACAACATTATCAGGCTTGATAGCCCGCACAACACGCTCCACGTCAGCAGCTGAATCTTGGGAAAGATGAGTGGTCCCAATCAGCCAGATGTTCTCCGGTTCCACAAACTCCGACCTCCAAGCCGGCACGGGACCGAATTGGCGCTTTTGTATGAGAACCAAGGTGCCGTCATCAGCCAAGTTTAGCAACTCGGGGCAAATTTTGGCAATTGTGGCTTTGGAATCTGACAGAATCTCTGTCCGGAAATCAAAGTCTTGCGGCGGAGGTTTGATTGAAACTTTGAATGGCTTTATGGGTTTAGTTGATAACAGATTTGGGTTCGCCGAAAAGATGGGGAAAGTTGCTTTTTGAAAGGCCTCCATTGAAGTCAACCGAAGGAAATTCGATTCGTAAGTAGTAAGCCTTTTGAGAGACTCCGAGTTTGGATAAGGTAACCAAATTTTAACGGCTATAGTCTATGGAGCGAACAGACCGGTAAAGCGGGAAATCTAATGACTAATATTAGTTAATCATAAAGATACCTTTGTGTGTATTTTTATCGTGACGCCGTGGTAAATTCAAACATAGCAACAAAGTTTAATATCCCAGGCAAGTACCCACATTAGTAGTATGTGTAATTAATTAGAATTTCACTAGATTTCCGATTGTACAATAAGAACTAAAAAAAAAAATTAATTAATTTTTAGGGTTGTTTTTGTTAATAGAAATATTTATATTTGAATCAACAAGTGATAATTTTTATTTTTTAAGGAAGAGCGAAAAAAGGATATTATTGAGCGTGGGACAAAATTTAGTGTAAAGATATTGGACTCAGCAAATAACTAAGAAGATATTTAGTAGCGATATCTAAACCAATGACTTAATGAATTAAAATTTGAATGGACATGTATTCATCCATTTAAGTGTAGTCGATTGAGTTAGAAGCAGCATCTCGGGAGTTGCAATCAATTGACCAATTTTGATCTTGAAGCCTCACTTTTAGGAGTGCAATTATTGGATGACGATGACCTATATTTGTGAATCAAATTTTTGTTAAATTCCTAATGTAATTTCAATAATGACACATGTCAACAAATTTTTAAAAAACTTAAAAATTAGAAGAGAAAATGCGTAAGAGAAGATTTGGATGTCATTGGGGTTTGAAATATATGTCCGTGTGATTAAGAGATTATGGAAATTAATCTTCTTTTAAATATTTAGAAAAAAAAAATTGAGTGCACCTCCACCATGGCAAGATTGGAGAATTGGAGAGTGACCAAGTGAAAAATGAGAAGTACGTTTTAAGTTGAGGTTGGGTGGGTTGGGGTGCATTTAAAGAATACAAGTTAATCTGATGTGGCCATGTGGGGTTTACAGGTAGTAACTATCGTGGGGAAAAAAAGGTGCTCGTCCCTACAGTCGGCCCACGCGTCGTTATGGATGGAGAAAGCCCACCGCACGGCTTGCTGGCGCCACCGTATCCAAAAGTAGCAAGATTTATACAATTATTTGTTTATTTATTTATTTTAAGGAAAATCCGAGAATTATTGACTGGTGATATGATATGTGGGGGGCGGACACGTGGGCCTCTCAGTCGATTGATTTGACAATTTTATTACATTTTCACTGATGACGATTTGACGAAATTATTGTATATATCACGTGAAAACCTTTAGAAAGCTTTTTTTTTTTTTTTTTTTGTATTTTCTCGACTGTTGTTTTTTTGTAACAACTTGTTCAGTAAATTCCCCAAGCATACGTACAAATAAATAAAGAACACATCTTAGTTCCCAAATGCGAACTTCAAAATTTAGCAATAAATCGATGAAAGTGATTGGCATAATCTGTGTATAAATGGAAGAGATTCTTACTCATAAGGTGGTGTTTATATTTTAATTAGAGTGAGAATCTTGAAATTAAGAATAAAGAATAAGAGTAAGAATAAAGAGTAAGAGTAAGAATAAATTATTTATTTATATTTAAATAAAAATATAAAATTAAAATTAAAATTTAATTTATATATTTATAATGTCTTAAATTAAGAATAAATAATTTTAAATTATAATTTTATTTTTATTTAAAGAATTATAATTTAAGACGGGCTCGGAGTGAGATTCTAAAATGAAAAAGTTAAACACCAAGCCAATGTGGGGTTAAATATTCTCAAAGATGGAGCCAAATACGGTCCGAAATATCTCCTTAATTTCCTCAAGGCTGTCAGTTTTGGGGACAATAAACTGCTCCTTGAATGTCTTTAAATTAAGATGGGCCAATGTGTTTTCCGTATAATGCAGAACCAAAATTAAATACGAGGGTTTTTTATTTTTTATTTTTTACCTAAAAAATCGTACTTTAATTTTAATTTATTAGATTCATTTAATTTGTAGGTTTAAAGTTTAAAACTCATTTAATTTGTAGATTTAAAGTTTAAAACTAACTCATTTATCTATCATTGGATTGGATGGATCCAATGAATAAAAAATTTAAGCGTGATTTAAAGTAAACAATTTAAATCAAGAGAATTTTACTAATTAAACAGTCTATCATTAACTATGAAGCTTCTTTTTTTTTTTTAATTAAGAAGGCCCAATATATTTTGAATATTTCATATTCAAATAAAGTAACCTATCATTCATTGCAAGACTTATTATTATGGCCGCCTCATACTACCTATCTTTTGGACAAATACAAATTAAAGATTTCTTTTTCAATAATGTGATGTCTTTTCAGTTGCAAAGCCAAATAAGTATCCTAACTAACATAACACCATTAATTGAAGAGAAATTGTCAATTTTTTTCTATAGTAATCAACATATATCATTTTTTCTTTTACTATTTTTATAATGGCAAAAAACCCCCTAACAATATAAGTTTACAATATTATCCTTATTTTCAACTACTCTTTTATTTATATTTATTATAAATTAAATAAATCACATGAATAGAAACTAAATAAAAAATTAAACATGAAAAACAAGAAATATATGTTGATATGAGCAAAAAAATTAATAATAAATTTTTTTCTTGTACTTATTTATTTTGTGAAAAATTTCTTATAATAAATATATAAGAAAATGATAAAAAAAATTATTATAAGAAAACTTGAATGACAAATAAAAATTTATTATAAGATAAATAATAAAATATTTTGCCTATACTTTTTACATTAAATTTTAAAATATTACAAAATGTTTATTATAAGAAAATGTTCACAAAATAAATAATTAAAAGAAAAAAATTATTATTATTTTTTTGCTCATATCAAAACATATTTCTTATTTTTAATACTTAATTTTTTTTATTTAGTTTCTATTCGTGTAATTTATAATAAATGTAAATAAAAAAAGTAGCGAAAAATAATGGTAATATTGTAAACTTATGGTATCAAGAAGGTTTTTGGCCATTATGAAAACAACATGAGGATATATGGTATATGTTGATTATTGTAGGGAGAAAAGTAGCAATCCCCCTTAATTTAATAGACTCATGTGCTAATCATTTTATGAGTCTTATTATTTCTTATCCAAATAATAAAATTCTATCAACGTTTAGTTAAGATATAAACTATTTCAATATCACAACTAAGTAAATATAAAATTACTCATTTTATATTAAAAGCAACTGAGACAATTTTTAGATAAATAAAGCCAATAGAATAAATAGACTTCATACTTGTAAAGCAATAGAGTTATCTTGTGTGCATTTGTCAAACATTGACTGAATTATTCAACTACCTAATTGTGGTTCAATAAATTTCAGTTAGTAGCTCAAATCAAATGTGCATGATTTCATTAAATAAATATAAGTACACTACAATTTTTTCCTTTTTCCGAATTATAAAAAATTAATACTACAACCGAGTCTAGAGAAATACATTAGTGTTTTCATCTACCTCAATCATGATAGATTTAAAACAAAATGATAAATACTCGCTGCTCTAAGGATAAAAAAGTCAAAGACTGTAACCAATAGGAGAGATTGTCAATTTTCCTCCCTACTAAAATCAATACATACCACTTATTTCCTATAGTTTTCATAATAGTCAATAACCTCCTAATATATAATTTTATAGTAGTACTCTTGTTCTTAAATACACTTTTACTCACATTTATCATAATTTAAACAAATCATATAAATAATTTAAATAAATCATATTAATGAAAATTAAAATAAAAAATTTAAGTACTAGAAATAAGAAAATATATTTTTAGAGTGAATAAAAATTAATGACATGATTTTTTATATTTTTTTGGTTATTTTTAAATATTTTTATAATAAACATATATTTTATATTTCTAAATTAAATTATAAAGTTAATGACCCGTTTACTCCTCTTTTCATTTAAATTTTTGGTGTCAAGGGAGTTATTTACTATCTTAAAAATTATAGGGGAGTAAGTGATATATATTAATTTCAGTAAGAGAGAAATTGACATCCTTCATAACCAATATCATTGATGCTCTATCCATTTACATTTCAAGTGTTCAACTTAACCAATAAAAATTAAGTGAAAATAACAATCTACCAATAAAAATAAATAAACCTATAATCAACATAAGTAGTAAGCATGACCTACATATCACGATTACCATCATCAATAATAAATCAGCAAAATCAAACGTGCTTTAAAATCTTCAAATATTCAAGACAACAAAGTCGATCGATCGATCGATGGCCAAACCAGACGGGTTACAGCTAATCAGTTGAACTTTTCGCTCGCCCAGGCAAGTAATACGTGTTCCCACTGTAACCTCAGTTTGCGGTCGCATCAACCCAAATTCAAAGGAAAATTAATAGAAACATCCCTAACTTTTAACCAATTTACAGAAGTTATCTAGCTTAAACTTTTCTTACTTTTGTTTTCTAAACAGTGCATTTTGAACAACAATACTTCCAAACATGAAGATGGTAAAATAACTGCACGGTCGACAGCCATTAGGGTCGCATACTCTTTTCTTATTCCATTTTTTAAGAAAGCCAAACTGTTAATCGGTAACTAAATTAACTGGTTTGGTTTATTGCTTGTATTTTATTTTACAATAATAATATGCTTGCTTAATTGAGAATTTCATATACTATTTAATTGGCTCAAGTGATAGCTAATTATTATCACTTCTCATTGAAATGATAAAATTTTAGAAGTAACATATAAGAAGGGATTCAAATTTAAGTATCCCAATTCAGGAAGCATAGTATCACTCTTTATTTTATTTTATTTTATTTTTCTGAGTTTGAATAGATTTTTGATTGACACATAGGTCAATCTATGATGCCGTTATCAAAATTACAACATCAATAGTGGTCTAATATTAATCATTAGATTTAATCAACGGTTCATTAAAATAATAGTTAGTTGGGATAATATTTTAATTTCAATTATTAAAAATTTAAATTTACTAATTAACAAATTTGTTAAACATGGCTTTTAAAGATTAAATAATAACAAGAAACAAGTATAACTATTAATACTTCTATTTTTCCTTTCAAATTTTTTTTTAATATTAACACAACTCAATCTTAGTTTTATTATCTCATTTTCAACAAAAATTTACCAGATTAATAAATATTGCAACAATTTATTCAAATCAATATTTGCCAATGAGTAGTTTCCAAAAAAAAGAACAATGAATAAAACTAAAAATTCAAATTATATCGTCCCAATTACAAATGGGAAAAGTAGGTTGAATCAATATGAGTTGTTAGAGATTGAATAACCAAAATTTTTATTTACACATCTAAATTAATTTGTACATTTACATACTTAATTTTTAATTTTGTTGGTGATTTAGAAAATATTTATGGAATTGTTAAAAACAAAATTATATCCATGAACTTGAATATTATCTGTTAATTATTAAGTAATTAGTTATTTTTCTACTAAATTAAATCAGTAGTGAAAATTAAAGAATTTAAATCCGAGGGTCCATAATGCCATAATGACTCTATTATCAATACTGTAAAAATTCATATAGCATCATAGGAAATCCTTATAATAAATATATATAAAAATTATAAATTAACCTTAAATCTGGGCCAATTCTGTAAATTCTCAAAAAAAAGGACAAAAACAGAAAGAAGACCACAGCCGCTTTAGCTGGGTAGGGGTCCGCGAATTCCCCACGCTTCCGCCCCATCATTTACTTCTCCTTAAAAACCTAACAATATTTTTCAATTGAATTTGTATTTTATGATCATCAAAATTTTTTATACAAATCAATCAGACTCATGATTTTCAGTTATAACTATCACAGTACATGTGATAGTCATATATATGGCTGATCCTCATCGAAGAGACCAGCAGCCTCCAGTTACAGAGCCACCAAAACTGTCAAAACCTAGCATACAGGTTCCTGAACTTGAACCAGCGCCAGCATCGGCAGCTTCTTCTTCTTCTCCTTCTTTATCATCACCATCAAAAGGGAGGCACCCGAGCTATCGAGGGATCCGAAGCAGAAGCGGCAAATGGGTGTCCGAAATACGGGAGCCACGTAAAACGACGCGCATTTGGCTCGGCACGTATCCCACGCCGGAAATGGCGGCAGCGGCCTATGACGTGGCGGCGCTGGCTTTGAAAGGCCCCGAAACTCCACTGAACTTTCCGAATATGATTATTTCGTACCCAATACCGGCTTCGACGTCGGCGAGCGACATACGCGCGGCTGCGGCACAGGCTGCTGCTGCAAGGGGTTCTGGGTCTGAACCGGGTCCGGTTCAGAAAGAGAGTAAAGAGAGTGAGGATACGTCGAGTAGTACTTGCATGGGGCAAGAGTTCGTTGATGAAGATGAGCTATTGAATATGCCAAATTTGCTAGTGGATATGGCAGAGGGAATGCTTGTGAGTCCACCGAGGATCGATACGCCGTCGTCTGATGATTCAGCAGGGAATTCTGCTGAAGAAAGTTTATGGAGCTACACTTAATAATTAATTAATTAATTAGTTAATTATTAAGTAATGAAGCTTGTGTAATGTGTGGCTGCTTGATTCTAATTTGCTGCTGCTATATATATTCGGTCGATCTCTGATTGTAATCCTTGTATATTTGGAAAATTAATGTACCGACTGCATGGTACAAGTACTTTCTTATCTTTGTTTTGTTGGTAAAGATAAAGAAAGGGGAGTTGTCTTTAATTACTTTCAGTAATAGAGTAATTGCCATATTTTGAGAATATTAATTGCTTGGGGCTTCTTCGCCCACCCCCCCCCCCCCCTCTTGTCCCTGTGATTTGGTTGGCCATTTGGTAGTTGGTAAAAGGCAGTGGGATTGAATTCAGGAAGAGAGGCATACTGATCTACATGATGAGCTTAATTCGTGGACCATTAAGCTTTATATATGAAGAAGGGAAATTGATTCACAAAATTGGATATGATTCATATGCATATATAGTATGGAGTTCGAATATATATTTATGATCATTGCTTATCTGAGTTTCCGCCTGCTAGTGCAAAGTGCAAAACAATTATAAGATTGATCAGTGCTAGCTATAGCTGTTTCTAACAATCGTGTGTGTGTGTGTGTGTATATTACATGCAGATGCCCTCCTCTTTAATGCCAATTCGCAGTATAGAACATATAGTGCATTAGTTAATTGAACAAAAAATGATAAAGACAATAACACACTATATGGTGTATACAACAGATCTATATTTTGAAAGAAACAAGTATTCATACTAGATAATGATTATATATACAAAAATAATGTTTCAATGAGAGATCCTGCATTTTTATTAAAGTAATTAAGGAATTCTTAAAAGATAAGAAAGTATATACTCCAAAATATTAAAAAAAAATACATTGTATTAGAGTGTGTGTTTAATTTTCTAGTCTTCTAGCTTATCCATTACTCTTAACAACTTAAAGAATCCCTTATTAAATAATAACTCTATATATATAGTCTCTATCTAGGGAGGGTTTCCGCACTTTATTAAAGTGCGGAAATATATAGGAGAAGATATTGTTTCTGATTGAAACGTTAAGGATGTTGATCAATTGATGATTAATGTGTGTGATTTAAGTTATGTAAGTTAGAGTGATTACCTAGAAAAACTTAGAATGCGGTTATAGTGCACTAACTGTACTTAAGGGCTATGAATTAGTAGTATGCGCAATTCTTTTAGAACATTAATTACTATACCAAAAGCCTAATCTCCTTGGAGATAAAATTTATCTTGAATCTGATAACATTTGTACACATATATCTCAGGAATTAATGTCCAATCTATTGTTGATGTCCGCACGTCATCAGTTTTGTCTATTTGAATCTGCTCGAATATATCTTATGCACATTGAATCTATCAACAAGTAAGAGAGCTGGAGGATAGCAGACATCAAAAGAACCAATGTTCAACGATTCAGGTCTTGCTGACCAACTTGTCTGAGAAGACCATCAATTAATAATATTGAATATAATAAGTCAGAAGGCTCGCTGTTGTTTTTGCGGTTAACTTAGCGTCTACGAAATCTCAGTGAATATAAAATGTGAAATATCTCTTTATGTACATTAATGTCATTAATGTCAGAAACCGCAGCAGGTATATCTACGTAGTCTGCATCAAAATGTGAAATAGCCTTTGCTTTCAAAACCGGAATTCAAAACAAGTGTCATGCTCACAAGCTTGAGCCTGCTTGATTTCAAGTTTGTTGGTTATCTCATATAATGCCCTAGCTGGCTTGTACTGCCTAATTAGGAATTCATTGCATCTCCATTGACATAATTAGCTGCAGTTACAGAGTTAATTTGGCCCAACCATTTGCATTATTGATTTCCACAGGTCTGAATGATCATCTCAAGAATCACAATGATTCTTTTTATGTTGTTTGTCATAAACAACGATGCACGTTTAAATGATACAGTTGTGCCTTTACTTTATCATAATTGATTATATATATATATATATATATAAGAACTTAGTAGAAGGGGTGTTTTGAACCGGGATTAATCAAGATTTTTTCATTACTTTATATTTCAACATTCTTTTAACGCATACAGAAGATGTTGGTTTGTGCAACTAGCAAAAGTTGACAAATTACGTTCACATCAAGCTGGAGCAAAAAGCTCTTTTGTTTATATATATATATTTTAAAAAAAATAAATAAATAATGTTCTCAAATTTTGAAAAAATCTCTTGTATACAAACAAAGGAAAGGAAATTACGCTTTCTTAAAGGGTTGGATATGTAGAGACAAGTAGCCAATTTGCATGCACTATTCAAAAAGACACTCTAAGCTCGGGAAGTTAATTTTGGTCATTAAATCTTAAACTTAATTAGCCGTTTCAATGTGAAGGCTTTTGCTTATTGCGAAGCACGAGAATGATGAGCAAGCGAAGAAAGATTGATCGAATGATGAAGATCCCTTTGGAAAACCATAATATTAATAATTTATTTCCAAAAGTGGCGAGGACATATAGAATCTTTAAAGACGATGATTAAAGAAAAACTTGTGGTCCACATAGATTAGTTTTAATTTTCTAATTAGAGATTAATCTCTAACATATGGAGTACACTTGGGTGAGACAAGGCCGCAATCATATCCTTAAAATATTAAACGTTGATTTTATCAGTCGGCATAATTTGGTAAGTTCAATTCACCTTGGGGAACACTGTTCGAATAGCGGCAACCAAAAAGGGGATCAAATATTGAAGAGGGAAGCAAATCTAGGTGTGATGCGATATTGCTGCATTCTTGTTTTAGAAATGTCGATCCTTAATCACTGGTTTAGAGATTTGGAACTTTATGTTAGGTCGTTATCATTAACCTACTAATCTTTGACCTAATATTAAATTAACGCGTCTATAAAATATTTTGAAAAGAGTCACATATTGTAATAATTATATTTTTGAAAGACTAAGTGTATTCTGTAGCTACAAATTTTTAGTAATATTCTTAATCATAGCCATTGAAGAACGGCCCAGACTAGTATTTTTGTGGAATGTTCAGGAATCAAAACGTCTATTATTTTCTTAACTTGGACGAAGGCATAATAGTCACTGAGTTCTTAGTACACACTTCTGTATTTTAATTTCAAATGTGTATTTAGGGGCAGATTTAAGATCTTTAATCAGGTCAAGTTAAATTCGACATTTATAAATATGCTTGTATAAAAGAGGAATGTTGGTACATATATTGGTGTGGTGGGGGTGGGGGGGGGGGGGGAATTAAAAAAACATATATATCAAGTAATACAACGTCAAGAACTTAACTCTAAACAAAATACATAATATTTAATGAAATGACAAATTATTATTTGAATATTTAATTATAAAGATCTCAATGCACCAACAAGCGCGAGATCAGCTGGTAAGGACCTGTTCTATCTTAACCAAAGTTCTCGATTTGAGACTTAAGAATGCAGTTACGTTAAATACTTGTTCGGAGAGTTTTGTCGTTTTGCCGCTCTAGTGGTCCCACCCGATTCGAATATAAATTATTCGAGAGCCAATGTGATATTCAGATACCAAATGATTTAATATATAAAAAATAAAAATCTCAATACAAGTATTTAATTAATTAGGAACATAGTTAAGAAAAAAGTGATGACTAAATCCTTAAATATTAAAATAATAATAATGGAACTTAAGGATTTTAAAGAACGTTTTGTGTTTATCAAGTATGGTAACGCAAAATTCTATAAAAAAGTTGATCTTTTTTTGGGATCCTTTTAACAGTTTTTGTCTAATAATTGTCTATCTCAAATTTTTTTTTATTGATTTATTTTTTTAATGGGGAAAGTCTGGACTAGATAATTCTTGTAGTATGTGTAATACGTACAGTTGTTTTGGATGATCCCATTAAGTAACGGGGCACTTTCCTCGAACAATAAATTCATAAAAAGGTCACACTAAATTCAAATCACTTTCACTGGAATTCAAGGTACTGCCACCCAATCACTCGAAATTCAAATCCAAACTCTCCTCTTCGTCATTTTCACACAAATATTGACCCTAAACACGTGATGGACACTGCCTCACTGACCTTACCCTATGAATCTACGTGAAAGCCGAAACTGCGGGAGGACCATTAATAATGCATATTCATTTAAAATTCAAGGGGCTGGGTCTGGTCTCAGTCAAAAGCAAGCATGTGATCAATTAATCTCTCAGGTGGTCACCACCAACGCCATATTGCCCACAGATTGGCCCACTTGTCTTAATTTGTTTGGTTCCCACGAAATTAAAAAAAAAAAAAGATAAGAAGACGTAAATACCCTTAAAGTTTTGTGTATACATAGATAGATCTTTTAAGTTTTAACGGTTTATAAATAGACACATCTACTAATTTTCAATTGTTTTTGTTTACTTCAAAATTCGAACGTACAATCAAATTTAAATTAATAAGATTAAGAGTTGGACTATTGGCACACCTCTAACATTCTCTTTAAACCCCTTTTCTGTATATATCCTTTTTAATTTCTAAAATAACCTTTAATTGCTGCAGTTTCTTAATAAATCACTGCATAGTACTTTTGGGAAATTAAAAAAAAAATCTATCGAGCACTCTCTTCCCTCCTCTCCCATTTCAAACTACTTTCAATTTCTTCTTGGCTATAGCATTCATGAATTTCTGATTTTAATCTCCATCTCTCTTTGTATATATATATATATATATGTGTGTGTGTGTGTGTAAAGATAAGTATATGCATATCTGAAAAAAAAAAAGAAACTTAACCTAGTAAACAAACTTCATCAAATTATCTTTCCTTTGAAAACATAATTTGTTTTTCGATCAAAATCCTATTCTATGAATTTTTTTTTCAAAATTTGTAGATTCAAAGAGTTTATAATGGAGAAAAAGACTAAGAAAACAATGTAAGTGTGTTTAATTAGGTAAAGTTTTATTTTTAATATAAATTAAAATATAAAGGATAAATTTGTAAACACAAAACAAGTGGGGTTTCATAAGAGATATAGAGGGGTGCCAATAGCCTCGCTCTGAGATTAATTTTGTGAAGTTAGCAACATGGGAATCACACGAGCAATTTTAACTATCACGATCTAACTTAAAAAGGAGATAATGTGTGTATTTAGTGCTAAAACGTTAGGGGCGTTTGTGTTAATTTTTTTAGGACAATTATTCACCGATTACTTATTTTTTCGTACTTTTTTTAAAAAATACACATATTTTCTTTTTTTAGTTGATTTTCACCTGAAATTACATTTTCTTGCACATGTCTACTTGCTTCTACATGTTATTGTAACTTTGCTGACATTATGGGGGCAAAATTGTCATTTTACCTAAACATACAAAAACGACGTTGTTTACTACTAACAATCTAAGACCTGACTTCGAATCTAATTCGGATCCAATCTGAAAATTCGATCAAATTGCACAATTAAAAAAATTAAAATATAAATACAAATAATATTTATTGTTTAAGTTGCATATATTTTTTTATTTATGAAAATAATTCAGTTTGTTTTGCAATCTATCTTTTTTTTGTCATTTAGTTAGGGTAAAATAGTCATTTTTTTTAGGGATAAAATTATTATTTTAATAATATTATGTTAATTTCTTTAAAAGAGTTAAGATGATAGTGGACAACTGAAACACTTTATAATTTTAGGTGGAAATTAAACAAAAAAATAAGATTTATGTATTTTTTAAAAAGTCTGAAAAATTATACTGGGAGTGGATAATTATATATTTTTTAAGATAAATAAAAAGAAAAAAGAAAAAGTCCTAACTTTCACTCTCCAAACGCGGTTGTAGTTGAGATTTGATTTTCACATTGTCAGTTGTGATAGCTTTTGTCCGTACTCTGAAGATGTTGACTCTCTCACTTTCCTCACTAACTTCCTTCTTCAGTTACTTCCAACTGTCGAGATACGACTTACTAAACGGAAAACTTACTAAAAGGAAAAAAAATAAAGAATAAGTCACCTGGTGGTCGAATTGCCACGTTTCCATGCGAAACCGCGGGAAAAACTACAGCCTGTTTTGTGTATGAGGCGAGGCGGTTGGGGCTTGGGGGCGGGGAACCTAACTGTCAACCCGTGTTTTGGACGTCGTGTGACGTCACTTCGAAAAGGCTTCTCGTTGTCTTCTTTCGCCACGTCAGCCTTCAACCCCGTCTGTTCTTCATACTGCCGAGATCTTCCAGGAACTACTACTTCTAGAACAATCAAATCCGTCCCCATCCACCGAACTTAAATATATATATTTTTTAATTGAAAATTTTAACTGGTAATTGTTTTTTTAATTTTTAGTAGAAATTATCAACGTGCGTGTATTTATTACATGATCTCATAATTAACAGCTAAACGGATAGTATAAAATTGAGACTGAAGTTTGACTCTGACGACAAATACGGGTTCATTCCCTTAATAAAATAGAGTTAAAAATATCAGGGGAAAAAAAATCTTTATTTAACACGTGTCAAAAATGATCTCATAATTAACAGCTAAACCGATAATATAAAATTGAGACTGAAGTTTGACTCTGACTCTGCCAAGTACGGGTTCATTCCCTTAATAAAATAGAGTTAAAAATATCAGGGGAAAAAATCTTTATTTAACACGTGTCAAACAAGGAATCACTCACAACTTGTCTAAACACAGCTGGTAGCAAGCTCAGGTCCCACTTTCGAACATCGTAGTATGTAAAATCCGTGGATTCATTTCCAGCTGTCTCCTTATCATCTCCGTGTTCGCGTTTCTGAAATGCACAGCCACCTATTAGAAATTTATAATCTTCCTTTCAAATTTAAAGGTCCATTCCAGTCTTAACTTTTATCTAAAAGATTTCACACACACACCCAGTTAACAGACAGTTAGTCACTTCAGGCACTGAACTTATTATTGTACCTGGATTGGATGGATTCACTATCAAGCTGGTCATCGCCAGAGTCACGTGTGGGGAATTTTTCCGACGAGGACGTGGTGTTGCTGGCGTCGAGCAATCCGAAAAAGCGGGCGGGGAGGAAGAAGTTTCGGGAGACTCGGCATCCGGTGTATCGGGGAGTGAGGAGGAGGGATTCGGGCAAGTGGGTTTGTGAACTGAGGGAGCCGAACAAGAAGTCGAGGATTTGGCTGGGCACATTTCCCACCGCCGAAATGGCAGCGCGGGCTCATGACGTGGCGGCGATTGCTTTGAGGGGGAGGTTAGCTTGTTTGAACTTCGCTGACTCTTCTTGGCGGCTGCCGTTGCCGGCTTCCACTGACCCCAAGGATATTCAGAAGGCCGCTGCGGAGGCGGCCGAGGCGTTCCGGCCCGAGAAGGATTTGAGGAGGGTGGATGACAAGATGGACGAGAAAGAAGTGGCGGAGAGGACGACAATGTCGGATGGTGTGATTTTTATGGACGAAGAAGCGGTTTTTGGGATGCCCGGATTGTTGACGAACATGGCCGAAGGGATGCTGTTGCCCCCACCACCACCACCTCAGTGTAATCGTGGAGGGTATGAGGAGGATGACGTGGAAAGCAATGCTGATGTGTCCTTGTGGAGTTATTCTGTTTAAATTAATTAGTTTAGAAGTTTTAGTGAAGCAGTAATCAAGCGGGCTCTGCTTTATTAGATTCTTTTTGGATTTATATTGGTGGTGGCTATAGGGATACACAATTGTGGCTCCGTACTTTCATTTTTTAACTAGTACATGGGAGTGAGTGTAATGTTATATAATTGCTTTATTATATGGGCAAAAATGCCCATCTGAAAAAATAAAAAGAGTACAAAGTTAGTTTGTGAAATTGGTGATGGTGTTATGGACATTTTCGGGTGCAAATCATATCTTGAAATAAATGAGAAAACTGCAAAGCCTTGAAATTGATTTATTACAAAGGGCCTACCAATTATGTTCTCCTTTTACCTTCATTTTTAAGCTTCTTTCGAAGAGAAATGGGTAATTATTGGAGAGGTGTTAGTGGGGTCTCAGGCAGTCACCATTGTCTCGGACTCTGTTCTGTGGCTGGAAGGTTACCCTCCCTCCTCACAATGTGTCATTTTTCTAATGAGTACAATTTTTATTTTTGATTGTTTTAATGATAAAAGCCCAAATCTGACGAGATTTCTAAACAACCCAAATGTCAAAAGCAATAGGCCCATGGAACTTCCTTTGTTCTGTTATCAGAGTAAATGCTTATTTAATTTGACTTATATAATAATTATAAGTATTTATTTAATTATATAATTTTTTATTATTATTTTTAATAAAAATTTTAAATATTAAACAAATTATTTTATCTTTTTTAATAAAAGTTTAAATTTTAAACTTTTAAAAATAGAAGTTGAAATACTTTTTCTAAAATATTAAAATATCCAAAATATTATTGACTTATGGGTTATTTCCATCCAACCCCCCAAATATTTCGACATTTTCCACCGCTCACTCAAATGTTTCGACAATTTCCATCATTCCCCCAGTTCTTTTAATTTGACAGTTATTTTTAATGGAGTTGTTTGAAATTTAGTTAAATATCATAAATGCCCCTTATTTTGAATTTAAAAAAAATTAAATGATATAAACTGCTAATCCAATAATTGATATTTACATTAAAAACTCTTAATTAAATGTAATTATGCAATAACTTAACATATCAAATAAATTTAATTTATCATCATCAAATAATATTTAGGGTATGAAATTTTAAATTTGCCCTTTTACCATTACAATAAATGGTCAAATTAACAGATTTAGACGCATGGTGTAAGGAGTCAAAACATTTGGGGGTGTAGTGAAAAATGTCAAAACATCTAGGGATAGAGCGGAGTTAGCCCTTTACTTATTTCACAATTTTATTTTATTTTTTTCATGACATAACTTCAAAAAATTAATCTATTAAATAATTTTATAATTTTTGTCAAAGCTCTTATTGATAACTAAATAACTATAATTTTTTTTATAGTAAAAACTCAACTAATAAAAACTATAATTAAATGAACAATATCTAAAAAGTTATTGCAAATGGAGGTTAAAGGTAATTACCCAAGAACCAAGCTAACCAAGAACCAAGCACCGAAGGCCCATAAAGGAGCCACCTACCACGGCCAGCGTTCGCGCCAAGCAGGCTACTTGCGTGGATTCTCTTATTGCACGTTGTTCTTCTACTTCTGTAAGAATATTGAGAAATGAGAATAGAAGGAATGAAGGATTCACACTTCGATATAAATATAGTGGCTTTTCTGTTTTGTAGTTTCTTAGACCAAGTTAAAACCAAAAACCAGGCCGCAACCTTTTCCATGGAAAAAAGACTCAGACGCTGATCCATCTCACCGCACAAAATCCCGCATCCATTACCTTGAACAAGATAGAAAACAGCGAACCACCATGCTAATGGAAATAATACCGAATTTACAGCAAAGTTAAGACACTTTAATTTCGTGTGACTTCCGCCTACCGAACTAACTAATTGGGTAGGGGAAAAATGCCAACATGAAGATCTAAGAATTTGATTTCTGTTACAAGAACGTATCTCATAGACTACAGGAAATGACGTGCCATGAAAAACAAAAATTTTGAAACAACAGGACCTGCCAGGTTGAGCAGTCTGGAAAATATAGAAATCAGGGGATAAGAGAATACATTCTTATGTTGAATAGCTGGCGAGCATGGTACAATCGGCTGGAAATGATTGGTGCATGTATTGATTGAAGAAATTTCACTTTGGTTTTTTCAGGAGAGCAGTTGTCCTGAACTCACTGTCATCTCTGATAAAGCTCCACCAAAGATATGTTAGAGGAATATTAGCAGCATGATATAAAGCATGAGCATCCACAAAACCCCGGTAGGGTGGGAAATCATATATCTGCAAAAGCATGGCTAAGCCTTCTCCAACAACCACCAACCACAGCTTCCAGCGTGATGGGTGGCGAGTAACACCAGCCCAAATTGCCCAAATGAGAAGTTGAGCTACACCCATTGCTAGACATACTTTCATGTTTAGGCCTGCAATATGATTGACTACGGTAAAAACAGAACCCAAGAAATAGAGATATTAACATGATGAGCCAAATTCTGAATTGACACGATTTTTTTCCCATCCTTTTCTCTTTGTTTTTGTCAATTCACAGTCTTTTCAGATTATATTTCCAAGGGTGTGGTGATATCAAAAATAGGTTTGCACCACATTTCCAAGTATTTGTCTTGCATAATTAAACACTAAGTCTACTACGGAAGTTGAAATAATGAGTGGCATGACAGCAAAAGCCAGAATCAAACTTACAAATGCACTACAGGTATTACTTGGACCGCCCCCCGGTGGGGGGGGGGGTGGGGATATAAGGTTGACAGAATAAAAACGGTCAAGCTACAGGCAATAAAGTCAATAAATCCAAGAGTGAAGTTTAACAAAAATGCAAAAGGATAAAAAAAGCCAGGGAAATAGAAATTTTGCAGAGAACGGACCAGACATAGAAGTAAACGAAATTTGATGGTTGATTACAAATAGTTGAGAAAAAGGTTATAGTAATAGAATGTGAACAAAGCAGATGAGAAAAGAAGTTATTGTCATAGGATTATCAACGTGGACATACCATATATAGTGTTCCTTGTCCAGACAAGTGTTATAGAAATGAATTACCGTGATCAATTCTAAATTGAGATATGTTATCATGCATTGCAAATCAAACTCATTAAAAGAAATGAATTACCATGATCAAGTTTATAGAAATTCAGGTACAAGATGTGAGTTGTCACAAATGCAATCAATGGAGCAGCAACCATGACCCTAGCAGCCTCGTCTCTGACGCTGAAAGCTCGCAGAATTGCTAGAATGAAATTAAAACCAAGTAATGCTACAGCAGAAGAACAATTGAGCTTCTCTGTCAATTCAACATCTCTGCAATCAAATAAGAAAACAGCAACGACAGATGGGACTAAGCAAGCGACAATGTGGCACAAAGAACTACAAAAATAAAATACGAAAAGAGACATTCAGATAATCATTTTACTTGATAAGATTTATGGAAAAGATATTAGAGGTAGCTCATTTCCCTCTGGTACAATAATGCAAGGTTTTACCATGAAGGAAAACAATTTTTTTTCCAGCTTCTCAAAAATGTTTCAGAAAGCACTGAAAGAAGGATCAGATGCGGTGAGAAGAATAAAACACACTTCCAAACAATATTAGCTGCATGAATAAAGTTCTCACTTTTTTCAAGAAAATGAATAGGCTCATTATCAAACTGTAAATTAGTAGATTATGAAGTGTTGCTGTTGGGCAGAAAACTAAAGCCCAATTATAAAGCTATTCTCTAGACATACTACCACAGAGCAAAATATTTTGTTGCAGATCTAAAGGTACATATAGAAGAGGACTGCTTACCGACTGTGGAAAACAGCACTCCAGAACCAGGAGTTCATTGCTAGGATGCCATAGATGTGCCATAAACCAGTATATTCGTAATAAGTTTTCTTATCTGGTCTCAAAGGCAACTTATAGTACAGAAGGATGAAGAAGGACATCCACCCATGAAATTGTATGGAAAGATTGAGTGCAGAGAGAGCAACAGCAACGGGTTCCTGGAAACATGAACAACATTTGAACAGGCAGAGCAGATAGGTGACTAAATCAGCCTAACAAGTAATAACATTTACAGAGAAAAAGTGCCCCAGAAAATTATGCAACAACCTGAATTCCGTAAACACGGCGGAATGGCCATTTCCCATGATACTTGACAGGCTTGTCACCAACATTTTCTCTCTCCCCTTCCCTAGCAAGCATACAGTGATATCGACAGTCACTGCTGCAATCCCATTGTTTCCACCGGAGATAGAGTGGTTCTTGCAGATACCATGGCCCATCAATAGGTTTTCCATCAGATGAAAAGTTACAGTGTTGGAAGCATTTGTCCCCCACGCATCCAGTTTTCTCACACTGCTCCACACAACCCCTGCAAATCAAAAAGTAAAATAAAGAATAGCATCCCACAAGCAAAAAACACAAACACGAAGTATAGACTAATGGAGTGTTTTTAGCATGAGACAATTCCCAGGTTTAGTTAACCCCCCATCAGAACCAAAAGTCTATGTCAATCAACAGTAAGATTGAAAGTACAAAAAATCACAATAGCATAAACAGATGTAGCATGATGAATTTGTGTGAAATTTGCTTGGGAAATAAAAACATAAGAATAAAATACTTAAAATCAAATAAATGGTAACAAGTTCAAAGTGTCCCAAGAAATGGGGGACTCCAAGGCTTTAAAACCACAGCCTAACTTTGTTTTTTAAAAGGTAAAAGTGGCCTTAAGGCTGAAGATAACAACTCAGTTTTAGAATCAGAACATCAAATTAAGTCTTCAGCATAATCAACATTTTGTTTCACAGATCCTCAGATAATGGCAAGAGGCAGATGTGATCAAGCTAGCATCAACAAAGTCAAAACCGCAACTCCATAGGCAAGCTTCAATCATCAAACATCAAGGGCCAAATTAATCTTCCAATTTTAAACACCATACCAAACTTTAAGTCAAAACTAAATGCATTCTGTGCTGCCAATCTTAGTCAAAACTACTAACAGGACGGCGAATCACTTAACAAATAAACGAGTCTTCAGGTTCCAAAAGTGCTTTCAGCATCCATTGGACCAATCAAAAGTGCTTTTGGAAATCACTTTACTCAAAAGCACTTTCCACAAATAATATTCTCCACGTATCAGAAAATAAATTTCTCCTCTAGTAAATTTGAAATCTAAAGCTTATCTCAAACATAACCCTAGCTCGTCAATACAACGGTGCCAGTACTTCATAACAAAAATAATGGAAAAAGAAAAGGAAAAACATGATTAGTGCAAAAAGTATTCTACTAATTGAAAATCTGTACTTGTAAATCGGATCAGCGTCACCGTCGCTTGCGTAGAGAGCGGGAAGCGTACATGAGATTAAAAGAAAGAGAGCAATTAAGTGACTGTGAGCCATCTGAATCGTGTAAAGTGGAAGTCAACAGAGGAACGTTTTAAGAGATTTTCTACATAATCGACGCTCCGGTGATTTGAGTTTTGTTACAAGAGCGAGTGAGGAGTTGAGTTGTTGGAATTTAGACTCGGTGGGAGAGAGAAGAGAAAAGGAGCGAGTCGAGGCGGTCTGAGTTGAGGGAGAAACTTTAGACTCGAGTCGAGATGGATGAATCGCGAGTGTGATGGACAGGGCGGAGACCAGAATGGCAGAATCTTGTGAATAGCTAATCGCTGAAACGATTCACGAGAAGACACGTGGATGTGAAGATGCTGGATGTGGTTTTACTAATTTGGCCTTCATAGTAGTCTTTCGCGGCTTTGCGCTTTTATTCAGGTAAAAAAATGACTTCAATGGGCTCAATTCAGTTGTTGTGGACTCGTGGTTCATGCCAAAATTCTACCTCTGGTGACTCTTTATAAGAAAAAGGGTGGGAGACAAAATGGAATATGACATAAGTTAAATATGTTTTTTTAGTATAAAAAAATTAGCCTAAAATTAAGGACAACTTATAAAAAAATAATTTAATAGTTAAAATGTGTTTTTCTAACCAAAAAGTGACTCCATAATTTGTCACACTATCAACCAACAATCAATAGGCATTGGCAATGCTCAATTGACACGTTGAGCATCTGCCTAGTTTTCTTCTTAATTTATAAAATAGCGAAATTGATCTTGCCCACGGATGATGAAATTTTTTAATTGGTTCAGGTCTTAAAAGTAAAAATTAAATTTAGCTTAATAGGACAATAAGTCTTACTTCGATTTTCTTTCGAGTGGTGATATTAACCCTCTATTTTATCTCGTCAATCTCTATTAATTAATTTTATATTAACATCTAGATTGCCGTTGTATAAGATTAATCAAAAGATTAAATAGCTTTTAAGTATATTCATGATAATTAACTTTTATTAGTATTTAATTTACATAATCTAATTTTGTAAACACTAATTTCTCTTAACTTAATCTCTGCTCAAATTTTTATATTCTACTATTTTTATAATTTTAATTTTTAATTGAAAATATAAAGTGAAAATTGTATGCATCCTCACTTGTCTCTTTACAGTAACCAAATTTCCAGTCACTACCGCAAATTCCAGCCGACCCACAAGCACCAGCTGCCGCACACAGTGGCCGTCTCTGACACATCACACTGCTTTCGCCGTCGCCGGCCACCCTGCCAAATTGCAGCACTGTCTATCCTCTGTCGAGAGACCTTCCAATAATCTTTCATTGATCAAGAAGACAGTAAGATAATTTGAAATAGACCCTAAGTTCTGTTATTTATGCTGGTTCTCCTTTTTTTCACATGTTTCAAACGCTCGTAAGCCGTTTGATAATATGCCTGACTCACTGTTCCGATAAGTTTGATGATCCAATTCTTAACTGCCTATAAGTTGTTTGATATCAAATTTTAATGTAGCTTTATCCTTCTAAATCTTTCTACTTATTGGCATGCTTGTCATATTGTTTATTACTTCACTTATTCATTGTTTTAATATATTTTGCGTGTGTGTATTTTATGATAAGGGGACATTGCTATGCTACTTCAGTACATGAACTTGTTGACATCATACCATTAAAACCTAAATTAAGTCCACAAGAACATAACTCTGCAACTAAAGCCATTATGTTCCTCCTAGAATACAACTGCTCCTCATGTTGAGCCTCGTTGACAAGTCAATATCCCTTTGTTAGCATCATAGTGGCCATCTAAAATAGCGAGTTATCTGACTCAGACCTTTGGCGTAATAGATGTTCACCAGTTCAAGCATAATGAAAGTGAGTATTGATGACACTCTCCTATTAGATGGATGTAGAAAAAGGAAGCAGGAGCACTTAACATTTTCATGAAGCTTGCCTGGCACAACACCTGTAGGAAGAGAAATGGTGAAGGCATTTGGCAGGATGCTAGATGCTTGTAGAAGATATACGAGTATGCAACTACTTTGAGCATGGGATGATATACCTGTTATTCTAATTTATTGTTGTTTCGTTTTCCCCAACATATTTTTTGCAACATAAGTTGTAAAATTAATGAAATGGATAAGCAATGTCCTCTGGTTCTAATACAATCTTAAGTCATGATTTTCCATCGAAATAGTTGAAATATTGCCATCCCCTTTTTCTCTGCCAACTTTATGTTTTGGGGAGAAGAAGGAAAAGAATAAAGAAAACTATGAGTGTTGAGATCAATTTAATTTTTAACAACTTTTGCTTATGAAGGGGCGTATTTTCAGTTATAACATTTATGAGAACTTGTAATACCTATTTATCTCATTTTGCTATCATTTGTGCAGGATCTGTTGATACTTCAGCGATTGAACATTTGAGTTGAGCTATTACCTTCAGTCACTTCTTCATTATTGTTCAGATAATGGATGATGCATCATCTTTGGATATCTCTTTGTCAGAAGATGTCCTCCAGCCATTACTAACCACATCAAACTCATCTTCATTGAAAGATGGCCTCGAAATTCTTATAGAATCTTCTAAAACTACTGTTGGCCGCTCTGATCTTGCTTCCAAGAATATTCTTCCTGAAGTCCTACAACTTACTCAATCCATCCCTCACTCCTCTGGATGCCATTATCTTTTTCTGTCATTGAAGCTCCTCAGAAATCTGTGTGCTGGGGAAATTACCAATCAGAATACTTTTATTGAGCAAACTGGAGTTGGGATTGTTCGGAGAATTTTGAGGTCGCCAGGAGTGAACTTGGATAAAGATTATGGGATCATTCGTATAGCATTGCAGGTTTTGGCAAATGTTTCATTGGCCGGAGAAACACATCAGCGCGCTATTTGGTGTCAATTCTTTCCAGATGAATTTGCCACACTTGCAGGAGTAAGATGTCAGGAGACTTGTGATCCATTGTGTATGGTTATTTATACGTGTTGTGATGGAAGCCCTGGATTGTTCAAGGAGCTTTGTGGAGATAAAGGGTTGGCTATCATGGCAGAAATTGTGTGCACTGCTGCTTCAGGTAGCATTTTAAAGTGTTACCTTCTTTGTTTCAATCCACATTTTTGACTGTTGCTTTTGTAGAACATATCAATAGAGTAGGTACTGAATTCCCACAATTTCTTTTTTCTTGTCTGTCTAGTTGGTTTCAAAGAAGATGGGTTCAAGTTTCTTGTTTCAAGAACATGTGTAGAGGAAATACACTTTCCTCAACTGTTCTTCAAATTGAGCCAAGTAGGTGCATCTAGAAACCGTGAAGATTCTAACTCAAGAGAAGGCACTTTTTCATCAGAGCAAGCTTTTCTTTTAAAAATTGTATCGGAGATAGTGAATGAGCGAATTGAAGAGATCATTGTTCCCAATGACTTTGCCCTGTGTGTTCTGGGAATTTTTACGAAATCCATTGGGCTTGTTGATTTTTATGCAAGGGGCACACCCAGTCTTCCCACATCATCTTCAGCGATCAATGTTCTTGGGTACTCACTTTCCATTTTGCGGGATATCTGTGCACGGGAGGATCCAGCAGGTTCTAGTTCTGTGAATCGTGCTGATCTTGTTGATTCACTACAATCCCATGGACTCATTGAAATGTTTTTATCTTTGCTTCGTGACCTTGAGCCTCCTGCAATAATCCAGAAAGCCATGAGACAGGATGAGAACCAAGAAGGGACTAGCGTAAATTCAGCCAAGACCTGTCCGTACATAGGATTTCGAAGAGACCTGGTAGCAGTTATTGGTAATTGTGCATACCGAAGGAAGCATATACAAGATGAAATTAGAGAGAGAGATGGGATTCTACTGTTATTGCAGCAGTGTGTTACTGATGAGATAACCCATTTTCGAGGGAGTGGGGCATTTGGTGTGTTAGGAACTTATTGGAAGGGAATGCAGAAAACCAAAAGGTGGTAGCCGATTTGGAGCTTCAAGGTTCTATTAATGTACCCGAACTCACCAATCTTGGTCTCAAAGTAGAGGTAGATAAAAACACTCGGCGAGCAAAGCTTGTAAATGTCCCATCAAAAGCCTGAAGACTTTAAGTTTCGTCTATAGCGTGATCTTGTGTGTAACGTTGCTCTATTATCTACTGTACAGAGCAACCCATTTGTAAACAATTTTGGATTAAAATCACTTAATTTTTCGAGTTGTGAAACAAGTGAAGACATTGTGGGATTTTGTGCCACAGCAACGTGCTCATGTTATGTGAGTTCCCACGACGTCGTTTCCTACAGACATGCCTAGTTCAGTCAGCACTCGCCACTCGGCACGATTTGGCTTGGGCGGAATATTTTTATATTTTACAACGTTACCGTTAGCGAATCCAAAAACTCTGGACACGACTACCTCATTGCTTCACGTCTTCGCTTTGAGCACATATCCCTCTTCTCTCTCTGCACGTGGCGTATTTTCCACTTTAGAGTACTCATCACTCATCCATGGCCACCGCCATGGCAACTCTCCCTCTCTTCACGGGCCTCCCAACTCCACGCCGCCGCGCTCTCACCAAATACACACTTCCCCTCACTTCTCCCCTCCGCCGATCACTTGCTTTCCCGCCACTTCTACGGGCGAAATTCAACTCCGAAGGCACCATCACGTGTGCTTACGTCAGCGGACTAGCTTCTGACCCGATTTTCAGCGAGCCCGACCCGAGGATAGACGATTCGGTTTCCCCGAGCGAGAAAGTTCATTCTCCGCCGAATTTGATTACTTGGGGGCTGCTGTGGAGTCTGTTTCTTAAGCACAAGCTGAGGCTTGGTCTCTCAGTTTTGACTCTCATTGGGTGCACCACGTGTACTCTCTCTATGCCCATATTCTCTGGTACGACTCGTCTTTTTCGCTGCCCAATAATTGTTCTAATAAATTATTTAAATAATAATAGAAAAAAATTTAGAGCTTTTGGATAAAGAACTTCTATTCATTTTCTAATTATTCTGGCTCTGCTTGATTTTGAAACGCTGCAGTTAAAGTGTTTTAACTTCTAGTTGGCTGCTAAATGATTAAACTGATTTTTAAAATTGTATTTGGACCAGTTTTTTAAAATTGTCTGTGATTTAAGTGTTTTGGCTTTAAATTCCTAGATATTATTAAATGGAATCATTAACCAAACAATTTGGTTCTACCTTGTTGAGTTGAAGGCGTGCAACAGTTAGAATCAGATCCTAATGCCTATGTTTTGATGAATTTTTCTATGAAGTATCTGACAATATCTGGTTGGTTCTTTGTAGGGAGGTTTTTTGAAGTGCTAATAGGTGCCAGGCCTGAACCACTTTGGAAGCTACTTAGTAAGGTCGGACTACTGTATGCTCTGGAGCCGATCTTCACTGTAATTTTTGTTACGAATATGAATACTGTATGGGAAAAAGTGATGTCGATTGTCAAAGCTCAGATTTTTAGAACGGTATTGATTCAGAAGGTAAAATTCTTGTTATGTTTATCAAGTTTGCTTGCTTGAAGTTTTATTTTAAAGTGCATAGTTTATTGATATGCTTTTTGATCAGTCAATCCTTTATTTTTTTTTGGGTTGTTCTTATGCAGGCGGAGTTCTTTGACCGGTACAAGGTTTGTGGCTGTGTTTAATTGATTCTTTTGACAAGAGGTGGTTCTATGTGTGTTGGGATATTCTGGTTCTGGGTTTAAATCATGCAGTGAAGCCACTGGTGCAAAATATTATCCTGCTTATGCGCGTATTTAATGTTTGCCAGCTTGAGTAACATACTTTAAATTTACTATGATATTCCTGAAGGTTTTCTTGATTATATTGTGCTCTATATTTGCTGCTTTTGCTAATAACTCTAGGTGTTCTTGCCTTTGTCTTGCGTGATTTGTTCTTAACTTCGTTTGCTTAAATAAAGAATGCCATCAAAGTTATATTTCTCTCTAATTCTAGACCTAGGTCAGGACTATCAGCAAATGCAACCTTGTGTAAATATGGAGTAAATCATTAATCAGCAATGTCTATAACTTAGGATGCAATGCTGATTGACACCCAAACTTTTGGTACTACCTACTTTCTCTTAGCATTGAAAAATTTATTTCTCGTTTGCCTTTTCTTATCTTGTTGTTCCATTTTAATGTTTGATTTCTTGGCGAGGGGATATTCTCTCTTGAAGTATATTATTATTTGATTAAAGCTGTGTTTCATGCTTATAGGTCGGTGAACTTAGCGGTTTATTGACATCTGACTTGGGTTCACTTAAAGCTCTTGTCAGTGAGAACATTTCAAGAGATCGTGGATTTAGGGCACTTTCTGAGGCAAGCCACTCTATACTAAGCGAAAGTGAGCTTTTCACTGCCGACAATTAATCATTTAGTTAGTTATTTTCATCCCAGATGGATTCACTTATCTTTCTCATCTAAAGTAGCATAATTGTCCCGAGCCTCAGTGTTAGTTTAGAACCAGTACTTCAAAATACTCTTTAATTATATACTGCGGGTTGCTAGTAAATGCTCTCTATCTTATCACCTATAATAGAATTACATTTCTGATTTGGCATATTGTTATCTTCTGTCTTTACATAGGTCTTTACATCTTCAGTATTCTCTTGTCTTGTAGGTGATTGGGACAATATGTATACTTTTCAATATAGCTCCGCAGCTTGCCCCAATTCTGGGCGTACTGGTGCTTACTGTGTCTGTTTTAGTTGGTAAATAATCTCTCCTTCTAATTTTCAGTTTAGTTATTGCAGTTTTTTCATGTTCAAAGTTTGTATTATTATTCTCTATCAAGTCTATAAGAATATGCTTTTCATTTTCCTCTAGCTGAGTTTCTTTTAATTTTAATTGTAAATCTTTGCATTAGCATCACATGTGCTTGGATGTAGCTTCACAAAGATTCAAGTCGTACTTCCAAAATTTTATCTTATCTAGAGTTACTCTTGTCAGTATTGATATTTATAACTGATTTTTTGACTTGTGACTAGGCTTAGGACAGCTTTTCTTAATCATTTTACTATTGTGCAGTGTTTAACTATTGACTATATGTATCTATTACAATCAATAGACAATCTAGTGTAAGTCTAAAAGCTGTACTCCATGCTTGCCGTACTTTAATTTGGGCAATCCATGCTATGTCTTTGCTTGTTTCATCTTCTGTTGGTGCTGACTATTATAATTATTATTAATTATCTCAAGCTGTATACAAGCGGTCGACTGTGCCTGTCTTTAAAGCTCATGGATTGGCCCAAGCATCTATAGCTGATTGTGTGACGGAAACTTTCTCTGCAATTCGAACTGTATGTATTTATATGCTCTTAACTAGTATCTATGTCATTGTGAATTTTTAATAAGGATTTGTTTAATAACTAGATAGTACAGATGTTAATATTGGACGTGCAAGGTCTGAATTTTACATTTAGAGGCGGTGTGATGAAGGCTTGGACGTACAGTTGGTAATTTATATTGTCATTTCTTTTTTTAACAGGTGAGATCATTTAGTGGTGAAAAGCGGCAAATGCTAATGTTTGGTAGGCAGGTAAGTTATACATGCATACATTCACAAAATCCATTTTTTAATATAAATAGCTGCTGTTATAGAGATTCAAAAGCTTTTTTAATGCCCTTTGTGTTATTTCATTGAGTTTGCAGGTTCTTGCTTATCAGCAAAGTGGCATAAAGCTGGGGACTTTCAAATCTTTAAACGAATCTCTGACTAGAATTGCAATTTATATTTCTCTGTTGGCATTATATTGCCTTGGAGGAAGCAAAGTGAAGGCCGTAAGTACTTCAGCTTGTAAAACCTTTTCTCTTGGTCATTTTCATTTTTAATGCTAATGCAAAATCCTTCTGATCCCTTACCTCGCATTCTCATGCTTAGTTTCATGGTTATGACTATATAAGCTGTAACTAAGGTTAGAACTTAATCAAACTTCAAAGAACATTAATTAATCATATTAGTTTTGGCTATGTGCTTAGTTCAGGTAGATTATAAAAAGGTACAAGGTGTTCATATATACCCTGGTTTGTGTGCTTGGTTCATGGTTTCCTTTGTTAGAGGATATGTCATGATCCCCAGATTCATGAATTTCCTTGAAGCCACACAGTTATCGTATAGCTTCACAATTTAGTTTTTTTAGGATGCATGCTTCAATATGACAGCAATTGAAACCACTTTGCAATCCAACCCGGATAAAGCATGAAATAGATTTACACTGTTGGCAAATTTTCATTTATCGGATTGTGGGGGTCACCCGTCACACTCTTGATGTTTGTTTGACAACTATGGCCTCACTGTTTATGTGAGTTTGGAGTTGTTACTTAAATTCCTCTCCCCTGGTTTGTGTGCTTGGTTCATGGTTTCCTTTGTTAGAGGATATGTCATGATCCCCAGATTCATGAATTTCCTTGAAGCCACATAGTTATCGTATAGCTTCACAATTTAGTTTTTTTAGGATGCATGCTTCAATATGACAGCAATTGAAACCACTTTGCAATCCAACCTGGATAAAGCATGAAATAGATTTACACTGTTGGCAAATTTTCATTTATCGGATTGTGGGGGTCACCCATCACACTCTTGATGTTTGTTTGACAACTATGGCCTCACTGTTTATGTGAGTTTGGAGTTGTTACTTAAATTCCTCTCCCCCCCTTTGTTGTGAGATTATACATCTGTTTCTTGCAGGGTGAACTATCTGTTGGAATCGTGGCTTCTTTTATTGGATACACGTTTACCCTAACTTTTGCTGTAAGTCCTTCATATGCACTCTCCACGTCCTTGTGCTGCTTTTACCGTTCAGTATATGTTACCTGATGTAATATGCCTACTAGGTCCAAGGTCTGGTTAACACATTTGGAGATCTACGTGGAACTTTCGCTGCTGTTGAGAGAATTAATTCCATATTATCTACAACAGAAATTGATGATGCACTTGCTAATGGTTTAGAAAGAGATATCCAGCAAAAGCATGTTGAAGATGAAAATATCAAATTGTTCTTATTTGATGGTTCAAATGGGAAACATCAGCATTTAAATATGCATTACATGTCACATCTGAAATCAGCCAACAGTGTGTGTAGCTTTGCTTGGTCTGGAGATATTTGCCTTGAAGGTATATTTTGATGCAGTTCTGCATTGGTTCTTTGATGCATGTTGATGTTTGTGTCAAGTTTTCTGCATTGATTTTAGTGATAAGAAATCACATAGATCCATGTCTTCTTACAATCTTTCTATACGAGTAGCTTGGCTCTTGTGGGATAGAATAGAATTTCTGGTGCAATTTGATTGACAGAGTTCCGTAGCAAGAAGTAAAATTTATCTAAATGAGCCCAAATTTTTGTAGCAAGTCTGAAATTAGCGCCCCCCCCCCCCCCCAACAAAAAAAAAAACCGGCAAAAGACTACTCAACTTTGGGAATACAATTCATTACATGCTGTTTTGGTTTGCCATGTCTGATCTGCTTTCAAACCACAAGGATACAGACATGAACCACCTTGTTTTATTTGCAAAATATCATTTTCTAATCTTTCCATTGTTCAATGTAGTTGGTGATGCCAATATGATTGTGTAATTCTGTGACAATGCTAACTGTATGATTCTTGTCTCGTTAATTTTTCCTAGAATGAACCTTCTCAACTTTGTTCTGCAGATGTGTACTTCTCTTATCCTTTAAGACCAGATGTGGTAATCCTAAATGGTCTTAATTTGACGCTAAAATCTGGGTCTGTGACTGCTCTAGTGGGCTCAAGTGGAGCTGGCAAAAGTACTATAGTACAGCTATTGGCTCGTTTCTATGAGGTTTTGCAACTCTTTTTTTTCTTTTTTTTAAAGTATGCTTTATTTTCCACACAATAAAATGTGAGAGTATGTGTGGTAGCTGATTTTTGCATGCTTGCAGCCAACAGGAGGTCGTATAACAGTTGGCGGAGAGGATCTCCGAACGTTTGACAAGAGTGAATGGGCACGTGTCGTCTCCATAGTAAATCAAGTAAATAATTGAATCTTCAAATGTACAATATAATCATTCAATTTGCTAATGCATTATGATCATGTAGTATATCAGACGACCCTATTCAGGAGCTATCTCATATTTTCTGAGTATTTTATGCTTATTTATTTATTTATTTATTTAATTAGACTGAACTTTACAGAAATATATCTTTACAGAAGTATATATGCCAATCTATCTTAGCTTGTGGAGCACAGCTTAAGTCAGGCTTGTTTAGTGGATTGGTCTTAAATTCAATTTCTACTTTGGTTGCATTTGGCATGATGCCTTTGGTTAATTGAAATGGTCTAATGTTGATGTCTAGGGATGCTCAATTTTTTAACCTCTGATGTCAAACTAAACTAATCAGAACCAAGATGCACATGTTCTGAGACTCTGTTCTTCATTTACTTCACTAGAACGTTATGTCGTTCTTTTCTCAAAGTTGGATAATAAATGATACAGGAACCTGTCCTTTTTTCGGTGTCTGTTGGAGAAAATATTGCATATGGGCTTCCAGATGAAAATGTATCAAAGGATGACATCATAAAGGCAGCCAAAGCTGCAAATGCTCATGATTTTATAATTTCTCTTCCACAGGTTTGGTTGTCTAAATCTCACTTGGTTTTACTTCAGCCACTTCTTATCCTTATGTCTTATAAACTTTGTTTGGTTTAAAAGGGTTATGACACTCTAGTTGGTGAGCGCGGAGGTCTACTGAGTGGAGGACAGAGGCAGGTAATGTAATAGGTTTCTAGAGAGATAGAGAGAATGTGTTTGTGACAGCTGATTGACTCGTTTATTTTTTATATTCAGAGAATAGCAATTGCCAGAGCTTTGCTCAAAAATGCCCCAATTTTGATTCTCGATGAGGTAAGTTTTAGTTCACAAGCTTGGTTCCCGTTCAGCCTGATTGAACTTGTGAAGTTGCAAATGTTTAAAGGCTTAGTCATTTGTTTTCACGAAGGCTTTCTTGATTGTAGCGCGAGATTTTTTTGATCTATTTTTTTGGAGTGTGATCAGGTGCTTGCAGTCACGCACTTATTGTGCGCGAGTGTGGGCATGTTAAGCTCCCATTGGGGCCTGTGGAGCCTAATGGGAGCTTGACATGTGCACAGTCGGACTCTATAAGGTGCACGACTTAACGCACGTGATCAGCGCCCATATTTTATTTTAAGTCTGCCCTAAATGTTCCTAATTGTAACATGATGTTCTCTGCAACAGGCCACTAGTGCGCTCGATGCAGTTAGTGAGCGCTTGGTCCAGGATGCCCTGAATCATCTGATGAAGGACAGGACAACATTAGTGATTGCTCATAGATTAAGCACAGTTCAGAATGCGCATCAAATTGCACTTTGTTCTGATGGTAGGATTGCAGAACTAGGAACCCATTTCGAGTTGCTGGCTAGGAAGGGCCAATATGCTTCATTGGTCTGCACTCAAAGGCTGGCATTTGAGTAACTGTAAATTTGATATATTAATCACTAGAAGAAAGCAAAGCATTGCTACAAATTGCTGATTGTCTACACAGATTTTTACCGATGTGAGTTGTAGAATTGAACTCCACCTCTCATCATTATATATTCTCCCTCAAGGTGATATTTGTCCTAACTGGAGTACTTTTTTCCCCTTTGCAGGCCAATTCAATCACATCATTTGTCAAAGCAGAGCAATACATGATGATTATGAAAAGAGAGTTGGTTAGTTCCAATCGAGCAGAAGCCACAGCACTTCTGCCCTTTTCTTTATGTTGGTTGTAATTAGGGGTGGAGGTGTTAAATAATACTTTGTTACCAATGTTGTTAATTAAATCAACAGTATTAGAATATCAAAATAATGATAATCAATACAGCGGAGATGTCTCACTCTACTGATCAACAGTACTAGAATGTCTAAAATAATTTTAATGAATATGGTGACTGTTATTAGCTGGTGAATTCCTGTTCTAAGTTTCCATCTTTTAATCAATCAATGTTTTGCGAAAAAATTCTATAAAATTAAGCGGCATTCACTGCATACACCTATTCTACTGAATCTTTTACTGGTTCTGTGGTACATGACCTCCTAGCCTAGATGAATTTAGTTCATCAGTTTATCCGCAGGTTCTTCCATACTTTTTCATTCATGCACACAGCTCATTTGCAGGTGAAGTTTTGAGTTAAATTTTGATTTGTGCTCCGAGTGAAATCTGAGTGACTTCATGTTTATTGAACTAAACTTGAACAGTCTATTGGCATATGGTTCAAAAAGGCTAAATAAATTTTATTCCTGTTTATCTGCTCGCTTTCTTTGATCCTTTTCTGGTTGAATCTATATCTATTTGTGGGCACTATGATGACTGTGAAATAAATGGAACATCTGCAGCTTGATTTCAAAGTGTTGACAGGGAGATTACTGCATTCAGGTTAGCAAGGCATTCAGTTGGGAGGCCAAGGAAAGTATTCATGAACAAATCATCAATTGGATCCACTATTGCCACTCCGACCAATCTGCACTTCCCTTCTTTATCCAGCCTCTCCCCTCTTCCGCTTCTAATTTCTCCCTTTGATTCCTCTGATGACAACACTGTCTTCACCAGCAGCGGTGGTGCTCTGTATATGCTTCCCACAGAGAACAAGAACTTCGCCGTGAATTCAAGATCAACCTACAAAAGAAATCACATGAAAAATTACCAGATATATCAGACTGTAACACTTTAAGTACACAACCTGTAACAGCTTAAGTGAGCTATGGAGTTTTTACCCGGCCGGATTCTTGATCAATGCTTCCTTGAAAGAGTTCGGGTACGATATCAATCTTTAGGAATGGAGGCATAGGCAATCCCAAGAACGTGGTCGTTGCACTTGTCAAAGGTGGAATATAAAGAGTTTCCAGATCAAAAGAAATCGAAATTTCATCACCATTGGTGTTCTTTCTAGTACCAGTCCCTGTTCCTTTTCCCCCTTCTGCATTGTATTCAAAGTCAGGATATCTTGAGACGCCAAGCTTGCATGCTTTCATAGTCTTGAAATTAACCGTATACACATTTGGTAACCGATCAGTCTGCTGAGTTGTGATTATACTGGAAACGGGGTCTTGTTGGCTAGGATTGTAAGAAGAGAGAGCAACTTTTTTTATTCTCTGACTCGGTTTTGTTGATGCGAATCGGCAGAGAATTGGAGGATTCGAGGAGTTTATTTTACAACCCATTTGCAGAGAAGCCCTGCTTTGAGTTGAGGGAATATTAGAGACGTAATTAGAGTACTTCTATAGCACGATTATGGTGCAGTGCCTGTGAGCGATATGACCAGGAGCACAAGTTCTATGAAATATGAGGCTGGTTTGTATTAAGAGAATGGACCTTATCTTTCAGTAGAAAATCTTTGTTTGATGGTGACACATGTGAGGATTGAAATTATGAGTGGTCCTGATTGTTTCCGGAAATCAAAATGGAAAAACCACTGATGCATAGGTTCTGAAGAATCTGCGGGGATATGCCATGATTAAGTGGTTAATATCCACAAGCATGACACCTTATCCAATTCTTTTTTTTTTTTTTTTGCCTCTCATTTCTTCTCTCGCAAACGTGAAGAAATAGTCATGAGGGTCTAAAATGCCCAATGTAAAAACGGATTTTACCTCCATCCCTTTTTCAGTTTTCATTCATCTATCATCCGTCCCTTGGCATTAGCTGCTACTCATCTGATTTGTAGTCGATAATTACTCTATACTTACCAGATAATGACCTACCATTTAAAAAATGAGAAATGATATTGCCATTAACTCGTGTATGTATCGATAATTTTTATATAAATTAATGTGATATAATATAATCAGTGCAATGAAAATTTTACATGAATATATATATATATATATATATATATAATTAATTTTTATCAAGTTAGCTACCCAACTGATTTTTTTAGTAACATTATTTAATTAACCATCTAATTATCCATCATGAAAAATAAAAATTAATTTAAGTAATATCTACTCCTCCACCTTTTAACAGATTATTAAACCAGGAGGCAAGAGCAGCAATACTTTTTGCCTCTCTAAGTGGGGTTTCCCATTACTTATCCGAGCATTGATTGAGTTTCTTAACTCTGTTGGACAATTGAACCGAGCCTTCATTTTAGCGGACACAAAATTATTTATGCATGCCGTATCCTCATTTGTAGCCTGTTGTAAGATCATTATACTCGCAGATTTAAAGAAGGTTACTTGGTATGTTTCGAGAACATGGAATAAAAGCTTAGCTTCCTATGTTTTAAAATATTTTTATAATAATTTACATTACTTAATATTATGTATATAATTTATTTATACTGATAAATAACTCATATACATAATTTACGTGCTGAAATTATAAGCGTTGTATCATTGGAATTCCATAGAAGTTTCTGACATATCATTTATAAGATGAAGTTAGAAATGACAAAACAAACAATTTTTACTCCAAAGTAAATTTTTTTTGTCATTTATACAGTTAAATTATGGGACATGCCATCTATATGATAAATTTATTAGTGATAGTCATGCACCATTCACTCTGGAGCAAATATTTTACTATATTTCACCTATGTTTGAATATAAAAAAAAAAGTCATGTCATACATGGTCTAAAGTATTTTATCCTATGAAATTATAAACGAAATGTCACATAAGAAAACCTAAAAATTTATTCTCTCTACCAATTTATGGCTATTTTAGTAATATTGTACCTTTTAAAATAATTATTTTACTGTATCATATAAATAATAAATAATGAAGAAAATTAATTAAATATTTAGTAATATTTAAAAGCGTTGTGAAAATTTTAAAAGTAACCACATGTGTTTAGTAAATCTTATTGTTAAAGTGTTGTAAAAATCTAAATAACTTAATTGGACATAATATTGATTAAAATTTATTTGCACATTTAAACATGTATATAAAATACTTCTTATTATATATATAATTAATAACTAAAATAAATTTTTTATAGTATTGATTTTATTTCCTACTTAATAAAGATATTTAAAATTTCATTATATATATATATGAATTTTCATAATATATATATATATATATATATATGTTTGTGTTTTATGAAAATATATTAAAAATATAAAATTGATTATCTAAATCAAAATTTAAAGTTACTTTTTATCTACTTTTCAAAATGTAGTGTAAGGTGCCGTTTGTTTTTTTGTCTGAAATCTGAATAAACTTAAATTAGTCTGAATTCTGAATAGGTCTGAATGTCTGAATCTAAATAATATGTTTGTTTTTTCGTCTGAATCTCAGAAAATAAGTATTAAGTTGTTTGTTTTTTTCAACTTAAAAAATTAAAAATATGTACTTTTACATTTGTATCCTTATTAAATTTAAATGTCAAATAAATAATATATTAAATACCACAATATTTTAACATTTATAAGTAAAATTATATTCAAGTGAATACATAATTATTTTAGAATTTTAATATATAAAATACTATAAATTTTAAATTTTATCGTATATAATATAAGAAAGAAACAATAGGGATATTTTTATGTGGGGTAAATATTTATGGGTGAGTTTTGGGATAGACATGAAAAATAAATTATAAAACAAGGATATTTTGAATATTAGTAAGTAATTGACTTAATTCAGATTTCTTCATTAAGTAAAAAGCTAAAAAAATTAGCTTATTTTATTAAGTCAAAATTATCTAAAAAGTCTCATTAAGTTATAAAAACAAATATCTCTAATTAACTTAATTAATTAAGTTAAGTCACTTTAAGTTATTAAGTTAAAAAACAAACGCCACCTAAGTTGAAGTTATTTTATTAAATGTAATTTCTAAAAACATTTACCAACACCAAGATTAACTTTTAACTTTTTAATATTATTTTTAAACTTGTAAAAATAATCCGATCCTTAATATAAATTAACAAACCACGGACCTGTCTATGTTACAGATTCTGTAACAAACATCTCCCGTCATCCCACCATCCGATTTTCTTTTGTTTAGTTTCTCACTCCACATCCAACCACATCCAACGGCTGATGCTGCAGTCTGTACCTTACAGAATCTGTAACGTAGTTTTGTCCAACAAACCACTTATTAGTTGAATAATGAGTAACCTATCACTTCATTTTAATCTCCTTTTTAACAATTTCACTTCACCCTTGACAAAAAATCCTTTTTTTCCATCTGTATCAAAGCTATTTAAAAAATAGCAACTTTTATTTGTTAGAATAAAAACTTAGAAGACACAATGACACCTATTTAATAATAATAATAATAATAACAATAATAATAATGAGGGAAATTATTAGTCATATACTCTTAAATGACACTAGTATCAAACGTGTTACAACACTTTTCAAGTGTATCACTCGTATACCCTAAGTTGACAAAACACTTCTGCTGTCCACCGATTCGTTAACTACCGTTTGCGAGCGCTGACATCATAAGGGTAATCTAGTTTTTTTTAAAAAAACGGCATGTCATCCCATTTACATAGTAAAACACGACATGTCATATGATATATTTTAATAAAAATGACATGTCATCCCATTTATCAAATAATTGTTAATAATTGCTAAAAAAAAACTACTTTACAACCGAATCCACTACTCCAAAATTTAACTTAAATTATTGAAGATCTACTCCTCCAAGCTCCAACTAAATTTTTTTTATGGTATAATATGTATAATTATAAATAATATGTTATTAATAATTTTTTATGGTAGAAGATGAATATTTTTTATGGATAATTGTTAATAATATGTATCATTAATAATTCATATTTTTTTAATAAAAAATGTATTGTTAATAACAAAATTAAAAAAAAATTTGTGTATTGAAAATTTACATTAATTTTCAAGGTAAATTTATTTATTTTACCTCATTTTGAGTTTAAAGGGTAAAATAGTCATTTTGCTCAAATTCTGTTAAGTTCCTAACGGTAGTAAACAGAAAGGTGGACGCTAGAAGTCTTTTGTCAACTTAGAGTATACGATTAATATAAGCGAAAGTATTGTAGTACATTTGATACCGGAGACATTTAAGGGTATACCGGTAATAATTTCTCTAATAATAATAATAATAAAAATAATAATCACCATCGTCATCTTCTAGAAAATAACGGAAAATTTGTTGAAAAGCATGAACTAAAAATACAATCTGTCACCGAAAGGTCGTCATGATCACACAAACACGCAGTTTTTGGCATAGAATGATAGGTCCACTACCAGCCGTTTCCCTACTTGTTAGGCGCAAACAAAGCTGAATCACATATGATAAATGGCAACTGGATTGGCTCACGCAACAAGGATAATGTGGATTTTACCGGAACAATTCAAAGGGCCAAATAAAAATTGACATAAACTTTGTCAAAATGCTGACATTCAATTGTTGAGAAAGAGGTAATTCCAATTCCAATTCCATTGCCGCATCAAACTCCGGGGAACTTAATTAAACAAAATCGACATCAAACTATACACATGCCAGAAGAAGCCCATTGCACCCTTGTTAGCCTATCTACTTTTGACTAAGCTAAACATCACTCATCATACAAAAACATTAGAAACCCAGCCCCAAACTGGTACACAACACAAAACCTAATACAACAACCCAACACTTTCCAACCCTTCAAACTCTCTGTGAATCATCCAATTGGATATATAGTGTTGTCTAGTTTACATGTTCAACACACCAGAGAAGACCTGAAGGGTGGGGCAGTGGAAAGATGAGTGCATGATGCCCATCGGATAACTGATTCAGAGACCATGAAATCTAGTGGTTCACGTTCACCAAGACCAATTGTATGGTTCCTCTTGCTGTGGATGCTGAACATCTTGGACCCAATGGCTCTTCCTGCTCTTCCAACTTCAGCTGTATTATGCTGCTCCACTTCTCTAAGTTCATGCCCAAGGGAAGGAGAAGAGTCAGGCACTGTAAGAAGGCTCCCTAAGCTAGCCTCTGCATGACAAAGCAAATATATAGCTTAGGTGACGATTCTAAAAGTACATAAGCTACTTATAAGATTGAAACCACACTTTACCTCCAGGAACGGCATCGACCCTAGAAATACTGATTGAACCATCTACTGTAGTAAACACTTGAGCAACAGAACCAGGGCTGAAGAATGAAAAACTGGGCATGGAAGGTAGAGGGGACGTGAATTCTGAGGCGCCTGAGTCACCAGGACTGCAGAAAGAAAAGCCAGTCGATGTTGATGGTTCCTGCAAGAAAGAAGAGAATGATGTTCTGCAGGTGAAAGCAGGTGATTCATCATCACTGAAAACTGGTGATCCAGTGCCAAAGCTGATGTCCTGATTCCTGGGTATAATTTGAGTAGAGAATGAGCCACTCCCTAAATCCCATTCTTTACAATCTTCGATTTTGTTTCCACTCGGTTCTTCAGGATCTTGAATGCCATCCCCCATCCATGAGTGATCTACAAAAGTGACACAATTTTAGGAGTATTTCTCATAAATATTACGGAAGCTAAGATGAGGATATGCAACAAATATAACTAATGATCCAACATACCTAAAACCTGCCGAGCAGTAAGCCTTTGAGAAGGATCTGTTGAAAGCATTCCCATGACTAAGTCCTTGGCAGAGTCAGAAATGTGATCCCAAGGATTGGAAGGGAATCGTAGATCAGCTGTCCTAACAGCATCAAATATTCTTGACTTAGTATTACCCCAGAATGGTGGCATACCACTGAGAAGAATGTAAAGAATAACCCCTGCACTCCAAACATCAGCAGCCTGATTGTAACCCCCAGCCAACACCTCAGGTGCTATATAAAAAGGACTCCCAACAGTCCCAAGCAAACTCTGCCCTGTTTGAACAAAACCCAAATGCACAAAACATTAGTTTTCTTGAATTCCACTGGGCATGGGCCGCATGGCAACAGGAAAATTCAGAGAACAGAGGGGGCCAGGGGGGTGGGGGAGGAAGATATATGTATAACTTTACCAGGCTCGATATAGGTAGCAAGACCAAAGTCAGCCAATTTAATCGGTGAGGATGAGGCTTTTGTAGCCAAGAGAATGTTTTCTGGTTTCAAGTCTCTATGAACAACCCCAATTTCATGACAATATAGAACCACTTGCATCAACTGCATGAACAGAACCCTAGCCTCTGCCTCAGAGAATCGTCCAAACTTTTCCAACCGATGGAAAAGTTCGCCTCCAGCACAAAGCTCCATCACCAAATGTACATAGTCTTCATCCTCATAAACCGCTTTGAGATCTACAACATTTGGGTGACCTGATAACCTAGTCATTATTTCAATCTCAAGCTTCACACTCCGTTCATCATCTATAGTCACCAATTTATCTTTGGCAATTGATTTACAAGCGAACACCTCTCCAGTAAATTTATCAGAACACACCCTTATAACACCAAACTGCCCCCAACCCAACTGCTGCCCAAGAACAAATCGTTCTCTCAAATTGGAGATCTGGTTCGTGTCCAAAATTGTTTCAGCCAAGCTCCTAACTCTGTAACACTTACAAGGTTGTCTTGATGGTTCGCTGCTGCTGTTACTTTGACCAACAGCTGCCATACCAAATTCTAGCTCCCCAGACCAGCCAAAAATACCCCTGAACTCAGCTTACTCAATTAATAATTCAATGGAACTTCCACGTGGCTGATTGTTAGCAACAGAAATACCGTGAGAAAGCCAGGAAATTAATGGGTAATTGTTAACAGCAAAACCGTGAAGAAGCCAGGAAAGTAACCTAGAATATTGAAACAACCAAAACTTAACTCTCTTGGCAGAGGGTTCCCTTAGTTCTCAACAGATCAACCGGATCTGCAGCACCATAACAAATGGCCAGATTAAGGTCACTTCTTAACAGCTCCAAAAACATAGTATATAATCTTCCTTTGAAATTAATCAGAACCACAATAGTAAACAAAATCAACTACCAAAAACCAGACGGATCGTTTTTCATAGAGAAACAACTTAAGAAACGACACTGAAGTTCAGAACTGAATACAAATAAATGAAGGCTTCCCACTAGACCATCTCTCAAAACACAAAAATTTCCAGTTTCTGGAGCTAGAAAATAATACCCTAAACATCTGAAAGAAAACTAAATTCAGTTCTAGTAGACAAAAAGACCAAAACTTTACAACCAAAAGCAAAATTGAACACCAAAATATCAAAATTCAGTTGAAAATAAAACACCCCAGGTCAAAAAGCAGTCGTGAAACCACAAATCCAAGGGACAGACATTCACAAACTCACTCACAGTCACAATCAAAAACACACACACACACACACCGTAAGAAATTATAGAGAGAGAAAGCTTACCGGCTAGAGGGAGACAGAGAGAATGAGAGAGGGAGCCACAGAGAAGAGAGTCCCGTTGGAGCAGTGATTAAGCCCCCCAAGACATGATTCTCCTGTCCTGTGGGCTCTCCTCTTCTTTGAGCTGAATTTTATGCTGTTTTGTTGTTGGGTTTCTGTTTTCTCATAACATGCAAAAAGCTATATCACCGGACTTGAAAACTCAGTTTAATTTGTTTTAATTATTATTTTTATATTATTTATTGATATTTTAAAGTTTGACGTTGGAGCTTTCTAGATTACTCGCTCGCGTACGTGAAGGCTGGTACTCGCTGAGCTTAACGGTTTTCCTTTCCCTTTCGAGAAATATTGCAAGTTTGCAACTAACTATTCCCCTTTTCTTATATTTAAGAAAATTTTAATATATTCCACATTAATGTGGAATATATTTTCTTTTTTTAATATTATATTTTCTATTACACGCTAATTATTCAGTTTTTTTTAATGTTATATTTTCTATTACTTGCTAATATAATTTTCTTTCTTAGTAAATTATCATAAAAGAAAATTTATCCCATTAGAGTGCTAATACTCTAGGGATAAAAGAAATATGAACCTTTTTTCCTCTCTTAAATTTTTACAATATACAAATATTACCTTCTTTTTAATTGTTAAAACAATGAATAAATACAATACAATACAATATTGGGTCAATTAAGAAGAAATGATTCATCTCTAAAATCAATTCTTATTAAAAAGAAATATATTTAAATTCTATATTGTATGGAATACTATTAAGAGGATCAATCCACCAAAAGCCATTCACATAGGTGGGGAGATTTAATTTCTGATTACGTTTTGTTCAAAATTAAAAAAAAATAGAATTGGAAATATATTAATTAGACCCTATCTATCTTTGATGATCAACACAATTGCAATAAGGGAGTCTAATTACAATTTCCTCAAAAAAAATGAAAGTAAATACTCTAATTAATAATTAAGCAATTTACACAAATTTTGGCCCCCGTGATTGAAGACCGAATCTTTTCCTAAAAGTAGTGTGTGAGCGTGGTTTACTAAATCATCTATTGTTGTTGCCGATTATTTTTCTTTTTTAAAAAAAAACAATTGCCGGTTCGTTGTTGTTGATGGCTTGATGCAAGTAAAACGCGCCGTTTTAACTTATGAGAATAAATGGCGAGTATTGACAACTCAATTCCCACTGGCACCCGGTTCGCTTCACTTCATCGATTAAAGCCCGCTCTCTACCCCCCGCTCTCTCTCTGCGTTTGATATATGAATGGCTTGATTCCGAGTTGCAGGTAACATGCTTGAATTTTTGTTGAGCTAACTACTTATTGAAATGTCTTGTTTTTGTTTTATCCTCTTTTTGTGTTCTTATTCTGAGCAACATAGAATTAAATATTTCTTTTGACTTGCTTTAAAAATTAAAAAGAAATTGGCAATTTGCCCTTGATGTTAGGAAATTGTGGAACTTTTTTTCTATTTTCGAATGGGTGGATGTTTCTTAGACCATTTAGATGAGCTTTGAGGCTGAAAATGTGTAGTAATTTCATCTACTATTTTTGCACAAGCTTGGGAATGTGGAGTCATAGGCTTGCACAAAATCTGCTAAATGGAAGATCCCAAGTCGCTGCATCTGCTTTTGTGTCTCTCTAGTACCATTTTATGAAATTTTTAGACTAATAATATGTGTAATTAACCAGAAGAAGTGTGTCATTTTGACAGGTAAGTAATAAATTTCCTAGTGTATGATTAACCCTTTGCCCTTTTTATGTTTCATTTGTCCAGGACGGTCAATTTAATCTGTGGTTTTTATGACTGAAGCTTTAATGGCGTGTGCTGTTAGTATTGTCTCTCCGACGATCCTTTTTCAATTTGGCTCGAGTCCGCAAACTAGAGCTTCTCTTGGAAGAAGGGGCATTTCGTTTTCATCATCCTCTGCTGGATTTCGTAGTATTCGAGCTGTGCAAGAGAATGGAGGACCAAGAAGGCTGGTCGACATTGTTAGACTTGTGCCAGAGCTCTCAAGGAATTACTTTCGAAGTCCTTCGAGGAGGGCACTTTTTGGTGGAATCTCCTTGTTAGGTGGGTTTTACGTGGCACAGACAATCTCTCTTTCGTTTGGTGCTTTAGGAGTTAATGATGTCATTGCTGCTGTATTGTGTGTTCTCTTGACGGAGTATGTTACACGGTTTTATTACAGCCGTCCCAAGGTAACTTTTCCCCTTGCTCTGCTCAACAATTTCAAGATGGGTTTTACATATGGTCTATTCATTGATGCTTTTAAGCTTGCAAGTTAGTTATGCTTTCAAAAGCCATCTGAACTACCCACAGTATTGTATTTCTGCAAGAGCACTCTTCATTATTTGGCTTTGTAAATTTCCATGCTTCAGTGTTTATTAAAGTAGTTTATAGGGTATATTTCCTAAATTTAGTTTCATTGACATTTGATGTTTGATACGTCATTCCTTATCCTTTCCTTTCCCTTGCTCTCTTTCTTCTTCTTCTTCTTTCTTGTTCTTTGCTAATATTTCCTTATCTGGTACTTCACTTGTACCATTGTAAGATTTGTCGCAGGCTTGATTTAGTACTCTGTGTCCATTTGTGTTGTGTGGCAGGAGCAAAATTTTGGTAGATGGATATTTTTATCTTTAAATTGCCATTGGAATCTAATTTATAAAACATTTTAATAAAGTAACTTGTTCTCCTACTATGAATGTTGAGTGCTTACTAGCTTTTTCATGGGCTCACCTTCCACATTCAAGGTTGTCTTAGTAGCATACTCAATTGCTTCATTCTAAGGCGTTCTCACTTAAAGGAGGGAGATTGAAACTTTGTTAAAAATACTATTGCTACTTGCTATGTGTCTGCAATGGGTGGTTCGGTTATTGTGAAATTTAGGGTCTTGTTGTCTTCTACTATTTAACATTGAGTTGTGTCTAGTAGAATTTGCTATTATGGGTTTGCAAACAGTTTTGTAGAAATAGTCTTTTCATTCACATGAACATTGTCCCACCACCAGAATATGACCTTTATATGGATTTTAGGCCATAGCAGGTGGTGATCAAAATTTTGTTGGCTTTGGTCTTTTTGTAGTTCATCAATAAGCTGATTTCATAAGCCAACTATGTTGATCTTGATGGGTTTCACCTGTTCGAGTGTGGAAAGAGGTTGTGGAAGTACTGCTTTCTGTAGGATGCTTCGGCTTAAAGCCTTCCACGTCCTCGTAACTGTAAATGCTAATGGTGTGGTGTTCCCATTTGCAAAAAAGAGATAGATTGGTGCATTACGTTAGATATGTAGAGTAGGCAAGTTAAGAGTTTAGGTTCAAGCTAGTAAGAGTCGTGTCTTTCACGTTCTTTTTTTTGGTCAACTAGAAAATTAATTGGATAGGAGGATATAAAGAACAAAACACAGAGAACTTGCGTGGTTCAACACTTGGCTTTAAGTCCACAGTAGTCAAAAGAGCAACCTTCATTATTCAATAAGAACTACAATGATTTTTTTCTTTTTTAGCTATTTGCCTTTGGATTTACTTGTGTCTTTTACTCATTTAGGGCTTTCTATTTTTAATAAAATTTTTAGGTATCTTAAGTCATTGATAACTCTTTGTTTTAGTTGTGTTTATTTCCTTCTCAAATTGAGTTTTCGATACTTATGGATTATCTTACAAAACCGCGATTATTTTGGCTTTATGACAACTAGCATGCTTCACTCTACTATGCACGCTCTCTACTCCAATTTATTATGTATGCTCCACTTTTACTTTTACTTACACTTTCTACTCCATGCTTCATGCTCTGTTTTTGCTTTTACTTCATTTCTTGTTCCATGCTCTATTTTTACTTTCACGCTTCATTTTTCATTCATGATTACTTTGCATACTTTACTTTTATGTGCATGGTGACTTTGCATGCCTAATTTTTTAGCATGGTTACACTTCCTGCTTCATGCTCTCTTTTTATTTCCACACTTCACTTTTTGTGCATGATTACTTTGCATGTTTTACATTTATGTGCATGGTAACTTTGCATGCCTCCCTTTTCGTATATGGCTACTTCTGCATGTTTCATTTTGCTTGATTAAGTTGCCCTTTAGCTCTTTAAAACTTGATTTTTAAAGTTAAAAAGAGTCGCTATCTTTTCCATCTCACCACCAACTCTCTTCTTTTCTCTTCTCAAGTTTAGGTCATTTAAGTCTTGGTGAGTATTAATATTTTAGTTCTTCCTTCAATATCTTAATTAACGTATCAGTAATGTCTTCAAATTCTGAGGATTTTTCTAATCCTATTGTTTGTGAATTTTCTATGCAAGATGATCACTATCAACCTATAAACAACTAATTTCCCTTAGTTGTAAATTTTACCCCTACTTTTTTTTTCTTTTCTTCGACTTCTACTGGGTGAAGTAAAGAGATTAATCATATAGGTGAAATGTCACTCGAACTTCTTTGGATCGCTAATGGTATCCTCGTTCCATTAGTCTCGAAAGGGCTAGAGAAAATAAAAAACTTAGTCATCCTCCTCTGGAGCTGTTAACATGCATCCAAACTATTTTATATATAGTGTCAGACTTTATTTCCACCTCTACCTTAGATACATACTTAGTTATTTTAAGTGTGTTCTTGCTCAATTGAGTCCACTTGTTTGGTGTGCAATGATAGATATGTACATTATTTGGAAGCAAAAAAATCTTTCTTATCCCACATTCTAATAATTTCAATTATTTTATCAACTGATAAGCCTTCCCAACCCTAATAGAGGTTCTTTTGTTAAGGGTTGCTATTATGTGTATTTTGTTAGCCTAAAGGGCTACACATAATGTAATTTTGATGATGACAAACATCTCATTTATTTTGACAATTAAACTTTCCCTTAATACATGACATATATAATTCAATATATAAATTAAATTCAAAACAAAAACTACACCTGAGTATATGATCTATGATAATTTGTACTCTCTCTTAATATTTCAAAACCATATACAAAGACTTCAAGATAAAAATACTATTACATGTCTCTGAATTTAAAAATACATTACTTCTCCCCCTTCATCACATCCACAATCTCTTTATAATTCTATTTTATTTTCAATTATTTGTCACTCTATACTACATCTCTACATGCATTATTGTTTAAATTTGAGGATAATTGCTATTTGATATTTGGATATGTTATGTTTGGTGGTTGATGTTTTCTGAAATCTTGAATTGTTATAATATCTTAATTAATTGCATGCTTAATTTATATATGTTTCTTGATTAATTATTGAGGTGCTCTTTTTGGTATAAGTATGGATTTATGGTAATTTTAATGATGAAGGGGGAGAAGTCATGTATTTTTTAATTCGAAGACAGGTAATAATATTTTGATCTTGAAGTCTTTGCGTATGGTTTTGAAATATTAAGGGGAGTACAAATTATCATAGATCATATATTCAGGGGAAGTTTTTGTTTTGAATTAGATTTATATATTGAATTATATATGTCATGTATTAAGGGGGAGTATAAATGCAAAATACATGAGATGTTTGCCATAAAAAAAAAGGGAGATTGTTAGTTTAAAGGGCTATACATAATATAATTTTGATGATAATAAACATGTGTCTTAAGTGATTTAATAAATTTTATATTTCACATTTTCACTAGTTTTTTAATGATAATATTTATGCAAGTGAAATCAAGTTGAAGACACTCAACGTACAATGGTGAAATCAAGAATAAAGTTTAAATCTCAATAGATAAATTATTGTAATAAATTCTTGTAAAGTCGGTATGATTTAATTGATGCATGATTTAGCATTTGAGAAGTTTAAGAGATTAATTTAATATTTTTTTATAAATTAAAGATTTTATATTTATAAAATAGAGTATTTTATGGATTTGAGTAATTTGGATTTAAATGAAAAATTTTGCAATCTTTCAATTTAGGGAAAATATCCACCGTCCACCTATTTTTTACACCTTTTTGAAAAATACACAATTCCTTCATTTTTTGGTTGGAATCCACTTAAAGTTATATTTTTTTTACTTTTCCACTTCCGTTTGGAATCCGTTAAGAAAACTAACGGAAACTGTAAAAAATGACAATTTTACCCCCAAAACGAAAATTACAATTTCACCCTAAAAAATGTAAAAAATAATAAGATTTAATGATGAATATCATTATTGGTACGTTACTAAAGTACAAAAAAATCTTAACTACTAGAGATTATAACTTAATGAATAATAAAATTTTACTTATATTAAATTCAATTGATGGTTTGTGAGATTGAGCTATTTTTAATATTATTGTTATAATTTAGCATTCTAGTTACCGACATATTTAAAAAAAAACTGCATTTGATGGTTGTGGAATTAATTTCTTTATTGACCGATGGAAAAAATTATTAGATTTAATCTGATTATTTTTTATAATTTTTAAGGTGAAATTGTAATTTTCGTTTTAGGAGTAAAATGGTCAGTTTTTAAAGTTTCCGTTAGTTTTCTTAACGAATTCCAAACGGAAGTGGAAAAGTGAAAAAAAATGTAAATTTAGGTGGATTCCAGCCAAAAAATGAAATAATTGTGTATTTTTTAAAAAGGTGTAAAAAACGGGTGGACGGTGGATATTTTCCCTTCAATTTAATAAGTATTAATTTAATCAAGAGTTGGACCTTTTTGCAAATATTTAAAATATTTTAGGTCATACTATAATTTATGAAAGTTTGGTAGATCCAAGTGTAATCCAAACATTTGAAATCCCAAATTGGACAGAGAGTGAGCGGCTCACCGCTTGAGGCTAACGGCTTGCTACCTGAGCCAAATCTCATATTTTCAAATTTTGGATTAAAGTGAAAGGTTTTGAAAACTTTGAAAAATATGGATATTATGCAAAATTTTGAAAAGGATTTCTTTGAAAAATACTATTATATTTGGGGCCATATCATAATTTTAAAAAGTCTTGAGAATGACAAGCATTATTTAAAAATTCTGACATTAGACATGTTTGCAAAGTTTTATGACGTTTTGGGTCATAGTGTACTTCAAATATAACGGTAATATAACTATTATGAGCGGCTAGCCGAATAAATCAAACGGCTAATCACTTGGTTGTGGAATTTGTCTATAACGGTTAGTTTTCGGGTTTTAATTATAAAAATTCAACTCCAATTTCATTTTAAGGACTAATGTAAGTGTAAACAAGATCGTATAACATATATTGAGCTTTCAAATCGCAAAATCATCATATATTGAATCATTATTGTGTTATTACTTGCATATCCACTCTTAAGAGAGTTTTTGTTGTAATTTTCACTTCTTATCAAATTGTGGGTGTACAAGTTTAAGAAACACTTGAGGTGAAAAGATTGAAAAGATAATCTCTTGATTGTAAAGGTTCATTAACACCTTAGAAGTCAATTGTAAGAACTTGAAGCCTTGTAAGGCTTGAATAGTGAAATCTTCGAGCTTGGTTGGCTTGGAGGTGTGGACGTAGGGGATGATTGCCGAACCACATAAAAATCTTTGTGCTTATTTTCTCTTCCCTTACTCTTTTATTATTGTGATATATTGAATTTATTGTTTTTGTATTTGACAATTGTTATGATTTATTTAGCATAAAATTTAAAAATTCAATTCACCCCCTCTTGGATTGCGTAATTTGCATTTCATATTCTTGACTTGAACTTTTGATTATTCAAAAGAAATGCTTGGAAAGACTCATGGTTTTTAACTGGTGGGGATTGAAAATTTGGGATTTTTATGACATAAATCCCGAGTGCCGGGTTCGAACTAATTTTTGTACCCCATGTAACTTATCTAGGTGATGTTTGAATATATTATTCTGCAACTCCACTAACCATGTTTCTTTTTTTTCTTTTTCTTTTTTTTGCGCAACGCGAAACATGCCTCCTTCTGTCATTTCCAATGACGAGAGAGATCCATTACTGAATGTCTTCAATATTTCAGTAGAATATAGATCTTAGGACTATCTCTCTTGATCGGGTTTTTTTTATTTATTTATCAATATTGGGTTTCATCTCCCCTGCTCATCTTTTTAACCCCTCTTAGAGGTGAGCTTTTGTTTTTATCAATATTTTTAGTAAAATGATAAGTTCATGTAATAATGCATATATCTCTGTCCTCTTTTTTTTTTCCCCTCCTTTTCGGTCATGTCTTTAGGAAATGATGGTACTTATAAAAAGAAAAAGATTAATAAGTATCCTCTCACGTAGGGAATTCACAAAGGATAGGATAAAAAAATTATTGAAATATGAAGATATTAGTGGTATGTTAACTAAGATGTTGAAGGAAGAATTAAAAGTAGTAAATACTCACCAAAATTCAAATGACTTAAACTTAAGAAGTAAAGAAAAGAAGAGAGTTAGTAGTTGGATGGAAGAAATAGCAAACAATGTACATATAAGTGAGGAGTTAGCTTCGTTGTTGGATGGAAGAGATATCGACCAATATATATAAGTGATAGTTAGCTCTTTTTAGTTTTAAAAATCAAGCTCCAAAAAGCTAGGGGTAATTGTTATCAGGAATAGTGAAGCATGCAAAAGTAGTCATGCACTAAAAGTGATGTATGGAAAATTACCATGCATGTGAAAATGATGTATACAAAGTAATCATGGACAAAAAGTGAAGCGTGAATCAAGTAAAAGTAAAAGAAGAGTATGGAGTAGGACGCATAAATAAAAGTAAAGAAAGAGCATATAATATGGAGCATGAAACATAAAGTATAAGTAAAAGTAAAAAAAGAGCATGGAGCATGGAGTAAGAAATGTAAATAAAAGTAAAAGTGGAGCATGCATAGTAAATTGAAGCAGACAACGTGCATAGTAGAATGAAGCATGTTAGCTGTCACGAAACCAATATAATTGTGGATTCAAAAGATAAATCTAGAAGTACTGAAAACCAATTTGAGAAGGAAATAAGCACATACTTAAGATAAAACTCTAATTAAGTAATGAAAATCCATTAGAACAAGGAGTTGTCAACAATTTAGAATACTTAAAAATTGTATTATAAATAAAAGGCTCTTAATGCATAAAAGACAAACAAATCTAGAGGCAAAAAGCTAAAAAAAAAAAAAAAACCATTGTAATTCTTATTAAATAGTGAAGGTTGTACTTTCGATTCTTGTGAACGTAGGGCAAGTGTTGACCTACGTGAATTTTCTGTGTTTTGTTTTTAATATTGTCTCATTCATTTATAGTTTTCTAGTTGACTAAGAATAAGTGTCAAACGGTTACAAATTAACCAAATGAATGGTTTAATCTCTTCTATTCTGCTGTAAATCTGTGAATATGTATAATCAGCTTGATTGACTTGGACTAATCTTTTGCTTATTATTATTGGTGCGAACTTTGAAATTGCTCTTGCCCGTGTGAAAAAGCATCGAATTCCTTCATGCAGGAGAGTAGAAATTGTTAGGGGGAAAAGAATTTAAAAAAAAAAAAAAACGGAATAGAAAGGATGAGAAGATATCATTTCTTTAGTTTTTGATTGAAAAGAAATGAACCAAATGACGAAGAAGACAAATGATGTATCCTTATAGTCGTAGGCCACAAAATTCATCAAAGATAAAATATAATACCTACTAAAAGGAAATTAAAAAATTAATATTTTATCATTTCTGTATTATTATTATTATTATTATTATTATTATTTTACATTCTAGATTTTCTAAAATATTTGACATATACAGGGCTCCATCACTTCTTGTTGGTTACGACTCACTTGGACAAACAACGTTGTTTTAGTTAGATTATCATCAAAAGATTTTTCAACTAAAATCTTTTTTCTTATTTAAAAAGTCACATTAATAAAAGAAATTTTAAAAAATTCTTTGAATGAGATTTTTAGATAAGATGGTGCTAAAAACATAAAAATAATATTTTATTTGAAGAATTATTTTTGAAGAATCTTTTAAAGTTTTTAATTTAGGGACCAATGCTTATTTAGTTCTTATATTTTGGATTAAATATTCGTTTGTTCTTTATATTTTGAAAAATATCTAAAATTATCTCTATTGTTAAATATGTTACATTTTTACTTTTATTTTTTCTTTACTTTTACAGCAATCTCCTTACAACAATCTTTATAATAATTTTTATTTACAAGAATTAAATTAATTTTAAAAGTAAAATAATAGCAAGAAATTTTTACATTAATTTTTTTTTAATTTATAGTTAATTTGATCAAATAACTTTCTTTTTATTAATGCTCCCAAAATTACTGCAAGAATATTTTTGTAAAAATTAAGAAAAAAAGAAGTAGGGATAAAAGTGTAATATAATCAACAATAAAGATGTTTTGAGATATTTTTAAACTATAAGAATTAAATGATCATTTAGTCTTGATTATTGGGTGTAAATAAATATTTATCTTTATTTTTAAAGAGAAATTAATGTTAAAATATAAATAAATTTATATTATTTTAGTAGAAAAAAAGTAACTAAATAATATAATTTTATTTTTACTTGAAAAATTTCGTAGAGTTTTTTCATTTATTTATCATATAAATAAATAAATATTTAAAAAGTTAAATTGGACAAGCCTTTGGTGTGCCCAAGCGCGAGACATAACAGCAGGTGCACAACAGTGGCGTCGTAATTTGGTAATTATCTTATTTTCTAAAGCTGACGCGATCTTCTCTACTCCGGCCCAGCCAGCAGGAGCTTCAATCTCTATCTTTCCCAGAAACCTCAAATTTTCAATTGATTTTCCTCATCGGTCATCACTCAGTGAAATTAAAATCAGGGTTTCTGATTTTGCAAATCCCTCCAATTGAAACTCACCACGAAAAGATTCAATTTTGAGACTAAATTTAGGGTTTTTTGTTATGATAAGATTCGATTTCAATCGGGCATCTTACGTGTCGGATTCGAGCAATTTCATTATTATTCAACGGTCTCATTCTCATTCATCTTTCTGTTATTTCCGTTATTATTAATAATAATTGGTTATGGATTTCGACGCGCACGGTGGCAACAAGCGCGTGTTCCATCGACTAGGAGGAGGAGGTGGTGACGGCGGTGGCGGTGGGCTTTCAACGGCCGATACAAGGCACGATACAAGGCAGAAAGTATGTAACTATTGGCGTGCTGGAAAGTGTAATCGGTTTCCATGTCCGTACTTACACAGAGAATTGCCACTGCCGCAGGCGGCAACAGCTAACGGTGCTGCTGCGAAGCGGTTTGCGAATAACACGTGGGGTAGAAATAATAATTTTAATAATCATAGCAATAATTATAGGTCGGGTAATAGTAATAATAGTAATATTAATAATAGGGCTGTTATAAAGACCGATATATTGTGTAGAAATTGGGTTCAAGGGAATTGTATGTATGGAGAGAAGTGCAAGTTTTTGCATTCTTGGACTGTAGGCGATAGTTTCAAGTTGTTGACTCAGCTTGAAGGGCACCAAAAGGTAAATTTGTTTTGTTTAGTTTTGTTCAAATTTTAGTTTGTTGAATGTTTTTGGAGATAACTGATTGGTTCATTGTGAACAGGTTGTGAGTGGGATTACTCTGCCATCGGGTTCAGATAAGCTTTATTCTGGTAGTAAAGACGAGACTGTTAGAGTTTGGGATTGCGCTTCTGGACAGGTTTTTCTTTTAAATTACTTTTATTTTCTTATTTTTGTAAGTTGAATTAATTTTAGTTCTTATATGAGTTAGCTCACTTGTTGGAATTTAGTTTTTGATTTTCTGGTTGAACTATGAATGTATGTCTGAAGAAAAAGGTGGAATAGAAAGAAAGTTATTGGTTGTAAACAGTTGATACTTGATGCATTTTGTCATAATCATTAATCAAATGTAAATATAGATGCCTTGTGTTTTCATTTCTCTACATTGTCTCTTTGTATCATGGTTGAGACGCTTATTAATTAGCGGCTGATGGTCTTTTTCTTTTTCTTTTAGTGTGTAGGTGTGATTAATCTTGGTGGTGAAGTTGGTTGCATGATTAGTGAAGGTCCTTGGATTTTCATTGGTGTAACAAATTTTGTCAAGGTAAATTATATAACATTAGATTTTTTTTTTTGGGGGGGTGAATTTCATATGATTTGCAAGCTTGAAAGTAGTGTCAATAGAATGATACCTGGGTATGTGATGATATTTCAGGCTTGGAACACCCAAACTAATACTGACCTGAGTCTTAGTGGACCTGTGGGACAAGTTTACACAATGGCTGTCGGTAATGATTTGCTCTTCGCTGGTACGCAGGTAATCGGTTTTACAAGTCGATTATTTGTGTTTTCTTTCTGAATTGTCATGTTTTAAGTTTACTTCTTTTGTTGGAAAATTGTTTTTCGTTGGGGCTTCTAGTTGTAGGATCCATGGGTTGAGTGCACTATGTCATGAATAATCAGTTGTGAACCCTGTTATTGAATGTGGAAATTGCGATATCCAACATTTCCAAGTGTGCCTACAATTTTCACCTTTTTTTTCACTTAGTTAAATGTTTGTTTGTGCATCGTCAATCTTGCACACTGAAAGCCCTTGCATACTAAGTTGTCCATGCTTCTTCTGCCTCTCTCTGCCCCTGTCTCTTTCGTACTCTGCGCTTGTTTGTTGGAATCACCATGTACTCCTGACTCATAAAACAACATCCTTTTGTGCAGGATGGGGCTATTTTGGCATGGAAGTTTAATGTTGCCACCAACTGCTTTGAACCAGCTGCGTCTCTCAAAGGTCACTCTCTTGCAGTGGTATCTTTAGTTGTCGGAGCTAATAGGCTTTACTCTGGTTCCATGGACAATTCAATAAGAGTAAGTTAGATTTCATATCATGTTAATTCTGATACAAACTTCTAGTTTTTTGTTGAATAACCTACAGAGATTGTCTTTCCTTCTTTTAGGTGTGGAACCTTGAAACTTTGCAGTGCATACAGACTCTAACAGAGCACACTTCAGTCGTGATGTCACTTCTTTGCTGGGATCAGTTTCTTTTATCATGTTCATTGGACAAAACAATAAAGGTTTTGCCATTTTGATGCTCATTATATACATTTTTCTTTGGGGGCAAGTTATAAAGCTGTACCGATTTTATTTGTTTTTGCAGGTGTGGTTTGCTACAGATAGTGGAATCCTGGAAGTGACTTATAGTCACAATGAACAACATGTATGTTTTTCTCTTTCTCCAAATCTGGTTTTCCTGTTTTATTCATGTTCTATTTTCTATTTTAACTTGTGATCTTGAATCTGGTTGCAATATTTTTAGTATTGATATTCAAGTATTTGATACATTAAGCTTGTGATGCTTGGGGTAATAATTGTAATTTATATATCATCTACTACTTGGTTCCTGAGTTTTTTCTAAAAGAAAACACTCCAATGGGAATAGGTGTTTTGTTGCAAGTGTTTGTATTGTATTGCTTCGTGGTGTGCCTTCTAGCTCATTCATCTGCAATGTTAGGCGCAGAATTAGAGAAGCAAGATATTCTGGTTCTGTATGTGTGCATGAGAGAGATTTGATTAAAGAGTAGTTTTTCCCTTGTGTGCATATTAAACTAGAATAGTGGAATTTTTTCTTTTTTTGGGGGGGGGGGGGGGTAACAGTGAATACTTTCTCTTCTGTATTTCACGTAGGAATGGTTTAAAATTCACTTTGCATTTCTTTTATTGTAATGTTTGTTTTCAAAATACGGAATGCATCTAGAATTCTAGTAGTTTATGATATTGTGATCTGATTGCTGCAGGGAGTGCTTGCCCTGTGTGGAATGCCTGATTCAGAAGGCAAGCCAGTCTTGCTGTGCTCTTGCAATGACAACTCTGTCCGCTTCTATGATTTGCCATCGTGAGTTTTCTGTAACCATATGGTCTTTTTATTTTATTTTCCTTTTCTCCTTCAAATTGGAACCCTTCAGCCAATTTCATGCATGCACGGTTGCTTTCCTAACTGTTTTCTATCATGCTATTATGGTCTAGGTTTGCTGAGAGGGGTAAAATTTTTGCCAAACAAGAGATTCGAGCCATTCAGCTGGGCCCTGGCGGTCTGTTTTTCACTGGTGATGGGACTGGTCAAGTGAGAGTGTGGCAATGGTGTAACGGGCAGGTTGCAACTTGATGACCGGTGCAATATCATAAGTGCCATCATGTCTTTTGACTCGTGATTATTCCATTTCCTTTTATTCTGCTTTATTTTTGGGGTTCATTCTGATATAAGTTTGCCAGAGAAATTGTTAGTTGAGAATGCCGATTTTGGCCTTCTAGCTGTAGGTGCTTCAAACCCATTGTCACTTTCTGTGTGCCATAGTTTCATACATAAAGCGCACCCTTTCAGTAAAGGAAATTGTAAGTTTGTAACCATTCCAACTCTCCATATAGCGAAGGGTTTTCAATCATAATATTTTCTGAGTTTCATCAATGTGCGTTATTACACATATCTTAATTTCCATAGCTGTGTTCTTTCTTTTTTTTTTTTTTTTTTTGCATGAACCGGTTTAATAAACCTTAAAGAACTTTGTCTGAATTTGATCAAATGAGGTCACAGCTAGCTATGCCCTGGAAGCAGGAATTTGTCTACAGCAAACACAACTCACGGCTGAACCAAAGCGGTAACTGAAATATCTTGCAGGGTAATCATCTGTTAACCAGGAAACCTTTTGATTGGCCTTTCAAATGAGCATACGCGGAAGGATGAAGAAAATATGGCACAGTGCAGACAAGAAAGAACAAAAAACTCGAGAAATCTAAATTTTATTCTGTAATAGATGGAAATAAAGTAATAAGCTCAACTTTGGTTCATATTACACGGCGACAATTCCATTTTATTTCATCTTTTGCCCAAACGTTTACATGTACGTTGTATTTTACAGATTAAACATGACATTGATCGCAGTACATTGTATCTTACAGATTAAACATGACCTTGATTGCAGTACCACCACGAGCACTTGTTTCAAAGGCCTCTTCCACTTCTTTCTGGGAGAAACCAAACCTGTGCGTGACAAGGGGCTTTACATCAATCTTTCCGCTTCTAAGGAACTCCAGACACAGTGGCCAGGTGTTCTTGTAGCGAAACACCCCCACCACATCCACCTCCCTGCATTCACAATTATGCTCATAAATTTAAGGGTAAAAGGTTCAGACGGATTTTAGTCCAATTAAAAGCTCAAACGGGTTATTCAGCTTAAGAAATCATTAAACATATGTTTCCAGAAAAGGAAAGAAGAAGTCATTAAACAGAAACGATATACAAGATGGTTTGTGAAAGCTGTTCTTGACGTGCCATCGTGTTCTATTGGATAACATACAAACCCAACCACAAGAATTTGTTTACATTTCTTCTTCCCTGTCAATGGATTCTAGGACATCCCAACTTTTATTCAACAACTTTTGTTTACCATTTTACATGTTCTTAAAAATGATTTAAATTTTTTTTTTACTTAATTTAAAAAGTTTCAATAAGTCATTGAAAGATATTCTCTAAAATATAAATATTTCATTAATTAATTTTCGTTCTTACATGAATAAAATTTAATTATTGGCATTATTACTCATCTATATATAACTTGTGATAATATATGGTGGCAGATTATTATTATTATTATTATTATTATTATTATTATTATTATTATTATTATTATTATTATTATTATTATCTTTTTATTTCTTCAAAGTAGCATTATTTATCTTCATAATTTTTATAAATATTTTTCATATAAACACATCATAAACTATAATAAAATTAATTAATAGATATAATATAGAATATTAAAGAGTTGTATTCAATTGAATATGATTTATATTATGATAATATATCATTTTATTTATATTCTTTGATATGTTTATTATTTGTTTAACATTTATAATTTGTAAGGGAATAAATGTAAAAATATTAATTTTTACATTTTTTCAAATAAAAAAAAACTTCAATTTTTTTTTTATCAATTCAGACAAAAAAAAAATATATCATTAGAATTCAAATATTTAGTTATATTAAGAATTCAAATTAATTCAAATTTACTCAGATTCAAGATAAAAATAAATAAATACCACCTTAAAGAGAATTTGCTGAATCCAATTACAAACTTAAAAGTAAATAACGGAGTAGCCCAAAATAAGAAATAAAAAAATGAAAAAGAAAACAGTAAATCGAGTACCTTGCAGCAGCTGGAGTGAGTGGGACAGTCATATCATGATGACCCATCCCCACGAGGCAAACTTTACCACCTGCACGAGTGGCACTCAGTGCTGTTGACATGGTTTTGGTAAAGCCTGCACAATCAAAGCTCACATCTATTCCTGTCCCCATGGCTTTATCTATCTTTTCCACTTCTTCAGCTATGTCCTGCAAAATACTCGACGCATAGCGGTTTATTCAAGCAGAAAAAACAAGCGTGAGGAGCACATGAACAATTTTCAAACGAACCAAAGCTAAAGCTCACCTCTACTCTGATAACAATAATAATGCAGATTAGAGTGGTCAACTTTCAAACAGAGAACAAAGAGGTACTGAGAACAAAAATGAACTGAGGAAGTTGGAACTACTTCCTATATGTTGTTATGATGATTAAGAGAAAGGGAAGGATTGTGAGCATGAAGATTTTGAGATGTCTTTTACTTTTCTAAACTCTTCTGCTGGGCAATGGGCAGTAATATACCTGCAAATTTGTTGAAACTTTAACAATATTATCTGCACCAAGTACCTTTGCAACAGATAAACGATAGTCATCCACATCCACAATGATAATTCTAGGAGCTCCAAAAGCACGAGCTGCTAGCATTGTGACCAGTCCTATGGGCCCTGCTCCTATGATAAGCACATTTGTCTCAGGACCGATGTTGGCACGGCGGCATGCATGAACACCAACACTCAAGGGCTCACACATAGCCCCTTCCTCCAGGCTGACATTGTCGGGCAGCTTAAAACATAGGTCTGCAGGATGCACCACCTATTATACACAAGAAATGCATCTTAGTCATTCTGTCAAGCAGCCGATCAATTTTGATAGCAGTCAATTTCATTTCAAATAAAAGGAATCAACAATCATTTCCAGATAAAAAATATATGACAAGAGGGAACAGAAGATCAAATGGGAACTACACAATTGACAGTAACCAGTAGGTTTTTAGAAGAACAGGTAAAGTGACACCACTATTTATGCAACAGAATTCACAAGGGCATAGATCGTATTGTAGTAATAATCTAAGACACTAAAAAATCTCAAACAGTAAAATTTATAGAATAATAATGTATGTATAATAATTAGTACAAAATCTGTAAGAGAAAGCAAAAAAAAAAAAAAAAGACTTGTCTTACAGTGGAATTTTCTTTTATCTTGTGATGAAATTTTTTTGTTCTGTAGTGATGGTATACTTACCATAGTAAGTATATCATTACTGAAATTTATAAGGGCATAAACTGTGTTAAAGTCAGTCTGCCATATTTCTCATCTTATAGTCCTATAGAACTTAGTTCAAAATGTAAATTTTCAATCAACCTGATTAGCCAGAGAACCATGAACTGGCGGACTTCCAAGACCTTTCGACTCTGGACACAAATTGTATCGACCTCCTTTGCAGTGATCACATTGCCAGCAGCTGATCCCGGGTTCCAGGGCCACACGGTCACCAGGCACCAAAGTCTTCACCTCGCTTCCCACCTTCTCTATGACCCCAGCACACTCATGCCCGATCACCATAGGCTCTTTCACTACAAAATCGGCAAGCCTCAAGGTCTGCAAAAATACACAAACATTCAACATTCAAGTATTATTTTGAATAACATAAAGTGAAAATATTCCATTATTAACATTTCTCAGCAATTTGACAGAGTAATTGCCATAATAATAATAATAATTTAAGGGAAGTTGAAGAGGGATTAACAAATATACCTTGAGAAAATGCACATCACTTCCACAAATACCAACGGCTTTCATCCTGACTAAAACATCATACGGTCCTACAGTTTACAAATAACAAACAAAGATGTTAAAACAATCAGTTTGAATTACATTAATTGTGAGTGATAGTAAATTCAATTGTAAGAGGTATGAGATAAGCTGTATTGGAAGATGTGTTTTTATTGTTTTTCAACCAAAGATCTCTCTTTAGATTTATATCAATCTATCAAAGTTCACACCTTCAACCAATAAACAAATTCCATAACACTTCTAAGATACAAGACAGAGATGAAAGAAAGATCAAAATACCCATAGAAGGAAGCTCCAAAGGCTGAATCTTGAGGGTGTTGACACCCATAAGCCAAGCTGCCATGTTAACTTCTTCTCCGTCTTCCTTTTCTCCTTGTGACATCCCTCCCTTGCCCATATTTGCTCTTCACCCTTCAAAAACACAAGTACACAGCAGAGACTTCACTCTGTACACTATCTAATAGAGATTATGGTTTCTTTTTTCAACGGGATAACGTGCTTACGTGGAGAGAATTTATCGGTTTCAGAACCGTTTGTTGTTTGTTAATTTTGTTTTTTCCAGAATTTATGGACCCCAAAATCCAAACTGTGCAATAATTGTATCTTCATAAAGGAATCAAAATCAACTACATATATGTGGATGGTGACTAATTTTGCAAAATGGTATGAAAGAATTGTATGGTACAATGGACTAAAAGAAAGCCAATAATTTGATTTTCATGACTTCTTTTAATGAATATTGTCACATGAAATAATATTTTAAAATTCATATAATTTAAATAAATTAATAATGGGAGGGAAGGGAATACCTGTAGAAAAAGGTGACTATAATAATTAAGAAGTTTGTTTGGCAGGCACTAGGGAAATGAGATGGGAAAAAGAAAAGAAAAAGGAGGCAATTTTAACTAGGATCTAGTCAGCTTCACTTCCAGGGGATAGTACGAGACACAATAATACTGTGTAAAAAGAGGACGAGAGGAGAGGAAAAAAAGGGAAACATTGAAATGGCTGATAAGAAGGGTGGTGATGGTGAAGTTGAGGCAATCAGAGATGACGAAGGAGACGAGAATCAGAACATGGCTGCTTGGCTGCTGGGAATCAAAACTCTGAATTTAATCAGATCACTTGTCATGCCATGCCATGGCCGAAAAAAAAAAAAATTGTGTAATTTTTAGGTCCTCAAGATGTGAAAGCACGAATTAAGGCTCTTGGAATATGTGGAAGTGATGTTCATCACTTCAAGGTGAAAAAGCTTTCTGTCTGTCCCTATGCAAAATCTTGATGACTGTATAATATGCCAAAGGCTGTCACTGCTTATTTTATGCAACATGTTGTTGATGATCAGACTATGAGATGTGCCAATTTTATTGTGAAAAAACCTATGGTAATTGGACATGAGTGTGCTGGGATCATAGAAGAAGTTGGCAGTGAAGTTAAGTCCCTTGAGGTGGGTGATCGTGTGGCTCTAGAACCTGGTATTAGTTGCGGACACTGCAGTCTCTGCAAAGCTGGTAGCTATAATCTTTGCCCCGAAATGAGATTCTTTGGATCTCCTCCAACCAACGGCTCTCTTGCCCATAAGGTCAATGATCAGATGTCTTCAGCTTCCCAAACTAGAAATTTTTTAATTTCACATGCGTTCTATGTACATAAGAATTGTAAATAACGGAGACATTTTCTTTTTCCTGCAACTAGGTTGTGCATCCAGCAAAGTTATGTTACAAGTTACCTGATAAATATGAGCTTGGAGGAAGGAGCAATGTGCAAACGTTGGACCTGAAACCAATGAATTGATCTTGGGATCAGGACCGATAGGCCTTGTTACCCTGTTAGCTGCTCGAGCATTTGGTGCCCCAAGAATTGTCATCACTGATGTTGATGTTCAGCGTCTATTTATTGCGAGGAATCTTGGCGCGGATGAAACAGTTAAATTCTCAACAGATATCGAGGTTAATTGTCAGATATAGATGATTATCACTCTGTTTTCACTTTCCCAATTTTTTCTAGGCCTTGAAGCTGTGCAAAAACATTGGCAGGATGTTGATACAGAAGTGGGGAAGATCCAAAATGCAATGGGTTCAGGCATTGATGTGAGCTTTGATTGTGTTGGGTTTGACAAAACCATGTCAACGGCTTTGAATGCCACTTGTCCAGGAGGCAAAGTTTGCCTGATAGGATTAGCCAAGAGCGAGATGACGGTTGCTCTGAAGCCGTGCGGCTGCAAGGTGATGAGAAATAAAGTAATAAGCTCAACTTTGGTTCATATTACACGGCGACAATTCCATTTTATTTCATCTTTTGCCCAAACGTTTACATGTACGTTGTATTTTACAGATTAAACATGACATTGATCGCAGTACATTGTATCTTACAGATTAAACATGACCTTGATTGCAGTACCACCACGAGCACTTGTTTCAAAGGCCTCTTCCACTTCTTTCTGGGAGAAACCAAACCTGTGCGTGACAAGGGGCTTTACATCAATCTTTCCACTTCTAAGGAACTCCAGACACAGTGGCCAGGTGTTCTTGTAACGAAACACCCCCAACACATCCACCTCCCTGCATTCACAATTATGCTCATAAATTTAAGGGTAAAAGGTTCAGACGGATTTTAGTCCAATTAAAAGCTCAAACGGGTTATTCAGCTTAAGAAATCATTAAACATATGTTTCCAGAAAAAGGAAAGAAAAAAAAGTCATTAAACAGAAACAATATACAAGATGGTTTGTGAAAGTTGTTCTTGACATGTCATCATGTTCTATTGGATAACATACAACCCAAACACAAGAATTTGTTTACATTCTTCTTCCAAGTCTATTGATTCTAGAACATTCCAACTTTTATTCAACAGCTTTTGTTTACCATTTTACATGTTCTTAAAAATGATGGCTTCATGATCTTTTTGGTAATTGTATTCAACTTTTATTCTCTCATTTTTTTAAATCCATTTGTTCCCAATCCAACAATGAAATGCCCCTCCCACAAATTTTGTGTTTTTTTTTTTTAATTTGCATTTCAGAGACTTAGTGGTCGTTTACTTTTTTGACTTATTTTCATCAATTAAGTCATTAAATTTATTTATTTTTTTAACTTAATGAAAAATTTCAGCCATTAAGTTATTAAACTAATTTTTTTTTTTACCTTTTTTGCTTAACATAAAAAGTTTTAATGGTACCATTAAATTATATTGTCCAAAATATTCATATCTCACTAATTAATTTTCATCATTTCCTAAATAAAATTTAATAATTAGCACTATTACCCATCTCTATATAACTTGTGATAATATATAGTGGTAAATTATTATTATTTTCATCTTTTTATTTTTTTCAAATTAGCATTATTTATTTTCATAACTTTTTATGAATATTTTTCATATAAAGACATCATAAACTATAATAAATTTGATTAACATATTTAATATAAAATATTAAAGAGTTGTATTCAACTGAATATGATTTATGTTATGATAATGTATTATCTTATTTATATTTTTTGATATGTTTATTATTTGTTTAACACTTAAAATTTGTAAGGATATAAATGTAAAAATATTAGTTTTTATATTTTTTTAGGTTAAAAAATAATTTAAAATTTATTTTTAGTAATTCAGACAAAAAAAAACATTTCACTAATTCAAATTTTCTCAAATTTCAAAAAACAAAAGCAATCTTAAAGTGCATTTGGTGAAACTAACTAGAAACTTAAAATAAATAGTAGTGCTATTTACCCTGAGTCAAACTCCGAAACTAATACAAACAATGTTGTTTCATCTCTTTTTTTTTTTTTTTTTTTTGCCTTTCATTCTCCTGAACACGTCGTTTGGCTTAGTTAAGACAAAAGCAACGACGGCCCAAAATTGTTTTCTCTTCATCTTCGTCTCGCAGCCATTCGCCTTCCATGTCTCAATAAAACAACTGCTTTATCTTCCCCTTCGTTTCACAGCCATTCGCGATCCACAATTGGCAGCCACCATCATGCCAGGCAACAACTTTGTTCAAGATTTCCTTTTTGCCTTATCTAAGCCAAATCCAATCACCTAGAAGGAAGATAAAAGCTTAAAGGTTTTGCCAAATCAGTTTTGTCGCTGATGTTCTTGAAATCGGTTTTGTCTAAGCCAAATCGATTTTGTCGTTGAAACGAAGATGAAGAGAGAGCAATTAAGGCTAACGTTAGCTAAACGAAACGGCGTCGTTCTAAGGTGAATGAAAAAAAAAAAAGAAAGATCAAACAGTGTCGCTTGAATTAGTTTTGGGGTTTGACCCAGGGTATATAGCATTTTCAAAGTAAATAACGGAGTAGCCCAAAACAAGGAAAAAAAAAAAAAAGGAAAAGAAAACCGTAAATCAAGTACCTTGCAGCAGCCGGAGTGAGTGGGACAGTCATTTCATGATGACCCATCCCCACGAGGCAAACTTTACCACCTGCACGAGTGGCGCCCAGTGCTGTTGACATGGTTTTGTTAAGGCCTGCACAATCAAAGCTCACATCTATTCCTGTCCCCATGGCTTTCTGTATCTTTTCCACTTCTTCAGCTATATCCTGCAAAATACTCGATGCATAGCGGTTTATTCAAGCAGAAAAAACAAGGGTGAGGAGCACATGAACAATTTTCAAACGAACCAAAGCTCAAGCTCACCTCTACTCTGATAACAAGAATAATGCACATTAGAGTTGTCAACTTTTAAACAGAAAACAAAAGGTACTGAGAACAAAAATGAACTGAGGAAGTTAGAACAAGGTCTTAATGCAACAGAGTTGGTTGAACAAAACATGTTGTTATGATGATTAAGAGAAAGGGAAGGATTGTGAGCATGAAGATTTTAAGATGTCTTTTACTTTTCTAAACTCTTCTGCTGGGCAATGAGCAGTAATATACCTGCAAATTTGTTGAAACTTTAACAATATTATCTGCACCAAGTTCCTTTGCAACAGATAAACGATAGTCATCCACATCCACAATGACAATTCTAGGAGCTCCAAAAGCACGAGCTGCTAGCATTGTGACAAGTCCTATGGGCCCTGCACCCATGATAAGCACATTTGTCCCAGGACCGATATTGGCACGGCGGCAAGCATGAACACCAACACTCAAGGGCTCACACATAGCCCCTTCCTCCAGGCTGACATTGTCCGGCAGCTTAAAACATAGGTCTGCAGGATGCACCACCTATTATACACAAGAAATGCATCTTAGTCATTCTGTCAAGCAGCCGATCAATTTTGATAGCAGTCAATTTCATTTCAAATAAAAGGAATCAACAATCATTTCCAGATAAAAAATATATGACAACAGGGAACAGAAGATCAAATGGGAACTACACAATTGACAGTAACCAGTCTGTTTTTAGAAGAACAGGTAAAGTGACACCACTATTTATGCAACAGAATTCACAAGGGCATAGATCATATTGTAGTAATAGAAAGAAAAAAATTTGTCTTACAGTGGAATTTTCTTTTATCTTGTAATGAAATTTTTTTGTTCTGTTGTGATGGTATATACTAACAGTAGTAAGTATACCATTACTGAAATTTACAAGGGCATAAACTGTGTTAAAGTCAGTCTACCATATTTCTCATCTCATAATCCTATAGATCTTAGTTCAAAATGTAAATTTTCAATCAACCTGATTAGCCAGAGAACCATGAACAGGCGGAGTTGCAAAAAATTTCATCTCTGGACACAAATTGTATCGACCTCCTTTGCACTGATCACATCGCCAGCAGCTGATCCCGGGTTCCAGGGCCACACGGTCACCGGGCACCAAAGTCTTCACCTCGCTTCCCACCTTCTCTATGACCCCAGCACACTCATGCCCGATCACCATAGGCTCTTTCACTACAAAATCGGCGAGCCTCAAGGTCTGCAAAAATACACAAACATTCAACATTCAAGTATTATTTTGAATAACATAAAATGAAAATATTCCATTATTAACATTTCTCAGCAATTTGACAGACTAATTGCCATAATAATAATAATAATTTAAGGGAAGTTGAAGAGGGATTAACAAATATACCTTGAGAAAATGCACATCACTTCCACAAATACCAACGGCTTTCATCCTGACTAAAACATCATATGGTCCTACAGTTTACAAATAACAAACAAAGATGTTAAAACAATCAGTTTGAATTACATTAATTGTGAGTGATAGTAAATTCAATTGTAAGAGGTATGAGATAAGCTGTATTGGAAGATGTGTTTTTATTGTTTTTCAACCAAAGATCTCTCATCATCAATCTATCAAAAGTTCATATCTTCAACCAATAAACAAATTCCATAACACTTCTAAGATACAAGACTGAAATGAAAGAAAGATCAAAATACCCAGAGAAGGAAGCTCAAAAGGCTGAATCTTGAGGGTGTTGACACCCATAAGCCAAGCTGCCATGTTAACTTCTTCTCCATCTTCCTTTTCTCCTTGTGACATCCCTCCCTTGCCCATATTTGCTTTTCACCCTTCAAAAACACAAGTGCACAGCAGAGACTTCACTCTGTACACTATCTGATTCTGGATATGGGATATGATTTGATCGGTCGCAGGAATATTTAATGACAAGTGAGGCATAACATCAAGTGTTCTTTTTATTTATCCGTGTAGATGATTGATTTCTGTTTTCATCTGACTCATTTTTATTTAAGGATAAATCCAATTACTAATGACAGTTTTAAAAAATTTGTGATAGAGATGATGGTTTCTTTTTTCAACGGGATAACGTGCTTACGTGGAGAGAATTTGTCGGTTTCAGAACCGTTTGTTGTTTGTTAATTTTGTTTTTTTCAGAATTTATGGACCCCGAAATCGAAACCTTGCAATAATTGTATCTCCATAAAGGAATCAAAATCAACTTCATGTATGTGAGTGGTGGCTAATTTTGCAAAATGGTATGAAAGAATTGTTTTATCTTTTAAAAAAGGTTCAGAAGATTCAAGGAAAGAGTTCGGCTATGTTGAAATTACTCTGCAGTTGTCTACAGCAAACACAACTCACGGCTGAACCAAAGTGGTGACTGAAATGTCTTGCAGGGTAATCATCTGTTAACCAGGAAACCTTTTGATTGGCTTTCAAATAAGCATACACAAAAGGATGAAGAAAATATAGCACAGTGCAGACAATAAAGAACAAAAAACTTGAGAAATCTGAATTTTATTTTGTAATAGATAGAAATAAAGTAATATGCTACACTTTGATTCATATTACTCGGCGACAATTCCATTTTATTTCATCTTTTGCCCAAACGTTTACTTTACGTTGTATTTTACAAATTAAACATGACCTTGATTGCAGTACCACCACCAGCACTTGTTTCAAAGGCCTCTTCCACTTCTTTCTGGGAGAAACCAAACCTGTGCGTGATAAGGGGCTTTACATCAATCTTTCCGCTTCTAAGGAACTCCAGACACAGTGGCCAGGTGTTCTTGTAGCGAAACACCCCCACCACATCCACCTCCCTGCATTCACAATTATGCTCATAAATTAGCCGAAACGTGTTATTCAGCTTAAGAAGTCATTAAACATATGTTTCCAGAAAAAGGAAAGAAAAAAAAGTCATTAAACAGAAACAATATAAAGATGGTTTGTGAGAGTTGTTCTTGACATGCCATCATGTTCTATTGGATAACATACAACCCAAGCACAAGAATTTGTTTACATTCTTCTTCCAAGTCTATTGATTCTAGAACATTCCAACTTTTATTCAACAACTTTTATTTACCATTTTACATGTTCTTAAAAATGATGGCTTTATGTCATTCTGGTAGGTATCCTTGATTCTCTCATTTCTTAAATGCATTTGTTACCAATCCAACAATGAAATGGCTCCGCCCAGGAGTTTTTGTGTTATTTTTTTATTTACATTTTAGAGGCTTACGGGTCATTTGCTTTTTTGACTTGACTTAATTGATTTAATTTTAATCAATTAAGTCATTAAGTCTTTTTGTTTTTTCAACCTAATAAAAAATTTTAGCCATTAATTCATCAAGTTATTAAGTTAATTTTTTTTAGCTTTTTTGCTTAATTTAAAAAGTCTTAACAATATCATTGAAAGTTATTTTTTAAAAATACCCCTATCTCATTAATTAATTTTCATCTTTACCTGAATAAAATTTAATAATTAGCATCATTACCCATCTTTGTATAACTTGTGATAATATATAGTGGTAGATTATTATTATTTTTTCTTTTTATTTTCTTCAAATTAGCATTATTTATTTTCATAATTTTTTATGAATATTTTTCATATAAAAACATCATAAACTATAATAAAATTGATTAATATATATAATATAAAATATTAAAGAGTTGTATTCAATTGAATATGATTTATGTTTTGATAATATATTATCTTATTTATATTTTTTGATATGTTTATTATTTGTTTAACATTTATAATTTGTAGGGGTATAAATGTAAAAATATTAGTTTTTTTTTTTTATTTTTCAGGTAAAAAACTTAAAATTTATTTTTTGCGATTCAGAAAAAAAACAAATATATCATTAAGATTCAAATATTCAGTTATATTATGAATTCAAACTAATTTAAATTTATTTAGATTTTAGGAAACCAATTAAAAACTTAAAAGTAAATATCGGAGTAGCCCAAAACAATAAATAAAAAAATGAAAAAGAAAACCATAAATCAAGTACCTTGCAGCAGCTGGAGTGAGTGGGACAGTCATTTCATGATGACCCATCCCCACGAGGCAAACTTTACCACCTGCACGAGTGGCACTCAGTGCTGTTGACATGGTTTTGTTAAAGCCTGCACAATCAAAGCTCACATCTATTCCTGTCCCCATGGCTTTATCTATCTTTTCCACTTCTTCAGCTATATCCTGCAAAATACTCGATGCATAGCGGTTTATTCAAACAGAAAAAACAAGGGTGAGGAGCACATGAACAATTTTCAAACGAACCAAAGCTCAAGCTCACCTCTACTCTGATAACAATAATAATGCAGATTAGAGTGGTCAACTTTCAAACAGAGAACAAAAAGGTACTGAGAACAAAAATGAACTGAGGAAGTTGGAACAAGGTCTTAATGCAACAGAGTTGGTTGAACAGAACATGTTGTTATGATGATTAAGAGAAAGGGAAGGATTGTGAGCATGAAGATTTTGAGATGTCTTTTACTTTTCTAAACTCTTCTGCTGGGCAATGGGCAGTAATATACCTGCAAATTTGTTGAAACTTTAACAATATTATCTGCACCAAGTTCCTTTGCAACAGATAAACGATAGTCATCCACATCCACAATGACAATTCTAGAAGCTCCAAAAGCACGAGCTCCTAGCATTGTGACAAGTCCTATGGGCCCTGCACCCATGATAAGCACATTTGTCTCAGGACCGATATTGGCACGGCGGCAGGCATGAACACCAACACTCAAGGGCTCACACATAGCCCCTTCCTCCAGGCTGACATTGTCGGGCAGCTTAAAACATAGGTCTGCAGGATGCACCACCTATTATGCACAAGAGAATGCATCTTAGTCATTCTGTCAAGCAGCCGATCAATTTTGATAGCAGCCAATTTCATTTCAAATAAAAGGAATCGACAATCATTGCCAGATAAAAAAATATATGACGAGACGGACAGAAGATCAAATGGGAACTACACAACTGACAGTAACCAGTATGTTTTTAGAAGAACAGGTAAAGTGACACCACTATTTATGCAACAGAATTCACAAGGGCATAGATCATATTGTAGTAATAATCCAATAGACTAAAAAAAACCAAACAGTAAAATTTATAGAATAATAATGTATGTATAAAAGTTAGCACAAAATCAGTAAGAGAAAGAAAAAAATTTGTCTTACAGTGGAATTTTCTTTTATCTTGTAATGAAATTTTTTTGTTCTGTAGTGATGGTATACTAACCGTAGTAGAATTCAAAAAAAAAAAAAAACTGTAGTAAGTATATCATTACTGAAATTTATAAGGGCATAAACTGTGTTAAAGTCAGTCTACCATATTTGTCATCTCATAGTCCTCTAGACCTTAGCTCAAAATGTAAATTTTCAATCAACCTGATTAGCCAGGGAACCATGAACAGGCGGAGTTGCAAAAAATTTCATCTCTGGACACAAATTGTATCGACCTCCTTTGCAGTGATCACATCGCCAGCAGCTGATCCCGGGTTCCAGGGCCACACGGTCACCGGGCACCAAAGTCTTCACCTCGCTTCCCACCTTCTCTATGACCCCAGCACACTCGTGCCCAATCACCATAGGCTCTTTCACAACAAAATCGGCACACCTCAAGGTCTGCGAAAATACACAAACATTCAACATTCAAGTATTATTTTGAATAACATAAAGTGAAAATATTCCATTATTAGCATTTCTCAGCAATTTGACAGATTAATTGCCATAATAATAATAATAATAATTTAAAGGAAGTTGAAGAGGGATAAACAAAAATACCTTGAGATAATGCACATCACTTCCACAAATACCAACGGCTTTCATCCTGACTAAACAATCATACGGTCCTACAGTTTACAAATAACAAACAAAGATGTTAAAACAATCAGTTTGAATTACATTAATTATGAGTGATAGTTAATTCAATTGTAAGAGTTATGAGATAAGCTGTATTGGACGACGTGTTTTTATTGTTTTTCAACCAAAGATCTCTCATCATCAATCTATCAAAAGTTCATATCTTCAACCAATAAACAAATTCCATAACACTTCTAAGATACAAGACTGAAATGAAAGAAAGATCAAAATACCCAGAGAAGGAAGCTCAAAAGGCTGAATCTTGAGGGTGTTGACACCCATAAGCCAAGCCGCCATGTTAACTTCTTCTCCATCCTTCTTTTCTCCTTGTGACATCCCTCCTTTGCCCATATTTGCTTTTTACCCTTCAAAAACACAAGTGCACAGAAGAGACTTCACTCTGTACACTACATTTTAAGCTACCATTTATTCTGATTCTGGATATGGGATATGATTTGATTCGGCCGCAGGAATAACATCAAGTGTTCTTTGTATTTATCCGCGTAGATGGTTGATTTTCTGTTTTCATCTGACTAATTTTTATTTAAGTAAAAATCCAATTACTAATGACAGTTTTAAAAAAGGATTGTTTTTAACCTCTCCTAAAATTTAGGTTTGATACAAGTAGATGGCGAGAATTTATTTATTTATAAAAAAGTTTCATATCATTAATTATTTTTAATATTGACCGTTAGTTGATTATGTAAAGATAATATTACCCTTAACAACAGTTTGTAGATATAATTAATTTAAAAAAAACTAAAATTATTAGTTATTTTATTCTCTTTAAATTATTAATATTTTTTTAAAATTCTTTAAAAAAAATAAAATTAAAAAATTATCTTTAAATTATTGATATTTTTTTAAAACTTTTATAAGAAAGGTAAAATTAAAAATTTAAAAATGAAATAATTATATTTTTACCTATGATATTATAAATATTTAGAATTGATAAAAATAAAATTATCAAAAAATAAAGATTATACTTTTCGCGCCAACAATTTTTTTTTTAGTTATATCAGTTTACAAACTATTGTTAAGGGTAATATTACCTTTGTACAGTCAACTAACTGTCAATGTTAAAATTAACTGACAAAAAAAATATTTTATAAATAAATAAATTTTCATCATTTACTTATATAAACTCAAACCGGAGATTTTTAAAAATTATCCTTTTAAAAAATTTCTGATAGAGATTATGGTTTCTTTTTTCAACGGGATAACGTGCTTACGTGGAGAGAATTTATCGGTTTCAAACCGTTTGTTTTTTGTTTTTTTTTTCAGAATTTATGGACCCCAAAATCCAAACTGTGCAATAATTGTATCTTTACAAAGGAATCAAAATCAACTTAATGTACCTGGGTGGTGGCTAATTTTGTAAAATGGTATGAAAGAATGTTTTTATCTTTTAAAAAAGGTTAAAAGAAAGAGTTTGGTTATGATGGAATTATTTTGGGATTGAGTATTTTTTTATAATTATATAATTAAAAAATTATAATATATTTTTATTATTTATTATTTTATATGTATGATTATAATTGTGTTTTATTTTAGAATATTTCCATAATACTATAAATTAAAAGAAAACCAATAATTTGATTTTCGTGAATTCTTTTAATGGATATGGTCATATGAAATAATATTTTAAAATTTATATAATTTAAATAAATTAATAATGAGAGGGAAGGGAATACATGTATAAAAAGTTATTATAATAATTAAGCTAATACTAAGTTATATATATGTAATTTATAACTCTCTCATATAAATAATGAATGGTATAAATTCACTCATTATTTATATGATATGATTATAAGTTACGTGTACTTATAGGATTGTAATAATTAGAAAGTGCGTTAAGTCAGCACGAGGGAAATGAGATAGGAAAAAGAAAAAAAAAAAAAAAAGAAGGCAGTTTTAACTAGGATAATACGAGACACAATAACACTGTGTAAAAAGAAGACAAGAGGAGAAGAAAAAAGGGAAACACTGAAATGGCTGAAGCAATCAGAGATGACGAAGGAGACAAGAATCAGAACATGGCTGCCTGGCTGCTTGGAATCAAAACTCTGAAAATTCAGCCATATCATTTGCCTACCCTAGGTATTATATTTTTATCTTCTTCTTGTTATTCTACACGCACAACTATGAATTTAATCAGATCACTTGTCATGCCATGCCATGGCCAAAAAATAATAATAATAATAATTGTGTAATTTTTAGGTCCTCAAGATGTGAAAGTACGAATTAAGGCTCTTGGAATATGTGGAAGTGATGTTCATCACTTCAAGGTGAAAAAGCTTTCTGTCTGTCCCTATGCAAAATCTTGATGACTGTATAATATGCCAAAGGCTGTCACTGCTTATTGTATGCAAAATGTTGTTTATGATCAGACAATGAGATGTGCCAATTTTATTGTGAAAAAACCTATGGTAATTGGACATGAGTGTGCTGGGATCATAGAAGAAGTTGGCAGTGAAGTTAAGTCCCTTGAGGTGGGTGATCGTGTGGCTCTAGAACCTGGTATTAGTTGCGGACACTGCAGTCTCTGCAAAGCTGGTAGCTATAATCTTTGTCCTGAAATGAGATTCTTTGGATCTCCTCCAACCAACGGCTCTCTTGCCCATAAGGTCAATGATCAGATGTCTTCAGCTTCCCAAACTATAAATTTTTTAATTTCGCGTGCTGTATATGTACATAAGAATTGTAAATAACGGAGACATTTTCTTTTTCCTGCAACTAGGTTGTGCATCCAGCAAAGTTATGTTACAAGTTACCTGACAATGTGAGCTTGGAGGAAGGAGCAATGTGTGAACCCTTAAGTGTTGGTGTCCATGCCTGTCGCCGTGCAAACGTTGGACCTGAAACCAATGTATTGATCATGGGATCAGGACCGATAGGCCTTGTTACCCTGTTAGCTGCTCGAGCATTTGGTGCCCCCAGAATTATCATCACTGATGTTGATGTTCAGCGTACTATCTATTGCAAGGAATCTTGGCGCGGATGAAACAGTTAAAGTCTCAACAGATATCGAGGTTAATTGTCAGATGTAGATGATTATCACTCTGTTTTCACTTTCCCAAGTTTTTCTAGACTTTGAAGCTGTGCAAAAACATTGGCAGGATGTTGATACAGATGTGGGGAAGATACAAAATGCAATGGGTTCAGGCATTGATGTGAGCTTTGATTGTGTTGGGTTTGACAAAACCATGTCAACGGCTTTGAATGCCACTCGTCCAGGAGGCAAAGTTTGCCTGATAGGATTAGCCAAGACCGAGATGACTGTTGCTCTGACGCCGGCAGCTGCAAGGTGATGAGATATATAATTCACCCTCATTTTTCGACGTTTGAAATATAAATTTGGGAAATTTCTGATAAAGGGTTTTGTTGGTTGACAGGGAAGTGGATGTAATTGGCATATTTCGGTATAGGAGCACATGGCCACTCTGCATTGAGTTTCTGAGAAGCGGCAAGATTGATGTTAAGCCATTGATAACCCACAGGTTTGGCTTCACACAGAAAGAAATAGAAGATGCTTTTGAAATTAGTGCTCAAGGTGGAAATGCCATCAAGGTTATGTTTAATCTGTGAAAAGTGAAGGGCGAAAACTGATATTATGTGTTGTGTCAAAGTATATATGTTGATATACCATCTTGATTAACGAGAATCCGTGTCTGCAAGAAATTAAGAAACAATTCTGTTCCAACTTGAGCTCCTCAGTTTTGTCAAAAAAAAGAAAAAAAAAATTTGACAGTCTCTAGGCACTAGGGAGAAAAACACATAGCAAAGTGCTGAAGATAAAGCATACAAGACGCACAAAGTATATGCCATATCACTCTGCTAACAATTTTTTCTTCCAGAATGCATCAATATGCTGCCTATTTACTTTTATAACTTGATTCCAATAAAAAATAAATAAATACATTATCATTAGCCTCTCTGTAAGATCTTCTGAAAAAAATATTTTGACAGACAGATAAGGCTCGCACATCCAAGAGCAGAATAGTATAAATTTAGGATGCTTAACCAAGTAAAAGTTTTCACTCTGCAGTTCATATGAAACAATTGTACATTCGAAGGTCTCTGCCAATAGCATTATGATATCATATACTTGCTGCGGTATGCATATCTTATAGGAAAGGCTCCCTCTATGCACTTGCAAAGATGTTCTACAGCTTCACTCGCATTTACATTCAAACTGATCTGAACTAGACCTAATTAAGATAGTTATTCTCCTCCAAAGTAGGACCTAGCAATGGACAGTTGCCTCAAACTTCATGTCACTCAACTGTTCTATTTGTCATCCATGCACAAAACATACACCCAATTATGTCTCATGCAAAAGTATCCTTTGAAGAAAGTATGCAATTGGAATACTTTTGCTTAATTCTTACTTGAAGAACAGCTCACATCCTCCGAACTTGTAAGGCAGTGTCTTGCCGTTGGCCAGTTCTCCTGCTCATCATAGCTATATAATCCCCAGAGAAAATGTAATGAACTTTTTTTCATAGCACTCCAAGCAGTGGAATTTTCTCCTGATACAATTCTAGAGTTGATTTACCACATCACTAGAGCTCTAATCAATACTGAAACCACTCTAGCTTCAGGCTTAGATGAGCACCTCAAACATAATTTATTGTCTCAAGGACTCTGATACTAAACACTCAAATTGTCATAAAAAAAAGGAAATTCTGAGTACAACTTTGGATCAGAGCTACAATTACAATTATCTCAATTATCTTTGAGCCAATATCAAGTTGGTTGAGGTGAAGGTACAGCTTGTTCCTCTTTCTCCAGGGATATTACCCAGGCACTAACTACACTGATCTACAGTAGTCCATTGTAATTAGTTGCAGCTCTCAATTGATTCCTCTTTACTTTAGATTACATGTGGTTCCATAGAATTAATAGAACTCCAACCAGATGGCTTATACACATCACTTTCCACCATTAATTCTCTAACTCTATTAGCATCATCCCATTTATCTGAACCTGCATAAGTATTGGATAAAAGAATATAATTCCCACTGTTAGAAGGATCCAATTCGAGAAGCTTACCGGTAGCAATCTCAGCTAGGACCAAGTTCCCATGAAGTTTACAAGCACTCAGCAGTATTCTCCATACTACAACATCTGGGGCTATTGGCATTGCCTTCATGAACTCATAAGCTTTCTCTACATTGCCGGAGCGGCTCAAAAGATCAACAACACAACCGTAGTGTTTCATCTCTGGTGTTAGTCCATAAACTTTTTCCATACTTTCAAAATATTGCAATCCCTCATCTATCAATCCGGCATGAGTACAAGCTAGTAAAATGCCAACAAAGCTTCCATGAGTTGGCCGAACACCTTCTCTCAACATCTGCATAAATAGCTCAAGTGCATAATCAGCAAAACCATTCACTGCAAGGCCTGAGATAATTGAAGTCCAGGAAACAGAATCCTTCTTTTCCATCTCATGAAACACAACTAGTGCATTCTCAACCACCCCGCACTTGCAGTACATATCAATAAGCGAATTCCCCAAATAAAGATCACATTTTGTACCATGCCTTTTATATAGTCGTGAATTGCTTCTCCCATGTCCAGTGACCCAATATGGGCACATGCTGAAAGCACAGTTGCCAAAGTGATTTCATCTGGTTTCACCTTAGCTAACATCATTTCACGAAAAAGCTTCACCGCCTCAACAAATTGGTTACCTTGAGAGAACCCTGTGAGCAAAGAAGTCCAAGAAATCACATCCCTTCTGGGCATCTCATCAAAAAGCTTCTGCGCCTCAATCAAACGCCCAACTTTTGCGTACCCAATGATCAAAGCATTCCAGGAAACTATATTTTTGTCAAGCATTTGATTAAAAGCCTCTTGTGCCAAATCCACCAAACCACGCCGTCCATACACATCTATCAAAGTGTTCCCCAAGTAAACATCAAACTCGATATTGTTTTCTTCAATATATTTAACCATAGAATCCATAATATCCCACTTACCCAAATTACTACAAGCTAAAATAACTTTCACCATTGTCACCGCATCAGCCTTTACATTAACTTCTTGCATAGAATTAAACAAACCCAATACCTCTTCAAACCTTTTGCACTGACTATAACCGCAAATTAGAGAATTCCAAGAAACCAAATCTCTATTAGTCATTATATCAAACAGTTTCCGCGCCAACCCCAAACGACCACAAGATGCATACACATTAATCAAAGCATTTGAAACAAAGAGATACGATCCAAATCCAAGTTTCAAAACATGAGCATGAACCTTTTGGCCATGAAAAATATCCTTAACACGAGCACAAGCCTTGAATACAAAAATAAAGGTAAAATTGTCACCAGTAAATCCTTGATGATACATGTTATTGTACATGTCAATGGCTTCATTTGGTTGGTCACTTTGTGTCAAACCTTGGATCATATGGTTAAACACCAACAATGTGGGTCGTTCAAGTTTGTTGAAAACAAGGTGGGCTTTGTCCAAATAAGAGGGAGATAAAGCGTATGACTTGATTACATTAGATATTGAAGATGGGTCCGTGTGGAGGTGGGTTCTGATAAGATGTGCGTGAAGCTCTTTAATGGAGTTGAGGGAGATTGGTTTCGTGCTTACTCGCTTTGGTTTTTGGGTCGTTGAAGAGGTAGTCAAATGGCGGGTAATGGATCTTGCGAGTTTCATGAAGAGCCGTGCTGGTTACCGAAGAATTGAAGTTGGTTTGAGAGGGGATTAGTGTTCGTTAAAAGTTACACACCTTTCCCTGAAATGCCCCAACAGGGAAATGAAATGACTTGCACCACCAAAAAATAAATAGTAAAAATAAATCAAAGAAATTAAGTCCAATGGTCACCAATAATCAATTGGTAGATTCTCAATGATGCTGCTGCTGTAAAATCTGAGAGTTTCAGGATGAGAGATGGAAATTGAAGATGTCACGATTAACACTCTGCTTGTGACAATATATCATCAATGGTTAGCCACAAAAGCAATGAAAGTTGGTCAATCCATTCTGCTCCACGGACTAAATCTGGTCGAACCACCCATAGGAATGGTACTTCGCTATTGGCTAGCCCTTAAGCTCTCTCTAAGAACGGGACTGTGCCAATGCTTTCCAAACTTACATAAATTACCAATTTATGCACATGTGGCAGTTTGGCTAACCAGGAAATGGATTCGTCTCATGACAATGAATTATCTGGGAAGAATTTGTGAAATTGGCTGTAGGTCCTTCCTCAAGATTTGACAACAACTTAGTCAACCAATCCCGAATTGCACCACGCGCTTCACACTGAAGTTGCTTTGAATATAATGATTGAAAAGCCTCTGGAATAGAGAATGCTTGCAAGCTGAAGCACGGGTCTCTATGTGACCCTGCAATGGCAGTGGGAAGAGTATCAGCCAGTCTTTGCTTCTTTTGTTGTATATGCAACTCTCTTTAGTTCTCCATTGAATCTTTCTGCTTCCTGCTTTCTGTTTAATTTCTCACTTCTTTTGTTGTTAATTTCTCAGCATGAGTTAATCATCCACTGTGAATGGAACATTGTGATGCTTCTGCTTTAAATTTTTTATTGGTGAATGAAAACTTTATTTCAATGAGCAAGACATTTATAATCAACTAAATTCCTCTATGAAGAACGGGAATTAAACAACAACAGCATTACAAACGAACCCAGATAGTAAATCAGCTTAGAAGTCCAACTTTTGAAGTACAGTTGAGACAACCAAGGCTCACAAACTCCAACAAAGATACAAAATTCGGAATTCGGACACTGTTTATGCAAGAAAAGGCCAAAGAGTACAACTCACTATCTAAATCAGCTTTTAGATAGAGTGGTGAAAATATTGGAAAATCTAGAATGACAAAATGTAACTAATCAAGCTTTCCAGAGATTGATATGAAGAACCACCTTGATTTAGACAAAGGTTGAGTTTTTCCTTCAAAATCATAATTCTGACTCTTATTTCCTGCCCCTCAGCCTCCGTCATTACTCCTCTGATTGTCCTTTCAACCTCCCCTCTCTCCAGCTTCCTTTCCAAATGCAAACCAACTTTCCAAACATCACTAACATATCTTGCATTCACCATTTGGTCACCAAAACAAGGCTGGCATATCATGGGGACACCTTCACATATACTTTCCAATGTCGAATTCCAGCCACAATGTGTCCAAAATGCTCCAGTGGCAGTATGAGCTAGCACTTCTTGCTGGGGGGCCCATTTCACTATATGCCCTCTTCCATCTAGTGTTTCTAGGAACCCTTGTGGCAATGGTTCAATCCATTCTGCTCCACGGACTAATCCTGGCCGTACCACCCACAGGAATGGCACCTTGCTGTTGGCTAGGCCCCAAGCTACTTCTAAAAATTCGGTCTCGTTAATTGCAGCAATGCTTCCAAAACTTACATAAATTACAGATTTTGGTGTTTGTTTATCTAACCAGGAAATTGAGGTTTGGTCATGTGCAAGTAAGCTACTTGAAGAAGCTGAAAAGAACTTGTGAAATGGGCCTATCGGGAACATTGGAATGGGGAAGTCCTGCTGAAATTTGGTTAGAGAAGCAAGTTCAAGATCCTGAAGTGAGTTCCATATGCATCCCGAGGAGACCTTCATCTGATTGGTTGCTTCTGTTACCAATTGATGTAGTGTCTCTCGGTAAGAGGTTTCAACTACAGGAATGTCTTTCACTCTTAGTGGTGGAAGTTCTGGCACTGGTGCTTCCGATTGAGAATCTGAACATTGAAGAACAAAAATAGTAAAAGAAGATAATTCTAATATCAAGTACCATTTGCACTGATCATTACTCATTACTATAACGAATTACTGTCATAAGAACTAAAATTATGAGATGTACTAAGAATTCCAATCATCCTAAGGGGAGATTTCTCCAGGGCAAGATTCGATAATCAGACAGTACCTACAAATAAAAATAATACCTACAAATAAAATTATCATTGATACTAGAAGCAAGAACTAATTTGATTGCACCTCGTATTGGGAAGTAACCCTTTTGGCTTAGAACTGGAAAGGCGGCAAAAACAAGAAATGAAGAGACGCTATTAGTCCTTAACACAATCCTGGAGAGCTTTAGGCTTTCAGCAACAGCCTGAGTGAAGTACCAAGTAGCATCCGTGATTAAGCAAGCAATAGGCTCCTTTTCCTCCTCCTCAACATTCGACAACAACTTAGCCAAGCAATTCCGAAATGGCACAACACACTGAACATTAAGTAGTGAAAGAAGAGCCACTAAATCCGCGGTAGAGGCTTCAGTTTCTGACAAGCTGTCTTCGATTGAACAGAAGCTGAAGTGAGGGTAGTTTAAGGGATTCGGGGAGTTGAAGTTGGTGTGAATTATGGTGATTGAAAAGCCGTTTGAATAGAGAATGTTTGCAAGCTGAAGCATTGGGTTTATGTGGCCTTGTAAAGGCAGTGGGAAGAGTATCAGTCTTCTTCCTTTCTTTTGATGAATGTGAGACTCTCCAAGTATATCCATTGAATTTTTTTTTTTTTCTTTTTTTTGCTTGCTGTGTTGTGTTTAATGAAAGATTTAAATGACTGCTTTCTATATTAAATTTGCATTAAGTAACATTAACCGAAGGCCTTAATGCATCTTTTGCCGCAATATCAAAGTAATGCTGGGCCCATAAAGTAATGCTATACAATCCCACCGTGAATAAGCTATATTGCTGACTTTTAAAACATAGAATTATTTAATCAATTACAACATATTTAATTTATAGATCTGCTGATAAAGATTCTAATGGCCCTATAATTGAAATTAAAAAAAATACTAAAATATGAACGCCCGCGGTAGTTTATAGTGGCTCACGGTGATTGTTGGTGAGTAATTTTATTTTTATTTATAAATTAAAATAATAAATATAAATTATAAAACTTTTAAGATATTTATAAGTATAAAAAAATTAAATTATTATATATAATAATGTTTTATATAATGCCAGATATTGTAAAACTTTATATTATAGTATATTATATTATATTATAATAAAATATAGTATACCAAAAACACCAAAAATGTACAAGGAATCCAACAAATGCCACCTTATAAGAGACGGTCGCAATTCGCGTGATCTATAAATACAAACTCACCTACATAAAATATTGAGCCAACAAATGCAATCTCTTGCTGTTAAGAAAACTGAGTCTCAGGCACAAACATCAATAAAACAGATCACTGTCAAATATAATTGGTAATTTATTTTATATTTTCTATAAATAATGCCGACATTATGAATCAACAGAAAGCTCGTGACAATATTGCACAATGACATCACCCACTAAAATTTGTTTTGAGATTACCGATCAATCTTGTCTTTACACCATAACACTAGCACACTAAGTAGGTTAAAAATTAAATCCATATAAAAAGAGAGAGGCGCTTACTTTTTGGAGTTTGGATGATATCATAGAACCTCTTTTAGACTTGCATAAAGCAATACATGCATAAAAAATGATGTAAAAAAATAATATAAAATAGTGGCAACCCGATCACTAGGATATGAATGAAGAGTGCTGATGTTTGTTTTGGGTCAAACTAAATTAAACGACGTTGTTTTGTTTTGTTTTTTTTTTCTTTTTTTCTTCTCCAAAACGCTGTCGTTTCACTTACCATTTCCAAAATGACGTCATCTTTAACTATCGCGAATAATATCTGCAACTCACTGATGTAGTTTCTGTCTCTTTCTAGAAAAGAGATCATCATGTTTATTCTGATTTGGTGGACAGTTGTCATCATTCAACCAGGTTTCACTATACAATGGTTCAACATTCTCATTTTGACCTAATAGGAGAGTTAACATTCAATCAAGTTATACTTGTGTTTTACCGCTATAACAATATTTTTATGGGATTAAAACATAAATCCAATAAACTAAATCAGATCAGATGAAGCAACTTGGTTGACCGGATATAATGGAAAGATCTAACAAAAATTCAGAAAGCTACAACAAAAATAACAAATAACAGTAATAATCTATTTCTGTTTCTATACTTTTTCTTCCATCTACCTGGCTTCCAATATTGGCAAAATAGAGAACAGACAGGGTTCTGTAACAAAAACAAACCTTCAGGTCTCAGAGTTTTGCTTCCCTCCATACAATTCCCCAAGTTGGACATATCCTAAAAGGAGGTTGAAGCTCTCTTCAAATCTACACCTACTAACAGAAAAGACAACTCACAGTTACTTGCATTAAAAGATTAGACTTCTTTTTATGCACTTTCAGATGGGGAAAAGTAGCACAACACGCTGCATTTGAAATTGGAGAAAATACACAGATGATTGAAATGTTTTAGTGAGTAAGAATGCAAATTGTGTATGACACAACATATACACATATGTCCAACAGCTACAATTGACTGTATGCACATATGATCGTAAAAAATAAATATAATTTATCAACATAGAGCAGCTGCATAAGCCCAGAAACAACAGACAAAAAGCAGTTGCAATTGACTCAAATCACAAATATCTCATGCCCAGAAATAACGAATAAGAAGAGTGCATAAACAGAAAACTGGAGATAAAATACACCTTACATTAATTATAAAAAAAACAGAGAACAGCTGCAATTAACTCAAATCACAAATCAGAAATCTCTCATCATCATTCATCCTCAACCTCAACATTAGCAAATTCAAAATTGTACCCAAATCAAGTGCGAAAGGGAAATCAATTGCAATTTCCCGAACAAGTTTTGGCTACCAGCGTTTACGGTGACTGTGGTTGTGAGTCCATCGTGGTGGATCTCGAATGGTTGGACCTCGGTCAGGGAAGGAAAGTAACGACGGTGACCATGGCTGTGAGTCGGTCGTGGTGGATCCCGAATGGCTGGACCTCGGTCAAGGAAGGAAAGTAATGATTTTTTTGGTAAGGAATCCTAGGTGAAACGAATTCTTCAGTAAGGAAAGTAACGAATTCTTCTATCTGTCTCAGGTGAAACGAAGATACGAAGAGGAAGAGATTTACGGTAGGGGTGGCAATATGGGTCAGGATTCGTTTATTCGATTCGATTTTATGCGAATTAAATGGGTTTGGGTTTGAAAAAATTGATTCGTTTAATAAATGGATGCATTCGATTCGATTCGTTAATTAAACGAATCGAATGCGAGTTTGAAAATTTTGATTCGTTTATTCGTTTAGAATTCGTTTAATAAATGGGTCATAAACGAATCGAATACGGGTCAATTCGTTTACAATTCGTTTATTATTCGTTTAATTAAATTACTTTTTTATCCTTAAATTTATTTAAAAGTTTTTAAAAATTTTAAGGTTAATATTGTAATTTTAAGCCTAATATATAAAGTCAAATACCCTAATTTCACAGTTCACACTCTGTCTCTCTTTCCCTTGTCTCTTAGCAACTCAAAAGTCAAAATCGTGAGTAGATCTAATCACCAAACACCACTCACCAGCCACTGCTCTACTACGTTTTGCCATCTCTTTGAATCTTTCCCTTTAATTCCATCTCTTAGCAACTAGCGGCTAGTAAATCACCAACAACGATCTCAACAATTTCTCAACCGGCAACAGTAACCATCTTGCGTAAATCACAGACTCATAGTAAGCTCCAAATCCTTTTCTTTTATTATTATTTTTTAATTTTTGCATCCAGGCTCAAGTCCAGCAAGTGCTAACTACTACTTATTGGCATGGGTTTGTCTTTATTAGACTTTTTCCTTAATTTATTAGCCTTAGATTTGTTTAGATTCTAATTACCAGCAAGTGCCAACTAGTAACTACTACGTATTGGCATGGGTTTGTCTTTATTAGACTTTTTCCTTGATTTATTAGTTGATTTATTAGTCTTAGATTTGTTTAGATTCTAATTATACTCACGTGGCTTTGGCTTTCTTTTATTCTTATACTCTTTGTTTCTTTTCTTTTGAAATAATTTTTTATTAATCAGGGCCCTTAAAATAATTTAGAATTGTTTTATTTTTAGGAGAATGGACACAAGCCAAAGTAATTCAGCCTACACAATTAACGATTCTAGTGTTGGAGATAATGATGTAAATGACATAATCGAACTGGAAGAAGAGATTGAAAAAGGTTTAAGGTCAGTCGAACAAAAGGCACCACGACAAAGGAAACTAACTTCACAAGTTTGGTCGTTGTTCCGTAAGGTTTTGGGAGATAAGTATCCGGACAACAAGCCGAGAGAAGTGTGTAAAAAATGCAGCATTGAGTACGTGGTTGTGCGCAATTCTGGTACAGGTAATCTAAGAAGACATTATGAAACTTGTGCAAAATTTGAAAAGCGTGATCCTGTACAAATGATGTTAGATCGTAGTAATGGACTATCAACTCGTGTTCCCAAATTTGAAGCTCATATGTTTCGTGAATTATTATCATGTGCCATTATTATGCATGATTTGCCATTTCAATTTGTTGAATATGAGGGAATTAGAAGAATTTGGAATTATTTGTGTGATGAAGTGCCCAACATTTGTAGAAACATTGCGAAAGCCGATGTGTTAAAAATGCATAATAGGGAAAAGATAAAAATTAGAAGCATGTTAGAAGAAGCTCCTAGTAGAATATGTCCTACTACTGATTTATGGACTTCTATAACTACAGATGGTTATTTGTGTCTCACTGCACATTTCATTGATAAGGGATGGAATTTACAGAAAAAAGTGCTGAATTTTTGTGAAATGCCAACTCCACACACTGGGGTTGCTTTGGCTGAAAAAATATTGTCATTGTTGTGTGAATGAGGTATTGAGAAAATGATTTTTTCATTGACTGTAGACAAATGCTTCAAGTAATGACGTTTGTGTTGTAATGTTAAAAAGTTAAAATGAGATTAAGGAATGCTTTGGTGTGTGATGGAGATTTCTTTCATATTCGATGTTGTGCTCATATTATTAATTTAATTATTCAACATGGATTGAAAGAAATAGAAAAAGCCCGTGAGAGTGTGAAATATGTCAAAGGGTCACAAGTGAGAAAAAGAAAATTTTTAGAGTGTGTTAAGTAAGTATCTCTAGACGATAAGAAATGATTAAGACAAGATGTTCCTACAAGAGGGAATTCAACTTTTCTCATGCTTAATAGTGTTCTGTATTACAAAAATGCTTTCTGTCATTTACATTTGAGTAATTCTAATTACAAGAATTGTCATTCTGAAGAAGAATGGGGGAAAATAGAAAAGATTGGCAAATTCTTATCTATGTTTTATGAGATCACATGCATTTTTTTTTGTTCAAAATACCCCACTTCAAATTTGTATTTTTCGAAGGTGTTTGCAGCTAAGGTTGCTTTGGATCAATTATTGTGTAGTGAGGATGTGTACATGAAAACTATGGCACAAAAAATGATCGAAAAATTTGAGAAGTATTGGTCTGATTTTTGTACCATTTTGGCCATAGCGGTCATCTTGGATTCTAGATACAAGATGACATTTATTGAGTTTGCTTATAGTACGGTTTATGGTCAAAATTCGGAGGAGTTGAAACATGCTCGAGATAAGTTGTTTTCAATTTTTGGTGAGTATAGTTTGATCACACCATCTTCCTCCACTACATCCATACTCACTCAAATGAGTGATGTTGGTTCAAGTGCGGGACATAATGACAATAGTCAAAGTACACTTAACCAAAGGACCATAGATATGTTCAAGGTATATTTACAATTTTCTTATTTGTTCATTGTAAGACTTATTATTTATCAGAAACGGCAGCGTTTTGGAGAAGCAAAAAAGAAAAAAAAACAAAACAAAACAATGTTGTTTTGTTTATTTTCGGGGTTTGACCTGGGCAAACATCATTTTCCATAAATGAATTATGTAGGGAGCATAAAGGCAAAGCACCGACGTATTGGCGTTACCCATTAGACAAGACAAGTAGAACCATGTGGCAACCATAAAACTCAAGTGATAATTTGATTTTTTTTTTTTAAGAGACTATTGCTCATGATATTTGTAATTATATAATTACTGAAACATATGTATATTAATTCTAATATGATACTGTTTAAATTTTTAACCTTTTTAAATATTCAAAAGATTTTAAATTAAACTCTTACAATACATCTGCGAGGGCTCGAACTACTTCCCTCACATTTATGAGTGAGTAGATCTAACCACTTGGGTCAAGCCCGGTGGTTAAGTGATAATTTGATTTGATATTGTTTTAGTTAGCTTTTCGGCGGTGATATCAGCTTATAGGCCCAATGGGCTTATCTCGCCCTCTTATTAGAATCCAAACTTTAGCCCAACTATTGAGTGAGTGACGTTCCCATGCAGGATTGCAGATGTCTAATCTAAAGTTTCTGACTCATTTTTTCTCCGCCACTAATAATTTATCAAAGGAAAAGGTCGGATAGAAAATGATGGATTTTTTATTTTTTTTTTGGGACCTCCACGGCTCCACTAGAAGAGAGGGTACGTAGTTTGAAGATTTTGGAGAGTTGAAGCTGGTTTTGAATTACAGAGACTGAAAAGCCTCTGGAATAGAGAATGCTTGCAAGCTGAAGCATGGACTCTGTGAAGAGTATCACTCTTATTCCCTTCTCTTGTTGCTTATGTGACTCTATTTGATTCTCCATTGAATCTTTCTGCTTCCTGATTTCTGTTTAATTTCTCACTTATACTGTTGTTCATTAGCCGTACGCACGTACAATGAGTTAATTAAATATTTTATTGGTGAACGAAACTTTAGTTTAACGAGCAACAATAATTAATAATCTAATAAATTGCTAATTGCAATATAATGCATTCCTTCACATGAAGAAGGGGAGATTAAACAACGAGAGCAACACAAACCAACTCAGGTCTTTATTCAGCTCACAAAATACAAATCTGACTTTTGATTTCCTGTAAGGATCTCAAATATCCAACAAATGCACAAACTTCGGACGCTGTTAATGCAAGAAGACTAGAAGAGAGTGCAGGTCACTATCTTATCAGCTTTTTCTTCAACACCCCACAATTATTGCAAAAAAATAAAAAAATAAAAAAAAATCCCCTTAAACAATAAAAACTTGGCCTTGCTACGGATTTTGGATAAGTCCTTCAAGTTTCACTCCTTGGGTTGGGGAACGCTGATCACATAAATATTCAGAAAGATCTCATTGAATACGGCCGGGACATGCCATGTTTTAATTTTCATACTGCCCTTATTGGAAAGATAGATGTAAGTATTGGAAAATCTAGTATGACAAAATGTAACTAATCAAGTTTTCTAGAGATTGATATGAAGAACCGCCTTGCTTTGTACAAAGATCCAGTTTTTCCTTCACAATCGCAGCTCTGTTCCTCATTTCCCGCCCCTCGGCATCCACCATTACTCTTCTAATTGCCCTTTCAACCTCCCCTCTCTCCAGCTTCCTTTCCAAATGCAAACCAACTTTCCAAACATCACTAACATATCTTGCAATCACCATTTGCTCACCATGACAAGGCTGGCATATCATGGGGACACCTTCACACATACTTTCCAACGTCGAATTCCAGCCACAATGTGTCCAAAATGCTCCAGTGGCAGGATGAGCTAGCACTTCTTGCTGGGGAGCCCATTTCACTATATGCCCTCTTCCGTCTAACATTTCCAAGAACCCTCGTGGTAATAGCTCAATCCATTCTGCTCCGCGGACTAGTCCTGGCCGTACCACCCACAAGAATGGCACCTTGCTGTTGGCTAGGCCCCAAGCTACTTCCAAAAATTTGGTCTCATCAATGGCAGCAATGCTTCCAAAACTTACATAAATTACAGATTTTGGTGCCTGTTTGTCTAACCAAGAAATGCAGGTTCGGTCTTGTGACAATAAGCTACTTGCAGAAGCTGGAAAGTACTTGTGAAACGGGCCTATAGGGAACGATGGAATGGGGAACTCCCGGTGAAATTTAGCAAGAGAATCTTGTTCAAGTTCCTGAACTGAATTCCATATGCATCCTGAGGAAGCCTTCATCTGATTGATTGCTTCTGCTGCAAATTGATGCAGTGTCTCTTGATAACGCGTTTCAATGACAGGAATGTCTTTCATTCTTAGAGGCGGAAGCTCTGGCACTGGGGCTTCCAAATCATGAGAATCTGAACAATGAAGAACAAAAATAATTAAAAAAAAAAAAGAAGATAATTTAGATACCAAGTGCAGTGATCATTAGTCATTACTATTATGAATTGGTGTCCTGCAGATTTTATTTAACTACTTTTTATGTAACAAGAATCTGAATCATCCTCGGGGAAGATCTGTCGAGGGCAATATTTAATAATCAAACAATGCCTACTGAAAAAATTATTAATGAAACACACTAGAAGCAAGAAGTTATTGAATTGCACCTTGTACGGGAAAGTAACCCTTTTGGCTTAGAACTGGTAAGGCAGCATAAACAAGAGAGGAAGAGACACTGAGACTCCTTAACACAATCCTGGGGAGCTTTAGGCTTTCAGCAACATCTTGAGTGAAGAACCAACTAGCATCTGTGATTAAGCAAGTAATAGGCTCTTCTTCCTCCTCCTCAACATTTGACAGCAACTTGGCCAAGCAATCCTGAAATGGCGCAGCACACTTAACATGCAGTACTGAAATAAGGGCCAAGAAATCCGTGGTAGAGGCTTCAGTTTCTGACAAGCCGTCTTGGATTGAACAGAAGGTGAAGTGAGGGTAGCTTGAGGGATTCGGGGAGTTGAATTTGGTGTGGATTATGGTGATTGAAAAGCCTTTTGAATAGAGAATGTTTGCAAGCTGAAGCATTGGGTTTATGTGGCCTTGAAAAGGCAGCGGAAAGAGTATCAATCTTCTTCCTTTCTTTTGTTGCATGTGAGACTCTCCAAGGTTCTCCATTGAATCTTGTTTTTGGCTTTGCTCTGTTGTGTCAGAGATTATGACGATTCCACGCTTTATATATATATATATATATATATATATGGAAACATGGATGGTACAGGTGACTTCTGGCTAATTCTGAAATAAATAAATAAATAAACAAAAACCAAATCGTCTGAATGTACGAGGAAATGAACAAAAGCCACTGCCATAAAAAACTGTTACTCTAGACTCTAGAGTATGCAGTGTGACTCTGGAGAGGTGCTCGCGTGTTACGTGATGCCAACGTACCTCTTTTAGACTTTGCATTCAATGCAGCAGAATTCAGACAGATTAGCTTTCAAAGGAACCGGAACGAATTAACGAATCAAAAAGGGCACAAGCAAAGCAAGCAAGCAACGACGTGACCATGTTGCAAACGTAAAGGTCTGATGGAACTTGGGAGTCGCAAATTTGATTTTGTCGTGCTCGTTCTAGAGCTTTTCGTCGATAGTATCAGCCTTGACTTGAAGTTATTTATAGTCCCACGTCGTGTGCGTAAGTACTACCCTTTCTTCATTTTCTGGTAATTTTTTTCCAGGTGCTATTAATAATTTTCAATTACACGTTAGAATACAAATATCAGAGGGATAATATACATAGTCGTGTGCGTAAGTACTACCTTTTCTTCTTTTTTAGGTAATTTTTTTCAGGTGGTATTAATAATTTTCAGTTACACGTTAGAATATGAATATCAAATGGATATATATATTTTAAAGTGTAGAAAAGTATGATAAAATTTTAAAATTATGTAATTTTAAAATATTAATTTATAATTCTTTAAAATCGTGCGATTTAAAAATTTTTCAGATTTTTTCGTATTTTAAAATTTCATATGAGAAAATTACTATTTCTATCTGAGAAATACTTTTAGTTTTTTAAGTTAAAAGATATAAGATGATGTTTTCTACATAAATATTAATTAATTTTATTAATAATATCTACTTTGGTGTTCCAATCAAAACTATTGGCACACTTTGATTGTGTATGACGTTAATTAACAAGAGATTATTTATGGACTTGCTAACGACGTGTCAAACATGAACTTGCCAAAATATATATATATCCTTCCAACCCTAGCTGCTGTTGTTTTTATTTATTTTTTATTTTTTGTCGGATAAATGAGTCGAATTGTTGGCACTTACAAGTCCTGAACAATCCCCTTTCATTCAAAATTACAGTTATAGCCCTACTATTTAATTACACCTAAGGGTGTCAAAAATATCCGTCAACATGGGCTCGAACCGAACTCGAGCAATGTATTCAATCTAGGGATGATGCTGGATGGTCTTGACCATCACTTCATAAGTTTATGTCCTGTTTGAAACTTGAATTTTATTAAAAAAATTATAAATCATATATTATTTGAAATAATTATATTTTTTTATTTATATTATATATATATATATATATATATATATATATATAGGGAGCCCCTATGTTACATTTTATGTAACATACACACTCCACAATAACCACACAAATTATGAATTCACATACTTTATATGGTTGTTATGAAGAGTGTATGTTACATTTCATATAACATAGCATTTGCCATATATATATATATATATATAATATTTAAAACATTTAAAGTTCATAGTTTTATGTCCAATTTCATTAAAAATTTTAAAAATTATAAAATTACAAAAAAAAATTAAAGATTTATATATATAATATTATAAAATATAAAATCTGATCATAAACTCGGATTAAAAAATCTGGCACAAAGCTTAGCTTTTTAATCCTGACTCCGGTGCCTAAAAAAATATATTTGCGCCTGGCACGGACCCAAGTTTTGTCATCCTTAATTACGCCCTTATATTCATTTTTTGAGTAAAATTTCAATATTCATTAATTTAAAATAAAACATAATTTTTTTTTCTCGTTTGATGTTAAGAAACTTACAATACCATATATTTTTATTTAAAACGGATCACAAATAAAAGGAAAGAAATATAGTTAAATAAAAATTAGAAAAACGAAGCGAACTTATTTCACCTGTTTTTGAGACTACTAATCAAATATGTAATAATTAATTATGGAAATATTTTGTGTAAAGAGTCTCGTTTCATTATTCAGAATGAGGGGAAAAATGGCAAAAGGTTAGTTATGGAATTAAAAATGAATGTGCCTAGAAATCAGAAGTTATCATTGTATACTTTACATGGGTGCATCTAGTTGATGGGTTTTATAAGGATTTTGGAAGGGTTCTATAAGTATAATTATATTTTAATAAGTATATAATAATCCATAAGTATGTAATAATCCAAATTAATGAAATTAATTTCTACATAATAATTATAATAAGTCTCAAAATTATTAAATTTTTAAAAAATAATTGAAAAAAGTGCAAGTTGGTGTATTCGACGGATATCTGGTATATACTAAATCCGCCCACGACCCAATGCGGGTTTTAATTTGTGATATCAAACTCGCCCATAACTTACAAAATTATTCGAAGCGGATGGATTTTGGTAGATTTATGAGTACTATTATCATCCCTACAAAAACTCCTTTTCCTGTAGCACTCCCAAAATTAATTAATGAATATAATATAATTTTAAATCCCCAATTTAATTTCAAAACTAACCCATTCTTACTCTTCTCCAAAGAAACTCTCTTTCTATCTACTGTTTTTTTTTTTTCCGGTTAAGAATGAATTGATGAACAATTCAATTCAAAGCAAAGCAAGAGAAAACAAGTCCCCTTAATTATAGGCTCCAGTGGTCAAATTGATAGATGCTACTTGCTCCATCATCCAAAAATGTGGTGCAACACCTAAAATTTGGGCATATCAAAACAAGAAAAGGCATTACTTGCGGAAGAGGAAAAATAGTTTGCATTTCTGTCTATTCTATACCAATATTTGGATCGAGAATTGGAAAGTCTTGAAATCTTAACAAAAGCAAAAAATAAAAATTACCTTTTTTTTATCTTCTTTTATTGATCTTTTTATGCTAGTTAATAAGCTTGAATTTTCAATTATGATTTTTTTCCTTTTAAAAAATGGAAAAGGAGAGATTGAGATTGAAAACTAGTGGTTGAAATAAAAAGTAAGGAGACAAGGGTAATTTTGAGATAGTGTCTGTAAATATATTTAAGAGGTACATTCAGAGACAAGACTTTTTAAGAAAATTAGGCAGCTGTCAATAGCTCTACTCTAAAATCAAACCTAGGCTCTTCAAATTAACTACAACAAGTGCTACTTGATATATTTATTTGATGGGTAAGCTTAATTTGCCACAAACGACTACTCCAGACTTACTGAGTTTATCTCTTAGACATTTGAATATGGAGATTTTTGGGCCACTTTTCAGTGCAAAAGATGCATAATAAATGGGAGAGCAAATAAAGCCATTCGGTTGTCACTTCAAATAATTCATTACTTAGGCAAAAGAAAATTGAAAATGGCCTTAAACCCCTGAAGTTTTGCTTTATACAACTAGAAACCCCACTATATTGAGAAATTAATTATTAGACTACAGTATTTTTATAAACAATGGATATATCCCATACTCAATTTCAATTATATACACGGCTAGCCGTGGATTAACTGTATTGTCTTATCAAATTGACATTAAAATATAGTGAAGCTATCATCATACACCCATCAAATGTAATATATTTGTGAACAAATTTTGAATGTGCAAATTTAATTAATTAACCAAGCGTATGAATGAGTGTTTCGAAATTAAAACGGGGTTTGCACACTTCGTTTAATTTTTTTTAATACTATTATACAGGACTGTTACTAATATTACATTAGGTATTACAATTAATATTTACAAACAGATTCTACAATTGAGACATTTTTCATGGCATGTAGTTATCTGAAACGCTGTCCAAATTTTTTAAATCCTCTCAAATATTTGAGAGTTGTCTACTCCACTCACATTTCGTGAGTGATAGATTGTCTCCACTCAATTATTTGAAAATTGTGGGAGGATTGTAAATAACTCTCATAAATACTTTTATGGAGGCTCAAACCCTTACACTCAAGATTGTAATCGAATCCTTACACTCAACATTATAAGTACAAGAGTTCTCCCACTAAACCAAAGACCCATTGGTTACTTCGTTTAATTTTTCAATCTAATGTAGTTGGGCATGCCATGTTTAACTCTTTTTTTTTAATAAAAAAATATGATATTGTCTTTGATAATTGATTACTAAAATGTCTTCATCATCTTTTTTTCTTTTTCTTTTTGAAAACACCAAAAGTTTGTCTGCTTGTCCCATCATTCATTTTTGTGTTCGTTTATTTTAGTTAATTTTATTATTATTCTTTTAAAAAAATGATTTTGTTATTATTAACTACCCCTAACTATGAGCTAATATACGTTGCGTTATTTGTGAGATCTATTATCTTTAAGAAATCTTAGAATAAGCAGATCTTTGCACAAGAATAGTGCTTAAAGAACTTGTGTGCTGGTTAAATTGATATATAAAATCAGTAATGATAGGATTAATAATCTATAGGACAAATTCTATGATGCTTGAGAACATGAAATTTGGGAAATTTTTTTTTCCTTCTCTTACTTTCTTCAAGATTCGAATTTAAATAGTCAATTAAATAAATTACAATTGCTTATGTAGTTATTTGGTTAGAAAAAAAAAAGGGGGATATGTTCTCAAGTAAATATGCATTTGGAATATTATCTACAGAACTCGATATGTTTGTTGCCAAAAAAAAAAAAAAAAACAATTACGGACCCTATGTTTAATAACAACCCAAAAAAGGCATTTACTCCCCATGTGTTTAACATTATGAATTTATGATCCACTAATAGGATATGTGTTGAGGATGGGCCTAGCATGATCTGTAGTGAGGGTGGGCCTAGCGTGTCTAGGTATTCCCAATTCAAAATACTACTTTGGAAATGGCCCATCCTATATTTGAAATTTTAAGCATTATTTTTATTTGTAGTTAGAATCCGACTAATTTGGACCAACTCGATGGCGGAGCATTGATTATTACCGCACGATTATAAAGATAAATATTAAATATATATTTATTATTATGATTTGATAGTTATCGTCAGTGTTTCATCATAAAATTAATCCAACTTAGTCACTGCCTTATAATTAACATTTCAACTTAGTAATCTCTTTCAAAATATGAAATTTTAGTCAAACACCTCATTTTAACTATTAACTAATAGGGTTTAGTTCTAAAGCGAATAGAGAGGGGGGCTCAAGAAATATTAATGTTTTAATTTGGTTAGGTGACAAATATTGCATTCTATAAGCTTTGGAATTAACAGGAAAACTTTACGCTTAAAAGTTGGATAAGGATACTTTTTATGTGGCACGTTGAAAATAAAAAGATTGATTTTAATGTTACTTAGAGAAAAATCATCCAACGCTTTCTTTTTTTCTTTCTTTTTTTTAGTTTAGGTACATTGCACAAGGTCCCTTTTCACTCTTTAAAGTACTACTTGAATTTGAACTCTTAGCCTCTTGCCACTATTGCAATAATCAAATCAACTAAATTATTCTTCAATTATTGAACGAGTCACATCTAAATATTTAGCTGACCATCCATATAATCTCAAGTTTTTGACTCATTTCTTATCCGGCAATAAATTTCAAAGAAAAAAAAAAAAGTCTTGATAGAAAATAATGATGGATGCTTTTTGGGACCCCCAACAAGTGATCGATGAAGTAGTTTCCAACTGAATATTAAGGCCACGACTCGGTCACCGGTCCCCAAAGCGTTCAAGTTGGTGCACGCGGAGAGGTGAAGTCCAAGGTCTCAAAAGTCTTCAAAGTCACACTTTTTGATCAACAAATTAACTTGACCAAATTTAATTCAGCTGAGATAATCTAAAAAAATTATAAACGAATAAAGCATGGCCTCTCCCAAAATTGGGGTTCAGTTTAATTGAGCAGTTGAAATTGTTACAATTTTTTTTTTTTTCCCCCTCAAAAGGTGAGTGGGAGAGTGGGGAGGCCACAATTTCTTCACGCAATTTGCCTCTATTACCACATCATTCTCAACCCATTTTCCCACTCACACTCCCTCCATTTTCTCAACAAAATTTGCAAAATTCCAAATTTGCTCTTGTTCGTTTATCAATAATATTAATAATAGACGTAATTTTTTTTTAAGTGGTTTTGTTTTTAAATAAACTTCCAAATTCAATAATGATAAACAAATCTAAAGGTTTTATGGATCATGTTGTCATCATCACCACAATGGTATATATTCGTTCATGAAACATAAAAAAAAAAAAGAATTCATAACTACTTTTTCGTCATTTTAGACTTTGTTTCCAATACTGCCAAGATATATATATTTATATAAGAATTCTAAAAAAATATAATTTATTTTTAAGGCATAAATTTGTTGTCGTATCAGTTAAGTAGTCTTAGATTACACCCAAAAGATATATTCTGAGGGATTGAAAGAGTGTGTTTTGGGTTTGGAAAAGTAAATTTCGTTGACCTCTTAAGAAACATCATAATATTTAATTCCAACTGCCCACTTAATTAATCGTTAATTAGGTGTGGATTAGAGTTCCGTATGCTCCTAATCTCTGAAATTGTACATCACATTTTCCTTTACATTTTTCTATAAGCCTTTTAATTTTTTTTTATTTAGAAATCACTGTTCATCATTTTGGACCATTTCTCCAAGATCAAAAAATGGGGGTAGAAAATACTATAAAAAAGAGAGAGAAAGTCTAGCTCAGATACAAATATCATATATTTCTAGAATAAGAAATTGATGATAATTTTAACCACTTATTTAATATGACACAAGATTAAGATACAAATATCTATATATACAAATATCTATATACTTTTTTTTTTGGATTGTCATGAAATAAATATGACACAAGATTAAGATATGATTGGTAATTATGAGTTGTGAACCGTAATTTATTATGCAATAATTAATGTTAAGAAGTACATTTTTCTATTGGACTTTCTAATTATTTCTTTATCACAAAATTATTGTTCTTGTTTTTTGACAATTCTCAAAATCATTACAATATATAACTTAACTTCTCACAAGTCTGCATTTTAATAAATGCGAACGTCTGCACTTAAAGTTTTATTGTGACACGAAATGACAATTATAGATTATAAAAACGTAATGGACCAAACAAGAACTCCACATTTTAATTTGTATTTATAATAATAAGTTATTTAATTGGAAAATTCTCTCGTGTCAAAACTTCAAAATAAATGATAATTTAAAACCTAAACAATTAGTTAATATTTTTAAAATGGAGTTATTAATGCTCAAAAAATATGTCATCAAACCTCGGAAGACCAAAAAGCCAGTGTCCCTTTCGGTAATTTTATTGGAGCTTGGAAGGTAATCGGTTGGTTGTGATACACACTTGTAAACATTATCGGCCAAATTACTTTCTACACGTCGCCTATCATTGAACCCAACTCCGCCCCGAAGCACAAGCCAAAGACCAAACACTTGTATTTAACACAAACACACACACACATCTTTCATTTCATTTCATTTCTTGTCCTATAAAATAACATTAGCAGCACTCCATATGCATATATAATATATAAATATTTATCAAAACGCTCTCTTTCTAATGGCCCCTTCATCACCAACTAGAGGCGCAGCATCATCATCGGCAACCCTAGCCGATGCGGCGTCGTGGTACTGTGCCATTGTAATACTAGCTTTAATCTTAATCGGTTCGATCAGAGGGAATTCTCTTGCCGATGAGCCTCATGATTATGATCATGTGATGAGGCCGGGCAACCAGCTGCTGAACCGGCGGCCGTGCGATGAAATATACGTCGTCGGAGAAGGTGAGACGCTACACACCATCAGTGACAAGTGCGGCGACCCGTTTATCGTGGAGCGGAACCCCCATATCCACGACCCGGATGATGTCTTTCCTGGCCTTGTCATCAAAATTATCACTCCTTCAACACCCAGAAAGCTCTTGAGGTAGTCATATGCATATATATATATATATATATATATAAACAGTATACATATAGTATGTTGCTAGCTGATCATTGAAAAAAAAAAAATCAAATAGTTTTTTTTTCCCATGTCTCTTTGGATACGAGTTTTGTGTATACCATAGAAACAATAATTTCCTTATGGAATCAAACAAGATTTTCTGTACCTTTCTTTTTGCTGCATTTTTTGTATATACTGCAGCAACTGTTTGATAGATTTATATATAATATTGGTTCTTGACAAGAATTGTTTTGAAGTTATGCCAGACTCAAAGATTATTTCTTGTTAATAAATAAAGGAAAAAACTTCAAATTCTTCTATTAAAATTAAACAAAATTTCCCACTTAATATTTAATGGAATTCAAGAATCTTGAGGGTTGATTCACTTAATTCCATAATTTCTCTTTAATATGATGGTACGTACAACTCTTTCGGGTTTTTTTTTTTGCTTTTTTTTTTTCCTTAAATTTTTATGGCTTTTTTTCTTCTTTCCTTAACTAGATTGATTATAATTTGACTAACAACAAGCAGAAAGAACAAAATTGTTGAAAAAAATGAGAAAGTAGTTAATAAAGGTAATGACATATGGGGGGTGATAATTTGCTAGTGCGGGAAAAAAAATTAAAGCAGCCATCGGCTCTTGTCTTAAGTGGGAAAGAGGTTTCAACTGCTTTGGCGATAAAAAACAGAGAGTTCATTGTTCATTTGAAACTTTTATTACTTCTTTTTTCTTTTTCTTTTTCTTTTTTCAATTCTCATTTTTGGCAGTTTGATTAATAATCTCACTAATCAAGCAAGGATTGCCTTTACCAATATATATATATATATATGTATATACCTAAAACCAATATAATTTTGAGGCGATTAGAAAATCATACAACTTGTTAATATAAAATGTACACCGTATTGATTCGGTTAGGTCATCAAAGATGGTCATGAAATCTGATATTTCAGTAAAAAAATAATTTAAATCAACAAATATGTTTATTGTATTATTATTTTGAACCAATCATCGGCAGAGAATACGAGCTTTTCTTCAAACGGCCGAAGTCCTTTCGTGCAAAATAGAGCATGCAAAGCTTATTGTCAATGCATGAAATATTGAATGTAAAATGATACTTCAAAGGATCACCCATGATAAATATTTGAACGCAATTGATGCAATGTTAGGTAACACAAGAAGATAATATAAAATAGTTAATGCACTTTAAATATTGCAATAAATAATAAGAAGTTATAGGAAAGTGTGAATTGATTTTTTGAATAATCGGTTCGATCCAAGAAGGAATAATAAAAGAGAACTGAAAGACCAAGAATGTGACCTGTTTTTTTTTTTTTTGGTTTTTTTCTACTGAGTTGACCTACCAAATTTAAAAGCAATAGATTAATTGCCTTAGTTCCTTATTTGTTTTGGTCTTCTGTGCATCCGCTGTTGCCAATCTTGAAATAGAATAAATTAGGGTTGCAAGCTAGCTCCATGGGAGCTCGTATTGAAAGCAAACAATTAACATGTATATTCTTCAGGAGAAGTTTGATTCTCATTTACGAAACATATTTTAAAATAAATGCAATATCATTATTGAGACCTTAATTATATTATTTACCTATTAATTTAAGTTTTTGTGCTTGGTTGTTTTTCTGACATGGTATTGTGTTAATCAAGGTTTTGTGTTTGATTTCACTATATAAAATGTTTACTAATGAGTTCAAATTCCTTAAGATGATAAAAAATTCTCAGGTACACATATCCACACTTTACAAAATACCCAATAAGCTCAAATTCAATCTTGTTTTGCTCACATTTGTAGAGTGCAATTGTTTGTTAGTAGAACGTCCACTTTAAAAGATTATATATTTATATTTATTTTGAATGAATGATACGATATCACGATTAAGAGTGCTATTGTTGCCTTAATCATCAATCAATCAAGTTATCACGATACACCGAATCACATGGCTAGTGCATTGTTTTTATTTGAGTGCACAGTGTTGGATCTTTATCTCTTATCTAGGTAACAATTTAATATTAACTTGTGGTGTAGTGGCCTTGATGAAGAAGAAAAATCTAAATTATATCAAGACATACGCGCTTACAAGTTGAATATGACATCTTCGGTAGGCAAGAACGAGGAAACTCCACCAAGTGTTTGATGTAGTGATTTATGATGTTCTATTGCTGTTGCTTCTGCTTTTTTTTTAATTTCATATCTCCTTTATTAAAATAAGAAAAACTGAGGAGGAGGAGACACTTGTCCTTGGAACTAGATTATTGGGACACTGAAAATAAAAGAAAGAAAGTTTCTTTTTAGGTCGAGTAATTTGAATCTATTAAAATTTTCTCTATACTTTTTATTAATTATTTTTTATTACAATAAAGTTAATTAAATAATTTACCACAAAGGACAAGATAATATAAACTAAGAAAATAAATAAATTTACTAATCTACATTTGGGACCAATAATCTTTCTATCTTATCTCATTCACTATCAAATGTCATTATAATATTCTTTAGCTAGAAAAGCTAGTATTCTAGCCATATAGATTTTTTGATTTTTTAACGAGGGTTCTTACACTTTATTAAATTACAAGAAAACTATTATGCCATATGGTATTACACTACTACACCATATATATAAATGTAACAACTTTCGCACACCTAAGTGAGGAAACTCTCACTAAATAAGTACTTTCTAACTATAAATTTTAAATAGATGATGATTGCTAAAATAATTTTTCTATATATATTTACAGAATTCAAAAGCTTCTCTTTTTCATTTTATTCTCTCCATATTAATAAACCGATAATGTTTTTGCTATAAGTAGTAAGTCTATAGAAGCAAATATTCAATAGAAATAAATGATGGGATCCCAGTTTGTCAAAAAAACAAAGCCCGAGCTATTACTATGTTAATTTAATTGTGATTTGATGGAAGAAGATAGGTGTAATGAAATCTTATTAAGACTAGAGAGAGAAAGCGACAGAAGAGTTTTAAAAAAAAATTGCCCACAAATTTATTTGATTTTAGTTTATAAAGGCATTTTTGGCATTTAAGCAGGTGCATGAAATAAATCTAAACTTTTGAAATCCAGTAATGGATGCAGTGAGTAAATAGATATAGAGAGTATTTTAATAAGTTTAAATAACCTTACTCTTTTCTTTTTAATATTAGGGTTCCTCTATAATGTTGTAATTTTTTTTACAGTATCAATAATGTTTTAATTGTGCACCATTGGATTTAATCAATGGTACATAATATTTTTAGGTAAAAATAAAAATAAAAATTAATAGTAAACGGTTAACAAACATGTGTAAAGGGTGAAGAAGTTTGTAAAATAACTATGATCACCCTTAGAATTTGAAACAATTTCACTTAAACATCATATTTTATTTAAAATTAATTTTCAATCCCCCTTTAAATTTGAAATGTGAATTTTTTTTAAAATAAATCTTTCAAAATCTATTACCATTAAGTATAAAATATAATGGTAGGTTATTTAATACAAATCAAATAAATAAGTTGCAATTGTAAAATTTATATATAATATAACACTAATAAATAACACAATGAAGTACATATAGTTAAGTAAATGTTATAGTTACATCAATAAACTCATTGTTGAGATTGCTTGTAACATAAAAATTACTTGATCACACATGTTTTAATAAAATTTAATATCGTATATTAAAATACTCATTATTTTATATAATATTAAGGGCTATTGTATAATTGATCATGAAGTATATATCATTTTTAACACCCATTTAACATACTTATTTTCTATACTTTATATTTATCTTACAATTAATAACTTTACATGGTGGGAGTTTTAAGTTTTATAAGATTATATATTTTCATTTTATTTTCAAATATCACTTTATTAATTTCATAAAAGTTTAATCGAATATATTCCTAATGAGTTTTAATTTATTAATCGTGAAAAATTATTTTATTAATATTCTTGAATTGTAATTATAAAATTTTATGTTATGAAGAGTCATTACTTTTGTTATGATAGTTAATAGTGATAATAAATAAAATATTACCTCCGATAATATTTACGTGGGAAAAAAAGTGAAAGAAAATCATTTATATTTTTAGATTTTTATTGACATGGTAGAAAATTATTTGAGCCTTATAAAATTTAACTTTCACAAGCTTGTTTTACTTTTATTTTCAAATGTCACTTTGTTAATTTCATAAAAGTTAAATCTAACACATACTCCTAATTTAATTTTAGTTTATGAATCATGAAAAATTATTTTATTGTTATTCTTTGATAGTAATTATAAAATTTTTATGTTACAAAGAGTCATTACTTTTATTATGATAATTAATAGTGACAATAAATAAAATATCACATCAAATAATATTTAATGGACAAAATGAGAAAAAAAATCATTGTATGTTTTTATATTTCCATTATAAAGATATGGTTTGGGATACTTTAACTTAAAATTTTGACACAATATTTGATCCACTAATTTATCATAATCTAATGGTTGATATTGAAGTCAAAGCAACATTTCATAATGTTATATCCTTCACCATTGAATTGCATGAAATAAATAGTTTAATTTTTTGTTAAAAATTTAAATCAAAATATTTCTCACTCTATAGTTATATAGACATATATATTTTTCAATAATAATTGGTGAATAAAATATTTCTCATTTGTTGTGACTCATATAGTAGTATTAATAAAACACATATAAAATAGTTTATTGAAATGCCTTCTATTATCATTATTGTTTAGGTATTAATGGTTTGTAATTAAATTCATACAATACAAATTATTATAAGACTTTGTGTTAAATAACCTACTTGATATTATATTTTATACTTAATGGTAATTGATTTTGGAATATTTATTTAAAAAAGATTATCATATTACAAATTTAAAGGAGGCCTGAAAAGTAATTTTAAATAAAATATGTTATTTAAGTGAAATTATTTCAAACTCTAAGGTGGTCATAATTATTTTACAAAAACTCTCCACCCACTTGAACGGTTAACAAATTATTTATTATTATTTTTAAATTATTTTTTTAGTACAAATATTATACACCATTGATTAAATCTAATGGTTCACAATTAATACATTATTGATACTGTAAATTTTTTACAGCATCATAGAGAAACCCTTAATATTAATCTATCAGAAACTAATGTTTTTTTCCCTAATTATTTGGTTGAATATTGAAATTAGTTATTTTCCCCTCAATGTTTTAAAACCCATTAGAACTCCCGACCTTAATTAATTGTCAACTGTTTTACTTCAAAACTAATGTTAAAGTCTATTTATTTTTAAACTGTGAGATTTTTCTATCATGAAAAGAAAGAATGACACTTTTGTCCTTTTCAAAATTTATTTTTACTACTTGAGTCCCTGATAAATTTTTAATACCTTATTTTATCCTTTATATTGGACATTATTGAATGGTAATGTGACATTCTCACATATAAACCAATTATTTTAAGTATATAACGTTATGTTTTTCTGTTATTGTTTTAACAATATGGATAAAATGAGGTAATTAGACATTTATCATGAATGGTAATAAAAAATTCTAAAAATAAAAAATCAAATTGTCCTTTGATAGCGTATCAAACTGTTAAAACATTGTAATATTTGGTGGATTTGATGGTTTTAAATAAATAAATTGTTAATTTTTTTAAAGTAAGAGGGGCTTTCGTCATTTGTGCTAATAAATAATCCATTGTGAAATAAAGAAATATAAAAGAAACTCATGTTAAATGTGAGACGCTAAACTTGAATCGTTTGACTTTATTATAAGATTACATCAGCATAAAAAAATTATATGAATAGATATTCATACGTGTACATCATATGATGATTGGTGGAGAAATTGTGCCCTAGCAATTAGGATGGTCATTGTTTAAATTAAAAGTTTAATGTTGATTAATTTCCCATATCGAGGGGTATCTGCTGGCTATCCTTATTTAAATCCACGTGTTCAGTTAATAAAATAAGCGGAAACAATCTTCTAAAAAAAATAAATAAATAAATTGTTTAAATTATTGTTAGGTGGACAAGTCTTGGATTAGGTGATAATAGCAGTTCAGGCGATGATTGATTGATTAGGCCTTCTTTTAATTTTTAATTTTTTTATCAGAAGGATTCATTGATTAATGATTAGGCTAGAAGGCCTTATAAAACCTTTAAAATTATTTATAAAACCGCTTTGTAACTCAAATTATCTAAATAACCAAAGATATGTTATTTAATTTCTTAGTGAGAATTCAATTAAAAACTTAATTGAATTATTTATTCAAAAAAAAAATTTACAACCACAACAATTCATAATTTATATTTAATTTTAAATGAAAATTCTTTTAAAAAAATTATTAAATTTTAGAATTATGGAGATAGAAACTATCTAATAAAAAGAATATAATTTGAGATTTTGGGATTTGTATGTATCTCATAAATAAAAGGTCGAAACAAACTTTTTAAGGTGAAATTTGTATGAAAACTATTTATTTTTTACATATAAATTTATATTTTATAAATTAATATGGGGTAATTTAGGAAATAAAATTTAAAAGGGGGTGTTATAAGGATTTTAATAGGGTGTTAAAAGCTTCACTCTTACTTGTTATAAATAATTAGGTAAGGAGTTGGACTATTGACACCCCTTTCAAATCCTTTTAGAACACCATTTTTAATTACCCTAAATTTAATACCAAAAATATCATTCTTTCTAAATAAACTCAATTAATTTATGAATCTCTCAATTCTCTATCGTTATCTTGCTCCTAATAAAATTATTATACAATCTTATTACGTCAGACTTCACACAAACAATTTCTATGGGTGATTTAAATTGAATATCTTTAAGATTATAGTGAAAAAAAATAGTAAAAACATAAATTAAAAATCATATAATTTGTTCATAGTTAATAGCATGTGTTGGTTATTGAAGAAAAAATACAGAGAACTGAAGGAAAAAAAAAAGGGAAAATATACACCGTCCACATGATTTTGTTCACTTTATCAAAAATACACAAATCCTAATTTTTTTAGCTGTGCTCCACCTGAACTTAAACTTTTTTTCATATTTCCACCTCCGTCTGCAAACCGTCAAGACGTTGCTGACATCAGAAGGTTAAAATAATAATTTCACTTGGGCTTAAAAAACGACGTCGTTTAAGATCTGTAATAAGCAAAAAAAAAAGGAAAAGGAGGCATAGTGGTCCACCAGTACAGCAAGCAACGAAAACAGCCATAGTTTATTCCCCACCACATGCACGAAGAAGCAACAAAATCCCGCCATTTTTCCTATAGTTTCCATGCATTTTCATCAACGAACCACGCTTAAGTTTCAAATATTTTGTTAAATCGAAGATTCAGAGGCATTGACGAAAGCGGTGAGCTGTTACGAAGTCGCGAAGTTTTGCTTTTTTAAGGGTTTGAAGCTACAATCAAGTAAGTTTTGTTTTGTTTACTTATTTTCAGTTAATTTTTGACATGCAACCATGTTTTTGAAACAATGGCTGGTGATTGTTGTCAACACATTCATTTGTTGTTATTGGAAACCCTAGAATATAGATTAGTTTGATTTGTGACATATTTGTTGGGGGTAATGATAAATTGGGGAGTAATATGGTGTTTTCGGTTGTTGAGATGCAAATTTATGAAAGATTATGCTACTATAGTTGAATGCACGTTTATCCCCTGCCTAATTATGTATCTTTGTCTGTGGTTTACATATAAAATTTGGGGGTTTTGAAATTTTTGGTTGGTGATGTATGGGTTATGGTTTTTTGAAATATTTTAACCCCTGGCTATATATGTATGCATATCCCTCAGCCCCCCGAGGAAGATTTAGTTGTTGCATGTAAAAGTAGAATGTACTAGCTACATGGATCCATATTCAGCTAGATGTTTATTTACATGCTTTTTCTTTAAGTGTCTGACCTGCAATATTAATAATACATTAATAGGAAGATAGTAGAGTTACCAACAAAACTCAAGAACTGTAAACTAGTGCTGAATTTTTTATTTATTTATTTTCGGGCATTCAGGATGCGACAAGTAGAGTTAGTGATATCCTTTCGAGGCATGAAAAAGAATTTAGGGTTACTTCAACCTGATTGTACAGTTGCGAAGATTAAGGATACTGTTGTAAGCATTACGAGTCCATATGGGTTAGATTGTGCTTCAAAAGTCATGTTATACGTTATAAATCCAGAGAATCAGGCTAAGGTTGCACTGGATTCAGATTTTGGGCTAGATGTTTTGCTTAACATTCATCACATTTTGGGTGTGAAGACTCTCACAGTTGAAGTTGCACAAGCACTGTACCCTCAGTTTCAAGATTCTGCCTTACTACATGCATTATTGACTAACCTAGGAGTTGTGTTGCCTGATGAATTGATTAATCAGTTGAATGATTCTGTCGGCGAAAATGTCTCTGTTGGGGGACAAGCTAGTGTTAGAAAGGATGATGTTGTTGATGGACAAGCTACTGTTGGGCGTGGTGAATCTGACGAAGATGCATTACTATCTGACTACTCAGACATAAATGATTGCAATGATGATGATGTTAATGCACAAGTCATGCAAGCTGAAGTTGATGGTGCTGCTGTAGGTACTCTTGCCGATGAGGACAGTGAGGGCACAACTGAAACTGATGTTGATTCTGATTCAGATGGTAGTTTATCTAGTGATAATAAGGAGGTAAAAGGGGTCGTTGATTCTTCTGATGATGATATTGAGCTTGGGACTGTCAAATTGACCAATTACATACAACAACATGAGTATAAAGTGGGTGCTGATGGAAAAAATAGACTAAAATTAGGACATTTGTTTAGAGATGTTGCTCATTTTAGAGAGATTTTGCATGAAGTGATGATTAGGAAAGGGTTTGCCATTAAAACAGTTTACAGTGAGCCAAGAAGATTTATGGGTACTTGTAAAGAGGTTGGTTGTCCATGGTATGTGGCTGGTGCAAAACTAAACGATGGAACTGGTTTTATATTGTGACAGTACAATAAGAAGCATGAGTGCAGACTTACCAGCAAGACAGTGAAAGTGTCTTCTTCTTGGGTAGCCAGCAAAATAAAAAGTCAGGTTGCCATTGACCCAAATGTGAAAATTGATCTTTTAAAGAATTTTATGCAAGAGACGTATGGTTTGAAGATTAAAAATTTGACATTGTATCGGGCTAGAGCAAAGGCAAGAACGGAGGTTTTTGGGGATCATTCGAAGGGATATCAGAAACTGTTTGAGTATGCTGCAGCTATTCACAAAGCTGATCCGGGTGCAATATGTAAGGTGTTGTGTGATAGTGTTTCTATACCCGATAAGGTATTATTCCAAAGATTTTTTGTTTCATTTCCAGCACAAAGAAATGCATTTCTTAATGGCTGTAGGCCTTTCATTGGGGTAGATGGATGTCACTTAAAGGGCAAATATGGAGGAGTACTGTTAGCTGCTGTTGGCATAGATGGTAATAATGGGATTGTCCCATTGGCAATATGTGTTTGTGAGATTGAGAATACAGAGACATGGGGATGGTTTATGGAGCATTTGCATAGTTATCTAGAGGATGGGAGGCAGGTGACTTTTATTAGTGATAGACAAAAAGGCCTGAATAATGCAATTTCAAACACATGGCCTATTGCTTATCATAGGGCATGTTCTAGGCATGTGTATGCTAATTTTTCTAAGTCATTTGCTGGTGCACAGTTGAAACAATTATTTTGGAAAGCTACTAAGAACTGTAACAAGCATGAGTTTGATGAGGCAATGACAGAGATAAAAGCTGTAAAAGAGGCTGCATTTGAATGGTTGGAAAGAGAGCTAAATGGTTATAGTTGGTCGATGCACACATTTGATAGAAATTGCATGGTCGACCGGACTGACAACAATGCGTCAGAGTGCTTCAACAGTTGGATATTAGCTTACCGAGACAGGCCTTGCTTGACAATGCTTGAAGAAATCAGATGTCGGCTTATGAAACTGTTTACAAAGAGGAGACACGAGGCAGCCACTTGGAAGGGACAGTTCACACCTAAAGTTGTAAGAGAGTTGGACAAAAAAAGGAAGCTTGCACAGAAAATGATTGTACAAGCTTCTGGTGAGCTGAATTTTCAAGTCATGGATGCAGCGTATAGTCCACCTAGAAGGTTTGTGGTGAAGTTGGAGTCCAGAACATGTGATTGCGGTTATTGGGAAATTGCTGGCCTCCCTTGTCAACATGCCATGGCTGCCATTGGATATGCAAGACATGCAATTGAGGAGTATGTTCCAGCATGGTTTGCTACACAGACTTACCTCAACACATATTCAGTGATGTTTAGCCCTCTTTCGGATCAATGTATGTGGGAGCGTACAGGAAGACCATTGATTGATCCACCAATTATGCAGAAAAAGGTTGGAAGGCCTAAAAAATCCAGGAAAAGAGCACAAAATGAGCCTAATAAAGAAAAAAGAAAATTCTTTGTTATTTGCTCATTCTGTGGTGGCTCCAACCATAATCTGAGATCTTGTCCATTAAGACCATTTGTTGCAAGGGCAAATAGAGCTAAAAATCACAACTCTCAGGTACAGACAATATACTACTATTAATTTTTAATAGTTTATTATTATACATCATATGTAGCTGTTATTATTTACTGTCATTAAATAACAAACATCATGTTTTGTAGGCATCAACTACCTCAATTCAGCCATTAACTGTTTCACAACAAGCAACAAGAAGAAGAAAACAGGTGCTGACTTGTTTTATTTTATTTTTTTTGTGGCTGTCCAATTTGTTTTATGCGTAACGCGTAACATAAAATTTATTTATGCTTCAACATAGGCATCACAGACAACAACAGTAGCAAAATCAATTGATTCAAAAGTTACTAGATCACAGACAGCAAGAAAGGTGTTTTTTTTTTCTGTTTAAGTTCTTTTTGTTTTTTTTCTTGTTTAAGTTCTCAAACTAACGTACAATATATTTAGGTACCAAGTGGTCCAGGACAAAGTTCCAATACTAGAGGGAGGAAAAGAAGGGCTCAAGTTGGCTCTGGAGATATTGGAACAAGAGGTGAACAATCAAGTCAGAGACTGTCACAATCTGGAAATCCATCTCAAGCTTCAAATGTGACAGGTTCTTTATAATGATGAATGCGAGAACAAACTAAAAATGTTTAAACTTGCTATATCTGTTGTTATTTTGGAATATCGCTGATTATTTTGGAATATTACTGGCTATTTTGGAATATTGCTAGTTATTTCGGAATGTTACTTGGTTGTATTTTCATGACATGTTTAATTGTTATTTCTGTTGTTTTTTAGATAATTATATATGGTTGTATTTAAGCTCATTTTACTTGGGCTGTATTTTTCATTTATTATAGTTGAAGTTATATTATTTACAATGTATTTAAGTTGACTGGCTCTAGGACAAATAGAACATAATTAATCTCATTTTATTCATGCATATTTCGTAGGATATATTACATTTTAGTAAACACAATAGCACAGACAAATACTAGTATAATTATTATACATTTAAGCCTCCCTTCAATGACCTTTAGCCTTTTCTTTATCTTTGCTACATCATCAGCTCGAAGGTGGACTGCATCCAGCTTTAAAGTTTGATTATCTGCTGTCTGGTCACTATTGCTAGGGTATATAAGAGTTTCGGTTGTAAACCATTGCCAAAACCTGCATTTATTGAACCTGCATGACCAAAACATTGCATTGCGATTCTGTGGTGTAGTGGAAACCATAGCACATGCTTGCACACCACACCAGCAGTGAATTGGAGTGCATTTAACTTTTCTATGTTGCTGTCCACTGGGTGCAGAACTTAAATTATAACTTGATGCCATTTTTTAATTGATTGTGTGGATGATGTGTTTGAAAGAATGGTTAAACAAGTGATATTTGGCGAGTGTAGATGATGGGTTGTGTATGAGTAGGTTTATTTGAACAAATAATTGTCAGCTGTGGCTGGTTTGTGAGCAGCTGTATATTTGCTTCAATGTGTAGATGATGAGTTGTGTATGAGTAAGTTTATTTCAACAAATGATTCTCAGTTGTGGCTGGTTTGTGAGCAGCTGTATATTTGCTTGAATGGTAGAGCTTGTATGCATTACATATGTAATGGTTCATGGGTTTAAATACCCAAAATTGTAACCGTTGGGAGGCAACGGCTACAAAGTTCCCTCCAAAGTTAATATTTTGGCATTTATTTAGGGTAAATATGTAATTTTCTATTTTCGGGGTTAAAAAGTAATTTCGACAAAATTCTGTTAGTTTTATTGACGGTTTGCAGACGGAGGTGGAAATATGAAAAAAAGTTTAAGTTTAGGTGGAGCGCAGCTAAAAAAATTAGGATTTGTGTATTTTTGATAAAGTGGACAAAATCAGGTGGACGGTGGATATTTTCCAAAAAAAAATTACCTATGTGAGCTTGATGAGAGAGAAAATATATGTGAGATATAATATAATAGAGTATTTATTCCTAAATGTAATCGTAATAGAATGAGAATTTTAAGAGGATTTTGGTGGGGTGCCATTAGGCTATCTCTTTGTTAAGTGTCGATAGCTACTTTTTTGTCCATGAGCTGAAGGCCTATTGTTTCGGTTAAAGACCATTAGCTTTTTGATCGAATATTGACTACGCAGATAAGGCTTCACCCATAATCAAGCTTATTCAAGCAGGCCCTTGTCAGTGGTGGGATAAGCCTTAGATTTTGATTCAAACAGAGCCCGACTGAATAAATTACAAACTTAATGTTACTAAACATGAAGCTTGTAAAATAAGGTGACTAAGGCATAAAACTATTTAGAAAATAGGCTATATTTTAATTAGGACCCTTATTTTTCTTAAAGTAGATTCCCTAACTCTGCCTACCAATTAAATTTCCATGTTTCTCTATATATCCACTAATAGAAGCTTAATTAAAACCAAGTAAATATAAATAAACCAGGTAGTCAAGCTGCACTGCCTTTAAAAACATCCATATACGGTATCTGAATTAATTGGAATTCAAGTAGGCAGTTGATCTACTTCAAAATTAAAAATCATCTTCTCCTTCATTGAATTAATCAACCTCAAAGAATGCTTTTTTTTTTTAATATTTTTATTTTTGATTCATTTTATAGACTAGAGATTAATTACTAGGTTACTACAACTAGATATTATTAATCCTCTTCGATCGTAATCCTTTTCTTTCTTCTCCTTTGGTTGGTGAGAGGTCATTTCTTTGTACAATAGATAATGGGTTGCTTTTATAAAATAGCTACCAAAATCATTATATTAAATATAAAATATAATCCTATAATTAACAAAAAAACTTAATATATAATATTCACACCAGCCCTTGTTGCTATACGAACATGAAATTTTTCCAATTAAGTTTCCGTCAATTTACATTATTTACAGCCATTCTTATATATATGGAAGATGAGATTCTCTTTGCAAGTAGCATACCGCATCATCTGTATACCCATTTATATAATAAAATTTTACTCATACGTTCATATATATATATATATACATAAGATAGTGATAATGAAAGAGAATTTAAAAGATTTAGAGCTTATTCATCAGCTGGTTTGAGACGGAGGATGGGTCATTCAATTGTAGGAAGAAAAAGGTTACGTGCACGAGCAAATAAAAAGATAGGAGAGCATGTCATCAATGATTAAGAAAATTGGATTTGGATTGAATATTGAGCTGATATTTGTGCTGACCTTATATATGTATATATAAAATTAAATGTTAACCGTAGATTGTTACAACTATAGACATTGCCAATTAAGAAAAGTTAGATTTGGATTCAGTGCTGAGCTTTGTGATGATCTTCTAGAGAGACATATTTGAGAATTATTGGATTAGAATACTCTATATGTTACGTAATTAAATCTCAACCATATATTACAAATGCAAACGTAGACAATTGAGGAAGTTGGGTTTAAATACAATGTTGAACATATATTTGTGTTGGGCTGATATTTATACTTACATTCAAGAGACATGCAATTGGTAGTTATTATATATATATATGAAAAATTAAACCTTAGCCGTATATTGTTTACATATTCACACATGACATTATGAAAAATGAGCACTGGTCTACTTAGCGTTAGATCTAAATTTCTAGAAGGATACGCACAAGTAAAAATAATGAGTAGGGACTCTTTAAAAGAGCGATTTTAAGGAGAATAAGTTTTTTTTTTTTAAAAATTGACGACTGATTTGTAATTTTTTTCTAAATTCGTATTGAATTTAAAAAAAATTAAACACAAAATCAATTAAAGCTGTGAAACTCGTTTTCCTGATTTTCAGTAATAATAACATATACGGCTTTTGAATTCTCATAAAACTGAGGAATAAATGATGTGTGTCAAAGCGTGTTATTAGGCGCTTAATCAATTTGTTTTGGAAAGTAGAGGGTGGGAGCGAGATTAAAGGACTGGTTTAACGTCACACGTCAAGCATTGTAACACGGTTTAAGAATTAATAACATTGAATCTTTATATGAATATGGGCAACAAATTAATGTCGTTGAACAATAACTTTGATGATGTCTCCATGTTAAAGTCTAAAACTGGGGACTCTCTTTACACCAAAAGAATGTTGCACCGTTTAGACCGCTGGGAGCATGGCCAACATTTTAAAGTGTGGTAGATTTGTTTCTGGTTCTTTAAATCAAGACCAAGATTCCATATATCTGTCAGTATATTAAAGCTATTACAATTTAGAATTGTAAGTTAGATAAAAATTATGGGCTTGCAATTTTGGAGATTTGCTGCGATCATTTTCTTGTTTCACAGCTTCTGTTTCGCAGAGAAAGGTATGCATTTTAATTTGTTAAAAAAAAAAAATTCATATATAAATTATCGACACATATATGTGTTTTATAAATTTAATTTTCATCACTTGTCTAATTTCACCATACATGCAGCTCCATACTATACGTTTGTCAAAGATGCAACCTCAGCTCCACTAATCTCGTACTACGACTACATAATCGTCGGAGGAGGAACATCGGGGTGTCCTTTAGCAGCAACCCTATCGCAAAACGCCACCGTTTTACTCCTCGAAAAAGGGGGCTCCCCTTATGAAAACCCTAATATTACAGACATAGGCAACTTTGCCACCACCCTTTTAGACCCTTCACCTACATCCCCTTCACAACAATTTATCTCCGAGGACGGTGTGTACAACGCCCGTGCGCGTGTCCTTGGCGGCGGCAGTGTCATCAACGCGGGGTTTTACACGCGGGCGAGTTTGAGATACGTGCGAGAAGTGGGCTGGACAGAGAGCTTGGTGAACAGATCTTACGAGTGGGTTGAAAAGAAGGTGGCGCATGAGCCACCGATGCTGCAGTGGCAATCCGCCGTGAGAGATGGGTTGCTTGAGGCGGGGGTGTTGCCCTACAATGGGTTTACGTTTGATCATATTTATGGGACCAAGGTTAGTGGGACAATCTTTGATGAGGATGGACATAGACACAGTGCTGCTGATTTGTTAGAGTATGCTGATCCTGAGAAACTTACAGTTTATTTGCGTGCTGTTGTGCAAAGGATCAAGTTTACAGAGACTGGTACGTAAATTAAATTTATTTGATCATTGTGATCTCATGAATTTTCTTGCATCTAACTAATTGTTATACATATTATATATATAGAAGCTGGCTATGCAATTAATTAAACAACAAACTGTAATTTTTTGTTTGTAGACCATTAAGATTTTTCTTCATACGTATACATTTACTAAATTTATTATCAACATATACAAATTGAATATTGGGTTTATTTTAGAATTGTTATAACTATGTACTAAGAGAATTAAATACTTCAATTTCTGTCAAGATTTGTAAAACTGTTTTCGAGCAAATGGTTTGTGAAATGAAAACGAAAATTTGGCCGGGGGAGGGGGGGGGGGGGGGGAATGTATAATTTACGTTTTGTAGACTTGAGAGTGGTAGTTTTAAAACAACTTTTCAAACATGGTAAAATATTCTAATTTCTAAAGGAGTTTTTATTTTATTTTAAAAAAAATTTGAGAATTTTTTGAATCAATTTTGAACGTACCTCTATTAGTTTAAGTATAGGTTTATATTATTTTGATCATGTTCTTTAACTGAAGCACTTAACATATTTAGGGGCGGCTCAACCCTTTATGAGACCTTAGGCAAATTGTTTTAAATAGGCCTTCTTAAAAAATTTAAGGTAAAATATATGTATTAATTTTATTATAAAAATTAATCATTTAAGATCAATTTTCCTATTATTCGAATATATAAAATTATTAATTAAATTTTTTTAAAAGGATTATTATCATTTCACTATTTCAAAAATTGCCAAATATCAAATGACTACAACAAACATTGTCTCCTATTATTTTCCTACTATATCTTTATAAAAATATCATTTTATTACTTTTCCGTTACAACCGTTAGTTGACTAACAAAATACCAATTTCACCCATTTATGATTAAAAAAACTTGAAACTTATTTACAGGATTAATTTGTAATATATTTATTAAAATGGATATATAATACCAACATAATTCTTTTTGCTAGAATTATGATATATGGATTACAAATTTGTTTTATTATTTTTTTAATCATGAAGGGTAAAATTGGTATTTTTTTAGTGAACTAATTGGTCAACTAATGGTTGTAACAGAAAAATAGTAAAATGATATTTGTTGTAATGAAAAAGTAGTAAAATAATATTTTTATAAAGATATAGTATGAAAATAATAGGAAACAATACTTATTATAGTCATTTGATATTTGACAATTTTTGAAGTAGTAAAATGATAATAATCCTTTTAAAAATTTTGCTAACATTTCTTTCTCAAATGATAACATAATGTAGCTCTATCTTAAATAAATATAAACAACCTCATGAACAAAACACAAAACATTTTCAGAAAAATAAAAACAACACCCAATGAACGTAATATATTTTTCAAAAAGAAATAAGACAACTAAATAAAAAAAAAACTAGTGAAAAGGAGAATATAGAGAAAACAACCTGAAAATTTGAGATGAAATTATAAATTAACTTTGATGGTTTTAGGTTTTAAGCATTAACCAGTGGCCAAGAAAAGAAGAAAAAAATAAACAATTGATTTTTTTTCTAAAACATTATTACCAGTATTAAAAACAACAACCAATGAACAAGTATACAATTATTGTAGAAATTGAAAACAATAACTGATTAACATGATAATATTTTCATAAAGAAATAAGAGAGAATTAAATAGCAAAACTAATTAAGAATAGAGTAGAAAGATAAAACCAGAAAATTTGAAATGTAATCACAAATTAAGTTTCATGATTTGAGGCTTTAAGCAGTGACCAATGGTTGTAAAAAGTATAAAAAATAAATCGATAATTATTTTTTCTAGTAATGCACTTACTGTGTCATTGTTTGAGGAAAAAAATGTTGTTAACATGATTTTTTCTTTAAATAGAGGTTTAAAAGGAATAAACAAAGTTTTAATTAAAATTTATTAATTTAACGTTACATAGAGATTTTATAGGGACTAAAAATGTTAATTCTGAATAGACTTTGTAGGGATTTTAACAATTTATTTAAGAAAAGATAATTATGAAGTAATAATAAAATAAAAATTAATAAATACATAATCATGATTGAGTTAGCACCAAATTAGGAATTTATATTTTTAAAAAATATAAAATAATAGATTTAACATAAATTTGGGGCCTTACTTTATAGTGGGGCAATAGACAAATTAAGTTTATCTCAGCATCAACAGCCACTCCTGGACATATTGTTCTTGTTTCTAAATTTGTAAATTGACCCTTATCTTTTTTATAACGCTCACTATGGTCAAGTTAAAGATTACTATTATATAAACTTAATTTTTTAAGAATTAGCAAATATAAGATATTATAGTGTTGTTTAAATCGTTTTGATCCTTGTTCTAGGGAGAGCAAAACCAACGGCTCACTGTGTAACTTTTTATGATCATGTTGGAGCAAGACACAGAGCATGCCTAAACAATGGAGGGAAGAATGAGATAATCTTATCAGCTGGTGCAATCGGAAGCCCACAGCTGTTGATGCTGAGCGGCGTCGGACCCGCCAATGAGCTTCGGAAACGTGGCATCAGAGTGGTGGTGGACCAGCCTAACGTGGGCCAAGGCATGTCCGATAATCCAATGAATGCCCTCTTCGTTCCCTCTGCTCGCCCTGTTGAGGTCTCATTGATTCAAGTTGTGGGCATCACCAGGTTTGACAGCTACATTGAAACAGCGAGTGGTTTAAGCCTTGCTCCCTCTTGGGCTCTAGGCCTAACCAGAGACTACAGCTCGTTCTTAAATAAGGTCCTTTTCTTTTCTCTATAAATGAATCCGCAAGGTCCTTATTGCTTCCGCAGTGTTTGCAATTAATGAGTCTCAGAAGCTCTGCCAATATTTGGGCCAAAATTTGAAACTTTTAATTGGTAAAACTTTCGGCCCAGTTAGACCCACCAGATGAAAATAATTTGTTACTTTAATTTTAAAAATAACGTTTCTGCTTTAGAGAATTTTTTTTATAAAAAAAAATCCAACCAAACTCATTTTCTACTGTTTTTTTCTTTTTAACACAAAAATTATCATCGAAAATAAATCTTAGCTACTACTAAATATTATATTCTTGAGATGTCGCTTACCAAACCTGCGGTTCAAAGAGTTTTTATTAGGCAGAATTGCCTGAGAACTAAATAGAATGGATTTTATTCAATTTAAACCTACGTAAACAATCTTTAGAATTTGGCCTCTGCAACTTTGACAGTTTTTGCATTTTATACATCTCTTTTTAGACTTCAATCTGTAAAAAGAAGTTTTATTTATTTACTGAGGACTGAGGTGTGTGTGTGTTTTGTAAATCCATTTAACAAGTCGTAATATTTATATATATATATATATATATATGCTTTGTAATGTGAAATGCAGACAGACATACCCTCATTGGTGACACCAGAAACAGTGGCCGAAGCAGTAGAAAAGGTTAACTCGTATCTCAATGGAACAATAAGAGCCGGGATCATACTAGAAAAGATAATGGGGCCAAGGTCTACAGGCCACCTTCGCCTCCGAACCTTGGACGCAGACGATAACCCTTCAGTAACATTCAACTATTTCCAGGAACCCGAAGACTTGGTAAGATGCGTCCAGGGAATGCGCACAATCATCGACGTTTTGAATTCCAGGGCCCTCTCCAAGTTCCGATACCCCGACGTGTCGGTGCAGGAGTTGATCGATTTAATGGTGAACATTCCCACGAACCTCAGACCGAGACACGTCGTTGGTGCCGCAATTTCCTTGGAGCAGTTCTGCAGGGACACTGTGATGACCATTTGGCATTATCATGGCGGCTGCCAAGTTGACAGAGTTGTTGATCGCGATTACAAAGTTCTCGGTGTTGATGGCTTGAGGGTGATTGATGGTTCCACGTTTTATAATTCCCCCGGAACGAATCCTCAGGCTACTTGTATGATGCTCGGAAGGTGATCAATTATAATTGTAGAAGAAACTGTTTTGTTTTGTTATAATTGATTTTGATGAGATTTTACTGAGAATTGGATGCTGTTTTGTGGTGCAGGTACATGGGGTTGAGGATTCTGCAAGACAGAGACAGGATTTCCTTTTAAAAAATATATATATAAACTGAAGACTTAAAAATTGGATTTGAAGTTGGCGAATTATTTATGTTAATTAATGGAATTATGCATTGGTTCAGTCATGTTGAAGGATGTATATTGGAGTTTTAAATCTTGTTAATGACTTTAAGAAGTGGGAGGGAATATGCAGATTATTTCATTGCAATGTTCCCCTTACTTATGTGGTCAATCTCTGTGTGAATAAAATATTTTTTTTTTTGTCTGAATCATGATATAATTTTGAGTGGATCTCAACTGCTGGAAGTACATTTAAGTCTGTACCACAATTCAGACTAATCTTTACTCACATCAGGTCGGTCCGTAAAGGATAAAATACTGGGTAAAGTGGTGACTCCATACGAAAGCAGAGCTTAAATCCCTGACATCTCATAAAGAATGAGAGTGCCGAACCACTCACACCAGCCAACTTTAGTTAATGAAACATATTTGTTTAAGGGGCATAATGTAAAGAAACAAAACTTGTTGGGTCCAAAAAAAATAAAATATAAACAACAGTAAGCTAGAATAAAAATAACAATTTTAATTTCTCAATTGATTTTTGTTCGGCCTTGGGGTCGTTAACACACTGAAGCAAAATGAGCACTTTCTTATCCTTTTGTTATATTTATCATATACTAGAAATTCCGTTTGATGAGACTTTGGTAGGTGTGAATCGCATTGAAATAATTATAGAATACTTTTGTGCTAAGAACGAGTCCACCAATATGAGGGTCTGACATGGGGTATACAAAATAATTGTTACCCTGCTGACTGAAATTAAAATAAGAAAAATAAATTCAATTCAAATAGCATGTTTTTTTTTTCCATTAATTGAATATAAACATGGGCCCAGCATGGTCACAAAACTCAACTTTATAGATATTATCAATTATTTTCTTTATTTTTGTCCTCCATGCCATACGAACTTTTTTTTCCTTCCCCCCAGCTTTGCCTTTTTCTCACATGGAATCGGTAGTCAAACCTCACTTTAAATAAAAGTTGAGCTTCTTGTCATCATAATTTCTAGACATGCTTGGTCCCAAAATTTTTTTTTTCCAAATCAATAGCCTAAATCAATAAGTTATACATTAAAGTCTCTCTACAATGAAACTTTATATAGGAATAGTCTTTATATTATTCATATAAAATTTTAATTTTAATTTTTATCAGTTATAAATAAAAATAAACTCTACATTAAATAAGTGATAATTTTTCTAGATCACATTTAGTAATCATAATTGGTATATTGTAGAGATATTCGCTTCGTTACATTAAGGTATAAGATGGAATAAAATATTTTTCTAAAATTATTTATTTCTTAGACTTTTCAAAATGACTTTGCTTAATCCAAACACTAAATAGATTTATAATTATGTACTAATTTTTTAAGTTATGCCTATCTCATTTGTCATTGTCCTTACATTAAATTTAAGGTGCTCTATTAATTAATTATCAATATAGTGCACACTCACTTGTACTAAAGATAAGTAAGTCAAAACAATAATTTTTACAAACCTTATTAAATTATAACTTTTCTACATCCGCTCTCCATTTAATAAAATTTTGACTGCTAATCCCTCATATTTTCATTTTCTTTGATTCCCAATTTATAATATATTTATATGTATATTATGATAAAGTTTAGGGTATCGGTAGCAGATACTTGAGTGTAACAGGGAATTACAAGTTTTTAATAAAACATGTAGGGCTTTGTACCAAACAAATGCAGGATTGTGGCTATACTCTATATGTATTTAAATACTCGATGAAGATTAAAAATACATATATATTAGAATCGGGTATATCATATAAGAATATGCACTAATAAACTAGCAAAAATAGCTGTTAAAGAGAAGAATTGAATAATTTTGGCATAACCAAGCCATTTAATTAAAGTTTTCGGAGTGATTATAGGAAAAGGTATGACATTTGGCAGGGAATCATTTGACAGTTTATAGGACAGCACTCATGGCCATTATTTTTATGCAAGCAATTTCAGAAACCTTCAACAGGAAGCAATTGAGAAAGCATTATAATTGATAAAGAAGCTCTTTTTGTACAACAATGATAATATTTGCCCGGCCAACATAAAAGCGGCTTTTGTCGTCCACTTCTGCTTGTTGCTTTCAATTTTCGCCTCCTTCCCATCAAACAACACAACTAAGATATTACCTTCAAAGAATAGCCATTACAACTGCCTTGCCAGCTACTCCTTTTAGGCTCCATTTGTTTTATTCTATTCTATTTTATTGTTTTAGAAGGTTTGTTGTCCAAGTATTTAGTAAGATATTTGTTACTTGTCTTTAGCAATATCACTAATTATTTCCTATTATTGAAAATATAATAAATAAGAATAATAACAAATAATTTTTACTGGACAATTGCTAGACCTCTATTAACTTTTTCTTGATTCTTAAAACTTCAGAGTAACATGATACCAAATGGAGTATAGTCTACAATTTATCATTAAGATTTTCTAAACACATGCATCATCGCCATTGTTCATGTTTCACAAACATGTTAGTAAACACGGGAATTGTTTGTGATTAGACAAACTTTATGATCACTTTGAATTCTCTTGAGCAAGACTTTCTTAAGTGTATGGCACTATGGTGCACTATGGTGACGGTGAAGTGCTCATGAGTCATGAGGAGCAAAATAAATTCTAAGAAAAGGTCAACTTAGCGGCCTGACTTATTCAATGGGTTTGCACCATGCCCACATCAACCAGACTTATTCAATGGGTTTACACCCAGCAAGTATGAAAGCAATCAAGGCAAAGTAAAACAGATGCTGTTGTCTAAGCCAATAAAGACAAAATAATAATAATAATAATAATGACGCTCCATATAAGCGATGAAATTTGATTGAAAGAAACAAGAAGAAAAGAAACGGAGAAAATGCAGTCACCTTGCTTGAGAGAGGTCTCACAAGCATGCCTATGCACCCACGGTGGCTGCTGTCCGTCTCCTTTCTTCAGCTTATCACCTGATCCCCTCAACAAAGTCTCCAAATCCAGAAACACTTCTGCGGATTGTCGCCGCGACTTTGCAGCAGTAACTGCTTCCTCCATCTTCCCAGACACTCAATTCACCAACCATGAGTCTCTCCCATCTTTGCAACAATCTTTAACTGAATTCACAAAAGCCTACCCTCAGTACTTTGATACATATCAAATTGACCAAATACGAGCAAAAGAGTATTATCATCTCTCGCTTTCCAATCATACCTGCCTTGATTATTTCGGTGTTGGTTTGTTTTCCTATAACCAGTTGCATAAACAAGAATCTTCTCCTTCTCATTTACCGCCTTCATCGCCTTCTCAAAATTTGGATATTCCTTTCTTTAGTGTGTCATACAAGACAGGGAATCTGAAGACACAGCTGCTTCATGGAGGGCAAGAATCAGGATTGGAATCCGCAATGAAGAAAAGGATCATGGACTTTTTGAATATTTCAGAAAGTGATTACAGTATGGTGTTCACAGCAAACAGAACATCTGCTTTCAAACTTCTAGCAGAATCTTACCCCTTCAAGTCCGTTAAAAATCTTCTGACAGTTTATGATTTTGAAAGCGAGGCGGTGGAGGCAATGATAAGGACCTCTGAGAAAAGAGGAGCCAGAGTCATGTCAGCCGAGTTCTCATGGCCAAGACTGAGGATTAATTCAGAAAAATTGAGAAAGATGGTTGTGAGCAAGGGGAAAAAGAAAAATCAGAGGGGGCTTTTCGTGTTCCCGCTTCATTCTAGAATGACTGGAGCCAGATATCCTTATCTGTGGATGAGGATTGCGCAGGAAAATGATTGGCACATCTTGATTGATGCTTGTGCATTGGGACCTAAAGACATGGACAGCTTTGGCCTCTCCCTCTTTCGGCCCGATTTCCTTATTTGTTCCTTCTACAACATTTTTGGAGAGAACCCATCTGGATTCGGATGCCTGTTTGTCAAGAAATCTACAGTTCCAATTCTGGGAGATAACACGAGTTCAGGGATGGTCAGCCTTCTACCGGCAAAGAAGCAGCTCTGGTTAATGGACGAGTTTTCAAGTTGTGAAACAGAACCTGAACAGACATCTAAGTCTAAGCAAGAAAATGTAGCTGCAACAAACACTTTCTCAGGGCCTATGTCCATTGAAATGCGGCAGTCTGGCAAATTGGAACAAGGAGAAATCTCCGAGGTACAAAGGGCTGAAGCTGATTCTATCCAACAGAAAAATGCCAATACGAATGGAGGTGGTGGCTCAGAGATTGAATGCAGGGGTCTGGACCAGGTGGATTCATTGGGACTGACAATGATTAGTAGGAGAGGAAGGTGCTTGATCAATTGGCTGGTGAATGCTTTGATGAAGCTTCAGCATCCCAACACAGAAGGGAATGCCCTAGTTAAAATATATGGACCAAAGATACGGTTTGATAGAGGACCTGCATTGGCATTCAATGTGTTTGATTGGAAAAGAGAAAAGATTGAACCTGTACTCGTACAAAAGCTTGCTGATCGAGAAAACATTTCGCTTAGCTATGGATCCTTACATCACATTTGGTTCTCAGACAAGTATCAAAAAGAGAAAGACAATGTCCTTGAGAAAACAGACAGGGAAGCAAAGAGCAAGACTGATAACAATAGGAAAGACAAAGCCAATCTGGGAATCACTGTTGTTACCGCTTCACTGGGGTATCTTGCCAATTTTGAAGACGTTTACAGGCTATGGGCTTTTGTTGCTCAGTTTCTGGATGCAGACTTTGTGGAGAAGGCCAGATGGAGATACACAGCTCTTGATCAGCAGACAATTGAAGTCTGAGAATGCAAATTTCCAAAACAACAGAACGGTGTCAAATTATTTCTTTTCTGATTTTGAGTGTACAGAAACTCTGTAATTTTATGATCCTGCACAGGATATATGATGCATGCACTTTATTGTACACTTTCCTGCCCAGTTCAGTACTTAATTAAATATTTGAACATACATGGCTGCACATTTTGCTTAATACAGATGACACCACCAATGTCCCTATTTGTTGAAGAATGCCCTCATTGCAGACGACGAGGCTTCAATTTAAAGCAGGCACTCTGCACTTGGGAATATTTAATGCACAAGTGATCTTAGTAGCAAGCCATTTAATTCAACTTTGACCTTAATTTTCTTTATAGTTTTTCTACTTCCATAACTAGTAAGTTCAACAACTACTATGTAAGTCTATAAACTGATATCTTAAATTTTCTTGAACTCATTTGGTGAAAACAGGAACTTCTACCAACTGCAAAAACAAAAGAAAAAATTCATAGCATAACTGGTAAAATAGAAGTCTAAGCAAAATTATTTAACTAAATATTTCAACCCTGTTCTAGGTGGATCCTAGGGATTGGCCTTACATGGGTCTTCGGGCACATCATGAATTTTAAATTTGATGAACTTAGCTTTCACATATCAAACATCTATACTAATTTAATCCTGATTGCGCCATAGATGTCTTGTAAAATAATAATATATTAACATACATGCATATAAACCAAAAGCTAAATCCTAGGGTGAAAGTTTGCTAGCATGAAGAGGTTTACGAAACTATATATATATATAAGTATTGACTTAGAATTGTGAAGCTTGCTTTACAATTTAAGATCTTGAATATGTCCTGCTAACTTTACAGTATATATGTTCTTGGACATTTCTCGAATGTGTATTTGCTGCTTCTATTGTCTCGATTAATCTTTATGCTCTTTATCTTATGCTTGTTCTTGTTCTTCTAGTCTTTGCGCTCTTTTTTTTTTTTTTTTAATACCCAGTATGCAGCCCTTTATATAGCTTGTGGGAATGTGACATGCCCTTGACACGTGCAACACCTTCTATCGTCCATATTTATTTATCCTATACAATACAGATTTTGAGAATGTTGCATCAAAGACATTAACCAGACCATGAAAAAGCCCTTCAACTTAGCATGAAAAGTAATCAGGAGAGAGATATAAAACAAGCCTCGAGAAAATATGTACGAGTTAGTTTTATGACTTTGTAAGCTATTGAAGTTTCAATATCAAAAGCTGCGATGAACATATTGGTCATTTGGGCCCGCATGCCTCTATCGGTGAACCAGTCCTTATAGCTATGAATGCAGGCCCAAATGTAGTTTCAAGATTATTTACACTTTAAAGTTGAATAAAATCAACTCCTAAACTAAAATAAAAAAGATAAATTAATTAAAATTAAAATTAAAATAAACAACGAGGACCACACTCTTTATCTTTTACAAATCTTGTGCTACCTGTGTTTTAGTATTAGTGAATAATTAATATTTAATTATTTTTTCTATTTAATTTATTAACCACTAATCATATTAACAAAATTTACCTAAATGAAGATTACATCCGAAGAAGATCTTGATCCGACCACAATACCTTGCCATTGTAAACACTGCCAAGCATGCAGCTTCTATAAGTATTTATTCTCACAACATGCATAGCCATCACTTATTTCTTAAAATTTTGAGTTCTATGTCCCAAAATCTCATTGCTAACGTTGTTGTTGTTGCTGATGACACGTGTAGGCCCTAGAAAAGCTAATGCAAGAGGGTTTTTGCTCGTTCTTAAAACAATGAGTGTTTACCTAATCAAATTACTACTTAGTCAAACCATAAAGGCATAATTGATCGTTTTTTCGTACAAATTCGACTTTTTGAGTCAAGTACGATCCTCACTCATTGTCACCATGTCATTTATTTTCATATGTCACCGTGTCATTTATTTAATAATTGAGACTTTTGGAGTCGAGCAGCGAATTGATATGGTGGCAAAAGTCTAGAGTTTGTAGCATTATTTAATAAACCAATAAACTCTCCGGCCAATCTGGATAGTTGATACTAAACGTTTAGCACACGGGCAAGGCTCACCTAACAAGCTACCGACAACCCAACAACATTAATCACACTTTAAATTGTCAAAAAAAATAAAAATTGCAAGATTGGAAATAATTTCTTTGAATAGCCTTGATTTTTTTTTGGTAACATTTTCGGAAAAACAAATACTTGTTTTCTTTAAAAAAAAATGATGAAGTGAATGAAAAATCTTATTAATTGTAATATTTCTTGTTCCCAAAAAACTTATTTGAAAAAGAAAATGACATTAAAATTTGTTAGGTTTTAGTTAGGCAAATGCTCAACCATACAGCTAACAACAACTTAATAACACCAATCTCGCATTAAATTGTCATTTGCCAACCATACTTTTTAGTAGTCTAATAAATTTTCAGATAGACAAATTTATATAAGAAGGTTCAAATCCATTCTACGCTCAAGCATTTATAAATAAAGTTATTTTAGTAAGGGCATTGATATTTAAATAATAAATAAATAAATAGATAAAATATTAACGAAATGAATTAGATATTGTTTGTGATTGAAATGTTGTAACTTTTAAGTTACAGCTGATGTGGAAAAAAAATCTATAACTATAAAACAAAAGGTTAATAATATGCAATTACTATAAATTTTAAATAATAGTTTTTAAAAATTATTAAAGATATAATATATTATTTTTCATCATACAAGTGAAAAATCATATCAATATAACTTTTAATTTACAACAGTTAGTGTTTACCAAATACTTTAGTGATGTAACTTTTAAACTATAGTTGCCCAACCTCAATTTCAAACAATATGTATTTATTTATTTTACATTTTTCTTATAGCGATCCTATCAAAATAAATTGTAATTTAATATATTCAATAGCAAAAAGATAATTATTAAATTTAATCCGCAGGATGGGTAGAATTTTGCACAGCAATGATGAACACTATATCATTATAAATTTATAATAAATAACGTTCAATAATGATGAAAAAAAATTAAAAGAATTCGTCGTAAATATTACTAACCTCAGGGTCAAAATTTGAATCGGGTCGGTCCTATACTGAACTGCGCCCGCCGTTCTTTAAACCGTACCACGTTGTCTGCGCATTTCGAGTTCGACTTGGTTACACACACGCACACACTTAACTTACACATTCACTCACGACGCACTCGCAGTCGCGCAAGCAGTTAAACACACACACACACTCTCTCTCTCTCTCTCTCGCTCTTTTTTTTTATTTATTTTTTGTTATTTCTCTTGATTTTCTCACTCGTATTCTCGGTGTCCAAACGGGAATCAACTCCGAGAAAGTGAAGGAAAAATGACTTCTTCGCATCCGAAAAATGTCGGAATCCTCGCCTTGGACATTTACTTCCCTCCTACTTGTGTTCTTGAGGTGCAAATTTTTCTCTTTTTCGTGTTTAATAATCTCTTAGCCGCGTTGAAGTTTTTCTAAATACTGCGTAAACTAGCTCCATTATGGTTTAAGAATTAAGATTACGCATGTTGAATACTTGAAAATATTCTGCATCAGAAAATGTTTGAATTTTGTTTTGTTTTCGTTTTTATTTTTTTTTTAAAAAAATGAATTCAATTTGTGTTGTTTTAGTTTTCATTTTTTAAAAGATGAATCAAATGTGTGTGCTTGGATGATGTTAATCATGATCATTTGAATGGGGGCTGTAATTATTTATTTTAACTAAGTAGCTTTAATAAAACAGTGAAAAAGTTTCATGTTCACCAAATTAGAAGAGTATTAGAAAGTATCTGAAACATTGGAACTGGTAAGGTTTTTTGTTGGTGTGTTTTGTGCTTTCCCCCACCTCAAAAAAAAAAAAAAAACGGCGCTTTTAAAAGCTTTTTCTTGTTAGAGGACTTAAAAGTTATTTTCACAATAGCAATTGAATTGCAGGAGCACTTACCAAGAATTTTTACATCATAAAGCACTTTTCATGCTCGTTTAACATAAAGGGTGCTTTTAATTATCTTAGCCGAATAATACTAAATAGACACAGATGTACTTTTTTTATATAAAGCATTTTCATGGTAATAATAGTAGATTTTAAGTACTTTCCACAGTAACTGGAGGTTATTAGATGTTTTTGTTTGTGCATGTATATTTTTGCTTCTTATTTTGTTATGTCAATATTATCAAGATAGAGTGATGTGGTTCATATTTCTTATAACTGAGTTATCTTTGTTCTAATTCTTTTGGCATTTATAGGAAGCTTTAGAGGTTCATGATGGGGTGAGCAAAGGGAAATATACTGTAGGTCTTGGACAAGATTGCATGGCATTTTGTTCAGAGGTGGAAGATGTCATCTCAATGAGGTTAATGATGCTCGCTTATCATTTCCTTGTGCTTAGTTTATTACTAACGATTAACGCCCTGAAAGATGAGCATAGGCTCTAGCGCAACTTGAATGTGTTAATTATTTTTAGTCATGTTGTTTGAGGCATCCCTTTCAGAACATTCTTGTATTACAGCCATACTTTCTGTTTACCTGCCAAGTGAACGGTTCACCATCTGAACGAATGTATCTGAGGACAGAAAAATATTTTGATTCAATCATTTCCCTTTTTTTAGGAAAGTTTGCAGAATCTAATGGTTATAAGCATGAAGAAATATGTAATTATATTTATTTATATTATAGGAATTTTTTTTTAACAGTGTAGCAAAATGCTAGAGCTTTTTTGTTAAAAAGAAAAAACTTTTTTATTTTTTGGCCTTTTCTTGTGAAACTATCCATTGATTGTGCTGTTATTGCTAGAACTTCAGTCATAGCCATACTGTTTGAACATGTCGATTTTGATGGTTTTAGGTGTTGTTGAGACTCTGAAGGACTTTGAATTGCATCTAATATCGTTACTTATTTACTCTTTCATATATTGCGTAGTGTGTTTGAATTGCAAAATTTTACCTGACTGCACTTTCATTTATTCATTGTTGTCTGAAAGGCCCTGCAACAAGGGGATTGTGGTGTTAGCCTTATTACCCTACCTGCTGGTCAGGACTCTCATTATTCATTGACGTCTATGTTTTCTTTCAGTTTGACAGTTGTTACCTCCCTTCTAGAGAAATATAAAATTGATCCAACTCAAATTGGACGACTTGAAGTTGGCAGCGAGACTGTTATTGACAAGAGCAAATCAATTAAGACCTTCCTAATGCAAATTTTTGAGGTATTTCTCCTTTTTATTCTAAAAATTTTATATTTTAGATTCAGGTAATCTTTTTGTTAAGTATAACTTTCAGCACTTGATAGTAATTTAAGGTGAATTTCTGTTGTCGTGAACAAATTCTTTAACTACTGGCATAAACCTAAGGTATGAATAGCAGAACAACTGGATTTAAATTTAATATATTGACATCAGCTATCAAATCCAACGTCTTACATTTACTACCCAAAAAAGGAGTTTATGACAATAAATATGTTAGCATTATGGGATACTAGGGTTGATTAATGCAAGCTGACTGAGCTTTCAGAAGGAGTATACTTGTAATGCTTTCTATTAGTCTTGAAGTACCTTTAAGAAACTGATGTATAATGGCTCTCAATAAGATGAAAATTATAATTTTTTTTCCCTCCTCTTTAGACTGAAAACAGAGCATTGTTTTGTTTTTATAACATGTATTCTCTTACCTGCCCATTGAATTTACTATATTGTGTATCCTAGAATCTTTTACTTGACATGAAATAAACAGTTATGTCATTCCTCGCTGTAATATGTAGTATCTTTGTTTTTTCCTAGTTTGGTTTTCCTGTGAGTTATGCACCTTACATTAACTCTCATAAGGAACAGAAATATGGAAATACTGACATTGAAGGAGTTGATTCAACAAATGCTTGCTATGGAGGAACTGCAGCTTTATTCAATTGTGTGAACTGGGTGGAGAGTGCTTCATGGGATGGACGCTATGGACTAGTTGTATGCACAGATAGTGCGGTATGATTTCTTTGGAAATGCGGCTAGAATCACTTCTTTACATTAAAATTAAGTCTAGAAAAGGAAAGAAATCACTACGTTAGTGTTAGTTGATTCTTGAATTGCGGCCTTGTAAAACCTGCTAATATTTCTTATCTTATGAAGGAAGAATCATATGAGGCATGAACCCTAGTATCCAAATGTTTGAAGTCATGAAGAAAATTTGAACTATTTTTAATTTTCATTCTATTGACATTTGAATTCCAATCTTAATTACGGGAGAATACATCTTTTGCAATCCTGAGATAATCTGTTATGGAAACTTTGATAGCTTCTATCATGGGTACCGGCATTCGTCTCCCCAAGTTACTCAATCTAAACTAAAATTCTGCACATTGATTCACTAGGATTTCCTGGCTTTCCCAATAAGGAATTTTCTGATTCAATTGAAGTTCTTAAGTTCTTCAAATAGTACATCAATGAGGTCAATTTAATGCTAGATATCAAAGAGAATTAGCATCTTTGTGAAATGAAAATTTCCATTTACGGATTGTGAAAAAGTTTCTCTTTCTAGTAAAAAAGAATCAGTGTTAGGTTTTAATTCCCCTTCATTATTGCAAATTTTCTGCAACCATCAATTTTAAGTAGCACTAGGTTTTAATTAATCCAAAGTGAAGCCTAGGAGTATTGGCTATTAGTTATTTGACTTTAATGTAATGCACGAACTTGACAATTTGATTCTTTAGTCATAGGGATGTTGATTTAATTTGAATAAAATGCCTTTGTTCCAGGTTTATGCTGAAGGGCCAGCTCGGCCCACCGGAGGAGCGGCTGCCATCGCCATGTTGATAGGGCCTGATGCTCCTATTGCTTTTGAAAGCAAACTTAGAGGCAGTCATATGTCTCATGCCTATGATTTTTACAAGCCCAATCTGGCTAGTGAATATCCAGTAATGCTTTCCCCTAATCTATCAGTCTCTTTCTTTTATTATAAAGATCTTGGATTTGTTATCTGCATTTGTATTTTTGCATGTGATTATTTCCTGATATAGCGGAAGAAACTATATTTGTTAATGTGCTTTTTGTGTATGATTTTTGTTTGATTACCAAATCTATTGAGACAAAGTAAAAGATAAATGCGCAATTGATATTATTCATGTTTTACGTGTTTATGTGAGAATTGCTACTTTATACAAATATAAGACTTTTTATTCTTGTAGTGGAAACTTGGGTGTCTAATAGACTCAAAGTGCACTAGCTGTTTGGGAGCTACTGCTATTTAAATATACTAGTACAACGAGATTATGATGTGCTTGTCACTTGGAACTTTCTTTGTATGGTTAAATAATTTTATTTGTATTTGTGGTTGTAGGTTGTTGATGGAAAGTTGTCACAAACTTGTTATCTCATGGCACTTGATTCTTGCTACAAGTATTTCTGTCAGAAGTAATAACCACTAATTTTTACAATTCTTTTCTCTCTGGAAGGAAGATGTTCTCATCTAGCTGTGCTGCTAGAAGCTCATAAAATTCTGCTTTTCATAGGTTTGAGAAATTGGAGGGTAGGCAATTTTCAATGTTGGATGTTGATTATTTTGTCTTTCACTCTCCATACAACAAGGTATTGATGTTTCCCACTCTTGGGGATGTTATTAAATGCTGTGGAGCATCACAAATTAAAACTTTAAGATTCTTAACTAATATCTTCTTTCTGAAACTTTTACTGCAGCTTGTGCAGAAAAGTTTTGCTCGGCTGTTCTTTAATGATTTCTTAAGGGATGCCAGGTTTTGTGTCTCACTCTGGTTTGCTTGTATTTATCCAATCTCATGTAGAACATATTGGAATGCATTTTGATAAAATGGATTACTAATATTTTTAACAATAATTTAATTTCTATTAGCACTGTAATTGCATTATAACACCACGATTTTAGTAATGGGACATTTAAATTGGCTTGAAGGAAACCAAAGGTTGTTGTTCCTAAAAGTAGAAAAGAAATAACTGCTGTGTAATTTCCCCATGCCGTTTATAAGATGATATTTAATACATTTCTTAACTAATCTTCCTTTGGGGACTAATAAACGACATCAAATAGAGTACCATAAATGAGTATTATATTTGGCAGTAATCTAAAGAGCTCTCCTAGACTTTAAGATGCAGTATACCATTTTCATGAGATATTAGATTTATCTGATAAACACTTATCAGTTTTTTGAAATATTTTCTGGAAAGCACATCAGCTCTGTTGATGAAATCGCAAAAGAAAAGCTAGCCCCTTATTCAACCCTATCTGATGTTGAGAGCTATCAGAGCCGGGATCTTGAAAAGGTGAGTTACCATTCTGATTGTCTCATTAATAGGGTTGGTGCTCTGTGGGCTCATGGTTGCTTGAGGTGAAATTTGCACTGATCAAATTTCTGACCCAATCAAAGGCAAGCCAGCAAGTTGCAAAACAACTTTATGATTTAAAGGTGCAACCATCCACCCTTATACCAAAACAAGTCGGTAACATGTACACTGCATCTCTTTATGCAGCATTTGCATCCCTTCTTCACGAAAAGCATAGCTCTCTGGTATTTACCTTTTTCGCTATCTTTTATGTGTAGTTTGCCTTCCATATGTTGAGAATGGGAAGTTTTTATTAGGAATACTTCGTAAATGTTGTTGTATCCATTGGATTCAGGAAGGTAAGCGGGTAATAATGTTTTCATATGGAAGTGGTCTAACTGCTACAATGTTCTCACTCCAACTTCAAGAAGGCCATCGTCCTTTCAGCTTGTCAAACATTGTGAAAGTGATGGATGTTCCTGGGAAGCTGAAGTTGAGACATGAGGTATTTCTTCCTTTTGCAGATATATAATATAAATCTGGGCTCATTTTAGAAACCCTTGTAGGGCAAGCAAAGGCCTACAATTGTTTCCTGCTGGTCCTTTATGTTGTTTTTGGTTCAAGGTCATGTTTGGATGGTAACATAAAGCATTGAAACAGTAGGGCAATGAGATTCTCTTTATTGAAACCAAGTGGTAAGCATGGTTACGTAATCAATTTCCGGGATTTAAAAGAAAAGGACGTTACAATTTCTTTTCTTTTCCTTTCACCTTTGGTCACTGCATGCATGGAAATTATAGTGTCCAGTTTTCATACTATACTGGTCGAAAATCTAAACACGAGAGTTTGTTAAGAGTTATGCTGTATTGTCAGCCTTCAGTTTCTCTTATCATTTGCTTTACTACAAGATGCTTGTAATATATGATCATCCAATGCAAATAATTTTGGTATTAGGCATTGTTCATATATTGTATTCTTCCTCGTTCTTGTTGATGTACGACATTTCCATAAAATTAGTGTCGTAATCTTGCAGTTTCCTCCTGAAAAATTTGTCGACATAATGAAGCTCATGGAGCACAGATATGGGGCAAAGGACTTTGTGACAAGCAAGGACAGTAGCCTCCTGTCACCAGGCACCTACTACCTAACTGAAGTTGATTCAATGTTTCGGCGATTTTATGCCAGGAAGGAGAACCCCTCCAATGCTGCAACCTGTGAAAATGGTGCCAGTTAATTAACATCCCTGGCATCCGGAGGTAACAAAGCCAATGCCTGCCTCTATCGATCGCTTGTCATTATCTTTGAAAGACGGTAAAGCTTTTTAGACAGCATACACTGAAACCCAAATATTATTACTGGTGAAATAGCTCAATGAGTGTGATCAGAATTCTCCATCTCCAAAGCTGTGTCACATTATTAAATTATTATCATATTGTTATTACGAATAATTTTAGTGTTCTTTCTAAATCCACAAAGTATTGTTTGATTGCTATGACTTGGCAAAACTTTTAAATAAGAATCAATTCTGGCCGACCCATAATACCCAAATAGGAACTTTACATGTTACTGCACTAATAACGTTCAAACATCAACAGGTAGAATGTTGGATATTTTCCCTTAAACTGCCTAATGTAGTGATAATGGCTAAACTCCACCTAAAAGTTCTAAGTCTGCAGAAATTGAGAAAATTTCAAGAGAAAAATAACCAACGCAACACTTTATCTAATTTAATGGAGAAATTTTTAATAAATTAGAGATATTGTGTCAGCCACATTATAAATAAATAATATTATAATATATATTTATTTTAAAATTTTAACATATAAATAATTATCATATTAAATTTAACTATACAACTAAGTGTATTATATCTGATCTATTTTAAGCTTTCTCGATTTGAAGGGGCCGACTTTTTTAAAATTGCACCCACCACGTGTCAACATCACCGAAACACTGAGTTAGGCGAGACTTTTCCAGCCGTCGATGCGTTTTCCACTATAAATAAATAGGCACTGGGGGGTCCCTCTCTTCGTTCGGACTCACATCAGCAGGATAAGTGGGGCTCTCTTCGTTTTCTAGGGTTTGTTTCTCTCTCCCCCACCTTATTTCTCTTTCTACTGTTACTTTTCTGTATTTATTTTTAATAAAAATCTATTTCCATATGCTTTCTCTATTAATTTTTCAAAAAATAAGATTTAAAACACAGTCAACGTACCATTTCTCTGTTACATATTAGTAACTATTTTAGGGTTCCATAGCCTGATAGCTTTGTTTCCTCTCGGCCAATTCCTTGTTGGTTACTTTTGGGTTTTTACCATTTTGGGTTTTCTTGATAGGTTTGTATTTTCGTTTATTCAACATGGAAGAAATTAACAACAACGAAGAACAGAGCAACAGCAACACCTCCAAAAATTTCTCACGGTCAGAAACATCAATCATGGACCCACAGCAAGAACCAACGGTCCCGATGAAGGAAGAGGCACTAACGGACCCAGAGAATCAAGAATTCGATCACTCTGCTTTGCAGCCAATGGGCCTCGTTCAAGTCCCCATGGCACCCGCAGTACCACCAATCAGCCGCTCACAGAAGCTCGTACCCAGACGCCCTTCCAAAGATCGGCACACCAAGGTCGAAGGCCGCGGCCGTAGGATTAGAATGCCCGCCACGTGTGCGGCCAGGATCTTTCAACTAACCCGCGAACTCGGTCATAAGTCCGACGGTGAAACCATCCGCTGGTTACTGGAACACGCCGAGCCAGCCATTATTGAGGCCACTGGCACTGGCACAGTCCCCGCTATCGCCGTTTCCGTTAACGGAACGTTAAAGATTCCCACAACGTCACCAGCGAAACCTGACGGCGAAGAACTGCCGAGAAAACGGCGTAAGAGACCGTGTAACAGCGAGTTCATTGATATTAACGAACAACACAGCAGCAGCAGCAGCAGCCAAAGCTCGCTCTCGTCCGGGCTGGCACCAATTACACCCACAACGACGTCGTATCATAACAATAATATTAATAATAGCATCAGTGCTGGACAAGGTTTTGTTCCGTTATGGCCAATGGGTGCGTTCATGTTACAAGCTGCACAATCTGGCGTTGTCAGTTGCGGCACTGTGTCTAATCAGGCTCAATTATGGGCCTTTCCCGCAGCCGCAACGCCCATTTTTAATCTTCAAACCAGACCCATTTCGAGTTTTGTATCCGCAACAACACAATCAAGTGAAGGGCAGGGCTCTGATGGTGTCTTGGGTTCGTGTTCGTCAAGCGGTACTACTACGACTGCTACGACGAGTGCTGGTGTTAGTAACAGTGCTACCACCACAACTTCAACTACCCAGATGCTTAGAGATTTTTCTTTGCAGATTTATGATAAGAAAGAGCTTCAGTTTCTTGGCAAGCCTGCTGCTGCTACTACTTCTAACCAGCAAACTACCTGTTCAAAGCCTTAGATTTTTACTTGTGATGAATATTCGATGTTTAGGATTTTAGGGCTGATTTTTGTAATCTAGGCATGTAGCTACCGGCTAATGCAACAAGAACGGAACAAGGTTCCTTTTTTGTTACCCATCATCCGGATTATTATCATAATATCGATTCAAGTCCCCTCTCGTTTTGTACATTTTCTTTTGCTTTTCTTATCTCTTCTTCCTTGTTTGGCAAAATAATATCTGGTTTCCCTCGTCAATGTTTAGAAACATCAACAAGAAAATGACTCTTCGCGACTTCACAGGGCATGGAAAGTCTAAATATTGCTTGCAACCGGAGCATTACTCATGTCAAATCGGTAAATATTACTCTTACAAATGCAGCATTACTCGTGTCAAATCAGCTTTTTAGCGGCGTCTTAATGAGGGGGCCAATATGAAAAGAATTGCAAGAAGAGTGTGTTTAATTGTGGTTTCATCAAAATCAGGACTGAGATGTTATTATCCTATTTAAATATGTTTATTTTAAAAAGTGGGAACACGTGATAACGGAATTGCACGTGCAAGGCGGGTCGTGGGGTGGTGGGGTGGGTCAACCAGAAAGGTGTGGACCAAGATGAGTGGTTCAATGTGGGCCACGAGTTGTTGTCACGTGAAGACGGCACGTGGTTCAAGGGTTGTGGACCCACCCGTTTTTTCTGTTATTTTATCCTGCCATCTTTAATTGATGGTCCCTACCTAGCCGTAGGGTCTACTTTTTTTTCTGGCTTTCCAGGCTGGCCCCACTGACACGCGTCGGTGACTAGCTGTTTTCTGGGACCTTTTAGTTAAGGAACTCTCTAAGTTACAATTAACGTAACATACAACCCTTGATTTGACTAGTTGACCACTAATCAAATGCCAGGTGAACATCACAATAATAAAATCAAACTGGTTTAACCGGTTGAAGGCCGGTCGCCAAAAAAAGGCAAATGAGGAGACATTCTTCTACTGTTCTACAGCTGGTTGTGATAAACGTAACGGCATCGTTTTAACCCTCAAATTAAAGACACACCATGCTCGTTAAGGAAAAAGAGTTCCGCTGTGTTAGAATCCTGATTTCGCAAGCTCAAATCTTTTCCTGCTACTGCTAGACTCAAAACCCACATCAATGATAATCATCATCATCACATTGAAAAACGCACACAATCTCTTCATCATCATCATTCAAATCCAACTTCAAAGTATGTGTTTTTACTTGATTCCAAACAAAACCCAGGGGAGAAACCTGGCTTGGAGACTGCAAAGTCAAATTCTAGTTGTGATTCTTCTCCTCCCTTGGCCATTTTCTTGGAGTCCAAATAGAACCCAGCTTGAGAAATTGATTGTAAAGAAAATTTCAGATATGGGTCTGTTTCTGCTTCTATTTATGTTGTTGTTGTTTCCTTGAAATCGAAGTTGAAGTCGAAATCCAAGTCATTTTCTTTGCCGTTGAGTTCTCCAAGTTCATGGATGGATTCGCGTTCTTCTCCGTCGTCTCTGCCGCAGAGAAAGGACTGTTTTTAGCGTTTTCCGAAGAGTGCTTCAAAGAAAAAGAGAAGGGAAAGTTCAATTTATTAATCAAAACTGACACGTGGATTCATTATTGATTACCTCAGTTGTTCCTTGTTGCGTTCTTATCCTAGAAGCAAACTTGAGATGCGGATATGATGCATCATCAGAATATATTTAATTACTTAAATATTTTATTTAAGCTATTTGTTAAAACATTCAACATACCCAATTAGTGCATTTGAATGAAATGGGAGTTGAATTTACATGAACTTGAGCACGAAAATGACGGTGATTTTTCTGATAAACTTCTTTGCAATTTATAAGACCGGACGCCAAATGTAGTCCTAACACATAATGATGAAATGAAATTATATGGTAAATTGGTAATTGAAGTAAGAGACTGAGAGGGCTAGAAATTAAAACAACTCTATATAAAAAATTCTAATACATATAAAAATTAATGTTACAAATTGATAGTGATACTAAATGATCAGTTGGTTGTCACTTGCTCGTTGTAGTTAATAAATTATACTAAGTATAAGGTTTTTTTTTTTTTGGGGTTGTGTTGGGGGGAGGAGGACTACATAGAAGTTAATGGGTGGGTGATGAGGATAAGGCCCAGGAGAAGCTGTGGATCGGATTTGGGTGTCGATTTAATAGGCCCAAGATTAATTAAGGAGTTAAGCCTTTTGCACTCCTTTGACAAATCCTAATAAAGTCCCATATCTGGAAACATTGTTCTACATTAGTAATCGAAATTACATAAACGGACAAATCGAATTTAATTAAATTAAAATGTCTTTACACCCAATTTTGATGCTATTATCTTTCAAATTTAATGTATGATATAGTTAATTTTTGATAAACTCGAAATTGTTTTGAAATAATGAGGAAATAAATTACCCAATGATTTATTTTTATTACGAAAAAATATATCTTGAATTTAATTAACTCAGTCTAGAAGATGCTTCAATTTAATTAAAACTCTGTTGTATCTTTTGTTCTTTTTGTTAATCGTTATAAATGTAAGCAGTGGAATTTCATAAGAGTTCTCGTGGGATGTTAGTTAGAAGCTCCACTCGTAACTGAGCTATTGACCATATTTTCTTTCAGTTTCTTGGTAAATAAACAATATATATGATATTTTGCTAGTACATGATTTATTGATTTTATTTTGCCACCACCAACATATTATCGTAAGGTACTCAATTACTTGTGTACTTTAGCTTTCACCAGCTGTACTAGCATCAACAAACCTGATAGATATAAGCTAACAATCACAAAAATATTTGTTTGTAATTTGGTCTTTATTTATTTATTATTTCTTTTTTACCTTTTTACTCCTTTCACTCACACTCGAGTCTTCAACGTAGCGCATAAGTAATTTCTTCATTGTCCAATATGAATTGTACAACCACAGGCTTATAATACAAAACACCCACTAATTTTAATTGGTAGATTTTTACTTCTTTTTTTTTAAAAAAAAAAAAAATTAATTCCATTTTTCGAATGATTGTTAGATATAAATTTACATGAGACTACATTTGATATCAAGATAAAGAAAATTCATCACAATATATAATCGGACACGCCATGAAAATTGATTATATATCTTCTAAGTATAATATATGGCCTTTCCACTTGATACCAGCTAATTAACACAACGATCGGGCTCCTAATCTTGTATTAATTTTTAATATATTGTATAAATTGTCGATTAGGTAGTGCTAAGGTGTAATTACTTTGTCTCAAAGCACGCCAAATTAAGCTAGCCGCTCTAGTTTCTTCAAAAACATAAATATTTCTTATTTTTTTATTTTTTCCTGTTGTATATTGAGTAACTTGGAAGAAAATAAAATCCACAACATTTAAAATATTAAATGTCTGTGTCTATGGACTGTTCATACTATATATAGTTGCATACATCTAATGAAACTTTCATAGAATGTTATTTCTTCACATTCAAAAGTGAGAAAGAAAATGGCTGCAAAGAATCTCGTCTGTGCAATTATTTCGCTTCTCTTAGTGTCACTCGGGCAGGCAAAGGCAGCACTGAATGCACATTATTATGATCAAACGTGCCCGCAGGCTGAGAAAATAATTTTAGATGCTGTTCGCAATGCTTCAATGCATGACCCGAAAGTCCCAGCTCGCATCCTCAGGATGTTCTTTCACGATTGTTTCATAAGGGTATGATTGTTAATTAATTCTTCTCCTCTTTAAGTACTCCCAAAAATTAACGAGCCAAAAAATTAATTGAATGGCCTCTAATTTGCTATGTTTTCAAATGATGATATTATGGTATGAAACATAGGGATGCGATGCGTCGGTGCTGCTGGACTCGACTCCGCAAAACAAAGCTGAAAAGGATGGCCCTCCGAATATCTCAATTCGATCATTTTATGTGATTGATGACGCAAAAGCTGAGCTTGAAAAGGCTTGCCCACACACTGTTTCTTGTGCCGATATAATCGCCATTGCAGCAAGGGATGCAGTAACCATGGTAATGCTCAATCTCTTAGCGTGCTGTATAATATATATATACATCACGTGCATATTGCACTCAATATGCCCCAATAACATAGAAATTGCATAAGCTAGAATTCTGAGTGTTTTCTCATACACCTGACCTTACAAATTATGTAATCTTATTACTCAATCCACTTACCCGACCTTACAATTTCTTTTCTTTTTTCGCGCCGTCTTTCTTGAATTATTATATATGATATATTATCTTGATTTATATCTTTTTATTTGTTTATTTTTGATAGTCTGGAGGACCTTATTGGAATGTGCTAAAAGGAAGGAAAGATGGAAGAGTGTCCAAAGCATCCGAAACAAGAAGCTTACCGGGACCAACGTTCAACGTGACACAACTCATTCAAAGTTTTGCACAAAGAGGCTTAGGAGTTAAAGATTTGGTTGCTTTATCAGGTGGCCACACTCTAGGGTTTTCGCACTGCTCATCATTTGAAGCCAGGCTACGTAACTTCAGTTCCCTGCATGACATTGACCCATCTATGGATCTCGACTTCGCCCAAAAGCTTAGAAGCAAATGCCCAAAACCAAACAAAGATCGCAATGCTGGACAGTTCTTGGATTCTACATCGTCCGCTTTTGATAACAACTATTACAAACAACTTACGGTAGGTATGGGCGTGTTTGGATCAGATCAATCTCTCTTTGGCGATTTCAGGACCATGTGGATTGTTGAATCGTATGCCATAGACCAGGGTTTGTTCTTCAAAGAGTTCGTGGATTCTATGGTGAAGCTTGGAAATGTGGGTGTTATTGAAAATGGAGAAGTGAGACTCAAATGCGGAGTGGTTAATTAATTATAATTAAGCCTGAGAGAGAGATGAGAGAGCGGTAATAAGACACTTTTTTTCCTTCCCCTTATTTTTTTATTGAGTATTGCTGAATTGCTGTGATGTAAAATCGATGTCGATCATGTAATTGATTATTATCCAGAATTGAGCAATATAAATTACTATAAATTGACAGATTGTAAAATAATTTGTGCGAATTTGTGTCACATGCCAACATGGTAACACCAGTGTTTTTAAAGTGCATGGTAATACAGAGTCCATACATAAAGTCACTACTGTTGGGCAAGGCAGCGGCACACAGCATCTGCACGAAACATAAACTGCAGAAACTTTCTTCAAAGACTATCATTTAAAGAGGGAAATTCGAGGTTGTTCTACTTGATTCACTGTTGACTGTTAAGCTGCAAAATTCAACTCCACCCCACTGCAACTTGTCAGAGGTTATGTTATCAGTCACTCAAAAACTCAGATTCATATTCACACCACCAAAATAAAGTTCTAGCAAGCTGAGTTATGGATGGTAGTTGACAAGCTGAGCCTGATTGACTTGAATAACGACTTGTCCTCAAGCAAAAACTACATCTGAACGGAAGATGTATTTGACGCCCTTTATAACATTCCGGGCTTCATGCAACATACACTTGTCACCATGAATGTGTAAGAGAGCCATTCCTTCAATAGGAGCTACCTACAGTATTCAAATTGCACAAATAGGCAAAATTGAAAATGCAACTTTATTTCATAAGGCTAATGCAAATGGGAAAGACAAGATTAAATGGCTGTGCTTGTATGAAAAATAAATGATGAGGAGCAGGGAAAAAGGGAAACACATTCACCTCGGCCACAAGTTTATTCCTTGAACCATAGAAGACAGTCTCTCCTCCAACAAGAGCCTCTGGGGACGAATCATTATGGATACTCGAATCATTTTTAGCCTTGGCTTTTAAACCACCACTCAAATATATTAACAAAGTATAATGGGTGCGCTTTCCATCCCCAAGGTTAACACTTTCATCAATATGTTGTCCAAATCGTTGACCTACCTTGTACCTGGAATATAGAAAAAACAACATATACTGAATATTAAAAGAAATCAAGGTTGGTGACTTCATATGTTACATGGGCAGCTTATAATGGAGAATTCTCTTTGACAAAGGGGTCTCTTAGTATAAAGTCTAAAACATTTCTTTCTAGGCCAATCAAGATTACCCCTAACTCTAAGATTACAAACATGATCTGCACTGTTTGGAGGTATGGAAATGATTAGCACACTAGCTAGGCAAGTTCCTTATACTAGGAATCCATATGAAAATTTGAGATCGAATTACAAGGAAGAAATTCAATGAACCTGTAGAATCTGATATTTGGATTCAAGCCAACAGCAACCTTCCCTCGAATTTTAATATCGGTAAATAATTTGCTAAGTCCAGACTCCCATACCATCTCGGCAAGAACAGGATCATTCACAGAAATTCGATCATTATCTCTATAAGCTTCACCTTTTAATGGGCCAAGGCTCCCTTGGTGAACAAAACCCATTGCTTCAGCAGCTTTAACAAATCCCTTTGATTCAGCAGATGTAAAGAAATTTTGCACCTTAATAACATAAACAAAGAACTATGAGAACAGGAAAATTCAAAAGAAGACATTCTCAATGTAATATAAATTGGCCATATATCCAGGAAAACCTTTCGTGCCGACATAAAGATCTTAATCTAAAGAGCAGATCCCACATCATTCACTATTCAACTAGTCAATTTCCTTGCCGTTCACTTCTCCAAGGACCACTTTTAACTTTGACCCTCCGAATTAATGCTTGAAATCCATACTTAAAATTCTTTCCGCTATCTCAATCCCCATATAATTTGTTTTCTCCACACCTTCCCTGCTTCTTGTTAGTAAACTCCACCGAATTCCCTATCTCATCCCCAATTGATCACCTATGTGCTCACAATTCATTAACTGATTTTCTACCCTTTCTTTCCCCACCACCAACCATCTCCATATTGCAACTGAAATCCCTCTGTTATTTTTCCAGATCAATCAATATCCTATCGCAAAGGACCAGAGCATGCATGCCCACCCCACTCGTCCGCAAAATGAAGCAAAAAGGACCAAGCTCCAAATTATATTGAAGCTTGAGCTCCAGCTCAAAGCTAACTCTATGGATTACAAAATTACAGGCCTCATTTTATATTAATCTTAATTACTAAGTGACCAATAATATAAAATTTCAACCTCCCCACATTCTTACGCCTACACATGCAGCAAAGTTAAGAACTCACCATACAAAGACTAGATTTCTTAATCAAAGAGTAACGTCACTGGTACAAAATGAAAATTCATTAACACGATTCTAAGAAAGCTATCCCTGCTACAGAATACCGCGAACCCATATTGACATTTGCCTCAGAAATAAAACTTTTCAACAGAGGATTCACCGCAGCACTTAGAATTTGAAAATTGGAATTGGAATCTTACAGTGAAGAGGTCTGTGTCTTTGAGGCGAGAAACCCGAAGGTCTTGTTTGGGTTTAATGATTGGCCACTTTGATGTTGTTGTTGTCGACTTCTTGGCGTCAGCTTCCCTTCTTCTTTCTCCCATTTTTCTCTTCTTTGTTCCTCTTCCTGTCTCTGCCATACAACACCACTTTCGGTTTTCGGTCTAATTCCGATTCCCCTAAATATAGAATTGTCCAGCCCAAAGCCCCAAGCCCAAGCCTAGGCCCAAGCCCACTTTTAGTGATTTCAATAGAAATCACTCGAGGGAAAATTATAACCAACCGCCCCCAAACAGTCAATCTACAGTTTGTTCTAACCACTGTAAGGGCATCTTTGTCTTTGCGTGTATATTTTTTATTAGAATTATTATCATTTTACCACATAATATTTTCTCCCATAACATTTTATTATTAAAATTTTCTGACAGTTATTTTTCCTATTTAATATTCAGTTTTTATCATTCTATCAATAAATTGTTAAAGTTAATATAACTTTTAACAAAAATTATAGTAAAAAATTATTTTGCTTGTAAACTATTGTAGTGTAATTTAACTCTCTAAATTCAAAAAATACAAAATTAATTATATAAAAATAAATAATATTGTTATTAATTAATTATTATATATATATATATATTAAATAATTAATTGATAAATTACAAATATTATACATTGTGAAATGCCTAAAATACTATATTTGTTGAAATTCTTGAATGATCTCTGTAATAGCAGTAATTTATTAATGAAGTTAACGGTTTGGTGGTAAAATAATAAAAATTAAAACTTTAAGTGAGAAAAAATAAATTATCAAATTTTTTTTAATAAAAGATAATAACTCAAAACATTAGGTGATAAAATTATAATATCTTTTTATTATAATATCTTTTTATCAGAGCCAAGTAGGGGAAAAATGTTTTATTGTTTACAGTCTTCGTATTTTAAAGTCTTGTGTTTTATTTTGACGTTTGTTTTTTGTGGTGAATTTTTACTGGTTGTAAGTCCCGTTTTAGAATAAGGAATCCGCTGAGGGCTGTAATTCCATACCTGTAGCCATTCTGACCAAACCAAAAGTAAACCATAAGGTTTTAACCATGGATCCTCTACTCCATAGGACATCATCCTTTTCTAGCTCTTCTTCCGGGAAGACTAGTGATTCAAAGTATGTTGTGAGTTCAGAAGAATTCATTATTAAGAACTTTGATAAAGCAATTGATTGTTGGAAACTTCCAAAGATTTCCAAAGAAAAGATTTACAAAACAAAAATGCTTGATCTTTTAAAAAATGATTATATTATAAAGACTGAAGAACGTGACATAACTCTTTTAGAGCCTTTTGAAACAATTCATTTGTTTTCAGAAAAGTCTTTAAAGAAATTAAAAGAAAAGAATTTCAAATATATTCACATTGGTCTAATCCAAGTCGGTATAAAGCCTTTAACAAAAGAAGGTCTTGATACTTTTATTTTGGCCGTTCTAAGAGATGGGCGATTCATCTCTTTTGATGATTTTTTGCTAAGTAGCATTGAATCCAGTCTGTGTAAAGGTCCGATTTCTTTTGATTGTTACCCAAATATAACAATTTCTCTTAAAGACAAAAATGTTTTAAAAAGCATGATTTTACAGATTAAAACCCATAATTACAAAATGATTAAAGGTTCAATTCCAGTAGCCTTAATTTTTAAAATTTCATACAAGGCTATGGTCTCTGCATTTAGTACACAACATATATTCCAGTCAAAAAGAGATGAAACACTTCTCTTACAGACTGATTTGTCTAGAGCAAACACCGTCATTCCAAAACCAATCCATTGGAAAGATGTCAATCTTCCAGATGAATGGATCCTTGAAGGAGCTGCCCCACCGGCAATTCCGAAACAACTTGAGCCAAATACAGAGTTGCAAAATGTAACTCAGTATTCCGATGGTAAAGTTAAATTATCATTCAAAAGGACTACATCATCCAGATTTTCTGATAAAGAGTCGTGCTCAAGCATTCCTTCATTGGAAAGGAAATTTACAAAAATCCCTTCTGTCATAAATCTTCCATATCAACCTACAAAGAGTCAACCGAGGTTTTCCACCTCAGATATACCCAGTTCTTCAATACATTCTGTTGACTATACTACAAATGTTCCACACCCTATTTATACTAGTAGTCAACATGTTCAAAGTCAGGAAGAGAAGGAACCTTCTCCTCCAACGTCTCCTACGTTTTCTACTGTTACAGAAAATGTAATTAATGTCATAGAAAAGAAATTTGATTTAGATAAAACATTTTTGCATAATGATTTCTATTCTCATTCAAACAAAGAAAAAAGACTTTGGTTTTTCAAAAATTTTCTAAATAAAAGAAAAGAAATCCAACAAACTTATTATGAATTTGTAAATTTTCATAAAGTTCATATATTGTTTTTTGATTGGTTCGAAATATATTCTTCTGAGAACAACATAGACTATCCTTTCAAAAAGTCAAACCCTATTACTATTAGGAAGAAAATTCCTGAGTGGAAACTTTCTGATAGTGACAGAACCATAGAATCTGAACACCCACCTATTCGGAGTCTAACCATTGATCATGACGAACCTCCTGTTCAAATTAGAGCCTCACCTTACAAAATCCCAAAACCAAATGATTCTGATGCGAATTTAAGTAGTATTATCCAACAGAATAATTTCTGTAATACTAACTTAAATACCATTGGAAAACAGTTGACTAGGATAGAAAATCAATTTCAAAAGTCAACTATCACTATTCCATCCACTTCTCCTATTCCATCAAAATCGGATTTTGACAAAAAGTTTAAGGAACCTATTTTCAAACATTTTCAGGTTTCGAAAACTAGTCAAAAGCTTGTCCAAGAGTCAAAATCAGATTTTGCTAAAGCCATTAGAGAACAACTAGATAGGATAGAAGCTGCTTCGTCTTCATCTAGTAAAATCCAAATAGCTCCTGATACTCCTCAATCTAGCAAGATTGGAGTATTAGAACAAGACGACCAAACCTCTATAGCCTCTTCTGATTTAGAAGCCTTTAAAGATGAATCTATTCCTAAAGCCAACAAAATCCATTGGGAATTAGCCCTTCCCACTGTTAAATCTCCTCTTGATTTAACTATAGACAATAGGCCTAGTGCATTAAATCAATCCCGATATAATGCATCCTCTGTCTATGAATGGAACATTGATGGTATGTCGGAATACAATATTCTAGGTGTTCTACAACAAATGACCATGGCAGCCAATGCCTATAAAACTCAATCGGGAACATCTGACATGGCTATTGTAGAGATTCTCATTGCAGGATTCACTGGTCAACTAAAAGGTTGGTGGGATCATCTTCTCACTAGGCAGCAACAGACGGATATCCTTAATGCTATCCAAATTGATGAAAATAGAGCCCCTATTCTTGATCAATTTAATAATCCTATTCAGGATGCTGTTGCTACTTTAATCCTTACCATTTCCCTTCATTTCATAGGTGACCCTTCTCACCTTAGAGACAAAAACGCTGAGTTACTACACAATTTGCGATATAGGAAACTTAGTGCTTTCCAAGTTTACAAAACCACTTTCTTTACCAGACTCTTTCTTAGAGATGATGCAAATCATACCACTTGGAAAGAGAAATTCTTAGCTGGTCTACCTACTCTTTTAGGTGAAAAAGTTAGGAATTCCATCAAAACCCTTTATGATAACCGTATTCCTTATGATGAGCTCACCTATGGTGAACTTGTTAGCTTTGTCAATAAGGAAGGTTTAAAGATTTGTCAAGATTTGAAATTACAGAAAAGACTAAAACAAGAGCTTAGGCAGTCTAAGCGAGAACTTGGTAGTTTCTGTAAGCAATTCAATTATGACCCTTTTAAAGCTTCCACCTCCAAAGATTGTAATGGTAAGTGCTCTTCGAGAACTTACAAAAAACATTACAAATGCAAAAGCCATAGGAAACCCTTTCTTAAAAGTAGGGAGTCTTTTTATAAGAAACCTTCTCGGCCTTATAAGAAGTTCAAATTCCCTAAAAAGAAAGATTTTAGAACCACACCAAAAACTCCTTTCAATTTCAAAGAAGCTATTTGTCATCGATGTGGTATGAAAGACCATACTGTAAAATATTGCAGAATGAATAGAAAACTTCATGAACTTAGCCTTGAAGATGACATTCTTTCCAAAATTGCCCCGCTTATGATTGAATCTTCAAGTTCTGAATCCTCTATGACAGGGGATAGTGACCCTTTACAAGTCGATGAGTTAATTGATTCGGATACTTCTGTATCTAACAGTAGTGATTCTGAATCAGAGTCTTATTTAAAGAAAATCAATATTTTGACTAAAGACCAAGAAACTTTTCTTGAACTTGTAAAGCATATTTCTGATCCAAATCTTCAAAAGGAATATCTTGAAAAACTTTTGAAAACCATGGATTTCAACAAAGCTGAGACTTCTAAAGTCCCAATTGTAAAGAAGAATTCTTATGATCTTACCGAGATTTTAGATAAAAAGAAAACAAAAAAATCGGTTCCTAATATCCAAGACCTCCAAAAAGAGATTAAGGTTATTAAGTCCGTAATCAAGGATTTAAAAGAAAAACAAAAGAATGATTCTGAAACAATCCAACTTCTTTTGCAAAAGCATTTACAGGATGATTCAGATAATGAGTCAACTCATAGTGAAAATAATATTGAGCAAAATGTTGATAACATTGAATCCATTCCAAATGATTTTCTTTTTGTTTTAAAGCAAGTTACTACTCGAAAATATTTGATTAAAGCCACTTTGATTTTTTCAAATGATTTTGCAATTGATGCCATTGCTCTTTTCGACACTGGTGCAGATTTAAATTGTATAAGACAAGATATTGTTTCTCAAAGATTTCATGAAAAGACAAAAGAAAGGCTTTCTGCCGCCAATAATTCAAAATTAAGAGTTGATTCTAAAGTTGAAACTTCTATTCATAACAACGGTTTTGAATTTAAAACTTCTTTTATTCTTACAAATGATATTCACCATGCTGTAATATTAGGAACTCCTTTTATAAATCTTATAACTCCGTATACTGTTAATTATGACAATATATCTTTCAAAGTCAAAAGCAAAAAAATCATTTTTCCTTTTATTGAAAAACCAAAAACAAGGAATTTGAATATTGTTAAAGCCTGTTCCATTTATCAAAACCGAATTAATAATCTTATTAATTCCAAACAAAATGATTTAACTTTCCTACAAAAAGATTTGAGTCTTCAAAGAATTGAAAACGATTTATAAAGAGATTTTATTAAGACGAAAATTTCTGATTTCAGAACTTTAATTGAAAAAGAAATTTGTGCTGATCTACCTTCTGCTTTTTGGAACAGAAAACAACACTTGGTAGATTTGCCTTATGAAAATTCTTTTGATGAAAAACAAATACCCACTAAAGCTCGACCAATTCAAATGAATATGGATTTAGAACGACATTGTAAAGATGAAATAAATGATCTTATTAATAAGGGACTTATTGTAAAATCTAGGTCACCCTGGTCATGTGCCGCTTTTTATGTAAATAAAAATTCTGAAATTGAGAGAGGCACACCTAGACTTGTCATAAATTACAAACCTTTAAATAAAGCTTTAAAATGGATTAAGTACCCGATACCTAATAAAAAGGATTTGCTTCAAAAATTGCATTCTGCTTTCATATTTTCAAAATTTGACATGAAATCAGGATTTTGGCAAATTCAAATTCATCCAGATGACCGTTATAAAACTGCTTTTACTGTTCCATTTGGACAGTATGAGTGGACTGTTATGCCATTTGGTTTAAAAAATGCACCATCAGAATTTCAAAGAATTATGAATGATATTTATAATCCTTATTCCGATTTTTGTATTGTTTATATTGATGACGTGTTGATATTTTCAACTTCGATTGATCAACATTTCAAACATTTAAAGACTTTTTATTTTGCCACCAGAAAGGCTGGATTGGCAATTTCTAGTTCTAAAGTTTCTTTATTTCAAACAAAAATCCGGTTCCTAGGTCATCATATTTCCAAAGGAACCATTACTCCTATTGAACGCTCGCTCGCTTTTGTTGATAAATTTCCTGATAAAATCATGGATAAAACCCAATTACAAAGATTTTTAGGCAGTTTAAACTATGTTCTTGATTTTTGTCCGAACATTAGTAGACTATCTAAACCTTTGCATGATAGGCTAAAAAAGAAACATGCTGCATGGACTGATGAACATACAAAGACTGTTAGACTAATAAAGAATTCCGTAAAAAGCATTCCATATTTATATCTTGCAAATCCTGCATTACCTAAAATAGTTGAGACTGATGCATCTGATTTAGGATATGGAGGTATTTTAAAACAAAATGATAATGATAAAGAACAAATAGTTCAATATGTTTCTGCTCATTGGAATGATTGTCAAAAGAATTATTCCACTATTAAAAAAGAAATTCTTTCCATAGTTTTGTGCATATCAAAATTTCAAAGTGATTTATTAAATCAAAAATTTTTACTTAGAATTGATTGCAAAGCTGCAAAACATGTTTTAGAAAAGGATGTTCAAAACATTGCATCAAAACAAATTTTTGCACGATGGCAAGCCATTTTAAGTGTTTTTGATTTTGATATTGAATTTATTAAAGGTGATAAAAATTTTGTTCCTGATTTTCTAACTCGTGAATTTCTTCAAAACAAATAATGCCGCCAAAGCGCAAAGATAAAGGAAAAAGCATAGCCAAAGATTCTGACTCCCAAAAAGCCTCCAAAGAACCCCAATCTACTCCCTCCAAAGACAAACTTTTATCCTCAACCATGCCTATAAAATCCTGGATCGAAATGGTTGAAGAAGAAGAACAAAGCACCCAATGCAAATCCATCTCCTCTGAACAACAAGTCAAAGAGTGGATGGAATCCATTACAAAGTCCCCTTAGTTAATGCTTGCCCTACAAGGCATTTCCAAATCTAAAGCCCTTTCTCAGATCCCTGAGGAAGACAAACCAATTTCCAAAGAAATTACAAAACTTTCTTCCCAAAGCCAAAATGTTGTCATTTCTGGTGAAAGCTCATCTTCTCAAATTGTTCTTTCCCAGCCAACACCTTCAAAGAAAACATCCGATTGGTTTGATAAATCCCATTTTCAAAATGTTTTAACTATAGAACATGGGTTTTACCATTCTGATCCTTTTCAAGCAATTTCAAATTTTTTCCCTAAAGGCTGGTTTTTCAAACCATGTGATTTAACAAAACCCCTATCATATTATCAAAGCATTCTTGAAGCCACTGAGTCTGTAAAATTCAAACATTTCTTTCTCAATGAAACCCATTCTGAGCCGGCCTATTCCACGGCCACAATTTTAAAAGTTTTGAGTCCAAACCAGTGGGGCGACCAACTCCATAAATACAAATCTTTCCCTCCAAATTTTCAAATGTGTTTACCACACTGTTTGGTGTATTCCTATTGGGATTACCAATAGGTTTGGTTCAATACATTTTTTATACAAAACCCTAAAAAGTCTCATTCATGGTTATTTTTCTTTAATTCAAAAATCACCGTCCAAAGCCTTCCAAAGTGGTTCCAACAATGGTGGAATTATTTTGGTTCAACTCCACAAATCTTAACCCCTAATGCCACCCATTGCCTGAACCTTTTTAAAACACATTATACCCCAACTGACTCAGAGAAAAGATTTTCTCCCTTTCTCTGTTTTTGTACCAATTTCTTCCTTCCATGGGTATGGATGTGGAATTTCAGATTTCATACCCAAGAAAAACAACTCCTTATCCAAAGAACCTTCAAAGTCAAATGGTGGTCGAAATTTGATGAAAAAACCAAATTAACCGAAACACTTGTCCAAAATTGGTTTGGTTCAAAAGGTTTTCTGCCTCTAACCGTCAAAGAATCCAAAGCCCAACAAACCTTTCTTACCCAAAAATCCAAAGCCCAATCTCTTTTGGCCAGTGCCAAAACTGAAGAGGAATATTTCAAAGTCATGCAACAACTTCTCGCCACGAGATCAGAGACGTCAGTTGCCAGTTCCAGCTCAAGCACCTCGGCAGATGAAGAACCATTTATCTCTCTTGGTGATGAAAATGAAGATGACTGCTTCGGCATTTTTTCTCCTATCAAGCATTAAAGATATACTATAATAGAATTAATCTTTGTTTGTAAGTATATATATTTTTGTACTTAAAAAAAAAACAATTTTTACCGGGTGGTCCATTGGACACAAGTGAGAGCGCACATGTCTCTTCACCCGTATTATGTACTTCATACGTACCTATTTTGTACTTTGTATTTTGTATCTTCTTGTACAAAGACTACTATTCAAAGATACGATCTAAAGATTACTGTGCACTTGAAGCTCCGCTACAGTGAACAGTGCCAAAGACTACTGTGCACTTAAAATTCCGCTACAGTTCATTTCTATAAAAACCGGGAGGAAGACTTAGACTCCTCAGGTTCTTCATTTTTTCAATTCAGTTTTTCTCTCTTTTTCTCCTCCTTCTCTCTAGATCTCTCTCTCTCTCTCTCCGGGAATAGGAAATCTGGAATCGAAAGACAAAGGAAAATCTTTCCTGTCTTGAGATTAATTTTCTCATTATTTCCATTTCTTACAAAAGAACACGATCAATGTAAGTGTTCGATCCAGTTTAAATTTCAAAGAATTGTAATTTATTTAATTTAAAGCAATTTACAATTTAAAGCATGCACGTTTAAATTTCTGTCAATTTAATTTCCGCAATTTAATTTAAAGCAATTTAAATTTCTGCAATTTAAATTTATGTTTGCACGTTTAAATTCCGCATGCATAGGAAACTGATCGGTATCAGATCTCCCATATAAATTCTACGTTCCTCAGAGGCATAGAGACCGGATCTCTCCCCTCTGTTGTAATTCTCTTCTCCCCCCTTCTTCAGAGCACCACTTCCGGGATCCGGATTTGGTACTGTGTTTGTATCTCAGCCATAAAAAATCTAAATACGATTTGGTAATGCACCTAAAATAAACTAACCACGTTTAAAGAACTTTATCTTTATTTGGTAAAGATTATAAAACTGGACAACCGCGACTAAAGAATTTAATAATTATTTGGTAATTGAAAATTGATTTGGTATATCGGCTGGAAACTTGGGGATGAGGGTTATTGGTCCAATAAGCAATTAAATTTCAGCTGTAAAACATCTCAGCTGGAGCGTTTCCCCAGAACGCAACGCTACGTACCATTTCAAATTTAAAATTGGACCAACCGCGTCTCCAAATCGCAATCAATAGCAATCCAAAGCAAGTGCATTTAATTTTCAAAGCAATCTTATTTCAAACTAGGTAAAGTTAGTTATTAAGAGGAATCAACCACGTTTTAATTTGTTTTATTAAATAATTGATAAAGAATTCATTTTGAAAACACACCTTGTTTTCGGTCCTTTTTATTATAATTTTTTTCTCTTTAATTTTTTTAGGTGTAAGGATATTCCCACATTATTATTTTTTGTAAATCCACTCCACTTCTAAAAAATAATTCTAATAAGTTCATATTATTTTAAAATATATAGGTTAGCAAAAATATTTTAACAATTAATCAAATAAGTCCTAATAATATTTTTGACTTAAGTATCTTTGACCACTAAGGGCCAGTTTGGGAATGTTGTAGCTTTTAAAATAATTGTTGTTAGCTGTGCTGTAGAAATAATCAGCTGTGAAGAGAATCAATTAAGCGTTTGGTAAATTTTGTTTCAAGAAGTACTGTGAGTTTTGAAAGCAATTATGGACGTTTGGTAAGTTTTACTGTTAAACTACTGAGAAAAAATAAATGACTAAAATATCCATAATATAAGATAAAATTTACTTATATATATAAAAACATGTACATATAATATTTTTAATTGTGTATTATAATAATTTTTACTAAAAATAAAATTTATAATATATTTATTTAATTTTTTTTATCTTAAAGCCATTGATAATTAAATTAATAATATAGTGAAATAAATTTAATAATAATTCGACCAATAAATTGATATCAATAAATTTATATTTATGAATTATAATACAAATTTTTTATAAATTATTTTGTTTCCAATTTGAATAAGGATAATTTTGGATTTAAGTAATAATTTTAAGGATATTTATGGAATTGTATTAAATGATAAAATTGATTTTCAAAATCAGAATCTAAAAGCTACTCTTTCTCTGCATTTTAAAATCAGCTGTAGGAGAAACTAATTTTGACAAAAGTGATTTTGATTTTTTTTTTACCAAACACTAAAACTAGTTTTTAGATTTTTAAAATCACTTTTAGACCTCATAAAAGCAATCCCAAACGGGCCCTAAGGTTGCTTTAAGATAAATTTTATTTGACTATCTTATCTTAATAATATAAAATGATCAAATTGCCGTAAGAAACATGTGCTCTTAGAGCATCACCAAAAGGCTCTTCAAATAAGATTTTATTACTTATTTGAAGAGTCGCATTAATATTTAAAATTTCAAAAGACACTTCAATTAAAATTTTTTAAATAAGAATTGATTCTCTCTCTTCAAATTTGGAGAGTTAATTTCTCCCTCTTCAATTTGTATTTTATTACTTTTCATTGAAGAAAGAGAGAAATATTTTAATTGCTACTAATTTTTCCTTTAAAAAAATAAGTATTTGATTAAAATAATATTAATTTATTTCTATTTGAAGAGTTTTTTGGAGAATATTATATTTTTTTACCCTTCTATTTGACATATAGGCAAATAGGTATTTAAAAAATAAAATTTATAGAGACTTTTGAAGATGTTCTTATGGCTAATAGTCTAGGTAGTAAATATTTCTTTCTTATTTGCATTTTTTAAAAATAATGTAAGAAACATGTGGTCTTTGCTTCCGTTTTACGTAACTGTTATATTATTGTCATGTAGAAGAATTTTTTACATGCAACATTAATATTTTTAATATTATAGAGAGTGTAAAAGAATAAAGAATTATTACACGTGGACGTTACCAGTCAAATTATTATAAAATTCTATTATCGTTTTAAGTCTTTTTTGAAGTTGTCAACACTATTATCTAATAAAGCTTTCTCTTAATTTCGACCTACTTGTGATGTGATTGAAGATAATGATATATTACTGAAAATAAACAGCAAAATCTAGTAATTTTTTTTTTCAGAATTTTTAGTTTTAATTATGTGATTACTATTAGTTTATTGAACTTAGCTATCTTGCAACAGTTACAAGGTATCATTATATTTTATCTTTTCTTAATCTCAGGGATTTAGTGAAAAGGTAGTTTTAAAGGTAGAGATTTGTTTATTTGAACATTAACATTACACTTCTTGTTGTTTATTAAAACTATAAATAAGTTAAAGAGTTGAAATTTTTAGCACATAAGTTCAAATTGTTTCCAATTTATATTGTTTAATTAGTAGTGAATATTAAAAAATAAATTTTATTTTTAATATTGTATATTTTATTTAAAAGAATAAAAATTTAATATTATTTATTTCATTAAAAATAAATATTATTTATTCCATTTTATTTTATATTATTTAGTCATATACTTATTATAATATTTATTCTTTCAAAAAATAAAATGAAATAAAATAAAATAATCAGTAGGGAACCTTAAAAATAAATATTATTTTTAATATTTTTACTTTTCTTTTATTTAATATGATTTAATCATAGGCTTATAATTATGTTTATTCTTTAAAAACTAAATAATATTAAAAAAATAATAGTGTCTTAAAAATAATATCATTTTAAATATTATTTATTTTATTTAAAATAAATTTTAATATTATTTAGTCATAAACTTATTATTATATTTTTTTCTTTTTAAAAGATAAATAATTTTAAATAAAATAAAATTATCTTTTAGAAAGTCACTAACCAATGCACATAAATTTATAAATAAATACAAAAAAATATTAAATAAAAATAAAATTACATTTTAAAAAATTACTAGTTAAAATACATAAAATGTAAATAAGAAAGAAAATAAGGGATTAAATGAAACTTAAAGACACATAAAATAAAAATTGGTGTCCCTTGCAACTGTTGCAAGTTGCAAGATAGCTGGAACCTAGTTTTATTTGAGAGGGGGCTTTTGAAGGGTTTCAAAAATTAGTTGAGTTTGTCGTATTATTGCTGTTGTGTTGGTGCATTCAGCAGCATTGGCTGAATGCTAGATATTGTCGTTTCATTTGTCCATCTAAATGGCCCCCACTACTTTCTTCGTCACGTGTTTGGCACGTGATAACATGATCCCATGGTCCGGTCGAAGTCCTATAGGACGAGCTCTTTTGGTCATAGCTGAAAATCACTGACTCGACGATAAATAGCTTCGAGGATTAATAAATAAAATAATAATCACATTGTAAATACTAAAAATATTGTCATGTGATTTTGTAGTAATGCACTGTAAAATCCTTTTTCTTTTTTTTTCTTTTTTTAAGAAATGTTGTAATTACCAATAACTCTTTGATTGGATTAGTAAGTTATATTAGACTTTGATACGTTAGATTAAAATTATATTAATGATAAATTGATGGAAAATAATCACAAATATCTATAATTTTATCTTTCATACAAATATCATAAATTTTAAAAATGTACAACGAATGAAAGAAAATGTTAAAAATATTTTTAAATATTTTTTATTCATGATCTTCTCTCTCTCTCTCTCTCTCTTCATTTTGATGCTTAATTTTTATATTCTTTTTAAAACTATATACAAGTTATAATGAATTTTCAAATGATGGAGGAAATTGAATACAAGGATAACAATTCAGTGGGAAAACATCATTAGCATCTCTAGGCATCAAAGCTCTTACCAAGTTTTGAAAACTCTCTAAACTTAAAATTCTATAAAATGATAAACTATCATTTGACAGAACAAAAATTAATGTCATAAACGAAAATTGGGGTAGTCAAAATACGTGAGTACCAAATTATTTAGCAGTTAATAACTATTTTAAACAATATATACATCATTTAAAATTATTTGGTCGGAATGTTAATGATAAGTGTTGTTTTTTCATTCTCATTGTGGTGTTATCTATTCAATTCTCATATATTAGACTTCTATTACCCATCCCTCTTATTTTTTATCTCTACTCTGGTGAATCTTCCAAACTATTTTATGTTTTTGATGAATTTTTTTTTTTGTTGAAAATTTTCATATTTGGTATTAAATAGATATGCATAGGGATGACAATGAGTACCACCTACTGTGGTGCCATTATCAAACCCGCACTTACACAAAAGTTAAATTACTAAACTCACCTGCAAACTGCTGTGTGTTTTATTTATTTTTTTTAAATGATAAACTGCAAGTTTTGACAATTACTAAACTTGCAATGATACCCGATGTTTTCAACAGATTTTGGGGCAAGAAAATCCAAAAATCAATCTTGAACAATGAATTTATATTTTATTGGGAAGATGGGGTACCTCACTAGTATGTTGTGTGCGGTGCGGTGTAACTGAAATTCGGGGGGTGAAAAGGATAGAGAGAGTGGTAACAATGGTGAAAGGTTTAGAACTGAGAGTGGTATCCTTCGAAATAGGTTCTACACCTGCAAAACAGTGAAATAGAGGTTAGAGGTGAAGCCGGGGTACCCCGGCGTTCACACTCCGACGCTCAAGTTAGTAAACTCAAGCTTTTGTGGCAAAGAGAGCTAGCTAACCCTCTGTAAATTAGGGTTTAAGGTTGAAGAAAACCTCTTTTTTGGAGTGTGAGTGTTTTTGGTCCGTGAGAGCATGCTGGAGAATGAAACCTAGGCGCCTTTATATATGGAGTACCTCAGCTGCCACGTGGCGTACCCTTTTTGGCCAACGTCCTTTTATCTCTTTATAAGCTTTTGGGCCGTTATCTGCACGTTTGTGGCGTATCTCATCTTTTGGAAACGTGGCGCGCGCTGGAGAGTGGTCCAGGGTACCTCTGCAGTAGCTGTCGGGTAGGCGGCTGGGGACCACTGTCCTTGGGACAGTGTCCTTCACTTTTGGCAGAGGTAGCAGGCGGCTGTCCCCCCCCTTTTGATACGACGTTCTTGATTCCTAATTATGACAAAATCAAATAATATCTTTTAGGAGGCGGAGACGTTTCTCATGGCGGATATTTTCGGAGGATTCTCCTGCATCCGCTTTGCCGGGTACCTCGGGGTACGTGGGGTACCCCTACTACGCGGGGTACCCCTATTTGTGTGGGGTACCTCTATTTGTGTGGGGTACCTCATATTGTGCAGGGTACCTCTATTTGTGCGGGGTACCCAGATTGTGCTGTAATCATTCCATTGGTCGACACGTGGCGCTTTTACTGCCCTTCCTATTTTTCCCTCAAACAACATCCCCCTAGTTTCTTTTTGGCGAGAAGTATTGGAGGCAAAAGAAACTCATTGTAGGAGTGACACGTGGCGACGCGGCTGGACCGGAGGGTACCTTGCATAGCTTCTTCCCTTGACTAGACTTTGTGTACTTCGAACTAAAAATCTTCTTTTTGTCTTTTCCTTTTCCCGCTTTTTTTTTTTTTTTTTTTTGACGATGAGAACGAACAGTTGTCTTCATATGTCTCTCTCCTTTTTCTTGGGAAGTAGCAACCGTCTGACATGCAGTTTGAATTTTGAAATTTTCAATCTCACTCAAACTTCCCTGAACTCCTTTCTTGGGCAACGTGTTCTGTCAGGTTGAATTTAAAACTCCTGACCTGTGTCAAAATTTTGAAAATCCCCAAACGAACTCCCAAAAATTGATTATTTCCAGTAGCCTTTTTTTAGCCTTGTTCATCTTCCCTAGGCTTTATTCTTTCTTCCCTCTTTTTCTTTCATTTCTTTCTCCTTCCGTTTTCTTTTTTTCCCGTTTTCTCTTCTTTCTCCATTTTCTTTCGTTTTTCTTCCTTCTTTCTTCTTTCTTCTTTCTTTCCTCTTTCTTCTTCCCCTCTTTTCGTTTTTCCTTTTCTTTCTTTCTTTCTTCTTTCTCTTTCTCTCTCGGCCGGCGTTGATCTGGTGCGTTTTCCGGCGTGGATCTCGGCTGTTGCAGTGGCGGTTTTGGGCTTCAGATCTGGTCGGTTCAAGGCGAGATCTTGGTCCAGTGACGCACACGGTAACCCTCCCTCCTTGTGTCTTCATTTTATCTCGCTTTCTCTCTCTTCTTTCTCTCCTTTTTGCGATCTCCATCGCCGGATTTGGTGGTTGCAGCCATGGCGGCCGGTTCTTCTTGGTGGCTGCAGCTTCTCGGTTTTCTGTTTTTTCTTTTTTTTTTTTTTTTTTTTTTCTTTCTTCTTCTTTTCTCTTTCTTCTTTCTTTTTCGTTTCGGCCGACGTTCTTCTTGGAGATTTCCGGCGTCCTTCCTGCGATCTCCGGCGTCGGTTCTCGGTGGTCGCAGCCGTGACAGCCGACGCCGGTTGCTGCAGCTTCTTCGTTCTTCATTTCATTTATTTACTTATTTATAAATAACTATATATATACTTAAGCTTATTTTTATTTTTATACTTGCATATTTTTACTCACTGTTTTTGGTTGCCTGCAGCTTCGTCTTGCCACGATTTCCAATCCCGATCTACTGAGTTGGCGAATCGTAGGTATCCCTCACTATTTCTCCTCATTTGGCGCATTTACAGTGGCGCTATTTTGCATACTCTGAGAAAAATTTATTTTTGGTTTTTGTTGTGTTTGTTTGTTTTTTTTGTTTTTTTTTTTTTTGGTTGGTTGGTGTTTGCATTTGGTGGTTGATGTGTGGTGGATGATGCTTGGTATGGACATGTTGCTGTTTGGGAAACGTGTGGCTTGCTGGATGTGTTGTTGGGGGCTTGTGGATGTGTTGTTTGGGGAACGTGTGGATATGTTGTTTGGGGGAAAGTAAATGGGCAAGAAACACACGGTACCCCCGAGGAAGCGACGTAAAGTTGGGGCTAGTAGGGTTGACAGCCCTCCTGCGGGTTCCCCTTCCCACATCTCCATTAGCGAGGGGGATCGGTCCCCTCATAATTCCTCCAAGAGTTGTAATTCTCGTTCTGAGCCCCCTCGTGTCAGCCCACGCTTTCCTAGTAAGCGGCCTACCCCCCATCCTCGAAAGAAGGGTAAGCCAACCAAGCCTAAGGCTCCAGCTCGTTCCTCGGACCAGCCGCCTAAGTCTCCCCCTGCCACATCTTCAAAATCTAGCAACCCTTTTTCCCTAGGTATTAGGAAGGCTATTTTGGGGGACTTAGATCACATTAGAGCCAAATACAATATTCCTCCGTCTGTCCAGCTTAGGGTACCCTATGTAGATGAGCGACCCGAGTGTCCAAAGTCTGATGGGATTGCTCTCCATATCGATCTCTTCGATCTAGGACTCCGCCTGCCCCTCCAACCATTCTTTATGAAAATGTTTAGTTATTTGGGGGTAGCTCCTGGGCAGCTGTCCCTTCCAGGGTGGAGGACACTGACGGGCTTACAAGTGTTATGGTTGGAGGTCGTGAAGCGCGACATTTCTGTTCGGGAGTTGAGGGGCCTTTACCAATTCAAGAAGCCTAAGGGTCCCGGCATTGCTTACTTCTCCCCCTGGGGTGATCATGGCCACATCGTTGAGGGGAACCCCGCCTTGAAGAAGGGTTATCGAAAAGGATGGTTTGTCGCTGAGGGTAGGTGGGGGACAGAGACTCTGGGTGAGAAGGGCGACCCCGTGGACGTTCCCCATTCCTTCAATGTAGACTGTAAGTATCTCCCTTACTTATGGTTCTTTATTAAAATCTTTCGCCTGAATGTCTCGCTAACCTTGAGTTCTTTATGCTTTCGCAGGTGTGACATGGGCTAAAGGATCATGCCCAGTTCAGGAGGTGGGGAGAGAGGTGAAGAAGTTTGTGGACAGGCTTCGAGGTGCACAGAGGGGTAGTGATGTGCTGGAGGAGAGCCGATTATGGAGAGCAGGGCTGATTGACCGAAGTCCCACACCTGCTCCTGGGGGTGACTCATGTATGATTTGGGTGTCGGGGGGTATCCTATTATTACTTATGGGACTGGGGTACCCCATTATCATTGCATTCTTCGTTTCGCTTCCCCGCTTTCCATTTCCTATTTTTTTACTTTTGCAGTACTTAGTACTCGTCCAGCTAACACAACTTTTGTGCATTGGGTGCAGTCATGGAATCGACGGGTGACGCTTTTGACGCCTTCTTCCAAGCAGTAGTGGGCGGTGCTTCCGGATCTCAAGATTCGGCGGTACCCCCGAAAGGCTCCCGACCTCCTCGAGCTCCCGGTCCAAAGGGGAAATCTCAGGGTACCTCCCACAGCGGGTCGAAGGGTACCCCTCACTCGAAGAAAAGAAAATTCGGGCTGGTTTCTACTTTCCCCGATGAGTTACGTGAGGGCGACTTAGACCCCGCTTCTAACAAGGAGGTTTCGCACTTGGCTCGCCACTTTTACTACTCTGCCGAAAATATTACCTCCGAGGTTGCTGAAGAGGTTGACAAGATGAGCTTGAGCCAGCGTTACGGCCAAGCACTTAGGGCTACCCAAGAGGTAGGCTTTCCCGGGGTACCCCGGGTGTACTCTTCATCATTTTCTTTTTACTTATTTGATCTTCTTGCCATACACATATATTTAACATGTCTTTCATGACCCGCAGGCATCCTTTCTCCTTAGCCACTGCCTTCCGGATCTCGACTCTCTTGTCGCCGCACAGTCTGAGGTCGACAAGTTAAGGAGTGAGCTTCGAAACCGTCAATCTCGTGAGGATCAGCTCACTCGGGAAGTTACAACTCTGCAAGAACGCATTGCTGGCCTGTCGGGAGAGAAAGCTAGGGTGGAGAAGGATTGTGAGGAGTTGAGGGCCACCAACGGGGATCTGTTATCTCGGCAAAAGACGATGGCGGAGGATGCATTCTCACTCATCATGACGGAGGTGTGGAGTGTGGATCCGGAGTTGGAGGTACCCCGGGTGCAGAAATTTGTCAACAAGGCTACGATTCTGAAGACAATTGCAGAGAGGAAGAAGCCTTCCCAGGCACGATCGGGTACCCCTTCCGGGTCGCATAGGGTACCCCATCAGCTTCAGTCGTTGCCTGCCTCAGATGCCCCTACTTCGGCTGCTCATATTCTGGGTACCTCGGAGTCCTCTGCTGATCGCCCTCTGGAGACGGATGTTGGGGATGGCGTTCCCCCCTCGGTGTAGCCTTCTCACTGTGCCCTTGTTTTTCGGATCTATCCACATTTTGCTATTTGGACCTTGTTTCTTTCTTTTTGGTTCCTCGGGATGTTTTGTATTATTGGGATTCCTCTTTTGTTATGATATCATGCCATCAAATCTTCTTGTACTTTGCATGCTTGTTATTCTGCAAATGAATGTTTGGCTAAACTGTTACCTTATAAATGCCTAGGGTACCTCTCATTTTTTTTTGAAATGGGGTACCCCTGGTACCTTAAAAAGTATCCAACATCAGGCGGATTCCCCCCAAATTTGATGCATGTCCTTCTCGAAAACTATGGCGGATTCCCCACCAATTTGGTGCGTGTTCTTCTCGAAAACTATGGCGGATTCCCCACAAATAGAAAATCAAAATATCATCGCGACATCTCGATCAAATGTTGAAAGCGCAATTGGTCCAACCAATCACTTTCTTATTCTTTCGAAGTTCTCTCCGAATTTTTGTATAGCTTACCCCATACTTTGCAAGAGTACGAGGACGGAGGTGTGGGTGCTCTCATACCTAAGCCGAAACTCATGCCGCTAGGGTATGCCGGTTTTCTTCACCCTCGGGTCCTCTTTGACCCTCCCTCTCTTTGTCTAGGTAGCTTTGTCATGCTTCCGCAGAAAGGCTACCCCTGGGCCGTTCGATTCGTTGCCCATCTTGATTTTTCATAGATCATCACGATCTAGGCATATCAGGTACCCTGACTGGTCCTGTGATAGGTTAGTCATAATTGACAAGTGTATGGCGAGAATTGCATATTACCAAATGCGAGGGCATATTAATGGCGATAAATAAATATAATCCGCATTCTAAGATCGAAATGGCGAAAAATAAAGGAGACATCATGCTTGTAAAGAAAGAAAATGCATTTATAGATAACGAAAGCGTTGATCAGTACACGACTTAGCTTTGTTACCCTTGGGAGAATGGGAGACCGCAAGACCTCCTATTCTTTTCATTTGAAAATTAAAGAAACTCTAAAGTTGCAACTGACCAACATAGGGCATTTGGGATACCCCATTTGGCCTACCACACAAAAACATTAAAGAAAACAAATAACAGCAAAAGACTAAAGGTTGAGACACTGTCCTTTAGTAATATTTCCGTAGAATTGCAGCGTTCCAGGGGTGCCTCACAATTGTGCCATCCATGTGGAGTAGCCTGTATGCACCTGTCCCTTGAACCCGGACGTCGGTAGCACGCTACCAGTACCAAACCATCAAGCTGTCTAGAGTTTCGGTGGTGTAAATCGAGACTGAAATAAGATCTTCAACTGGGGTACCCCTTTTTTCATCTTTCACTATTCGAGGATCCAAGGGTGCCTCGACTTCACATCTGGGCTCCACTTGGTCCCCATGGGATACCCCCGAGCTATCCCCCGCAACTGCTTCCACTCCCATTGGTGAGGATTCCGACTGCTCTCGTGGGTGGGCCACCTGAGGAGATTTTTTTAGTACCGCTCTCCGCCTTCTAGCGAGCGCTCGCTTTGAGGGATAAGGTGTAGGCTGGCTGCCACTGGGGTACCCCTTCGTTGGCGAATCAGAAGCTATTTGGTAAGTGACTTTAGAGGCTACGGAGTAACATCCACGAGCCGATTGCTGGTCCCCTTTAATGGTGATCACTTCTTGGGCGGCCGGGACTTTCATGGCGAGGTAGTGCATGGATACCACCGCTTTAGTTGCTACTAAAAATGGCCTACCCAATATAATATTGTAGGCACCCGGGTGATCTACAATAAGAAAGTCAATCATATGAACAACACGGTGAGGTACCTTACCAAGTGTAACGGGCAGCGTAATGATCCCCTTTGGCGTAACCATATCTCCGGCGAACCCAATAAGAGGTGTAGCATATGGGGTGATCTTTGGCGACTCAATCAATAATTGATCCAAGGCGCTTTTGAAAATGATGTCAACGGAGCTGCCGGTATCTACGAGAGTTCTTGCTACCTTACCAGTGGCAATCTTCAATGTAATTACGAAGGCATCATCGTGGGGGTACGAGATGCCCTCCGCATCTTTTTCTGTAAAAAGGATAGGTGGGGGATGGTGGGGTACCTTCGGTGTACCCCATTCATTAAGGTTGACTTCTCTACCAATATTGGTGGTTATCGATAACGATCTACCATAGCCTTTGATAGCCCTCCTAGATTCGCCCGCTAAAGTCGGTCCACCCATGATCATCCGGACATACACGCCTTTCTTGTGTCCAGGGGGTACCTCTCTTTCAGGACTGCCATCGGCTACTCGCTTGCCTTTATCCTGCTCCGCGGACTTTCGAGCTTCTCTCATACCAGCAACAAATTCTTTGAGATACCCGCTGAGAATCAAAGATTCGATTTCCTCTCGCAAGGTGAAGCACTCGGCTGTGCTGTGACCAAAGTCCTCATGGAACTTGCAATACTTCAGGCTACGCTTCATGTTGGGGTACTTCTTCATTGGCTTAGGAGGACGGAGGAGGCCGCTATCCCGAATATGGTAGAAGATCTGCTCTGGAGATCGATTTAGTGGGTGGTAAGACTCGTACCGAGGCCTCGGTGGTGGCTCTCGCTGATCCAGTGGCGGCGATCTTGAAGGTTGGGGTACCCTTGAGATACTCTGAGGGTTATACCCTCGTCCCCGCAGGGCAGCCCGTGGAGGGCTCCGTGCTCCGGGTACCCTAGGTATTGGGGCCTCCACTCTCTTGGGCTTCTCTTTGCTCTTTGTAACATCGGCTTTATCCTCTTGGCGCTTCAATTGGCATCTTTCGTCCATCTCCACTTGCTGCAACGCCCGGGAACGGGCTTCCCCATATGAAAGTGGGCGCTTCTTTTGGAAAGAACGCCATAACTTACCCAACCGCAAATTTTTCTCAAAATGGGTCAATGTGTATTGGTTTCCAAATGCTCCGGTTCGCAGCACTTTTTGGTGGAAACGACTTACATACTCCGCCAAAGGCTCGGCTTCCCCTTGCTTGATAAAGGCAAGTTTGGAGGCTACCCTATCTTGAGTGGAAGCATAGGAAAACTCTTTAGTAAATTCGGATAACAATTGGTGTAAGGAAGATATGCTACCCGCTTTCAACGAGCGAAACCATGACTTTGCGGGGCCCGTGAGTGTGTGTGTAAACATCCTACACATGGCGCTCTCATCGACACCCTTGATGAACATTTGGTCGCGGTATAGCTCAGCATGCTCCGAGGGATCAGTGGTACCCGAGTATTGGGGTATCTGAGGCATGGTGAACGCCTCGGGGAGAGCTGCCGTCCTAATCTCCATAGTGAATGGAGATTGGTAGGTCATGGGCGTTGGAGCAGCTGTGATATTTTGCTTCTCAGAGAGGAGCTTCACTTGGGCTTCCAGGTTCTCCATCTTTTCCATAAGTTCGAGGGGTACCCTTGGTGTACCCGATGATGTCGCCGCCATTTGAGAAGCCCTTTTGGCGTTTAACTTTTCACGAAGATCCTCGTGGGTATTCTTTGCACGCCTCGTACCTTGGCTGCTACGGGAATTGCAAGAGGCGGTGGAACGCTCGTCACGGGAACCCACGGTTTGAAACTTAGAACGGGTACCCGATGGCCTAGGCTTTGGCTTGCTGGCCTCGGGTACCCCTCTTCTGACCATAGCTTGGTCGTCCGTTTGAGGTGGTGGAGGTGGTGGAGCTTCTAGCGTCACCGGCGGAAGTGAACTTTCGGGTGCCCGAGATCCGACCGCCCTAAGTATTGCGTGGGCAAGATCCTCGAAACGCTTGTGAGTGATAGGTTCCTCATCTGGGCGTACACCCATCGATTGCTTGATACCCTTGCCCTTACTCATGCGGGCTACCCTTCTTGCGGGATCACTACCTTCACTGCTGCTGTCATCTCTCATCCTTGTAGGATCCCCTATTAAGCCCTCAGGAGGTACGTCGGGTGCCATGTATTGGGGTACACACAACAACTAGTTCGGTGACCGTGGAGGAGGCTTTTTGTGCGTCTCCCCACAGACGGCGCCAATTGTTTTCAACAGATTTTGGGGCAAGAAAATCCAAAAATCAATCTTGAACAATGAATTTATATTTTATTGGGAAGATGGGGTACCTCACTAGTATGTTGTGTGCGGTGCGGTGTAACTGAAATTCGGGGGGTGAAAAGGATAGAGAGAGAGTGGTAACAATGGTGAAAGGTTTAGAACTGAGAGTGGTATCCTTCGAAATAGGTTCTACACCTGCAAAACAGTGAAATAGAGGTTAGAGGTGAAGCCGGGGTACCCCGGCGTTCACACTCCGACGCTCAAGTTAGCAAACTCAAGCTTTTGTGGCAAAGAGAGCTAGCTAGCCCTCTGTAAATTAGGGTTTAAGGTTGAAGAAAACCTCTTTTTTGGAGTGTGAGTGTTTTTGGTCCGTGAGAGCATGCTGGAGAATGAAACCTAGGCGCCTTTATATATGGAGTACCTCAGCTGTCACGTGGCGTACCCTTTTTGGCCAACGTCCTTTTATCTCTTTATAAGCTTTTGGGCCGTTATCTGCACGTTTGTGGCGTATCTCATCTTTTGGAAACGTGGCGCGCGCTGGAGAGTGGTCCAGGGTACCTCTGCAGTAGCTGTCGGGTAGGCGGCTGGGGACCACTGTCCTTGGGACAGTGTCCTTCACTTTTGGCAGAGGTAGCAGGCGGCTGTCCCCCCCCCTTTTGATACGACGTTCTTGATTCCTAATTATGACAAAATCAAATAATATCTTTTAGGAGGCGGAGACGTTTCTCATGGCGGATATTTTCGGAGGATTCTCCTGCATCCGCTTTGCCGGGTACCTCGGGGTACGTGGGGTACCCCTACTACGCGGGGTACCCCTATTTGTGTGGGGTACCTCTATTTGTGTGGGGTACCTCTATTTGTGTGGGGTACCTCATATTGTGCAGGGTACCTCTATTTGTGCGGGGTACCCAGATTGTGCTGTAATCATTCCATTGGTCGACACGTGGCGCTTTTACTGCCCTTCCTATTTTTCCCTCAAACACCCGACATATTTTTTATGGGTTTCACATTTTAAATCACAAATGTTAAAAGATACTTTTAATAAAACTTAAAAATTTAAATTATGTAACTCAACATGTAAATTTATAATAATAACCTAAAATTTCACATGAAGCACTTAATTCTAAATTTAATCAATGTAAATAGAAATTAAAATTTTAACACTGATCCCAAAAAAAAGTTCAACACTAATTCTCAAATTTAAGTATGAAATTCACAAGTCCAACAAACCCCAAAAGTGCTTTCAATTAAAAAAAAATAAAGAATAAAAACTAGTATTCAAATGTAATAACAAAATTATGCAAAAGTATCACACTATACCAAAATAATTATCATCTTATATTCTCATTCAATACATGCCTCACTAGTTAAAGATCTTCAATTCATTCATCATCATTAACACCCATCCAACATGACTCCTACAGTAATGATTTAAAATTAATATTTTCTAACACTAATTGAAAGAACAACATTATAATAATATATAATAATCCATAATTATATAATAGTTATAAGAAGTATACAATAATCCATAAGTATATAATGAAATTAATTTGTATATAATGATTATAACAAGTATCAAAATTATTAAACTTTAAAAAAATAATTAAAAAAAAGTGTATGAGCGTCCGCAGAATATTTGACATATACCAAACTACCTACAGTCTAATGGAAGTTCTAATTTATAATATTGGATCTATTTATAACTGATAAAATTATTCACAACGAATAAATTTTGACAGACGAATTTAAATAGATTAACGTGTACCATTGCCTTCCCACATATCGACACTCCTAATTTGTCTTTCATGTATAAAATAAGTTTAAAAGGAAAAAAAAGTGAAAAATGGCGATCTACATCAAATAACTGGATCCCAAAAGATAAAGATTTTGAAAAAGAAAAAACATAGACATCAAATGCCAAGCAGAGTGGTCCCTGTAACCACCTAATAGAAATACTCAGTTACAATTAATAATTGTTATCTTTTTGGCCAATCAATTACCCTTCTTCATCTACCACGCACACGTCGGCTACCAAACTTCTAAATTCTAATCTTATGATATTGTTTTTAATTCTATCTTCAATTAATCACAATAATATTTCCTTTCACGCACACTATAAGAATTTCAATTTCCCAATTATTTTAAGGTAGATTCAGTATAATCATATATTTTAGACTAAAATATCTAAATAATAAAAAAATATAATTCTTTTTTTTTATCTAAACTACGAGATAATCTTAAATAAATATTAATTATAAAAAAATATTTTTAAATCCATACTATAATTTAGATTAATTCTGCTCGCATCTACGCATCTTAATTGTAAATATTAGTAATAATTAAGTTTGATGCGAACAAAATTTTAATTATAAAATTATAATATAATGTTAAAAAAAGCAACTACAAAATTAATAGGGAGAAAAACAAAGAAACGACAATCGCTCTCCCAAAGAACGAAGGGTGGGGCACGTGACAGATTCATAATCACATCCCATTCGTCGAGGTGACTGTCGCGCATATGTTACGTTGGCATCCATCTATTGGTTGCTCACGCACATCATTGTACGATGAAGCTGACCAAAATGCATAATTTTATTACCATTTTTTATTAATATTTTAATGCGTCTTTTTGCACTTACGTGGCACATTTCGGAGACTTAGAAAAGCATCAGGTGCTCCTTTGTTCTTACCTTCTCTCTCTTCTTTAGCCTTTTCTTAGTTTTACCAAAACAAGCTATGCAAACGACTTCTGAATCCATCTCTTTCTTTCTTTCTTTCAATTTGATTATTTATTTATTTTTGGGTGGTTTTTTTTTGACTCATTATGCTTTTCGTTTCTTTTCTGTGGGGTAATACCTTGAAAGGGAAAGACAATAATATTGAACACAAAATGATCGTTAATGCCCAAACAAAAAATCATGCCTGTGGTCTGTGTGTAAAGAAAGTGACACATCAACAAGAGATCCTCAGCGTCTCATTTCTTAGGGTTTCTTTGTTTTTGCCTCTCCATTTTTGTAGAATTTTCTGTTTGGTTTCTGGGTTGAAATTTTTTTTTATCTAGAAAAATTTCTGCACGAAAATCTGTTTTCCGGGTACTTCCCAAATACTGGTGAGATATTTTACTTATTTTATTTTATTTTATTTTATTTTTTGGGTTTAGGGTTTCGTTGTAACTTATAAATCAGTTGAAAAAATTGATGAGGAAATATTATGTTATAGGCCATGGTGAGGGGAAAAATTCAGATGAAGAAAATAGAGAATGATACAAGCCGGCAAGTGACATTTTCAAAGCGTCGAAATGGGATGCTGAAGAAGGCTTACGAGCTTTCGGTTCTTTGCGATGCTGAAGTTGCTGTTATTATCTTCTCACAGAAAGGAAGGCTCTATGAGTTTTCAAGTTCTGAGTATGTTTTTTTTTCCTCCATTATTTTTTTATTAATGAATTTTTTTTTTGAAATAATTGTTTTTAAAAATAGTTTTGTTGCATCGTGATGTGCATCAAACGATTATTATGTTGGTATGTATATGTGTATATATTGGTTCTGGTATATTTACATGAAAGCGTATTTTAGCAACCAAGTATGGGTACTTGAACTCGCACTTGTACTTGATTCTTAATTGCTTTTGCTTGTCTCGTTTCGTGTCTTTCTTTTGCTATGAATTGCATCTAATTGACTGATTTTGTGTTATTTCATTTGTACTATGAAGATTCTGTGAAAAAATATTTGAAGATTTTTTTTGTACATCTCTGATGGATTTTGCTCTTCCCATTCCATTCTCTTTATTCTCTATTGTTTGTTCATTGAATGAATCACCATCAAAGTATTTAGTTTTGGTTCATTATTACCTCCTGCAGACCAAATTTACTGCTCCAACGCTCTTCAAGTACTTGTTGTTTCTTAGGCCAAGTCATCTAGGGTTTGCAAAAGCTTCCTGAAAAATGGATGTGACCACGATTTGTACTAATGGTTTTAGCGCCTTGATTTCCGACAAAAAAGTTTAAATTTCATGTCACTTATAAATTGCAGAAATATTCTTTTAGCATTCAATGTATACGAATTGGAATTTCACACTAAGCTTTCTTATTGCTTTCTTTTCTCATTTGCTCATATTTTTATATTTTGGCAAGCCAGTTTTGCAACTGGTATCTTTAACAAGTTAAAAGTTCTTATTGCATTTAAAACATTATTGAGGAGTATCAAATGGATTCATGACTGAAAAATACATGCTGTTTTCTGTGACTTCTGTGCATGGTGTACTTTGCATGTGGTTAATGAGATCATTTGTGTTGCATATCGATATCAAAACATTAGTGAATAATTGTATTTGAGAGTAGATCTCACCTTTATTAATGCAAATATTTGGTTGACCTGTAGGCTAAATGATCATAATCATAGTGTAGTCTATTGGAGGATATACCCTTGTTGCTTGTATGAACCTTCAAGTTAAATCCTAGAATATGAATTGAATTTTATAATAGCTTCTTGCATGGACCTTTATATATTTGATTGTAACATTTTCTAATGGTTGCTTAATTTTCTCCTCACCAATTGACACCTGCATTTTATGTATTATAATCACTCCCATGGCATAAATAATTCAAAATTTCATCAGTTCCGTAGAATCATAGTTGTGTCTAAATAATGAATCTAAAACTTGGCAAATTATGATTTGAAATAGGAACTATGGTACTGCTTTGGCAAGATATCCAATTCAAGGTTTTAAAATGTTTTAGGAATAACTCTTGCTGATTCTAGCCTAAAATTGGTTTGCAAACCACTTAGAGGCCCTGTGAACAGTGTCCCTCACCTTTAACAATAAGGGTGAGAGTTTGAGTACTCGTACGGGCCTTAACATCTTCCTTTGTAAAAATGAGGCAGATCTCATTGTTTTTGACATACAATTTCCATCTATGCTTGCATGAATTTAAAATACCAATACCTGAATAATTATAATATCAGTAGATATAATATGTACTACCTGAACCAAAAAAAGAAAAAAGTCTATATTGGTTTTAAGTTTGGTTGGTGGATTGTAAAGGTTCTTTACGATCAGCTTAGTTTATTTATGATTGGTAAGAACTTAAGTGAGTTAGAATTTATAGAAAATTGGTACTAACTTGATTGTACGGATATTCTGCGTAACAGAATGCATATAGATAGATAGTGTTCCAAGAAGTTGATGGCTGGTTTTTGGTGAAATAGAAATTCGTATTAGAGATTTTCTTTTCTTCTTCCTCTATTTTCTTTACTTCAATCTGTTAATGGTTTGAAACCTAGGTCTAGTAGCCATAAATTTTAAGCTTTATTGCAAGAATTTGCAGTATATTAATATCTAATTGTCACAATTTAACTCTTAATCCAAGTTTTGGTGGATCCAATCTTTTTCTACTCTTCAACTTTCTAAGCCTTTGCTTTCATCACATATCGAACACACTATGTAACTTATTACTTTGTACCATAAAGCATTCTTATTAATTATATTTGATATTTTAAAGTGTCTAAGCCCCGTATGAGATAGATGTTAGATAGTTTTGAAGTTATAGCAGTAAATTGTTTGATAAACTTACTGTAATTTAGAAGATAAGTTGATTTGATTTTATATTTGTATGATGAAAAATCTATTATATCTTTACTAATTTTATCAAAATTATTATTTAAAAATTATATTTATTACATATTATTAACTTTTACTTAATAATTACAGTTTTTTTCTACAACAACTGTAAATTAAAGGATACAATACCTCAATACGAAACAAGCATCTAGTCTCCTTAAATAGCACAAATTTTGTTTATTTAAGGATATGTCTCTTGAATGTTAAAAACATTAATAATTTCTAAGCTGGCAAAAGATTGAAATAAAGTTTTAACTTTAGTTGAGTAAGATATGTGTTAGATATGCAAACCGGAAAATTTATTATAAAGGCAACAATAAGCTAGCTCATTTTTTTTTTTAACATTTTAGATAACATCGGTTGTTTGTTTTGCTTAAGCTCAATACAGTTGCGGATAATGCCTTTTAGGGAGCTCAATATCAAGTATAGAATGATTAGATATTAGAGGTGTAGAGACTCTCGTATCCTTATCCTTTGCTAAATGCTCTTGTAGCCTTCACTAGACTTGATGTTTTACTGGACTGAGGTTATTAGTTTCTGTTACAATCATTGAAGGGCAAAATTTAAAATCAATTGTTAATATCATATTTGACCAAAATCTAAAATGAGTCCAGTAAATTTCTATGTAAAAATTAAAGTAATGATTGTGTTTCAGCATGAGACTTCTGCATAACAACAGCCAGCTCTACATCACTGGAAAAGCAGACAATGTTATAGTGATTACGAAGGAAATTTATATATCATTTAGATCATATCAAAACCAAGAAGCATAGGAAGTATGTTTTATTTTACTAACATATAATTAAAGAACAAATGAGTTTGCATTGTTTTAATTTCCATGTTTTTATAATTAAAAATGGTGAGACGTATTGATCCATCCTTTGTTTTGGATGCTTCAGAATGCAAAAGACGTTAGAACGATACTATAGATACACAAAAGAAAGGCCAATTGACAGGAATGGAATGGAGCAATACATGCAGGTTAGACCTCTATATTTGAATTTAATTACTTTTGAAATCTCCTTAGGCAAAAGGCAGTATTTAAAGACTTGAAGAACACTCAAAATGTTGTGGACATCATTGTGAGTTATCCTATGTGTTGGCACACTGAAAATGCTTTCTCTTGTTAGTCAAAATTGTGTGAAAATATATACACGCACACACAGGCACTTGGTGCATGTTTGGAATTGTGCTGAGTTCTCAAATAATCATTTATTTGGTAAGGTATTCTTATTTTGTTTAATACTTATTTCAATGATTGCTTGTATATTGGGTCTAAAAGAACTAGTCAAATCAAATTATATTTGATAAAAATAATTTAACAACTCAAACAATTATATGAGTAAATACTCATATAATTGATTATTTGGAAATTCATCACAACATCAAACATGCACTTGGGTGATGTATGATAGGTGGTGAGGAGAAGCGAGAGGAAAGTAATCCAAATTCTTTTCTCTTTCCTGTGTAGTTGTCCTTCTTTAGCTGGAATTTGATTTCCACTAGAACTCTAATTACATTAAAATTAGAAATTTGATTCCTTGTGAGGAATTCAAATTCTTCCCTAACGGAAACCAAATCTTCCAAATTTATCCCTTCTAATTGTTATTATTTTACTTAAAATTTCAAAAAAAAAATGGATTCATTAGCCAATCAAGTCGCTCTTTTTGTGACATTGTAAGCACCAATAGATTTAAAATTTGACGATCTACATAATGGAGCCATCATGGCCGACGAAGAAGGAAGAAGTTCTCATTTTAGCCACACACAAGGGTGAAATTTTAAATGATTATCCCAAAGTCAATATTAGTTATTTGTCGGAAATTTTAGGTTGGCAATATAAATGGACAAATTTAGAACATGTTAAAGAGTCTTCATCTCAGTCACGCTCCAACAACCAGAGTTAACAACTTTTTCTAGTTTTCTGTTTTTTATTTTAAAACTTATTTAAAATATTTTGGTTCTTTTTTGTTGATATTTTAGATTATTCTATTATGAGTATGAAATAAATTAAATTTTTTTATTTAATTATTAGCTACTAACGGATGAAAACTGTATATACTAAATTTTTTTATACACTTTTTAGTATTTATTCATTAAAAATATTATTGTAATAGCTTTTTGAGGAAAGTGGATGAGTAGATAGACTTTCTTATAGTTCAGTGCAAAATATTAGAAAAAAAAGAGTAAGTTTTAATACTCAAATAAATAATTGGAATTTTGTAGAAAATAACTTGAAGGAAATTTGTTCCAATTAAAATATTTGTGATTTCTTTCCCCCTAAAAATTTAAACACAAATCAAATAATGAAATCGAATCTATGCTTCTCTCCTTTTTTTTTTTTTCTCTCTTCTTCTTCTTCTTCTTCTTCTTTTGTTTGCTTTGTTTTCATTTCTTCAAAACTAAACACCACTTTAGTGCTTTAACTTTTTTAAAATGTATTTTTTTTCTTTTTTGCAATGTATTTAGTAGAAAGACAATTGCAAATGTATGTAGGAAAAGAGATCAATCCAAGTTCTTGAAACTAAATACATTGAAGCTAACCTTTTAGTTGCGAAAGAAGTTAGCAGTTAATACACACACACACACATATATATATACACACACTCTTCAAATAAATACTTTAAGCGAAACTGAAAAAAAGAAATATACTGGTTTTTTCAGCAAAACAAATTAGAATTGGCTATATTTGTGATGTTAAAATCAAGATAATTAGTACCTCTGTACTAAGCCCATAATTAGGCCACAAAAGGTGCAGTACATATTATTATTTTGTTACCTTTAATTACAAAACTAATGCTCTGTTTGGTATTATGGTGTTGTGACATTAAATAGAGCCATACTTGTGAAATTAAAGTTCAAACTAGAAAATCATGGCTCAAACTAGAAAATGAAAGTTGATAGGTGTTTGATAAATATCATTACGTGCCAAGTGATATATTTTATATCAAGTAATATATTAATTGATACTTCTAATTTAGTATATGACATCATTGATGTTTATGATCTATTTACAATATTATTTAATTGTAATTTAATTTGAAAATGAAAAAGGCCACTATTATTAGTAAGGCCACTATTGTTATTAAGGACTGTACTTTAAGAAACAAAAGATGAAATATATAACTATATGAAATATTTACAAGGATTGGTAGGACTACAAATCCACAAAATAAGGATGAGAAGTCCCAATGTAAACAAAACACTTAAAAAACTATAAAGATAAAAAAATATCCCAAAAACCAAAAACACTAGCTCACTAAAAATGTATCCCCTCTTAAGATACAGAAGCTTCCTAATTAAGCAGAATAAAAAAGAAAGAGATATCTTTGAATTCAGTAGTAATAGATGCCTAGAGGGAAGCCCATAACTTTACTTTGTCCCATAAGTGTGAAGGATTTTCCCCAACTTTGTTATCAAAAATTCTTTGGTTTCTTTCATCCACAACCTAAAAAATAAAAGATTAAATATATAACTAACAATGACATTATTAGTGTCCAAAAATCTGTAAAGACACCATACGATCAACTTGATGACTCTACTATAATTCATTGTCTAATAATGGTGAGTTATATGTCACAGTTTTATCATTTGGTAGAGCATATTTTGATCTACCAAATGATAACCACTATTAGACGACGACAATAAAGTGTGGCTGCAATTTTTGGATTGCACGTAACTCTTTCTTTGTCATGTTTGGTCGCTATTGTTGGTGATTATGGCAATCATGGCTTTAATTTTTACTAATATTAACTCTTATTATTGTTTTGTTTAGTATTATAGTTTTTAAACAAATAATAAAACTTTCATGACATATTCAACAAATTTGAAATCTGAATACACTTGAATTAGTATGAATTCTTAATAGAGTTGAATATTTTAATCTGAATGACATGTTTATTTTTTTATCTAAATCTCTAAAATAAGTATAAATTTTTTTTTTCAACTTAAAATCTGAAAATCAGTACTTCTATATTTGACCCTTATAAATTTTGAATGTTAAATAAATAGTAAATATATCAAAGAACACAAAAAAGATAGTATTTTATTATAACATGAATCATGTTCAAATAAAACCCCTTAATATTCTAAACCAGAACATGTTAATCAATTTAATGGTGGTTCATGATGTTTTATATGAAAAATGCTTATAAAAATAGTGAAGATAAATAATAATATTTTGAAGAAAATAAAACGATAGAAATAATAATAATCTACGACTATATTAACACAAGTCATAGAGATAAATGATATAGCTAATTAATAAGTTTTATTTAAGTAAGAATGAAAGTAAATTAATAAGATAGGGATATTTTTTAAAAATATCTATTGATGATGTCATTCAGACTTATTAGATTAAGAAAAAAGTTCAAAAGATTAGTTTAATAATTTAATGACTGAAAATTTTCTTAAAGTTGAAAAAATAAATAGACTTATTGACTTAACTTATTGAAATTCAATCATTAAGTTAAAAAAAAAAAAGGCCCCTTAATATGAGTAATAAAGATATTTCATCAAATATATGTGGAGTAAAATTATCTTAGATTTCAAAGTAGAATCATTACCAAAGAGTCTTAACAAATTTGATTGAAAGTACAACTACCAAACACCAATACGAAATGAAACCTAAGTCACTTAATCAACACTGTATATTAACATGTAATTAAATTTGAAGTAAAATTAACTTAGATTCCAAAATAAAATTATAACCAAAAGATTTTACCAACTTTGCATTGAAATACAACTACCAAACACCAATACCAAATAAAACCCCAGTCACTTATCAATATTGCATATAATATGTGATTACGTTCGAAGATTACAGCCACCCAGTAAAGTCAGTTTTCCAAATGCATATCAAAATGTGTTATGTGGTGATGATTACAGTAGCTGTATAATATGTTGGGAGTGGCACAAGTAAGGACATACGAAAAAAACTGTGGTACTTTTGTTTAATTTTAAGAATACAACAAATAATGTGTCTGTTCACTTAGCAATTAATATTCGTACATTTGATAGCTAATGATTCCATTCCACAACATATGTATTAGAAGCCATGACGTCACAGTGCCAAATACTTCCAGATACTGGCATGGTTGCATGATGGTGGTAGTTTCGATGGTTTATTTATTCTTGATGATTATCAGACAAGGTTTTTAATATTTAGACACTTTCTATTTACATGCAGTCAGGCAAAAATGACTACTCTGCTCATTTGCATGTGCCTAAAATGAGATCTGAGAATGAAAGAGAGAGAGAGAGAGAGAGAGAGAGAGAGAGAGAGAGAGAGAGAGAGAGAGAGAGAGAGAGAGAGAGATTGACTTATGTTTAAATTCATTCGAAGATTCAAATAGATATAGAAAAGAACATTCTGGTAATATAGTTTTGCAAATCATTATTTAACATACTCCATTTCGCAGGAAAATACAAAAGTTTATTGGCGTGTGTTGTGCAAGAAAAGTGCAGAAACTTCTAATCTTATTTTTTCATTGTTTTGTGGCTTCAACACCGTGGAATAGGTTTTGCAAAGAAGCCAAAATGTTGTGGGTCATCCCTAGTTCCTATGATTGTCTTACGGAGAATTTCTTTGTTTTTGATAAAGAAATAAAGGCTAAATCTCTTTGAAAAAGCACAGTGGCAGCACTGTTTTGGGTGATATGGCAGGAAAGAAACATCTGTATTTTTGAGGGGAAATGCGTGATTATATTGAAGAATTATGGTATACAGTCCATCTAATTACTTTGCTTTGGGCTTCAATATCCAAGGAGTTTAAGATTTATCTTTTTTCTTCATTCATCTAAATTGGGAGGGGTTTTATGATAGGTTTTTAAAGTGGGAACAGCATTATATAGGGGTGATTGGAAGTACTTATGTGTAGCACTAAAAACTTATCTCTTTTGCTTGCTTAGTGGACACCACTAATGCACTTTGGAGTTTCATAAGAGAAAGGAAATAAAGCTAATTCAAAACTGTCCCTCACAGCTTGTTTGATTGTTACACTAATTTATAGATAATTTACTTTTTACATCGTGTGTAGTGATTGTCTTACAATACTTATATTCCACATGCAGCAATTGAAGCATGAAATAGCGAATATGATCGAGAAGATCGAGCATATTGAAGTTTATCAACGGTTCTTAACTAAACTGATTTTTTTTTTTTAATGTAAACGGCACATTAATATTTTTTATGTAAGTGTTTCTGAAGTTATTTAATTTTTGAGCCACAGGAAGCTTTTAGGACAGGACCTGGGTTCATGTACCAATGAGGAACTCCAAGAGCTTGATAACCAGCTAGAACGAAGCTTGTGCAGCATCCGAGCAAGAAAGGCATGCAACAACCTAGCTAATTATTACTTTTGAATGTCCAAATAATAAGAAAGAGGTGATTGAGAATTAACAATACTGCATTGGCCTATATTTTTCAGGCTCAGCTGTTCAATGAGCGGATAGGGCAACTTAAAGAAAAGGTAAAAAATATGAACATGAATGCTTAGCCATTATGGTGTTTGGGTTGTTCCCGAAAAATTCGGGCGAAGTTTCGCATCTTTTTATCAAATGCACAGTATCTGTTTAGGTTGCAACTGTTAAGCACTTTTCCCCCTGGTTTTTGTAATGCAGGAGAGACTTTTGCTGGAAGACAATGCCAGGTTATGTATAAAGGTGAACGTTTCATCCCTTTCTTCACATAGTTCTAATTTCTGTGCATTCTCATAAACCCCAGGCGTTGCTCCAGTTGTTTACGTTTTTGGTTCAAAATTAAAATACACTTGTTAATATTTTCCTTCGACTAACATTAAGCCAACACAGATTACCGTCATGGTCTGTAATCTTATATGCAAGTAACAACTGCTTCCAAGCATTGTATCTCCTTTTTGCTCAATTTTTGAGTTTCAATGAAACAGGTTGACATCTGTGAGTTATGTATACATTGAGTCCTTGCGTGCAAATTGTTAACATTTGGATTAACAATTCTTAATGTCCAAGAGTTATTAAGAGACAAAAATTCAACACCTTGTACGTAATCAAAAGTAATAGTTCTTGCAGTGGAATCAACAATTTTTTGGGCTTTATATCACCAACTCTTGATGTCTTGAGTGGATTCAATTTTTACGGACATCCTCAGCTGATAATTTTCACTACATATTTATACATATGTATTTGGAAATTTCATGACCATGATGTTAAAAAATTACCCAATTAGGTCATTTGATATGAAATGTTACACTTAATACTTTTCGTAGAGGCATACTAATTATAAGGATACAGTAAATGTATGGTGCTTGGGGGAAGTTATTGATGATACAATTGTTACGCTTTGAAATTAGTGTGGACAAAAGCTATGGCAGCAATCAACCCAACGGAAAGAAGCTGTAAACAATTGCAGCCAAAGTTGCCAGAGTTCAGACATCGAGACTGAATTGTTCATCGGACTGCCTGAAATGCGTGCCGCAAAGCCAGCAGCATTGGCTTCCTGCAATCTTCTAGGCATGTAAACGACATTTGCAGCTCGTAAGTTGTAGCACATCAATTAATTATTCTAAACATGTAGAATAATTGCTCTTCTGAATTATTTATGGTGTGATTAATACCCAAAAAAAACAGAAATAACGCAGCATGACCAGTATTTGTTAAATAGTTGTGTGCATGATTTTGGTGTTGAAATATGTTATCATAGTCTTTCTGCATCGTATGGTAATGTAGATTTATGTTTTCCCAAATTATTATTTATTTATTAGCGTGACTCCTTTGAATAGCTGACCAGTTATGTCAAAATCATTTCTTGAGGAGATTGCACTATTATATATATGGCATTATGTTCCCAGTAACATCAAAATACCAAATACTTGCCTTGACAGACAAAGCTATGTGAAAATGCAAAATGCCTATAATGAAAATCAAATATATTTGTTTGATCAGTTGCTATCCCATTTAGACTTCATTTAGTATAACTTTTCAAATAGAGATTATTTAAATAGAGTTTTTTTTAATAGATTTTTTTTTTACAAATAAACCTTTTACCCAAAAAAAATTAATTATTTAGTTGTCAATGAAAACTATTATTAAAAATTATAAAATTACTTTAGACAGATTTTTTAAAATTACATTATGAAAAAAAATACAATAAGATTGGGAAATAAGTTGATGGTATTTTAACACCAAAATAGGCACTTACCATTATTAGTTAAGTCATATTAAATAGACACTTACCATTTAACTTGACATTTTTGACCCACTTGAATAAGTTATTTTGGTTTTACTAGTAAAAATTTAAATTTTGGGTTTTTGAGAGTAGAAGTTGAAAAACTTTTTTGAAATGTTAAAATATTCAAAATATCATTTACTTATTTGATTATTTTATTTTATTCTTTTCATGACATAACTTAAAAAAATTTATTTATTAAAGTGAAACACTTAAAACTTTTAAAAAATTTTAATTAAAACTCTTATTGACAACCAAAATAGCTAATAAAATTTTAAGTAAAAGTCAGGGGCGAAGCCAAAAAAAAGCTTTGAGTGGACTAATTTTTTTTTTCCAAGTCCAAATGTTATCCCAATTGAAAATATAAAGCTTAATGAAAAATTCATTAATATATAAGAAAATACATCAAATTCAAGAAACAATTCAATTACAATTAAGTGTTATTTTAGTTGCGCCTTGCGATATTTTCGAGAATTAAATTCATCTATTATTGAATCTAAATTAATAGTGTCTACAAATTCTCTTTCAATATAGATAATCATACAATATGATAAAAATTCATTCTCTAGCTTATTTTGAAGTGGTGTCTTGATAAACTTCATAGCTGAAAATGCTCGTTCAGTCGTTGCAATAGAAACATAAAGATTCAACACTAAACAAATCAATCTGTTTATTAAAAAATAAATTTGAGACTTTCTTATCTCAACTAATTTTCGACATAATTCAGAAAGTGAATAAATATACTGAAACTCAACAAGATGAACCACATCAATATGAAAATATTCTAACTGTCTTCTCAAAGCAAGTATCTCCAATTGAATAAAATCTCAAGGATAAAAACTCTTGGCAAGATTACAAATATCATCAACATTAAATGATTTGAAAGAATCAACAAGATTCAAAGTAGAGCTCAGAGTAAGAAGTTTCATCGTTTGATCTGTAAATCTATTATTTAACTTCATCAACTGAAAATCTATTACAACATTAAACAAATCAATTCGATGATAATGCTCCACTGTAACATAATATTTCTACTGATAAGAATACATCATACCTTTCATATGACGATCATTCATTCTAGGCACGTCAATATGATAACTTTCACAAAATGATATCATACTCTTAATAAAAGTATCACAACCATTCTCCCTTAAACTTTGAAGAAGTTATTTTGTAGCTGATATTAAATGTATAGCATTTAAAATGTCTTGAGATTTCATTTGTAATGCTTGACAAAGTTAATCACTTATCCCTAAAACCTTATTCATCAAATGCAAAATGAAAATAAATTTAAAGGTTGGCATTGCATCATACACACCTTTAGCTTCCCTTCGTATGTCATTATTTAATCCATTGCAAATCATCTTTTCAAGATACTTATTAATAGCACCAAACATGCTGATCAACTTACTGACCAAAGTAAAATGAGAGCTCTAACGAGTTGTTCCAGGTCGTTGTAATGAAAAAATTTGATTAGCTCTTGTACCAGGTTCAAGCTCCATAGAGACTATCAAATCAATAATTTTAGCCTCTCTAATAGATTTCAACTCAGAATGAGGCTAGGAGAGGAACTGAAAACATTGACAATGGAATTCAAAGTTGAAAAAAAAATTCATACATCAAGCCCATCTTTGGAAACTTTCACTAATGCAAGTTGCAGTCAATGAGCAAAACAATGTACATAATATGCATATTGTCTTCTCGAAATAATGCTCACAGTCCATTCCATGCACCTCACATATTACTAGCATCATCATATCATTGTCCTCGTAAATCTTCAAGCAAAAGATTATAACGAGTAAGGACATTATATATTTCTTTTTTAAGAGTTATGCACTAGTTTCTTTTACGTTCACAACTTCAAAAAATTGTTTACCAACAAATCCATCACAATAAACATATCTCAAAATAATAGTCATTCCATTCAATACACCTCACATATTACTAGCATCATCATATCCTTGTCCTCGTAAATCTTCAAGCAAAAGATTATAACGAGTAAGGACATTATATATTTCTTTTTTAAGAGTTGATGCACTAGTTTCTTTTACGTTCACAACTTCAAAAAATTGTTTACCAACAAATCCATCACAATCAACATATCTCAAAATAATAGTCATTTGTTCTTTTTTAGATTCATCTTGTGCTTCATCAACAAGAATACAAAATTTTGCATCTCTAATTTTTTTCACGAATCTTTTGCCGCACTCTATTGCCAATGATATTCAAAAGCTCTTTTGAATATTGGATGAACTATATTTTGCATTACCCGAAGCATATTCCAAGACAACTTCAACAATATCTTTATTCATCCTTACTAAATACTTTATCATTTCAATAAAAGTTTTATGATTAGATAATTTAATAGACTCATTATGGCTTCTAAAAGTACATGCTTGCTTTGCAAGCCATTTAACAACTTTTATTGAGGCATGAACCGCAATCTATTCTGTAAAATCTGTTGTGATGATTGTACATTCATGACTCTATCTATATGTTGAGATTGATTCTTTAAATCATCCCACTTTAGCATAGACTTTGTATGATGTGAATTAAACCCCCTTTATGATACAAAATGAAACATCTCTCTCCATTATTAATTCTCTTCCAACTCCTAAACCCTTCAATTATAAACTTACGATATTTTATTTTTTTGTTTTTTGTAAAAAAGAAAACATGCAAAACAATATGCAGCATCAATTTCTTTAGAATACTTAAGCCAAGGAAACTGTGCATACCAAGTGTATTGAAATCGACGAAATTGTTGCCTATCAAATGAATGTGGAAACTCTTCTAACTTTGGTTGATATGGACCCATGCTGATATACATTCTCCTAATGTCATCTTATTGATTAACGTGATATATCCATATTGATTTATGTTGTGCAAATTTTATTGAACTCACAAGTGCACGAATCTATTGTAATATAGATCAATGGTGACGAGTATCGATCCCACGAGGAGGTAGATTTTAATTATGTGTAGAATTAATTTTCTAAATGGGTGGTTGGATTTATGGTAAAAGTAACTTAGATTATCCTAAAATTTGAATTAAAATGACAAGAATAAATTGAAGCGAATTCTATTGAAATACAGTATTTGGGTATCTGGATTCGTATCAACATGCACCATGGGTTAAACATTCCTTATTAGTGCCAATTAAATCATGAGGGGAGAATCTACACCTCATAAACCACACTCTAATCAATATGATGCTAAGGGTTTATCGTGCCAAATAATAATAACCTTATACTAGGGAGCTGGTGAAACCATGACGGTATCTAGATAATTTATTATTATTTGTCGACGAAAAGTCAAAACATCCACAATAATTTGAGGGAAAGAGAAAATAAATTTACCAAATAAAGCCCATGACACATGTTGAGACTTTACCTTCAACTCAAGTTTGAAAAAAAATTAGCTACTCATAATTGAATTAGGGGCAAAATGAGAATTTATTGAAATACGTAGAAAATACAAGATGGAGAAAGAATTACAGAAAATGGAGCTCAAAAATGAATTCATGGATGCCAAATTAAGGGGGGAAAACCCCATTTTTATAGATATATTGAGTAAATCATAGCTATCAGATTAAAAACATTTCAGGGCGCTCAGGATTGCATCTCGTTATCAGTCAACAGTACGCGGTTTGACCATGCGGTTTGAACAGCACACGATTTGACCATGCGGTTTGAATAGTGACACGGTTTGAGCAATGACGCGGTGTGGTTGAAAATAATGTTGTATATATGCATGTACCGTACGCACGATTTTTGGTCCACTAACATGCTACCACGTCACCAATCAACAATGCATAAGAATTTTGTCAAATAGAATCGTGACACCTCATCAGTCTCATCGGTCAATGCCACATCATCATTCCGTATATGTGAACATTGTTGTGAACAATAACATGGACAGGACCGTATATGTGAACATTGACATTTTTCCTTTTATGCTCCTCCTAAGGTTTTCGACTGTCCTGAGTTCAAAAGTGATGTTCGTTTTGTTGTCTAATCTCTTGTTCAATGTGAAATGACCATGATGCCTCTAAAATACATAAAATAGTTAATTAAAATGAAACACACATAATTAAATCACAAGAGGTTTAAATACATAAAAGTAAAGGTGTTAGTAAGATTTAAAATGTAAAATGACGATTTTCTCTTTTATAAATATACACTTTCTAATGCTCAACAATTTACATAATTTCAGATCACGTTCTAATGAGACAATATTTTCACTTTGAGCTTCAACTCTTCGAGACTTCTATGTGGCTGGCTCATCTAGTTTAGGATTATCAACATCACATGGAACCTCACTTGACGACTAACCACCATTTTGTTTCTTAAAAAATTGCAAGAAGAGTTTTTCTAGACTTTAATGATTGATTGTTTGACATTAATTAATGCTTGAAAAATAAAGAAGTAAAAACATAAAAGCAATTAAAAAAATTACCGATAAGTTTAATTAACAAATTAATAAAAGTATAGAACCGTCATTTCATCACAATAACACATTGACACTATTCAAAAGCCAAGCAATAAGTTTAATTGACAAATTAACATTATATTTGGATTGAATTTATGGTCTCCATTTGACCTAACAATAATTTAATCTTATACAGTTAGTTTTTCTAATCAAGTGTAGTTGCGACCCCTATATAGTTCTTTTAACTGAGATAATTTAGTTTTTACTACCTCACAGTTTATAAATATATTGTAAGTGATTAAACAAAAAAATAAATTTTCTTACCAAGAAGAAGACGAAGAATTGAAAAAGTTAAGAAAAAAAGAACGAAAAAGCCAAGAGAAGAGAGAATGCACGTTCTGGAATCTGGAACCTTGAAAAAGGAAACCCCTATTTTTTTTTAATTTATTCATATGAATGTGCTATTTTTATTGAATAAACGGAATCCCTTTTTTCTTAGTTTAATTATACGAATGGGCCGCATGACAAAGTTGTAAATAATGGAGTGGTTACAATTGTAAATAAAAGTATAAATAATGATTGTTTTGTAAACTAGGCCAATGGTATTTTTGTAAATTTTCTAGAATTTTGAACGGGTTGTAGCCCACCTCAGCCCACACATAGTCTCGCCTCTAGTAAAAGTTATACTGCCAAAAATTCTATTTAAATAAGTTCTACTTGAAAAATTGTACCAAACAGAGGCTTAGTCTTTTTATTATATATATATAGTTCTTCTCTAATGTTGGAATCCTCAAATTTTTTTTTTTTATATACAGATGCGCTTTTAATCTGTGGGGTTTAAGAGAATAAATTTTTGACTCTCTTAAATCACACAATTTAAAAGTGTGTCTGTAATAAAAAGAAATATGGGTACCCGCCCCTGCAATGATTATACACGCATGTAAAATGAGTTAATGAGGTACAACATTAGTATTTTCAAAACAAATAGCATAATAACAAAACCATAATCATTTCTTCATTTTGTTTAACAAATAGCATTGGCTGGGACTTTGGGGAAAAGGGCTGGCTTCTTGGCATTTGGGCTTATGTTATGCATGCATATCATCTCGCATTGGGCTGGGCCTTCACCGACAGACATCTGTGGATTCCGTCTTTATAAACTCAGATCAGCATAAATTGTCTCAACATGGGACAAAGATAACAACACACACCGGTTCTTTAGAAACTTCGAAGGGATACTCTGATGTCACAGTTACATTGTATTTATAGGATGAATATCTAATTTATTTGTAATTTTTCTTTTTTGTATTAGAGTATTTGTTGATAGTTCGTTAGATGTGAATCAAATTTCAAAACACATGTAAGTTTATAACATGTTCTAGAGAACTCTAAAACCTAAATAGCAGAGCAGAATTTATTTATTTATTTATTATTTTTTTGTGGGTACTTGTACACTTTTGTCTTTCATCTTTCACTCACTGATAGCTTCCTTGTACACTTAAACCTGGCAGCATACGCTCCTTCAATTTTTCCCTCTGGTCATTTTTTCTCATAATTGACACGTTTTCGTGTAAGAGTCCAAATATCTGCAGATGAGAGAGAGCCCATTACTTACAATTATTTAGTGTAATAATGTCTGATGATTTTTGTTCGTCTCTTATATGTTTATAATCAATATGCTGCCCACTCATATCATATTCATATAAAATAATTGACCCATTTATTGTTAATAACTTAAAATAGAGAGGTCCCCACGAACTGGACGTGCAGGACCACTTTGAATTTCAAAAATAGTACCCGTACCCGTTGTAATTTGGTAGGAAAAAGGGAAAGTATTGAAATCTAATCTAATCTGATAGATTCAATTTAGATTCTAGGGTTTTTCAAAGTGTTATAAGTCGTCAGGAATATTGTATAGGTGGAATCTGCCAAGTTTTGCGCAAACACTGAATCTGAATATGACTTGAGCTCCCATTTTGAAACAAATAAACTAATAAAAACAAGAGGGATCGCAGAAGCTCTATCTTGCAAGCAATTTTGAACATATATATATAATTCTATATCGTTGCCTATTGACTATTGTGTCTGTTTCCGAAAACTGGATGCAACCCTTATGTTGGAATATATTTACAGTCTGTTAGCAGGGTGCAATCTATAATACAAACACTCCTGCGTGCAATGTTTACAATTCTTAAGTCTTTGCTACGCCCTCAAAGTTTTTTTTTCCCCCATAATTTCCGAAGTTTTCATTCTTCTTTCCCCAAGTTATGATGTATTGCATTTGTATATGAAAATTGAGCGTTAATATTAAAAGAGTTAGGGATCTAATGATAAATTTGTGGTAGTCAATAGAGACGTAGGTATGTAAAATTAAATATAAACTAATCATTTAATATAATCAATCACCCGATTAGGTATGTAACGTCTTTTTATCCAGCACTAATGGCGTTTACCGTATTTAATGTCATTGTTACCATCAATCCCGAAACAAGGCATTAAATAGGCCTTGAAATTGAATCCCCTAAAATGGTGATCAAATGGAACAAAATTTCACAAACTTGGGTATCACATTTCCCAGAAAGCAATTGAGAACATGCATAGGAAAAGCCAGATCTATATGCCCAATTCTTACTCCAAAAAGCTCCAACATCATTTAATAGACTCAGTCAACAGCATCAGTTCTCAGATCTTTCACTTCTCCTTCATAATTAACAGCCATAATTGCCCATTTCCGCTTCACACGTGATTGGCTGTGATTCAACCTTCTTGCATTTACTTTTGAATTTCCCGCTCAGTTTCTACTTATTTGAACATATCCACAACTGCTAGCATATTGTATTCCTATGTATATAATGTAATATATTAATTAGGCATTGATATGAAAACATGATGCGAAAATATTTATATGTTTGAATGCCTTCGATTCTTTTGTTACATCTTTCAAGTTATCTGCTATGTTATTAGAAGTATGTTTCATATTGTCAAATTTGGACATAAAACGAAATAACATGCAACCAATTTTAAAAGTGTAACGGGAAATTTAAAGGTACTTCTCCGTATATTTATCGTTGTAAAATAGCATTTTCAGTCAAGCAATACTGTACATATACAAAATTAAGGTATAAATTGTGTATATCAACTAATGACACACATTGTTAATGTATGCTGCCTTATTGGGCTGCCACATGGAAATAACAATGTTAATGTTTGATATAATAGTTTGACAACTGAGTAAATATCATTCATACAAAGTTAAGATATAGAGTCAGCATCTCGATTGATGTGGCATGCAATATAGCAATAGTAAATTTTGCCATATATATGTAACTAAAATTTAAAATGATAAAGAAACCGACTACTTAACAAATGGTACTTTGTGTAAATGTAAGACACATTACAAGCTAGGTTCAAATTTCAATTTGAAGTTCTAAGCCCCATATCGGTATATACGTTCTTTGTATCATAGCTAAATGCATTAATTTATATCTTATATATATATATATATATTTCTGAAGCTGCAGTACGAGCCGCGTAAAATTTTGGAATATTAAATGAAAATAGTATATATCTCTGAAGCAGCAGTAGGAGCCATGTAAAATTTTGGAATACTAAATGAAAATAATGATTCCTGGCCAGTGGGGTTAGTCAGGACTATTATAGAAATGTAATACAATTGTCACCAAACTTCGCTGAATTAGTAAGTTCTAAATTAAAGAGAATTGAAATGAGATGGGTCCCTTCTATCCAACGAGCGTACGTGGTAATGAGGATGAAAAATATTTATGAGAGAAAGGTACATAATTAAATGCTTGGTCTTGTGTACTTGGAGTACAAATCTATCAAACAAGTGAAGATTCAATTATCACTAAATTAGGTCCAGCGAATGGCAGAGAGTTTTATTAACAGCGGAGAAGGAAAAGAATCTATGCTTTGTCATTTATCAGTGTTCTAATTAGTGTGAGTCATCAAGTGGATAGGGAGATAATGTAAAAACTTGCCTTCATCATCCATGCAAATCAACTATTGCAACTGCAATGCGAACCTGTCAAACCCGCCCTCAATGTACCAGAGTTCATATTTTTTTGTCATTTAACTTTGAACGTATTTTAAAAAAGAAAAGAAAAGTAAATGTTCGTATCGGCTAAGAAGTGTGTATATTAAAAAAATAAGATTATTTAGCCTCATTTGTATCCTCATTAAATCATTATATAAAATTAGGCTTCCCTTGAAATATCTTAATAATACTTCTATGTCTTGTAAAATTATTTGTCATTTCATCCCATCATTTAATGAATAAATGTAATCTCACTTCAAATTACAAAAATTAAAATACTTTCCAAATATTACTCATCATATAATGTAGAGTAGAGGCATAAATTATTTTAACCATCTCAAAAACCTTTTCATGGTATCAAAAATATTTTTCAAATGATCCTGGTTTAAATCTTGAACAAGGAAATAAGTATTAATGATTAGGTCTACAACTAAATTTCCGAGTCCATAAATGGAAGCATATATAAACAAAATGGGGAGTCAACTATGAACAGAATTGCTCATGATGGTGCAACAACCCTATCAATCTTTCTTACAATTTATTATTATCACATTATTATTATATCAATTTATTCTCTTGTCTTCTTCTGCTTCTGCATCTTCTTCTTCTTCTTCTTCTTTCCACTCAATTGTATCAATGACGGGCCTCCTGATGTGCAATAATTCACTTGGTCTCGAAATCTAAAGGAATCACATTGCATTTATGCCCCTACATGTATGTGTTGCATTATTTTTATTTTTCTCCTCCTTAGTCCTGTCCTTCATTCCTTATTCAATTTAAATCCATGAATTATTAATTTAAAGAAAAGAAGGAGACCAGAGAATATGGTGTGATCATAAATGAAAAGTATGGCAATGTGCTATCAATATTCAATTTCAGAAGCGGCCAACTTAAGAACCCATGCTGATTCAGCAGTGAATTCTATAAATTGATTCTCTACGGCTTTTCAATTTTAAATTATATGTTCATGGGCAAATGTCTGTTCGGTCAAGGAAAAATCAATTGAACCACATCTGTTCCGAACCCGATTATCAGAGAATTTGGATTGGTTCAATTCGATTATCAAATTGTCAGTTTGCTTTCGGAACTTTTGCCCACTCCTCCGCATCATTTATGTGATTTGTTTGAAAAATAATAATAATAATAATGATAATAATAAAGTATCAAATGTTTGACAAAGCATCGGCCAATTTTTAGATCCTATAGTTACACAAATTTAGTTAAATGGTTTGATATGGTAGACAAAAAGATGTAAAGCTCCTTCTTTTTGCTGCCATTTTATGCAAAATTTTGACTTCGGGTATTCTGTCTGCATAAGCATTTGGCCGTGTAGTTGTAACTTTATGTTGTGCTTTTTTTAAAATCCACGTACATTGTGTCTGGTTCCATGCAAACCCATCTTTTGAGTATTGTCTTTTTACTACTTTATGAGCTCAAATTACCACGAAAATTAAAGAATCAAATCTGTAGGATTCTTCTTCTGGGCATCTACTTCTTGTATTCATATATATACATATTAAAAGGTGAAAATTTACATTTGAATATGTTATTTTGTTTTGAAAATTTTCGATTTTTAAACATATTCTTGCTTGCTATTATGATTTATGGCAATGCATGGAAAAAATGACATCATGACTATATGCTTAGGTCTCGAAATTGATTAAAAAAAAAACGTGTGAGCCTCTTTCTATCACGACAATAAATAATCATTCAATTGATAATAATCGATTTGAGATCTAGTACAAGGACCCTGTGCTAGACATTGTTTAGGCTAAAAAAGTTTTATTTCATTAATATAATTTAGTTCCTTGAAAAATGGATCTTTTTTCCGTTCTTAGCAATTTAAAGTTATCATTGAATGATTACATAAAAAATGGCATTTTTTTTTTATAAATAAAATTCTGAATTCCCCACGATGTAAAGTTGTAAACACGAGTTCGTATAATAAATTGGTGGCAGTGCATGATTTTTCGACTCCATGTAGTTTTACATAAGCATCAAGGACTAACATAAACTCACTCTTCCTGTACACAGTCGTATAATTTTCTTCTCCCAACTATAGTTTGTTTCTTTATAATACTCAAGTGCCGAGATCTTGATCTATTATCTGAAATGATTGATTTTTCACTACTTGTTTTTCAGCTCTTAAATCTTTAAAAAAACACTGCGATACTTAAGTCAGTATTTATTGATAAAACAAATGAAAGAAAATGTGATAAAAAGTGTTTTTTGCACTGTTTCAAAAGGATTATATGACAAATATAAAATATTAAGGAAGGAAAGTACTTTCACAAGATCTAATTTATATTCATTTTGGTTAATGTGAGAATATGATAAGTTTATTTTTATTTTGAAATTTTGGAGGGAAATAAATAAGTTCCACTTAAATTTTGCTCTATTATTGAATTAAGATCCCCTCGAACAATTCGACTAGGTATGACTTACATTCTAATTCTTGTCAAATTTTTTTTTCTAATTTTGTACTTTTAGACACATTATATGACTTACCAAATGTGTAACTTATCATAAATTAACCTAATATTTTGTGGGCAATAATTCGAGTCTTCATAAACTCAACTTTCCTTAATTAAACATAATTGTGTGGAGGTTATTTGTAACATTCTTCTTCCTTGCGAAATGCGAGTGGAGTAGAGATATTCCTCCTCCATGAGGGTATTTGGTTGGGCATGGGTATTTAGTTGAACATGTACTTTATAGAATAAAAATATAATGTAAGTCCCAAGTATATATCTAATTATAAATATTAGTGCAATGATTTGCTATCATAACAATTATAAATATATTTGTAATACAGTAACTTGATGCTTAATCAGTTAAAAAAAAAATTTATGTTTTGTGCACCTACAAATTCATACGATTACTCTATCACATTAATTAAAATTCAATTAATTTTAGAATTATTATCCAATGTAATCCCAACAAGAAAAGAAAATACTAGAAAGAAAAAATGGAATATACATGGGAAACAATCAAAATATTAATTATTACCAAGTTACTGAAGGAAACCTAATGGCTAATGACTTTTTCAAAGTTCTTCAATTTAAAGAAAACAAAAAAAGAAAAAAGAAAAAGCTCCGTATGTACAAAGGACGAAAGGGGAGAGAAGGAGAGGGAATGGGATTCCTCTGTCAAATTTTGTCTTTTAAGAACCAATCAGAAAGCGAGTACAGTCAGGGCCAACAGTCGCTATCTTCGACCCACCATTTTTGTTTTAATTTAAATTTTAATTCTATGAGAAGAAAAAAACCAAAGCTAAATACACACACCCAGTTTTACAAGTCCCAATCAGCTGGGTCCACCTCAGAACCCCCCGACGACTAGCATCTGATCACGTGAATCTCCCATGTGACCCCTCTGCTTCCTGTCTCTCTGCTGCCTAGTTCCCGCCCCTTCCCTTGCACCCGCAATACGCCGCCGTTTCATCTCGCCTCCAATATCGGCCAACGCGAAACTCCACAGCAGCTTCGAGTATCAACGTGTCCAAAATGTCCCTCTCGAGCTCCGTCACCACCCCTTCGCCTTCTTCTTCAAATGCAATTCGTTTCTGCGACTTCATTGGCGGCAAATCTTTGTCAATTAACCCATCAATGTCCTCAAGAACCCGACAATCAGCGCGAGGGTAGCTTCTAATTTGCGTACACAACGTGTCTATCAACTCTGACCCTTGCATGTGACCACGTCCAGCAGTGACGCTTGGACTGACCCATGGCTTTATCTTAATATAAGGCTTCAATATGTCCACCAAAATTTCATCAACCAGCCCAAACATCAATTTTCTATTGCAAAGATGACTCAATTGACCCGACATTATGATGAGGTGGTTCGTGTTTTCGAGGTGATGAAAAATTGAAGGGTCTAAAGGGTGAAAAGGGGAGAACCATTTGGTGAATGTCACTGGGGTGTCTTTGTTTATGCCCGTACGGTTTAGTATTCTAGTAACATACTCATATTCTTCTGCTTCTCCTACGGGGTAGCTGGTGTTGGTGCTATTGGTGGTGGTGGTGGCAACGTTAAGTCTTTCCTTGATGTTGCCTTGGACAGCGACGGACGTTTCTTGTTTGTATGTCTGGCACGTATTACTAGATAACTGTGAGCTATGTCTCGAGTTTTGTGCACTAAATACCTGTAATACGTCCACAAAATAATAAGATAAATAAATGATCATGCAAATTAAAATATAATGCTCAGCATAAAAAATGTAAACGAAAAATTTAATAACCATATAACGTTGCACTAGTCATAAAAATTAAAGTAAAAAAGTTACCTGTTTTTGAGGTAATTTGGTTGCCGGAGGAGAAGGGTCTTTCTTGACGGGGAGAAGAGTAGGGACTGTGATATTGAGAAGGCCATTTGACAATGGAGTTTGCTTGCAATTTTTGTCAGAGCAATGGGCTCTGTTGGCCGTTGAGGGACGGACGAAGGACTCCTCTTGCCTGTTTCTGATGATGTCTGTGGTTTGCGGAGGCTTTTTGAGCCTCGAAGTACTGAACCTTTCACCGGCGGTGGCTTTCTTACATTTCTTGGCGGGTCTTTGCTCATTGATGACGTGTTGTTTTTCCTGCTCTTGCACAGGCCGCAGCTTGGGCTTTGATGATAAAACTTTGATGGCTTGTTGTGGCTGAATAACATTACTTGCTTGTGCCTCACACGAAGATTTTCGTGGCTGCTGATGAGGAGTAATGTTTTCTTTGGTGGTTGTGATTAATGTGGTTACTTTCTGTTTTGGTTCCAACAATCTACTGAGCCTCGGGGAGCAAGGAGTACTACTTGAGTGCTTACCAGGGCTTGATTGGTCAACAACTTTGCTCAAAACCTTGGAATAACTTTTCTTGGCCTTCAGTTGACTAACAAGCTCATCTGTTTCTCTTGCTTGTTCTGCTCCTCTGCTGCTTCTCAAAGTGTTTGTTATGTCAAGACCAACTTTTCTGCTAACACTTTCTTTAACTTGCTTCACTATTTGCCTCGCATACTGGCTTGGGCTTCTGTACTCGTCGTCTTGCTTGAGTTCCTTCCTTCTCAAGTATGAGAAGCGTGAGAACTCAACCTCTTCTCCAGCATTACCATTTTCTTTGTTGATTTGAAGTGAAAGGCGGGGGTGATAATCAACGTCTGATCTTCGAGCTGAAGAGATTCTTGGGGTCTCCGGCAAAGAACGGGTGCCTGCTGTTGTCATATCAACGTCCAAGGAGCGTCTGTGGCTAATTATAAGCTTGCCATGCTGGTGTTGTCTCGGTCGAAAATGGTGGTGGATATTTGACTTTGGGGTTTCATGACATGACGATGATGAAGGATAAGAGGGGGATTGGCTTTCATTAACCGGAAGAAGATCAAGACCCATCAGCCTTGCTACCAAATTCGGAGTCTTGGCTCCTGGAGATGAGCTTATTTCTGAGGAGGATGAAGAAGAATCAACTTTTGATGATGATGATCTTGTTTTTCCTCCCCCACCACCACCACTTGTTTTGATTTGAATGCCCCTCTACATTTTAAAAACCAAGATTAGTTAAGATTAATTACTAACATAGTATATTACATATCAACATCATTATTTTCATCATGATTACTCACTTTTCAAAATAAAGAATCTTGGAAACGCTAAAATAAAATTAAAATAAAAAAAATAGCTAGGCTAGGAAACCGAAAAGATTAATTAGTTAAATAAATATATCATATCATAAAATAAATAAACCTACTGGGATATTTGAAGTTTCTTCTTCTTTCAAGTTAGTTGAAGATGAAGAGAATGGAGGCTCCTCTAACTCCAAGCTATTCCTAGGAGCTTCTGCTCCTTTGAGGGTAGAGTGGTCTTCAGGAAGAAAAGAATCGTTGGTGGCCTTAAAAGAAGAAGCCTGGTGATGGTTTAAAGGAAACTGAAAATGGTGAAAATCAAAGAACTGAAAGACAGCACTCATGCAACCAGAAGTAGTAGCAGTAGCGTTACTGTTACTAATACAATCTTTTTCCCGTCCTCTTTTGGAGCTGGAGGATTTGCTGCTACCGCCCCAATACCATTCTTTGCCCATGTTGTAAGCAGTTTTTTTCTTGGAGACAAAGAAAGTGGAAATGACAGAAGAATTTAAGGACTAGTGTAGTGTGTAGAAGAATCAATAATGTAGTAGAAAGAGTGAAGTTTGAGGAAGAAGAAAAGCTGAAAAGGCTTTATAGGACGCTGGTGTTGAAGCGAAAAAAGCGGATCCATGAAGTATGAATCAGCTTCATTTTGATTTTCAGGATTGAAGTACAAAAAGGGTGCTTCAGGGTTTGGTTAGTATGGTAATTATATTTAATATCTCACTCACTCCCAAGTTTTACCAGGGCCATGAGATGAGGCAGAGGCAGAGGCAGATGCAAAACCAACTCTCATTGGGAATTGGAAATTATTTAAAGAAATTTAGAAATGGAAAAGGATGACGAAATGGCCACGCACTTCTCTTATAAGTAACAATAATATAATAACTATCTATTTCTCTTCGTGGGTGTATTGTGCTTGCTGTTCAGCCTCAGCTTACACAATGTGATTCGCACTGTACACACTCACCCTGGGGTTTGAAAGTACGAGGTGTGTTTTATTGGGGATCTGTAATGTGATTATAGATGACGTTTTATCCTCTGTTTTAAACCATAATTTTATGTGAAGATTGAATCAAATTTGAATATGGTCGGCTTTTTAATTTTTTAAGCTCATTGTCCCCACGAACTTGGGTTGAACGGCTGGAGTGTGGTGGTTTTTGGTTTTGATGAGTTTAAGATTTCACCTTACTGATGGGCGCTATTGCCTAAAGTTTGACCAAAGTACTGGGGGGGATTGGGCTGCTTTCAAAGGATTGGATTTTTTATTTTTTTTGTGGCTCTAGTTTAATTATGGGAACCATTTTATCTTTTGTATGAATTCTAGTTTAACCGAATTTTAGTGGACCCAGTTAAAACAAATAAATTTGTTTAAAAGAGGATATGGTTGCATTGCTAAACTTGAGGTGTGCTATCGCAAGATGTTGGAAGATAATTAGGAGTTGGGGTGTTTGAGAAGGGGGTAAAAATAAGATGAAACCACTAACCTTTGAGCTTTGTTAAACTGCAAAATTAAATAAATTAGGTTAGAGATGGAGCCAACGATGATCCGCAATTACATTCTAATGCTTAAGTAAGATTTTGAGTAATAAAATGGTGATTTTAAATTTTTAAGGGACCTTGAAGCTTTAATAATAACGTTTTTACTCTTAGGTAGAAGAAGACAAGTTTATTTTGAATGAGAAAAATGTATTATCATTTTGAGAAAATCTTGAGCTTTACTTGACGGTTATTTTGGTTTATTTTGACAAGTGACATATATGTATTAGCCGACCATCCTTAGGTGAGGTTATTTTAATATTTTTGCTTTTGTCCTTTAATTGTGACACCTATGAGCTTAAAAGGCAAGAAAATCTTTAATCCCTTTTTGCCTCCACGACTAGACACATGGTAAGCTCTCAGTATTATGGTCTTACTACTTTTCAGGAATAACAAAAGAATAGCTGACGTGACTCTCTCTTATTACTTTACTTAAATAATCTTTATTCTTATTGGCCCCTTCTTTTTAGTTAAAAAAAAAAGATATTTTATTTTTTCCTGTGATATCGTGCATTGTTCATGTGTTTGCTCTAACCACCAAATTTGAGTTATGATAATACCCATAAGTTTGGGATATATTTACCGAATCCATTTTTTTTCTTAAGAAGTTTATCTTCTATTTTTTGAGAATTTTATGACCATTCAGTCAAATGTATTGACTTTATTGTAATTAACATTTTTTTTACACATGTCATTAAGCTATTAGTCCAATCAACATCCAAATTTTCCCCCAAGCAAAAACTATTCAAACATATGAAAGTGCTTATATGGGGTGTTTGATTGCAAAGTATTGGCATATTTTTATAGGAGGTGTAATCTTTTTTCGTTTCGTCTTGAAGACACCAACGTCGGACAAAATTCTTTCGAACTCTAGATTTGGGCACTAATTCATAAATGTTTCTCGTATTTTTGAAAACAACAGGGAACATCCTTGCCATTACTCCGACAACATGGATGTTTAAGGTTATATTTAAAAATACAAGGATCGGACGCATATAACTCTAGGAACTCCATGAGAATTTACCTAGGATTGATTGATTTAGAGAGAATTAGATGCAAAAGCACTGCCAAAGTCGTCTTTCAAATATCAAGCGGTATCATCTAATAAAACTAGGTACTTAAAAAAAGAAAAGAATAAGGGGAAAAAAATCACATCCCCCTTCTGGCCTTCACAGTTTGAATAGAAGAAATTCAAAAAGATCTGCTTTGAAAATGAGTCCTCCAGGTAATCAAGTAGTTGTGTTCCTATTTCAAAATCAAACGCTACTATTTTGGAGTTATTCAGGCGGTAGCAGTTGCATTTTTAGATTAGACCACTGTGCCTGATATTCTAGGCTGCCAACGCCAAAGCCCAGCGACAAAAACTCTCGCCAACATCCCTCTCCTCATGATTGAGAAATCGACTTATTCCCAAGCACAGTTCCCTGGCTAGAGATGAATTGAAAATATTCTCCATTCTCCAAGTATTTCCTTCAGTTTAGGAAAACGTACGAAACCCAGAGAATTAAGTGATTGCAGAGACCAAACTTCATGATAGTCACAATGTTTTCTTGGTACAGATGGAAGAAAAAAAAATGACATTCAAGTATTTTGGCCGAATGTTGAACCATTGTCCTCACTAAAGTGAGAGCCATTAATGAGGGTAATGGTTCAAGCACTTCTTAGAGACTCATCTTATTCCTATATAATTAAATACAGATGTAGTTAATATCTCTCTAAATTTAGTGAGAGTAAAAATTTAAGTTGTGCCACGATAGACTTGTGATTATAAATATCAGTAGAGATGTGAATGTAAAATACATATTATTATTCCAAAAAAAAAAAACTTCTGTAAGTTTGTTAAACCCCCAATTTTTCCGTTGGGAATTGCTGTGCTAGATAACAGTGGGATGCAGTCGTTCTCATAAAATACAAACAAGAAAATAAAGTCACCTTGACGTTAAGATGTCCTAATGATTCCGAATTTGAAGGACCCAAATGATGGAGGGCCATGGCCATGACCTATGTGCACCATGTGATAGAAGGTTATGTGTACTGTGTGTGTCTAGGTTTCCCCGACAGAGGTATGTAAGCTTTTTTTTCCGGAGAAAACAGTAATACTGAAGGTGAAGGAGCCTCACCCTCCCCATCAACAGATAATCAGAATCCCACTAGATCAAAATTATCAAAATTGAGGCTTGTCCGCATTCATCTTAGTGATACTTAGATTACTACTGGTCAGGGACCACAGCCATAGCTTCAAATGTTTCTATTCTCTTTCTTGATTGGCCAACTAGTCTTTTCCGAATGTCCTTCGAGGAGTTAGAGAGTTTCTGAGTTTAAAAAAACTAAGTGGTCCTAATTTTTTATGGGAATTAAGCATATCCTTTTGTAGTAGCATCTATATGGAAAGTCGCTTCCAACATTTCGTATAATAACATCAAAACATGTGTCGGGGGTCTTAATTCAGCAAATAGTAACTTGTAGGCGTCCAAGAACAATACAGTATCACTTTATTTAATCAAAACCACAAAACTAAGAAACAGACTTAAGTTACTGATGTGACACAGAAACTGAGGAGATATCTGTGCGGAGTGTGGCAGTGTGGTAGCTTAGTGCCAAGGACTCTTCGTCAACAGGGAGTAGCTGCCAATAATTATAATGGCAATGAATGGAAATTTTGATTTCACTGAAACTTGACCCACCAATTGTCTAAGTAATTCCAATACAATTCTTAAAGTCATGTCCTTCTCTTCTTCTAGGTCTTTAATGCATATTGATAAACACCTAAAGCTTGTCCACAAATGTTTTCTGATTTGTCTGTAGGAAACTGAAGCTCACCCCACTAGCCAGCCCTCAAAAGACACAAGGAATGCATAATTTGGGTATTACTACAGGGCTCTACAGACATAATTATCAAGAAACTAATGAGATATTAACATCCAATGGGTAACCTACAACCTTAGTAATCAAGAAACTACTAAGATGTTAATATCTAAACAATCAACTCTAAAGGATTCAAGAATCTTAATGACTCAACTCGATTCCTACTCTATTTTCGGCAAGATAAAAAAATAAATCGCCAAATGTACCACAACTTCAACGAAGTACAAAATTAAATCTCCAAATGTATCACAAGTTCAATTATGTACTAAACTAAATCTCTAAATGTATCACAGCCTTAGCAGAACTTTTGGTTAGAGGCTATCTTTTATTCAGAATATTTGGCGGGTAGTTTTGAAATCTCACCAGGCTTTCAAATACTTGATACATAAATACTGTGAGGTAGGAAATTCAGCAACTCAATAACTATGTAGCAGACAATTGTTGGTTTCAATAACTCAATTACTTAATAAGTTAGGCTATAAATGGCAATCTGAGTAACCTGAAAACTATCTATTAGGTAACTGAAGCCTGCAACCAATAGTTTCCAATTGTACAATGCTCATCTGCTAAGACCACCAGGTAAACCAATTCAGTTCATAGACCACTGGCAGCTAGCTATTAAATAATTCCAGTGTCTCACTTGATCTTCATTTCACCATCCCGTGCAAGTACATATCCTTTAGGTTTTACATTCAGTAACCTTCTAAAAGAATAACTGGAAACACTCTTTCACTTAAGGTACGTAAAATTGTTGAAATTGTCCATATTGAGAAAAATCCAGCTTACCTAACAAGAAGATGAGGTTAGCTGTCTCTTTGTTTGGCATTTTCTTATTGCCACCTTGAAAAAGACTGATAAGAAAGCTAAGTTTCACAGTCAAGATCATTGTTTTCATCATTTCAACATCTTAGGACATTTTCAGTTATGTGCCAAAACATGAACTTACAACTTTCAAATTTTGAATTTGAGACAGTAAATTGTTCCACATCTTAAACCTATGATTGAAAAAAAAATGGAAAAAGAAAAAGCTATGTATGTGCATGGCAAGAAAGAATCATAAAACATGACAAAATATACAAAAGTGAATGTCAATCAAGTTTAGTGTAGTATAAAATATATAAGTTGTAATCGTCTAAAGAAGAAAAAGACAAACAATACTGCGGTACACTAGCTAACACCAACCAGTACAACCAACTTATGCCTTTGATTGTATTCTTTAATTCCAAATGATCTAATCCATTAAAACATCATTCCTCAAGGATATGATATGATTGCTTTAGGCTGTCTTGGGCATTAATATAAGCAATTTTATCATTAAGAACTATATGAAGGGAAAAAGAAGTGTTTGGACATGGCACAGTCCATGTCACATCATAGAATTACAAGATTAGATAGACCATTAAATTTCAGAATCTAGGAACAGTCCTAAACTTCAGAATCTAGGAACAGTCACTCTAAACCCAAATGATACAAAAGAAAGCACAAGATATTTTTCCTTTCCCAATTTAGACTGATTCTGCTCACTTTCAAAAAAAAAAATTGTTGTTTTTTTTTTAACCGAAAAAAAAAATCCCAGACGGGTCTTCTTTCATTGTTCAAGAAAGGCAGGGTTCAATTATTGCTAAAGTCTCATCAGCAGTAAAAATAATATACTGCACAAAGGTTTTGATAAAGATTTAATGAAAATGGGTGGCATTTCAGAAGTCAATTGTTAAGAAAGTTCCCCAATCCCACATCAAATTTTAAAGATAATAACTAAGAGCCATGCTTATGCCCTGTTTGTTATGATTTTTGAGAAGGGCATAATTTGTCTTAGAGATTCGGGTCACATATTCAACACAAAACAGTAAGGAACATGAAAAGGAAAAATGTATATTTGAACAATTGTTTGCTTGAAATACAGTACTTGAAACATTCAAAAGCTGAAAAAAAAAAGAGTTCAAAGTCAAAAAGGTCAGATGGCCTTCCTTTTTCTTGATATCAACAGGCTTTAGCCGATTGAAAGAGCACAAGAAAAAACATCAACTGATGAATATAGGGAATAGGATGGATGAAAGAATATACCAAATAAATGAGCAAAACTTCTGTCTAGTTGCACCATGGCTTCAACATAGAAACTAGACACTATGCTTCTAAGATCTACCATCCACATCAAAGCCAGCACCTGTCCAATCAGGTGCTCCAGTTCCTCTACCCTTGGGCACAATGCCAACTCCCTTCCCTCGTCCCTGAAAGTGGGTTTTCTTCTTTCCTTTTACTTCTCCCTCGACAGTAGGATGTTGATTGTGCCCACTCATAACTGGAGCATTTCCACCGTCTCCTTGATTGGATGTAGCATTTTGGGCCACCCCAGCACCCGTTCCTGACAGTGGGAGGGCAGGAGTGTCTGAAACTAGACTGATCTGTGCAGGTCCCATTGGTTTTCCATCCTAAAGATAAATCCAGGTCCAAAATCTCAAACAACTTCCTAATAACATGCAATGAAAAGTGAGGTTCTTTTATTACTGGAAGAGCATGAGATAAACAAGAAAATGGAAATTTGATGCCAAATTAGAAAGTCACTAGACAAAGTGGGCATTTTGGTCCCACAACTAAATATTCCGGATGAGATTTGGATCAATTTGAAGGAGGAATAGCACGAATGTTAATTACTAAAAAGGTTTCAAGTTTAAAATAAGTGAGAGTGAAGGGAACTACTTAATTAATATCTTCTTGCACTGTGTTAAGCTGTTAACAACAAATAATCTCCTTACACACAACATAAAGCAAATCACTAAACTATTGATGATTTTTTTTTTGGGGGGGGGGAGAACAGGATCAGAAAGCAAGTGTATTAATGGTGAAACAGTATAAATTATCAATGAATTAAAGAAAAAATTCAGAGTCCCAAAATCAGCATCAAATATCACTCTTTTTTTCATAAAAGGGCCATGCTCACTGACATAGCTTGGTGCAGAATGTTAGGTCGTACTTATTCACGCACAGAAGATAATGCAAAGAAGATAAATAAAATGAAATAAGAGATATCTTACATAAGGAGAAGGGGCAGATGCTCTACTTGGGTTCAAAGCTTCCAGTCGTCTTTTTAACTCCTCAAGTCTCGAAAACTGGGTGCTACTGCTTTCTTTAACCTATCATACATAATAACATTATAAGTAATTTCACAAAGTACAGACATTCTACATCAACATTTAGCGAATATATACCAGATTATTTAGATCTTCACATAGCTTCTGCTTCATTGCTTCTTCATCCTTCACGGCCTGTGATGCTGCTTCCCAAACCTGAAGTGAAAATGAAAAAATACATAAAATCATAACACCAAGTAGTAAATCCCCTTCTCAGGTCAAACAGCTTTATATTGGAATTAAGGTATATTTAGTTCTGTGAATCAATCGAGAAGGAATCTGGCTATATGGATCCAAAAGAAATATGGAATCGTGTAATACAAACGCATGCATTGCAACCTCGTATCTAGCGAAAATAAGCCAAAATTGGGTCCAAATAACAGAGCACAACAATAATTTGTGGAGTTCAAACAAATATCATTCCCAGTCAATATGCAAGGACATACCCAAAAGGTGAAACTATATTTTTGGCAATAACATAAGCTGAGTTTTAATCGGGGGGACAAACCTTCTGTGCTTGTTCTTCCTTCTGCTTGGCAACACGAATTCTCTCAGTTGACATTTCTATTTTCTTTCTCAAGTGTTCGAGTGCTTAAGTAAAATGCCATACATCACAGCAATGGCAGAGTATCTCAGCCATAAAAACTAATCACAAAAAAATCCATAGCGCTGGAACTTTAAAAAGTAATGATGATCATTACCAACCTGCTTTTTTTGGCCCAGCAGTGAGTTTCATCTCCATCGTAAGGTTTGCCAGCTCTCTTTCAACATCACGTATTTTAGAATAATTTTCTTCAATGTATCTGAAAGCAAGTGCCAGAGAAGATCATGCAAGACATTCCACGAATCACCAGTAAAAGAAAGATACAGAAAAATGAGGGGCATGAATCTAGCAAAACAAATAATTGCCAGCTCTCTTTCAACATCACGTGTTTTAAAATAATTATCTTCAAGGTATCTGAAAACATGTGCCAGAGAAGATCATGCAAGACATTCCACAAATCAACAGTAAAAAGAAAGATACAGAAAAATGAGGGGCATGAATCAGCATAAATTCAGCAAAATGAATATAAGACACAGTCGGGAAACAGAGGCAAGAGCTATCCAACATAATAGTAATTGAACCTTGGAATGAAAATGATTTAGATAACTCTAAAGAAATGAACTTCTTAACAGCCCGTAGTTTTTAACAACCAGAACTAACTCCATCAAAAAAGAAACTGAATTCCTATCAAATTGCATAAATGAAAGCAATTTATATAACAAGAGACGAAATACTTGCTAGAAATTATAAGGCCAATGACAAGAAAACCACTGACCACTCAAAACATGTAATCACAACAAAATCCTTCCTGCCGTCATTGCCACCATGTCAGCAGACTATAAGTCTATCACCACCACCGATTATTTTCAAGATTTCTGCACCAACTCTGTTACCACAACTCCTTTGCCCATCAACACCTTGCCAAAATCAATGTCACCATCACCACAACCTACAATATACTTTATCTCTTGGGTTACCTCCACCAGGACACCAGGTCCAGTGTGCTTGTACAATATCCCGACTCTATCAACGACCAACCATATCACCACTACCAACAATAGCTGATAAAATCATCAACTTACAACCAACTCCAAAACCTTCCAACCGATACCACATTTTCTCACAAATAAATAATAATTACCAACAAATGCAAAAATGGAAAAACAGTTATATAAATAGGATGCATTTGAGAATTCCTATAAACCATAATAATATTTTTCATCTCCTTCGATCATGTGACATCTAATCGAAAAATAAAAATCTTCAGCACCAACAAAATATCCAAACAAAGGACTAAAAATCATCTCTATTTCTCTAGATCCAACTATCTTCAATTACTAAGAAGACTTTGATAAAGCATATATATCCAATTGTAAGAATCTTCAAACATTACAACACTCACTGTAACTAAACCAAGAGCTGTGAGCTGAGGCAAATTAAGTACATTGCTGTCTAGCGTGATATAGAATCAAAACAAATTGCAGTGGGAAAAAGATATTAATTAAACATAAATGTGAACGTACTTTCTCAACTGAAGCTGCTCTTCTTCAATTATCTGATACAGAGAGCACAAAAATCTCAGCCACATTAACAATTAATGAAAAAATAATAGAAATTATAAATCATAAATCAACGCGTAAACAGATAAGAGAGAGACCCTCTCGGTGTAGGCTATGACAGGGGCTTCTCGCGAGAGACCATCAGGTCCGATCTCCGGTTGAAGAGAAGGATCCGAAGCCATTTTCTTTTTTTCCTTTTTTTCTTGATAATTTACAATCTGAACTAAAAATTCAAATCTCTGATGAAACTATAAACACAAGTCAATTGTTTTTCAGTCGCAATTTCAAGTTATTACGGCGATGTTTTACTGCGTTTTGGTTTCGGATTGAAAGCAAATACGCGCTCCAATCGTTCATTAAAAATGAAAATGGCAAGTGATGCGACATGTCGGATTGTGAAGGCCGATTTGTCACTTTCTTTTCATAATGACGTTTTTGCCCTCTTGACAGTTAACCGGACGCACATGCCAAGCACGTGAAAGAAAGCGAAATTGATGCACCCGCCACTCGGATCTCTCAATAGTTATCCTCGACCTCGAACTTTACTTTATTAAAAAAAAAAAAAAATTACTAGACTTATTGTAAAATTATAAATTCAGAAGTTAAGATTTTTCAATTCATACCATATTACCATTATTGATTTTCTGATCCGATGAATTTTAGAAACTAAAAACATAATAATTATTAATTAAAATTCATTTTTTCCTCTTCATAGTAACCAATCATGGTCTTCAGTGATTCCATTCACTGCGACACACCAACTGAAAACCAAACTTGCTGGAAAAACATTTGAAACCAAAAAGATGTAAAAATGTTCTTAAACAAATCCATCTCTCATTTTTCCTTTTCAGAATAAATTGGTTCACTAATTTTATTGATCATAATTCTAGCATCTAGAACAATACTATTCAATGCAAATAGGCTATGCAACTTTCTTAAACTGAAGGGGAAAAAAAGAGCAAAGTGCTCCAAACAGAGCTCAAAATACAACTTGATCCAGAAGAAAAATACGAAACATTAAATTTCTGTTTGATGCATTTACGACGCTGCAGCAGTATGTAAGAGTTTGAGCACAGCTTCTTTTGTAGGCAGTGCAGGAATTGCACCTCTCTCTGTAACCGTGAGGGCGCCACAGGCATTTGCAAAAAGTAAAGCTTCTCTTAATCGATTCTCATCCTGCCAAAGAATAATTATAGAAGAAAAAACCGTAAGCTCTTTTGGGTTATGCAAATCCTGATATGGTACACTAGCACGTCTCATAATCCATTGGGAGTTCGGTGTTCCTATAAGTTATCTGCTCCAATGGCAAAAGTGTGTGTGTCTATAAAATAAAAGTACTGGAATCGGAATATGTGAGCAAAAATGGTTTCTTCTATTACTTCTCAAACTAAACAGTACATATTATGCAGAAGTTTGTAATTGATCAATGTCAAACAGGTACCTTGATCAGGTTTTGATCAGCAGCTAAGCAATTAAGTATTCCACTGACAAATGAATCACCAGCACCAGTGGTGTCAACAGCTTTCGTTTTAACACCAGGAACCCTGCCTTTGAATTCCTGCAAAAAGTTTTCATTTGCTTATTACTGATGAATTATTTACTTCGACCATTTGAATTAGACAGTTCAGCTTTCTGAAAACTTCTCAAACTCTACTTTCTTTGGATTTCTAAATGATACTATATTCAATTGAGACCATTCAGTTTGCAGTTTGCATAAGCTACTAACAACAAAAATCCATCATCAGTAGTTCATTACTGAAGAAAAACAGCCTAGATATGATAATTGAAACAGGATTTAAGGAATTGAGTTTCCAGTGCAATGCTTTTAGGAAAAAGAAAAAAAAAATGTTTCCACTAGCAAATCCTAACATCAAGTAAAACAAAAATCTTTTTCTCACCTTAGTGTAATATCTACAACCTTTTGAACCTTCAGTGACAATCAAAAGCTTGAGATTAGGATGAAACAGCTTCTCTAACACCACGTTATCATCATTATGATCATCACCTCCAGTTAAGAATGTAATTTCATCATCGCTTACCTACAAATTCATAAGTTAACCACAAAAGAATCTGATGATATATAGTGAATTCATTTATAGTGCCTATTGAAACATAAAGAAGCCACTACTGTATCTGTACCAATGCGGAAGCATCTTTTGGATGCATGAATATCTTGTTTCAAATTTTACCTTTATTATATCAGCTTGATCCCATACACTCATTATGCCCTCGCGAGCAGCCTCTTCTGATGGCCATAGTGGCAATCTCAAATTAGGATCATAGGAGAGGATGCTACCAGACTCTTTGGCTAAGTTCATGGCAGCAAGTTGAGTTGACCTGCATGGTTCTGCAATTAAACTAATTGAACCATAGTGGAAGATGCTGCCCTGTAATAAAGTATAATTTGGAAATGAATGATTTTCAAACATACAAAATATCACCTTAGGAATATATGGTTAATTTCATTTAAAACAAGAAAGAGAGAAAAGGACCTGCTTAATGAGGTTTTTGTCAAGTTCCGATTCACATAGAAGCATGTCAGCACTTGGATGACGAAAAAACAAAAATTCACGCTCACCATCAGCTCTGAGTGTAACAAACGCCAAGGCAGTCCTTGCAGTGGAATCATAACGAACACCAGATGTATCGACATTGTTCTCTTTTAAAATGTTAGCCAACATGTAACCAAATTCATCGTCTCCTAGCTGTAACACAGATGACAAATATTTTCTAACTGTCATTAAAATTGAGTAGAAGCAAGATGCTGCCCGCCTGCCCCCAAAATTGTTCACAACACATAAAACAGAGGATTTGATTTTATGCAGTGGAAGTAGGGTGCTCAAACTAACAAAGTGCCTTATTGCGTGGATGTTGCATATTTCGTTTAGTTAAATCTAAGAGAATTGAAGTCATAAAAATGGTGAATAATGCAATAGGTGCCAAGAAGATATATAGAATCCATATTTTGCAAACAAACATACATCTAAATCAATTGTGGAGCGACCAAGTCAAAAGCATTCCACAAACGGAAGATGAATTACAGTTCCAGATTCTAAGGAAATTCCTGGTAATCACCATTGTCAAAATGTTCAATTCATACAACAAACACTACCGTATCCCATTTCCATAGTCAACAAACAATTAGTACTTGATGCTTTTAATGCGGGTTCGGAGAGAGATGGGGGTTTAGTGAACTAGCAAAAAACGAGATCGGAAGTTCCAATAAAATGTCTAACATATGAAAGTCGTGTAAAGGGTAAGACCAAACAAAGAACCAAACAGAGCCATAGAATTATCCAAGCGAGTGGCATGCAGCAAGACGAAACTGTTCACACACCTTACCAACGAAAGCTGATGACCCTCCTAACCTCGATATGCCAACAGCCACATTGGCAGGAGCACCACCAGGAGCCTTCTTGAAAGCAGGTGCTTCAGCAAGTGAAACCCCTCCAACAGTTGGAACAAAATCGATCAACATTTCTCCAAAGCAAACAACTAGCCGATTATAATCTCCAGACCCTCCATCCATACCAGCAGAAAGATCTTTGGAACCACCACCTATAGACATAAAATTGCTTGATATCAATAGCCATTGTCAATCAGACAATTTCAGTAATACTACTTAAATTGGTTAGAATAACAAAACAGAGACATCTAACATAGCATTCCAAGACCAATCTTATAGCACAAAAGCATAGACGCAATCCGCTTCAGTTAAGATCTAAGGCGTGTTCAATCATGTCATACAAGAACATTCCCGGATCAAGATGATATTTCTCCTACAAAAATCAACTAAAACAACTATTTTAAGAAGCTGGGCACAAATAGTTTCAACCCAGAAACCCTTCTGATACAGCTATACTAATAACAACAGCTAAACTTATAAACATCTACTATCATGTAAGAATAGTACTAGCATTTCAAAGATTCTAAAGAAAGAATCACATACTAAAGAACAAAACTTGAATCATACAACAAGAGATCTATCAAATCATCAGTAAAAACTGATTCAATAACACACATACAATACAAAGAAAGAAACAATCTTGAGGACAATTTGATATTTCAATGAAGAGCACAAAGGTTGAACGTGTAAAATAGAAGTTTAAAAGAGGAACCTGAAGTGGGTTTATGATTGTCAGCCATTTGAGCAAATGAATATGTCGTTGTGATGAAAGCAAAACTAAAATATACCAAGAAAATTAAATGAAACGTGAAGTTAGAAGGAAGAATGGGTTGACGTGGGGTTGATAGAAAGAAGCTTAGAAGTAAGAGAGAGTTTGTTGAATTGTAGTCTTTAATGAATCTTTGACTATGTGAATACTAAGGTGATCAATGACCGGTGATCCGGCGGCACACAGAAATTTGACAATAAAATCCAGCTGTTGCTGGTTCCTTGCAGCCACATGTTCCTTAATTTTTGGTTTTTTTGATAAATTATCTTTATTCAATTAACCAAAAAAATCATTAAATTTTTTAAAAAATTATTATTATTGAGATAAAAAAATAAAATTGATAAATTAAAAATATTTATGTTAATTATTAATTATTATATATACACAATAAATAAATATTACATATACAAGTTTATAAATGTGTAAATAAATTTTATTAAATATTATATTCAATTTAGTCTTTTGTAATTTTACAACAATTTAGATTTAATAAATAGATGATATGATTGCTTTTATAACTTATAACATTTTCTGAAAATAAATTTTACCAAATGTTTAATTGATTCTTCCATAACTAATTATTTCTATTGCATAGTTGACGGTAGTTATTTTAAAAATTATAACATTGCTAAACTCACCCTAAGTATCCATAAAGGTTTTGGTATGATCTCTAAGATTCTAGAATATCTTAAAAAGTATAAATATAAATAGATAGTTTATAAATATCCTAACATAATTAAGGAATAATCTAGTTAAATTTTATAAAGAATTATTTGAGTCAAGCATTCTACAAATAGTTTTATGCTCTTCTCTATAGATCGCAGTTCTCCTTATTGGATATTACTATAAATATGTTAAGGCCCATTTGGTATTGAGATATTGTAACTTTTAAATTACAGTTATTGTAAAATTATAATTACAAAATAAAAGTTATAGTATGTAATAAGTGTAAATTTTAAAAAATAATTTTGATAAAATAAGTAAGGATATAAAAGATCTTTCATCAGACAAATGTAAAACCAAATCAATTTACCTTCCAAGTTATAGTAGTTAACGTTTACTAAATACTTTGATATTGTACCTTTTAAGCTATAATTGCTAAAAATTCAATTCCAAATAAAGCTTTAATCAAGAATAAACTATGAATATATTAATTGAGAATATATCTACTTTTGAATATTCAATCCCTACTTCTAACATACCGGACTTGAACTAAAATTGTGGTTCATAGCATTGTTAGAAGCAATTTACTACTAACCCAAATTCGACCTCCCACAAAATGGAGAATTGAACAAAGTGTGTGTGTGTGTGTATTAATCCTCACTTCGTTAAAGTGAAAATGTCACTAAAATATGAAAAATACAAATTTTAATACATTAAAACTGTGTTTTTTTGTTTGTTATTATATTAAAATCTATGTTTTTTTTTAATTTGTTGGTGGCATCCTCAATTTGTTAAAATGAGGATGCTCTCACTAAAGAATGATTATATATATATATATATAGACGGTTGGACAAAAAAAAATTCCAATATAAGGGTCAAATCAATTGATGAAAATCAATCTTATTAAACTGATTATTTAACAAAATGTATGGTAATATCATTACTTATCCAGTATAAATGATCACAAAAACAGCATTTAGATCACAATGATTATGAATATCATAAGAACTTAAGCCTAAAATCTTAAAGTGAAAGAATTCTTCTAAGATTCTTTAAATAAACGTAACGTACAAGGACCAGCACTTCACGACTTATCATAAATTTAGTGGTGTAGAATCTAACCGCATTTCCAGTTTGGTAGGAATCTTCTTTTGTGACAGTCTTTGTCATGGCACCGTAATTACCCTTATGCCATGTTCGATTGTAAGAAAAAAGAAGAGAGGAGAGGAGAGGAAAAGAGATGAGGAGAAATGAAAGGAGAAGAAAAGGGTGGGGAGTTTAATTTCCTTTGTTCGGTTTAAGATAGAATTAGCAAAGGAAAGGAATTTTATAATTTTTTATATGGACAAATTTACCCTAATATTAGATTTTTAATATTTATTATTAATTAATTTAAAAACTCTAAATATGTTTAATTATTTTAAAATTAGCCTCAATTTTAATGTTTCATTTTCAATATCCTAACTACATTTATTTTATAAAATCAATTATTATCCAAGTGCTTTTATCAAATGCATTTCTTTTTAAATAAGAAACACTAATATTATTTCAAAAATAGTCCATAATATTACTACAAAAATATTAAATTTCAAATGCTCAAATGAAATAATAAAACTATAACTTCTTCAAATTTCAAATATTTTCCATAATATTAAAAAGCAAAATCATAACAAAAAGTACTTGGTCAAATTTCGAGTGCTCAAATGAGTTAAGTTAGACATTAATAAACCATAACATCTAAGCATGAGTTAAATTTCTCCATCAAGAAAAAGTTTAACCCATGTCTCTCTATCCTCATCACAAATACTGTAAAAAACATTAAGCGTCGCACTATCACGAGCAATTTGAGTGGTGGCTTTAAATCGTTCTACCGTTGTAAAACTGTTAATTTTCTTCAAATGTTCACTCAATCCCACTTGTTTCTCATTGTTTTCTTGTCCTATAAAGCGACTCACCACATTAGAAGAGTCTTTCATTTGTGCAACAATAAGAGTTGTTAACTTTTTAAGTTCTCCAAGCTTTTCTGACTCTTCATTTCTTCTCCTTCTTCTTGATGAGTTGTTTGAAGCTTTTAGACGCTTCCGTGAAGCAAGTGAGAAAGAGACACTGTCATCAACATCATCTTTCACATTCTCAACATTCAAATTGTCTCCTTGAGCTTCATTGTTTGTTTTTGTCCTCTCAAGTTTCTCAACCACATCTGCAGGAGCTTCTGCATTCTTTCTAGTTGCATGGTCCTTACCATAAATCATACATAAGCTCTCATAATATGAGAATGCTTTATTCTTGAAGTTTGTTGCCTCTTTATGACTCTATAATAGTAGGTAAAATAGTGGAAAACAACAAGAATAAACATCATAACCGTCAAGTATAATAAGCAGCAAAAAATAACTAAAAAAAGGTGAGTAAAACAGTAATAGCAATAGCAACCAGTAAGTAAAAGAGCTGTAACTAGCAAGCTAACGGTAAAAATAGTAAGTAAAAAGTAAAACAACACAAAAAAAAAAGTAAAACACAAAAAAAAAAGTAACCAGCAAGTATAACAATAAAAATAATAGTACCCATCAAATATAACAGCAGCAAACAACAAGAGAAACAACAAGTAAAATAGCAAAGCATGACAAAAAAATAGTAAACAACAAGTGAAACAGCAAAACACAGCAAAAAAAGTAGTAAGCCCTTAGGGCATGTTTGGTTGAGGTATTAAAACACCTCATTACATTAAATTTATACAAGCTCATATTTGGTAGATTAAAAAACCACAATACCATTGTATTAATGGGCCCTAGACCCAACTTGGGTTTAAGTTAATGAGGCAACTACTGTTTTTTTTTTTTTGTCCTTTTGCTGTTTACTTTTGATTTTTTCCTTTTCCTTTTTGACTTTTTATTTTGGTTTATAATAATAATAATAATAATAATAATAATAATAATAATATAACTTTTTAATTTAATATAATATTAAATAATATTTTTATTTTTACATTATAATTATTAATATAAATTCATAAATATATTATTTTTTATTCAATAGTATTATATTATATTTTTTTATTTTTACATTATAATTTATTAATAAATTTATAATTTATTATAACTAATAATAAATATTTAAATATGAATAAATTGAATAATATCAATTTAAAATTAATAATAATATAAAATATTAATACAATTTAAATTAATAAAAAAATTAATACAGTACAGTATAACACCAAATATTGTATAATATTATTATAATACAATGTTAATGCAATACAACGTAATACAATACACAAGTATTAAAATAATGCAATACAATATAATATAATATAGTGTGTCAAAACTTGATCCCCTCCGTGGTCCCCTTGCCGAATTGGGTCCCACTCCGACCCCGGTTCGCTCCTTCTCTCCCAAGGTATATAAAATTACGTAAGTGAGCACAGAAACTTCGAACTCAGTTTGTGGTTCCTCATTCTTGCTCTAATACTGGATCAGTTGAGAAAATGGGAGTCGAAGGCAAGGAGGTTGTGCTTAGGGGAAGCAGTAAGAACTATTGTCCAAAACTATCTAACTTCCGACAGACCCCGGGGGAAGTGGTAGTAGTGACACCACTTCCTCCTGCCAAGGTTGACCGACGCTGGCTCCATACGGTAAGACCGGGGCTTGCTAAGAAGGGGAGAAAGGGCCGGTTTCTCTCCACTTTCACTGGTAAAGGGATTGATAAGGGGATTCATGCATGAATCTGCAAGAAAAAAATAAGGGTGCTCGAATTATATATATATATATAACACAAATAATTAATTTTTTTGTAGCAATTTTTTCTTTAAATTTACAAATTTGTGTTTTAACTTAGGATATATTAGGTAATATTTGAGAAGTAAGATAAAAACTAAAAACTTCTTATTTATAAAATAAACATCTTACAATAACCAAAAATAAAAAAATCGTGATTAACCAACTCATATATGATCAATGGATCGTACTCTACATTGAATGTTTGGCTTAATGGTTTCCAAATTCTTAGTGGTCTATGATTTTCAATCAGCTTTCTTATATTAGCCAGCTAATCAAATTCAAATATGAAAAGTTAAGAAATTAAAAATTAATTTGGACTTTATACACTTTTCTATCTTTTTTAAGGAAATAATTAGAAAATGCAAAAGACCATATATAAAGTGATGCTAGGGCTAGTATTTGTATTTTTTGATATAAATTTTGATTTTTTTTTCATAAGTAAATGACAAAATAAATGTGAAGATTTATTAAATTTGTCGCCATGATTTTTTTTTTAATACAGTTGTATAAGTATTACAATTAATATCTACAAATAGATTATGCAACTGAGACATCGTCTTAGCATGTCCTCTTAGTATGTATTCCCTTGAAGTGCTGTCCAGATTCTTTACACTCTCTCTAATATTCATATTTCGTGAAGGAAAGACTGTCTTCACTCAATTATTTGATAATTGAAGTAGAATTGAAATTAATTCACATAATACTTTTATGGAAACTTGAACATTTACTCTCAATATTATAAGTATAAGAGCTCTCCTACTGCACCAAAAGCTCATTAGTATCCCCCACCATGATTTGACTATATATCCTTGATGAACTTTATTTTAGATTTGTCATCACAACTTTTGGATATTAATTATAGGCAACATATAGCAATACCTTACAGATTTATTGACGAAACGAGAACAATATGATTTCACCAAATATTTGTGAAAAGAGGTAAGCTGGCACCACCCTTCTAGATGGGGTGCCAGTCATTGTCAACATTCAAAGATTTGAATGTTGACACTCAAAGATTTGAATGTTCACACTCAAAGATTTGAATGAAGAAAAGAAGCAAACAACTTTGACAAGGAAGAAGAAAAAGAAAGAGTTGAAGAAGATAATGGTGGTGGAAAATATAATAGTATTTTAATAGCCAATTTTGGCTATAAAAAGGGATGCTGCTCATTTGGTTTGTGCATCTAGTTTTGTGAAGAAATAAAGTTTAGAGCTTGAGTAATTTTAAGGGATTAAAATTATAAAGTTCTTGTGGGTGAGAGAAAATTATTGCTGAGAATGTGGTTGTAATAATTTTCACATAGTGAATATTTTTCTTTGATTGTTTTTTTGACAACGGACATGGTTTTTCTCCGGATTTGGAGTTTTCCATGTAATCTTGTGTTGTGTGATTGATATATTCTCCATTTAATTGTTCTTATAATTTGTTGCTTGATAAATTGCTTGGAAAGATCTTGGGAGGAAGCTCAATTTTCTAACAGTGGTATTAGAGCCATTGATTGAAGTATTGGTGTCGGGGTACTGTTCACGTATACGGTATTATTCATGTGAAGCAGTGGGAGCCAATCCAAACAGTCCGTGGTGAAGAGTAAAAGCTGATCTGCAAAGCAAATATGTCGGGATTGAAATTTTCAATTCCGGTGAAATTTGAAATAGAAAAATTCGATGGGAGAATTAACTTTGGCTTGTGGCAAGTTTAAGTCAAAGATGTGTTGATTCAATCTAGGTTACACAAGGCATTGAAAGGGAAGCCATCCACTGCTTCCAATAGTGGCTTTAGAAAAACTAGTATAAGTGATGAAGATTGGGAAGAATTAGATGATAGAGGTGCAAGTGCCATACGATTGTGTCAAGTAAAGAATGTTCTTGCAAATGTAGGAAAAATTCCTACATCGAAAGAACTTTAGGAGAAGCTAGAAAAGTTGTATAAGAAAAAGAGCATCTCAAATCGATTGTACCTGAAGGAGCGATTTCACACACTGCGAATGGCTGAAGGTATAAAAATTTCTGATCACCTTAGTGTTCTCAATGGTATTGTGTCAGAACTAGAAGCCATTGGAGTTAAAATTGAAGATGAGGACAAGGCGCTTAGATTACTATGGTCACTTCCAACTTCCTACAAACACATGTTACCTACTTTGATGTACGGAAATGAGACAATAGATCTTGAAGAAGTTACTAGTACTTTACTCTCAGAAGAAAGAAGAGTGAGTGGTGAAAGTACTGAAACTACAAATGTCTCGGTTTTGGCAGTTGTAGGGAATTAAAAGAAAGATAAATCTAAGAAGAAATGAGTCTGCTGGGGGCGTGGACAATCGGGGCACTTAAAAAGAGATTGTCATGGTAGAAATGGAGCAGGATCGGCAAGTGGCTCCAAATTAAATATTGATAGTATTACTAGTGGTAAGTCTCTCATCATCGTGGGAGACTATGGTCCATTATAAAATGGATGATGATGACATCCTCATGGTATACCGCTGGTACCATGAAATGGGATATGTTACTACTAGCGAGTCCACAAGATTTACACACAATGCATTGTTGGCATTGATGCAGGGTGTGTGGTGGAATTTATGTCGATGGCTGACAAACTTTCAAGAAGGTTAACATGGAAGTTGCACCATAAATTTCAGCAGGATATTTCGATATGTGTCGATGTAAAATTTTTAAAATTGGTAATTAATTCTAAGTGGTATACTCTTTATGGTGGAGTATGATAATTCTCTATGGTGAGGATTATGACTAAGGTGAAAATAGTAAGCTTGGTGTGAAAATTGATTAGTTCTCAATCAAATCTCCAAGTGGGAAAATGTGAAAAGAGGTAAGCTGGCACCACCCTTTTAGATGGTGTGACAGCCATTGTCAACATTCAAATATTTGAATGTTGACATTCAAATCTTTGAATGAAGAAAAAAAGCAAACAACTTTGACAAGAAAGAAGAAAAAGGAAGAGTTGGAGAAGATAATGGCGATGGAAAATATAATAGTATTTTAATAGCCAATTTTGGCTAAAAGAAGGGTTGCTGCTCATTTGGTTTGTGCATCCAGTTTTGTGAAGAAACAAAGTTTAGAGCTTGAGTAATTTTAAGAAATTAAATTATGAAGTTCTTGTGGGTGAGAGAAAATTATTTCTGAGAGTGTGGTTGTAATAATTTTCACATAGTGAATATTTTTTCTCTAAATTTAGAGTTTTTCATATAAATCTTGTGTTGTGTGATTGATATATTCTCTATTTAATTTTTCTTATTAATTTGTTGCTTGATAAATTGCTTGGAGAGATTTTGGGAGGAAACTCAATTTCCTAACAATATTAACATTTATCGAATATTTGATAAGATTAATTAACTTCAATTCAAATTAAATCACACAATTAGGACATAAGATTAATTAACTTCAATTCGAAGCCATCCTGAGCAAGACTAATGGCTCCGCTAACGAAGTCACTTGCTGCTCCAATATTTGCTCTATCATGGGTATTATACCTGAAAGGAAAAATAAATCACTTCATCTTAGTTCTAATTGTTTCACAAGTGAATTAGATACTTAACTTCACCATAATAATAATAATAATAATAATAAAATCATTAGTTAGTGAACACTCGAAAGCACTTTCATTTCGGGACTAGAAAGTAAGAAAGAAAAAACAGGTGCTTTTATTTTAAAAAACAAAAGAGAAAAGGAAACAATTTTAAGGCTTCTTTTGGTATAATTTTTCAAATATAACTTATTTAAGTACAATTTTTCTTAGTGAAACTTTTACAAATAAAGCTTTATTAAAAAAAAAATTTAATTGTTTAGTTATCAATAAAAACTTTTAATAAAAATTATAAAATTACTTTAACAGATAAGTTTTTTAAAGGCATACTATAAAAAAATGAAGTAAAATTGTCAAATAAAAAAAGATATTTTAGACATTTTAATATTTAAAAAAAGTTTTTCAACCTCTAATCCCAGCAACTCAAAATTTGAGATATTGCTAGTAAAAGTTAAATAGTTTATTTAATCTCTAAACACTTTACTAAAAAAACAATCAAATGTCAAGAATAATTTTGATAAGAGATAATGAGATTAAATAAATATTTATAATAATTAAATAAATCATATCAAATAGACACTAAGTTTATCATTGCAGACCAAGTGTTTAGTTACCATACTTAATATATCATATAAGTTGAAAATCAGGAACCAAAAATATGGGAGATGAGAGTTAGTAAAGAAAAATTAGGAGCATAAAAGAAAATTAGAGATTTTTCATCTGAAAATGATGGGTGTGCTATTATTAATTATTACATTCATTCGAGGAAGTTTAATTACCCCATTTGTTGCACAGGGTGCACCCTGAAGCGATTAGTGATCACTGCTATATTAGGATCTGCTCCTGATGCTCGAATTGCTTCCTCCAGCTGAAAAATTGTAGGTGTAAGAGAAGATTAAAACATACCTTAGTGTGTGTGTGTATAATAAACAGATATTTGCCATTTGAGCATAAAATATTATAAAACATTTTAACACAAAATTTAAGCAAACCTTAAATTTGAGCTGCTTATTTTCTTCTTCAAGATCATGCGCCTGTCAGTTTGTATGGCAAATATCAAGAACATATACTGAGAGCCCAAATGTTTATTTTGCTATTAGGATCCGGCCGGGATCCGAAATCTAAGACTATAGGACAAAATTTAATGTACAAAAATCCCACTATAAAAAGAGTATGTACTACTTCCCATACGAGTAATCTTATATAAATACGACTTTTATTTTAATTTGTGTCTGTTTTTGCTCAAAGTCAAAAACATCATGCTGCGAGCAACACAACATCAATAATTTAAGGAAAATTATCATTGTATCACCTCTATTTTGTCTTATCTTTATCCAACCATCATAAAATTCTAACATGTTCTCTACACCACTTTTCTTTTTAAATTTGTATCAATTAACCACTTTTACTCTAACACTGTTAAAATTTTAAAAAAATAACAATTTTACCCCTAAATAATTTAAAAGACCATATTATCTTATAAAAACTTTGAAAAATAAAAAATTTATAATTATAAAAATACTCCTAAATTTAATAAAAAAAATAAATCCCAAATAGAACAACTGATTTTTATTCAATTTAGATTTTGTAAAACTTTAATAAAAAAACTGAATTTATTTATTAAAAATAAATGCCAAAATTTTAATAATTTAGGAGATTTTTATTAAATCTAAAAAATTTGCAATTATTTTTATAATTATAATTTTTTATTAAATAACTTTTATTAAAAATAAAATTCTAATTTTGGGGATTTTTTTATTAAATTTAGGGTATTTTTTAATTATAATTTTTTTATTTTTCAAAGTTTTTGTAAAAGAAAATTGTATTTTAATTTATTTAGGGATAAAATTATCATTTTATTTAAGTTATTTAAAGGTGTTAGTGCAAATATAGTTAATTGATACAAATTCCAAAAGAAAAGTTTGTTTAGAGAATATATTAGAATTTTGTGGTAGTTGGATGAATACAAAGTAAAACAGAAGTGATGTAATGATAATTTCTCATAATTTAATTTATCTTACCTTTTTCTGAAGGGTTTCCAAGTGTTGTCGCATTAAATCCGTCTGCAATATTTATAAGCAAAAATTCAACAAATTGTCATCAGCTTACAACCGACGAATTCAATATGCATATAGTAGTAATAATTTGATAATCTAGTAATGTTTGGGACATATAGAAGATGAACATTGTTTGAATTGAATGCATGTATTTAATTGAATGTTTTATTCTCAGACATAGGGTGCGTTTGAAATTGAGGTTGGACAGTTATACCTTAAAAGTTACAACACTAAAGTGTTTGGTAAACACTAACTGTTGTAATTTGGAAGCTATGTTTATATGATTTTTCACTTATATAAAGGAAAATCTATTATATCTTTAATAATTTTATTAAAATTATCATTTAAAATTTACATTTATTATATATTACTAACTTTTATTTCATAATTACAATTTTTTTTCCACAGCCGCTGTAACTTAAAAACTACAACACCTCAATCCCAAACGTACCCATAATTTTTAATCTCTCTCTCTAAAAAATAATTTCTATTTACCAATAGTTTTTTATGAAACATAGCTGATATAACCATATATATTATGCCACAAGCGCATGGGCTGTGGGAAAATTTATGTGCATGCACATGTGTACCTTTCGTTGTCTAGACAGTGAGAGTGTTTTGTCAAGTTGTTTCTCAAGCTTTTGCAGCTCTTTCACTCCAAGTGTTCCGAGATCTTCTCCCAGAAAATGCCTAATTAAAAACATATGTTCTATTAGTTTCAATGGTTAGTATTGTAGAAAAGAACCTAGCTTCTTCCGAAAACTTAAGCTGATGGGTAAGGTTCCGCAATAATATTCATTGAGGCAAATTTTAATTGACAAGTATGATAAAAACTAAGAAGAAAATACAAATAATTCACAAAGATTCTGATTTAATTTAACCTTTGAGAGCGCTCGAGAGACTCACGTAAAGCTCTTAACCTTAAGATCTCACGGAATAATGCCTGAACTTTGAACAACGAAATGAGAAGGATTATCGATAGCTATGGCATGTACTTGATGATAAAAGAATATATAAGAAGATTGCATGGATAACAAAAATGCTTTAATGACTAAAAAATCGTGTCATTATCAGGATATGGCGACGAATATAGACTTGTCATGAGTCCTGAAAAGTCACTTACTTTTGACAGCATAGATTCAACATCGTCGCCCATGCTCTTATAAAAGTTTTAAAAAAAAAATTGAACTTTTTAGTCGAATTGCATTCAATGGTGAAGATAATACCGCAGTGTGAAATATAGAGATGGATATTAAACAGCATAATAATGAATCCCTATTAAAATGTTATATATATATATATATATAAGAAAAATGGTTAATCCTCAATTTCAATCAAACAAATGTAAACCCTTCCAAATTTCTCATACACGAAATGTCATGTAATTTATTTGCTCAGTCGTAACGGCATAAATGCATAATTAAAGGAAAGAAAAACTGCAAAAAAAGCAATTTTATTATTGCGTAAGTAGCGATTCATACTGACAAACCTCTGGTTCCAGTTGATTTACGTCGCTGGGTTCTTGAGAGGTGTAGCAGCATTGCCTGTATCGTTCAAGGATTTTCGCCACACCGCTGGTACGATCAAAGAGAATAATTAAAGTTACACGAGCATTTCTTATACCATTTATCATAATTAACATATTTTAGATATATATATATATATAGAGAGAGAGAGAGAGAGAGAGAGAATAAGTACATTGGATTTTGTCACAACCTCTTCAGTTCTTAATTCCCAAATTCAAACTAAGTTGTTGTGACTACAAAACATTCAAATATAGAACAAGGCTTGACAAATGCAGTAGGGGAAAATAAAGATGATCTAGATTTATTTCTGCTGAGCAGTTTGTAGGTGTCATCATATTTTTAAAACACGACACATCAGATTAAATTTCTTTTTCTTTTTTTAAAGCAATTTATAAGTATGTGATCAGTAGTTGATAGATTACATTGTAAAAGAAATTTATCTTAATTATCATAAATGCATTATGGCACAAGATATTTAACTGCTCGTGGGAGCTAGAAATAATAAGATCTTCTTTCATCAAAGATTAGGCCAAGAGGCAGCCCTAATAATATTATACTCATTGCCAAAATCAGTTTTTGAGAAAAGAATAGAGTCTGAAAAAACAGCAAGTAAAGAAGTTAAAGTATAATGTTGCTGTTCCATTACATATCATCATGCAGGTTAAAAACAGACGCCAGAATTAACCTCTCAATGTATAAGGATTAAGGAAGCCGCCTGTTTAATTTCATCTAATTGAACAAATTATGGTAGATCTGATCGGCATGTTTGATTAGCTAACAAATTAATAAGGTTTTTCTTTACAAATGAATACTGAAATTGGACAATCACAAATGCAACTAGCATTTTATTTCATTTCAGTTGAGATTCAGTTCCAAACCACTAACCAAAAAATAATAATAATAACTCTTTATCGAACTTCAAAAATAGTTTTATGTGCTATCCCTTCAAAATCTTACTGCTTGTGTAGTGAAAGAATGTACCGTAGCTAACCTTCTTTATGTTCAAATACATGCAGTTCAATGTTCCCAAAAGAAAGATTAAATCACAACATTAATACTGAAATAAACCTTCAAGTTGGCCAAGCTACATGGTAAACCATTTCTCATTTAGACATCCAGTGTAAAAATGAACGAAACAAACAAAAGAGAAAGACCTACTAGTTACCAGGATCTAAACTATAGATCTGTACAGAATCGTCACAGAACGCAATATGATCTTGGAATCACTTCTTGATGGAGTATGAGGTAGAAAAGAAAGAATAGAGCATATATGCAAAGATTTTGTTTTGTAAAAGAATGTTTCCGTTCCATTTTCTAATAGCAGTGTTTGAGATATTTCAAGAGAGCAAGCGATATTGAGTGTTGGAAGGATAGATCAAAATCCCAAATGGTAAAAACTTACAAAATATAATTAAGAAGGAAATAAAAAGAGACCAAATAGGCAAAAACTGATCCACAAGAAGTTACAAAAATAAAAAGGCAAAAGAAAAAGAAAAGGAGAGAAAAGACTATATGTACATGAACTACAGAACTAGACTGTAGACATTAATAGGGAAGGTATGCTGTGAAAAAAAAAAAAAGAAAGAGAAAGAGAAAGAGAAACCTAATTAGCTAGAAACTATCATTTTAATTTTTTTTTTAAATTATATTATCTAATAGAACCTGTCTTATTAGATTTGACACAAGAAGCGCAAAGCAAATATCAAGAAGAGAAGGGAAGCATGCATGATTGAACATGTCACAATTTTACAATCAGGGCTAGCTATTTCCTCATCCTCATTCCATCCTCTTCAATTCCCTCTCGATTTTCATCTAGATGTTAGATCATTATAAAACTAACCCATACATTATAAAATGCACAAAAATGTAACATGTCACACTCAGATTTAAAATTATATTTGCTAAGCTTAGATTTAGCAATTAATAATGTGTGTAGAAAAAGCTTACAAATTGCTGCCAAATTCAAAGAGCTTGCCATGGCTAGAGAAGATGATGAGAGCCACTTCAGCATCACAAAGCAGAGAAAGCTCATAAGCTTTCTTGAGCAAACCATCTCTTCTCTTAGCGAAAGTAGCTTGTCGATTGATCTTGTTTTGGATCCTCTCAAGTACCAATTTTCCTCTCCCCATTTTTGTCTAAGAAACGTAAAAGCAAAGCGAAATTGGGATATGATGATGCTAAATATGATCTGTTTGCTTCTTCATTTATTTATTTATCTTCTTATTTTCTATTTCTTCTGGTGGGTAATTAATGTTGGTAGTGGAGATAATGTACTTTGCTTGTACCTTTTCATTAATACTACCACAAGTATGTAAGAATTTTCTAGATACCAATTAAATTAAGAAAAAGAGGCTCTCTATATTAGTAGGTTATTCGCTCTTGTAACAAAATGGGTTCACGTTGGATGTTCTTTTCTTTAATTTTCGCATCATTTTCTCCTCTTACTGTGTACGTTACAATAATAGCCCGAGTGATGCTTATTAATGTAAGAATATAAATTAATTAAATCTTAATTATATCCAATCATTTTCAATATATGGGTAGTGTTAATGTACTTACAATTCCTTTCACTTCTCTTCTCAACAAAATAGCCACTATTCATTTACAATCATTCCCTCCTCGATATTTCGCTTTTACTCCCACCGCCACCGGCTTCAATTTTTGATCGTAAAAGCTGGTAGTCAATGTTAAATACCTTTTGGTTTATTTTGTTACTTCTCTGACTGATAGAGCTCGAACACGTGTCGATTACGGAAACAGGGGCTGGCTTCGTTCATAAATCAAAGCTAGCTCATTTTTTGTTTTTTGTTATTGGAAATTTTGTCGTTTTGGTTTGCTTTTCTGTTCAAACTTGCTGCAACTGTACGATGTCAGTAGAGCTTAGACGTGTGTCGGCTGCTGATAGGATTTTACAAGAAAAAGGCCCGCAGGCCTGACCGACTTGTCATTTCCTACCAATAAAGTGATGATACTCTTGCAGGTTCATTTGAGCTCGAGCACACGTGATTTTTAATCATTGTAATTTTTTTTTTCACACTTACATGCCTGTCTCGTTCGACCCTTTATTGACGTGTTTTCTGACGTTTTCTTTTTCTTACTTATTACAATAGACAATTGGTATCACATTCCAAAATCACTTTGTATTATATCAGACAATTATATAATGAAATAATTATTGAATCTGGCATTTTTAATATTTACTATCAGATAACTATTATAATTAGTTTATATATATTTATAATAAGATAACTATTAAGGTTGATTTACATTAAATCTTATGAATTACTAGTTTATATATATTAACAATCATAAAACTACTTAAATAATTTACATTAAATTTTATGAAGCAATAGTTTACATATATTTATAATCAGATAATTACTGAGATTAGTTTACACATATTTACAATCAAACAATTATAAAAACTAATTTACTTTAAATCTTATAAAGTATTGCTCAAATTTTTTAACTTTACTAATATTTGAGAGATAACTATTCTACTCACATTTTATAAAAGAGAATATTATCTCCACTCAATTGTTTTTTAATTGAGAGAGGAATTGCGTCCTCATATTAAAATATGGGGACTCAAATAGCTATTCTACAAATGTGAGGGCATTTGGGGCGAGTGGCATTGTTTTTCCTGACCTGTATCTTAGGATATATACACTTTTTTATTATACAAGACAAACAAACAAATTATTACTCTTAGAGCATTACTAAAAAACTCTTCAAATAAGATTTTATTACTTATTTGAAGAGTCACATCAGCATTTAAGACTTCAAAAGACACTTCAATTAAGATTTTTCAAATAATAAATGATGATCTCTCTTCAAATTTAGAGAGTTACTTTCTCCCTCTTCAATTTATATTTTATTACTTTTTGTTAGAGAAAGAGAGATGGTGCTTTAATTACTATTGACTTTTCCTTTAAAAAAAAGTTATTTGATTAAAATAATATTAATTCATATTTATTTAAAGTCTTTTGAAAAATAATATATTTTTTCACTCTTCTATTTGCCACATAAGTAAGTAAATAAATATTTAAAGAGTAAAATTTGTAATGATAATATGAGCAGTTATATGTTTACAAATATAAAATTTACATTCCAAATGATGTATCACCGATTAATAATAACTATTATATATTTACTAATAATTGACTTTTTTAATCATATTAATGTTAAGAAATTAAGTTGATATCATTGAGAAAACTACTCCCCACCAAGTCAATTCCATTGAGAAGCTCTTCCACCTAGTTTAGGAGAAAGTATAAAGAATTTCACTTCCTCATGAAACCCGTCTAAATAATTTTTCATTAAAAATTTTGTATATAATTTCTTATGCAAGATGATTATTAAGGATATTCAAGACTGACTGTAGTTGAGTGATTATGGGGTTGATCGGGAAATAAAAGTAGAAATTCTTATTAAGAAATGGGGAGGGTTATTTATGGAATTAAATTCGGTTTTTAATTTTTTTTTTTACTTTTTAATGAGATTTATTTGTAAAATGGGATTCTAAGTAAGTGTCAAAATTATCGATGGTACCACCGCGCTACTGTATAAATAATTGTGAGGTTAGGGACCTTAACAAGAATTTAGGACATCCACGCAACCCAATGGGAAAGCCCAAAAGGTCCAACAATCATCAGTCATGAACACGGCCAAGAATCCAGCAACAAAGTTCCAAGCCCAAATAGACAACGAGGGGAACGTTAGATGTACCCATGTACAAACAAATATAATTGATAGGGCAATTTTCAGAAACCTCCCCTGAGGTTTGATATAATTTCACTTAAATAGCGAGTTTGATTGTATTCTCACTTACCTCCCCTGCCGTTAGTATACATACGGTTTGACCGTTAGTTGACGAGGGTAAATATGTAAAAGACAAGGTGAAATTATAAAAAAATTAAATAACAATAAAAAAATAGTTTAAAATCTATTGGACAATTGTATTAACCGATTAGACACAATATCCATTGTGTAAAAGAGTGTATTTCTCTTTCTCTTCTCTTTCCCCAACGCAAAAAAGTAATGGTTGTCAATCTCTCACCATTTTCACTCCACTCACCTACTCTCATCTGCTGGAACAAAAATAAATACACATCAAGAGCATACATAACTCATGAAGAAGAAAAACATAAGTGGTCGGAGAAGGCCACCGACCGGTGACGATCAACGGCGACCGGAAGATGCCACTGTTATTGGAGTTTGTAAGAGATTAGTTACTTTATAAAAGTCTAAAATTTATAAATACCTTTGGTTTTCTTATTTTTGGAGTTTTATAAGTGGTTGTTGGTTGTGTTTCATTTGTCTTGTTCATGGGTTGGTGGTGGAAAAATTGATTAAAAGGAGAATGAGTTTAGCCATATGTAGCCATGAGTTGAAAAAAATTAATTATTAGTTATTTTATTTTTGTGATTTACACTATACATAGTGTAATAAGGCTATAAAGCCAAAAATTTGTTATTGTTATGCAAATAGGTGTGTAAAATAGAAGTAGTCTTAGCTGCAATTTTTATTTTTCCCGCCAAAATTTGCTTAAATTGATATGTTTACGAATTTGCAGTGTTTGTGTGTGCCTGTCGCAGAAATACAGTTTCTGCATTTTTGGGTGACAAGTTTGTCTCTTGTGCGACAAATCCTTGTCGCACTAATACAAACTGAGTTTTGGGGGACATTGTTGTCGCACATGCGATGAACTGATGTCGCCCGTAATGAGTTTCTGTGTTTTAAGGCGACAAAATTGTCGCACGGGAGATAAGTCTTATCGAACAAAAATAATATTTTTGTTTGTTGTGCGGCGATATCCTCTTGTCGCACATACATTCTGTGTTTTTGGGTGACAGTTTTTTGTCTCCCGTATGACAGTTGTTTGTCGCACGAACACAATTTCTGTTTTTGTAGGTGACAAATAGGATTTTTGGGCGACAAGTGAAACAATATTTTTGTGTTCTCTGTGATGACATGCTCTTGTCTCACATACAAATATTCTGTATTTTTGGGCGACAAGTTTTGTCTCCCGTGCGGCATGTTTGTCGCACGTACTCAGTTTTTGTTTGTTATGTGACATGAAAAATATTAAAATGTATTATTATTATCATTGTTTCTTTATTATTGTAAATGTTGTTGTTTAGCAATGTCATTATTATTATTATTATTATTATTATTATTATTATTCATAATTATTACTTTATTTCACTTATTGTGATTGCAATGAGTGGGACATATCAGGGCTGCCTTAGAAACATGCAATTTGTTACATTGATGCCATGAGGTTAAACGTGAATGACTATGTCCATCAATTGTTGAAGAAAATATTATTTCAAAACACTTATTCTCACCAATTATATCCAGAGCCTGATGAGAGGAAATGACCTCTACTTCTGCACAATAATCTTCAACCACCAATTATCAGTAGATGTGCTGATAGGCCTCAGACCAAGAGAAAGAAAGAATTGGGTGAAGCAAAATCCTTCAAAAAGAGTTCCAGTGTGAAATGCTCGAGATGTGGTCAGTAGGGCAACAATAAGAGGGGTTGTAAGGCATCTATGCAGTGTTTGAAGTTGAAGAAAGTGGAACTGAAGCGAAATTCAGCAAATGTGAGTAATTACAATTTTGTTGTTTATTTTTATGCATTATCCTCCAACAAATCAACCACTAATATATATATATATATATAGGGAAAAGGTCATTGCTCTGGTTCAAAATATGCTGATGATGGCATTGCTTTAAATGCTGTATCTATTGAAAACATGGTGTCAACCCAGTCCAGTGTCATTGGAGATGGTATTATCCTAATAATCTCATTTATATTTTGTTTAAAATGATGAAATAATATATACATGAAAATTAGATAATCTTCTAATTATGTATATTTACAATTGAAGGACAATTAACTGAAGAGTAACAAGTATGAAGTACAGTGCATTCAGCAGCATGTCAGTAGCACAAATGTCTCATTTTTTGTAAAGATAACAACACCCGAACTCATCCCATACAATACATTCTTTTGAGGGATCTGATGATACAACACCTTTTCAGTACGAGCAAGGCAATTGAGATGTCGTATCATCTTTTTGTACTGAGTTATAGGCACAAGATTGAGTTTTTGTATATTTTGTATAAATGTTATACTAATATAGTGACAATGTCATATATAAAATATAACTCAACTATCTATTATGACACACTGTTACTGTAGTTATTATTTTTGTTCTTTTTGTATATATGGGAGACTGCTAGATGTATAGGCTGATGAAATTCAGTCAAATTGTGATTGTGATCAACTGTAAGCTGCGGAAATGCACATGTGACTGTTATTTCAGTGATAGTGTCAATTCTTATTAGTGTTATTTTCCAATTTAATTAACTGATATTAAAGTTTTTTAGGTTTCGGCATAAATTAAAATGTTTGTTATTTGTATTGTCAGTTGGGTGACAAACAACTTGATGGAGAGTATAGTCTATTACTGAGAAAAGTAAATTATATTTTTGTAGTTTTTTATTTCACCTCCAGGCAAACATTCTAAAATTTGGGGAGACAAACATTGTCGCACGGGAGACAACAGCTTGTCTCCCCAAATTTCAGAATGATTGGCTCGAAATTGCAAAAATAAGCATTCTGAAATTTGGGGAGACAAGCGGTTGTCTCCCATGCAACAATGCTTGTCTTCCTAAATTTCAAAATACTTGTTTTTGCAATTTCGAGCCAAACATTCTGAAATTTGGGGAGACAAGCTGTTGTCTCCTGTGCGACAGTGTTGTCTCCCCAATTTCAGAATGCTTGTATCCAAAAGTTGGAGCGACGACTGCTCGTCTCTCGGGAGATAAATATTGTCTCCCTAAATTATAGGATATTTGCTTGGAGGTGAAATTAAAAATAATAAAAACATAATTTACTTCTCTTAGGAACAGACTATACCAGTCTCCACCAGCAAAGGATTCAATTTTGCTACAAAGACCAAACCACTAATATTTTACATAAGCTGCTATCAACCTATAACACAACACAGATTCTCATCAACCAACATCTCAATAAAAAGAAGGGAACTCTTGATTCTCACCAAGCAACAATCAGCTCATTAACACAAGGTATCAAAACAGACATAATAACAATCTTAAATATATGAATTTTCAGTTCGGTTGACACAAAATTTAATAATTAATATAAAAGATTAATATATCATTTATAACATAATATCATCGATAAATATGTCAATGGCAATCTTCCTCCTAAAATAATGTCCATGCCAATTGTTAAAATTAAATTATAACTTGAACATTAAGTACATCGTAAACATTAACATAAACACCCTACAATCGCCGCTTCCGGGCTATTGTTGAGGCACATCATTAACGCTTACTAGTTTCCAGGGTTCTGCACTACGTAAGTTTGGCCGGATGTCGTAAAACCCAACATCTTCGAGCAATTGAAGAAAGATAACTTGAAGTGGCTTCAAAAGTTGACCATACATTTTGTCCTCGCGAAACTCCTTCATTGAGTCATAGATAGAGATATGTTTGCGCCGGAAGTCTACCCAGGCTACAACCCAATGGTTGTCTTCTAAGTTAATTTGAATTAAAACCTGTAGATGGCCATAAGAATTCGTATCCAATGTTAAGACATCATAAAATCTTGAAATTATTATTATTAGAACTATATTGAACAATGTAGGAACACACACCATATCAACGTCGACAAACGGCAAAGCAAATGGCAACATAAAATGGAGCACGCGAGATAGCAAAGCAAAGCGCGCCCAATGGCCGCTTGTCGCGCGCACAATGGGCTCAGGAACGCGCGCGCGACAATGCTGCAAACTTAATGAGCTTACAAATTTTGTCTTCCCATCAATGTGCCATTCTACTTAATTTACTTAAAATGAGACAAACAAACTGTAATAAACATTTTGTCGAACACCTCATGTGCCATTTTTTACCTACCAATTTAATTAAACCGTTTTTTTATATTTACACAATAATCAATCATAATACTCATCTATAATCAATCTTACACTCATCTAACTATCAATATCATTTCATTTCATTTCGATATAAATAAGTTGAAATATAAGTGTGCAACCCAAGAGGGGGGGTGAATTGGAAATTTAAAAATTATCCTAGCAAGTCCACACAACAATTCAATCTAATGCCTTAATCAATTCGAAAACAATAAATTCAAATAAACACAATATTAAAAGAATAAGGGAAGAGAAAACGAACACAAGGATTTTTACGTGGTTCGGCTATCCCCGCCTACGTCCACGCCTCCAAGCTCACCCGCTTGAGGATTTCACTATCCAAGCCTTTCCAAGGCTTCAACAAATACACTTGACTTCAAGGTGTCAATAAACCTTTACAATGAAGAGATTATCTCCCAATCTCTTTGCCCAAGTGTCTCACACACTCAAGTTCTTACAAATGAAATGAAGAAATAAAGATTACAATAAAGCTCACTCAATGAGTTGATAATCAAAGATGAAGAACAATGAATGATTCAATGGATTTTATGTTTTACAAGTTGAAGACCCAAGATATCACGTGTGCTTTTTGTTCTTGCTTGTTGGAGAGTGTTGGAGAGCTTCAAAATGAGTTGGATTTGAGTTTTTATAGTTTGAGCTCGAAAACTAGCCGTTACTCACATTCTGGGCATATCCGGCTTGCCGTTTAGCTATCCGGCATGCCGTTTATATGTTACCGTTATGGCAAAATTTTGAATTTCAAATTATCCGGCTCGCCGCTTACGAATCCGGTATGCCGTTTATACTCCAGAAGCTCACTGGTCGATAACCGGTCTGCCGTTTAAGCTATCTGGTATGCCGTTTTCGAATTGGTAACATTCTGCCCCGTAACCGGCTTGCCGGTTATCAGTATCCGGTAAGCCGGATGCTACAGTAACCTGCACAGTGCACTATTTTCTGAAATTACAGTTTGACCCCAAAACTTTGCAAAACTGCACTACGGCCCAAATTGTTATGAAACTTTACAAATAGGTCCAATTTCAGAATTTCTAAGTAATGCTTTGTTAATCTCAAAACTTTCTGAAATTATAGTATAGCCCAAAACGCTATGACACTTTGCAAATAGGTCCTTTACCAAAGTTTCAAGCAATACTTGTTTATTTCAAAGTTTTCAAAATTCTTTCAATTAAACCATAAACTTTGAAAAACAACCAATTTCATAAAATCATTTTTCCATTAAATATGAAACATTTGTAATGTGAAAATAATGATTTATTCAAAAGGAATAAAAACAATCAATTGTATAAAATCATTTTTCCATTAAATATAAAACATTTATAATATGAAAATAATGATTTATTAAAAATATATTTTTCAATAATTTGAGTTTAAAAGATTAATCATTCTTAATCTTGTTTGTTATCATCAAAATCAATATTATGGAAACATATATGTTAACAATCTCCCCCTTTTTGATGATGACAAACATTTCATGTATTTAAACAATCATTTTTCTTAAAATCATTTTTCCATTAAATATAAAACATTTATAATGTGAAAATAATGATTTATTTAAAATATAAAAAAAAATAATTTGATCTTAAAAGATTAATCATTCTTAATCTTGTTTGTTATCATCAAAATCAATATTGTGAAAACATAAATGTTAACAATCTCCCCCTTTTTGATGATGACAAACATTTCATGTATTTAAAGAATGATTCCAAAAATTGCTTCCCCTAAAAATAATTTTCTTTTACAATTTGCCAACAATTTAAATACATAGATTTTTCTCCCCCTCATCATCAAAAAGAAAAACTTAATTGGCAAAAAAAAAAATTTGAAAACATGTATTCTTCTCCTCTTTCATCATAAAAAAGAAAACGTAAAGGAAAAGAAGAAGAGTAGGAAATTTGTTACCGATGTTGTCCGAATAGAAATTTCGACAAAATCTCCCCATAACAACAAGCATCACCTCAAAAACAAATTTAGTAATATTACTCATAAATCATCATCATATCTCAAAATCATCAAAATCATCATCATAATCAAATATCAATTATCAAAACAATTACTCAAAAATGCATATTATTCTCATCTTTTTGATAACATCGAAATGATATATTATTTTATCTCCCCATTTGAAGAACAAAAAAGTTCAAAGTGCATATTATCCAAAATTTATTATATGCTCCCCCTAAATATATGGCCAATTTAATAATTTAACCAAAATGATTTTATCCAAAAATATATCATATTTATCTCCCCTTTCAAAAGAGTAGAAAAAAAATGCAATCGAGACAAGAGCATAAAAAATAATTCGATAAAGATATTACCAATTTTGTGCGAGCAAAAGTTTCGGCATAGTCTCCCCTTAAAATGCTCAAATCCTCCAATACACGACATGGTTAAAAACACTTCCATATAAGCTTAAACAATATCAACAACTCCATCAATTCATCAAGTAATGCACATATAATCATTAATCATCAAAATCAATATGAAATCCCCCAACACTTGTAACAATTAAATCCGAGAATTCCATAATCATATATCAACCATTAAAAGAATGCTCAAAATACATGTTATTTCCCCCAATTTACATCATTAAAATGATTTATTACTTTGTCTCCCCCTTTGGACAATAAAAATGTTCAAAAAGCATATTATCCAAAATGGAACAAGTAATAAGCTAAGTAAGGGAATGCAAAAGTCATAAGAGCATAATGTCAAAAAGTCATATAATTACTAATCACATTTTAGAAATCAAGACAACTAAACTCATCAAAGATCTAATGTGACATTTCAATATAACAAAAAAAATCTCATATGCTTAAAAATCTCCAAGTATATGAATTTCTCCCTTTTTCGATATCATTTAAAGCAAGTTATGCATATTTAACAATTCGTTAAGAAAGCACAAACAAAAATGTATCCATTTACCAATCATAGATTCCATAAGATCAAACTTCATCAAATACAATGGAATCATCAAAGCACAAATTTTATCATCAAAACTTAAGCAAAGCATAAGTACATAATAGCAATATATAGATCATCAAAATCAACACATGCCATTATAGATCATCAAAATCAACACAACTAAAAAGCCATCATTATGAGCTAAAGAACAAGTGATCAAATCCATTATTACAAATGCTCATATATATTTTTAAGTGATGATATAGTAGTTACACCTTGTGATGGTTCTTTCAAAATTAAGTTCTTAAGGTGAGAAGAAACATACCTCCACTCCTTAGGGAGTGTTTGAGAAGTACCTTCATTTTACTCCACATTTGTTTCTTCATGTTGCTCCTCTTGATTATCAAGTGGTGCATTCTTTTAGCTATCATTTGATAATCTTCTTGTAGCTCTTCATCTACATTATCATCAAAAATAACTTTCTCCGTATAGGAAGAATTAGACTCATCAAATATAACAAGTATAAATTTTTCCACAATCAAAGTTCTTTTGTTATACACTCAATAAGTTTTGCTTGTGTTTGAATAGCCAAGAAAAATACCAACATCAAATTTTGGATCAAATTTGCCAAGATTATCTCTTTTGTTCAAAATATAACATTTGCATCCAAATATCAAACAATAATCATCATCAATCCACAATGAAAGCAACAATGCATATGAAAATGTAAGTGCATAATATAATAGAAAACTATGGTGAAATCCATAAGGAGAGCTCATTATGGAAGTGGTAATTTGAAATACTCAAAATGCACAAATTCGAATTTTCAAGATATTGAGTCAAATGAGTAAGTTCGAATCAATTAAAATGATTTTAGACACAATAATGGATGAAGAATAATTTATATGAATCAATTTGAATTTGAAAATGAATGAGAATGATGGATTTTGGAATGAAATCAAGTGAGAAGTAATCGGCTTTTAGTGAAAGAGAGAAACGGAAAGCCGAATGAGAGGAAGATGATGAACAGCAAAAATAAACCACGAATCCGGCATGCCGGATTTGCTAACCGGCTTGACGCTTAATGGGCAGCAAGCCACCAAGACACAAACGGCTTGCCGGTTCACTTGGGAAACAGAAAAATCCAGAAATCCGGTTGTTGGGCAGAAACTTGAAAGCCGAAAACGGCTTGCCGGATTTGTTATCCGGTTTGCCGGATATGAGCCCGAGAACCATAATCGCGAAAACGGCTTGCCGGTTTTGAAGAACCGGTAGGCCGGTTGTGAGGCAAAGATGAAGCTAAGCAAAACCGGTTTACCGGATTGAAAATCCGGTTATCCGAATGTTGTTCCGAGAGAAATCAATAAGAAAGAATGTTTTTTTTTTTTTTTCTCGGATGAGTGGAAATGGAATATTTGCTAGCTCCTATGCTTGTACTACACACACCATTTCATTTTTGGCCTTAAAAATTGATTAATTTTAAAACATTTTGAGATTTAACAATTTCAATAAGTCAATTAATACATGAGACATAAATGCATACAAGACCAAGCATATGAAATCGTATCAAACAATGATGTCAATTTTATAAATGAATGATGATATAACACAATTAATGACACAAGATTTCATGCATATAATTCATTCATCACAGTCATGAAACAATAAGCATCCAACAAGCATACAATCATGAAGCATATAAGCATTCAAAGCTTAAGAACTTGTAGAAAGGTCAAATTCAAAATACAAACTGTATTGATTGATTACGAATTAACATGCAAGCTATATACCGTTGGAAAGATAATTAAGTTAGCTTTCCAATAAATTTTACAGATCTGGATTTGGAGTTCTCTAAAAGACGTTATGACCAATTCATTATAGCCTGTGCAAACTCAGGATAAAATGCAAAAAGGTCAAATTCGAAATAAAAACTGTATTGATTGAGCAAGAAGTAACATGCATGCTATATACCATTGGAAAGATAATTGAGTTAGCTTTCCAATAAATTTTACAGAGCTAGATTTGGAGTTCTCTAGAAGATGTTATGACCGATTCATTTCAACATGTGCGGACTAAATATTTTCAACGACGATTAAACATATAATCATTCAAAAGATTAATAATTCAAGCATATCACTCATTTATCAAGCTTAGGCATTATATAATCATCAAAATCAAACAAAGCTATCATGATGAGTTGACAAGCTATCATCTTATATATATAACCATGCATCATAATAAAACACTCAATGTTACACACAATGATAATTCCATCATGTAAACATATAAGCATACTTTCGCAATTTCATTTATCATGATTCATTCAACAAAATTAATATGGCAAGAATTGTTACCAAAATAATTAAATTATCTTGCCTCATCTTTTTCTCCTAGATCATACTCAAGTGATTATCCTCACAAGCTTTCATCAAGGAACTTCTCCACCATTCCTTGATTGTGGTACCTACAAAGAAAACATTCACGTTGTGCCCTTTGGTACCCAAATACGCTTGGGTCCTTGAGTGTTAGATTTAGTTCCTTTCGGAACCCAAATACATTTTGCTCCATAATATACATTTCTTTTAATTGGACATCTATTCTTTATATGACCATTTTGATTGCAATAATGACATACAATTTGATCATTTGTGGAGGTAGCCTTAACAAAATAATTCTTATAATATTTTTGTTTCAAATAAGGCTTATACCCAAGTCCTCCTTTATCAAACACACATTTTTGTGAATTAAGCATGTTATCCAACATCTTTTGCCCATTTGTGAATTTCAAAACAATCTCATTCAACTCGTTGCTCTTTTTCTTAAGCGTTTCATTTTCATTTATTAATTCATCAACATGTAATTTCTCATGCTCATACGAAGTACTTTGTTTACATGTGAATGATGCAATTCTATCATGTAACATTTCATTATCTAATTCCAATTCTTTGATCTTTTCATTTAATGAATCATTGGATTTTTGCAAGGCATCTTTTTCATTTTTCAAGTCATTTACATGTGATTCTAGATGCTTGTGTGAAGTGCTAGAATTCTCAAGTAATGCAATACTATCATGTAATGTCTTATTTTCTAATTCTAAACATGTAATCTTTGCACTAAATGATTCATTTTCATTCTTAAGCTCCATCATCTTCTTTTTAAGACATATATTCTTTTTACCAATCTTCATTAACTCATCATGCAAATCCTTAAAAGCATCATGCAATTCATCATATGTAGGAAGAGTACTTACCTCATCAAGTTCATCATCCGATTCATCTCCAATTGCCATAAGTGCCAAATTCGACACTTCGTGAAATTCCTCCTCACTCGTAGTCTCCTCATACACAATTTCAAGCTTTCTCCAAATTTCATAAGCATTAGAACAATTTGAAACTCTATGAAATTCCTTTTTATCTAAGGCACAAAATAAAGCATTCATAGCCTTGGAATTTAAAGACATAGTTTTCTTATCCAATTCACTTAAAGCACTCTTCCTAGGAATGAGTAAATCATCACAAATAACTTCCCAAATTTCATAATCTAAAGCTTGTAAATAAATTCTCATCCTAGTTTTCCAATAAGGATAATCGTTTCCATCGAAAAATGGAGGTCTAGTGATAGATTGTCCTTCCATTATGGTTGAGCTAATTTGGGTTGCTATAGATCTTTAACTCTAGACGGTTAAGTCTACACAAGAGCACCTCGCTCTGATACCAAATGAAATATAAGTGTGCAACCCAAGAGGGGGGGGTGAATTGGAAATTTAAAAATTATCCTAGCAAGTCCACACAACAATTCAATCTAATGCCTTAATCAATTCGAAAACAATAAATTCAAATAAACACAATATTAAAAGAATAAGGGAAGAGAAAACGAACACAAGGATTTTTACGTGGTTCGGCTATCCCCGCCTACGTCCACGCCTCCAAGCTCACCCGCTTGAGGATTTCACTATCCAAGCCTTTCCAAGGCTTCAACAAATACACTTGACTTCAAGGTGTCAATAAACCTTTACAATGAAGAGATTATCTCCCAATCTCTTTGCCCAAGTGTCTCACACACTCAAGTTCTTACAAATGAAATGAAGAAATAAAGATTACAATAAAGCTCACTCAATGAGTTGATAATCAAAGATGAAGAACAATGAATGATTCAATGGATTTTATGTTTTACAAGTTGAAGACCCAAGATATCACGTGTGCTTTTTGTTCTTGCTTGTTGGAGAGTGTTGGAGAGCTTCAAAATGAGTTGGATTTGAGTTTTTATAGTTTGAGCTCGAAAACTAGCCGTTACTCACATTCTGGGCATATCCGGCTTGCCGTTTAGCTATCCGGCATGCCGTTTATATGTTACCGTTATGGCAAAATTTTGAATTTCAAATTATCCGGCTCGCCGCTTACGAATCCGGTATGCCGTTTATACTCCAGAAGCTCACTGGTCGATAACCGGTCTGCCGTTTAAGCTATCTGGTATGCCGTTTTCGAATTGGTAACATTCTGCCCCGTAACCGGCTTGCCGGTTATCAGTATCCGGTAAGCCGGATGCTACAGTAACCTGCACAGTGCACTATTTTCTGAAATTACAGTTTGACCCCAAAACTTTGCAAAACTGCACTACGGCCCAAATTGTTATGAAACTTTACAAATAGGTCCAATTTCAGAATTTCTAAGTAATGCTTTGTTAATCTCAAAACTTTCTGAAATTATAGTATAGCCCAAAACGCTATGACACTTTGCAAATAGGTCCTTTACCAAAGTTTCAAGCAATACTTGTTTATTTCAAAGTTTTCAAAATTCTTTCAATTAAACCATAAACTTTGAAAAACAACCAATTTCATAAAATCATTTTTCCATTAAATATGAAACATTTGTAATGTGAAAATAATGATTTATTCAAAAGGAATAAAAACAATCAATTGTATAAAATCATTTTTCCATTAAATATAAAACATTTATAATATGAAAATAATGATTTATTAAAAATATATTTTTCAATAATTTGAGTTTAAAAGATTAATCATTCTTAATCTTGTTTGTTATCATCAAAATCAATATTATGGAAACATATATGTTAACATAAGTATGGTTAAAAAATAAAAAAAAATGATTTATATAAAAGGAAGAAGAAGATGGGTTGAATCCAACTTTTTAGCCCAAATATTGAGTACTGACAGTAGTAATTAATTAAAAGACCAGCTGGGTTTGAGAAAATGTTTGTTCCTTTTTTGTAAAATTAAAAAAAATTAAAAAATATATAAATTAATTGATTAATGGAGGATGGGGGGAAGCAAGTATTGTGTAGTGTGTGTAGAATATATAGATGGAGGAGAGTCATAGTACCAAGAGCTACAACTTTCTGAAAAATTCGGCCAAAATGGGGAGAGCAAACCTAAGTTCAATTTGGAGAGAAGATGAGATAAATGTATAGCACCCTATTTTTGTCCATAAACACACTCATTAGTAAAAGAATCTGTATAAAGTTGTTGGCTCCAAATCTTAGGCTTGGTTTTAAATGGTTTGGATATTTTAGTAATTTTACAAGTCAACTAACAGTCAAACTGTATGTATACTAACGACAGGGGAGATAAGTGAGAATACAATCAAACTCGCCATCTAACTGAAATTATATCAAACCTCAGAGGAGGTTTCTGAAAATTGCCCATAATTGATACCATAAATCCACAATTGCCGCGAAGGTAAATAGGCAAGACTTGGACTGATGTGCTCAAGTTCGGCCCAGCCGAAATAGAAGTATGCATTTTAAGTATTTGTGCTAATAGATAGCATTTGAGAAACTATATTATTTTAGATTATATTATATTATTTTAATATAAGTATATTGTATTATATTTTATTGCATTAGCACTATACAATAATAATGTTATATAATGTTCAGTGTTATACTGTACTAAATTAAGTTTTAATTATACTATGTTTAAAATTATATTGTACTGTATTGATTTTTTTGTGATTAATTTAAATAAGTATTATTTAGAAAATAATATTTATTAGTACTTAGAAAAATACGAAATATAAAAGTCTTAAATTTTAGGAATCTAACTTTTTTAATATAAATGTTAAAAAATATAATTTCTTCATAATATTAATTTCAAATTAATATTATTCATATTTAAACATTTATTGTTAGTTATATTAAATTATTATTTAAGCATTTATTATCAGTTATATTAAATTTTTAAATAGTAATAAATTTTTATGTACTAATTACTATAATATAATTAAACAATGTAATATTATATTATATTTTTATTTTTAAATATTATTAAGTATTTCTTATTAGTTATATTAATTTATTAAAATTAATCATTTTTATATATTAATTATTATAATAAAATTTAAATAATACATTTTAGTTATATTTTTAATATAATAAAATAAAAATATAATATATTATTATTGGATAATAAATTATTAATTTATATTAATAATTATAATGTAAAAATAAAATAAAAGAAAATTTAATATTATATTATAAAGTTAGATTTATTTTTTATTATTACTATTAAAAAAACTAATGTGGTTGTTGGCACACCCCCCAAGAGCAAACTCAATACGTTTCAATCAATTGCCAAACATGAGATTGGTTTAATTTAAAGTTGGGATCGTACACTAATGTTATGCAATACCACACGCTAAACACAGCCTTATAGTTTTGATTGCGATATTATATGATATTATATTCTATAGTTTGAACATCAGACTTTTTGATTATTTGAAAATACTCATAACATGAATTAACTTTAAAATATTATGGTCAGACCTAATTTTATAAGAGCAAATGTAGAGATCTAACGACTGGCGATGGATCTCACACAGATTATATCATATAATAAATTTAAAGGAAATAGGATCATAATTCGTTTGAGACTATTTTGGTGTGAATTAATTTGATAAAATCATAACAGATTCAAAGTTCTTTATTATATTTATTATTTTCCATTTTTATGTATGCAAATGAATTAAAAAAAATCTTTAATATTATACAATACTAGATTTTGAATGGGGTGTACAAAGAAAGGGGGGGGGGGGAATGTTAAAAGAAAAGGCAAAAAAGAAGAACGTAAGGGGAGTAGAGAAAAAGTTCAGAAGTCGCATGATGACAACAAAAAGTAAAGATAAGTGTATCTCAACTCGCAAGTACATGTGGCAGTTGTTGGATTTTCTCGAAAGTCTTGACAAGGAGAAGCTGGCACTTCGATCTCGGATCTTCATTTCACTTCACCTCACACAGTTCGCGTTCATCTTCTTCAGTCGCTGACAACGAGAGCCTTAAAAGTTATAAGAAAAAGACCCATTAAGCACTTAACAATCAAGAATCAGAAGCAATGGTTTCCTGTTCTTATTCTCTCAAACCAAACAACATGCTATTACCATCTTTTTGTTCTAGTTTTAAAAGCAGACCATTTTTGTCAAATGCAATTTTTTCTTCATCAAGTTCATCTTTCTCTCTTCTTTCCTGTTCTCCAAGGCTTCCTCTTATTAGAACTTCACATGCACATTCACTCTCTATTAAAGCCTCTTCTTCATCTTCTTCCACTGCCATTGCCGACCCTGAAGGCATCAAGGTTATATAATTTTTCAGAAGTGATCAATTTTTTTTTTTTTTGGTTTTCAAGTTGTTTTGTGAGAGTTTTGTTTCTTGAATGTGTGTTTCAGATTAATTCAGTGGCAACTAAGCCAATTGAGGGACAGAAGACTGGAACAAGTGGTCTAAGAAAGAAGGTTTTTTTTTTTAATTTACTTATTTTTTTATTCGCTTCTTTTTTTCTTTTTCTTTTTTTCTATTGATCCATGGGTTGGTTGCCGAGAAAGAAGAAGAAGAGGAAATGAAATTCGGGGTATTATTTATTTTCTTCTTGTGTTTGATTTAACTGGAGTTTCTGGATGGAATGGTTTTTGATTGAAGCCGACGATATAGTTGAAGAAGTGTAAGCTGAGTGGATAGTTTTGTTGGTTATATGCTTACCAGTTTTTTGGTCATTGTAATGGATATCAAATAGAGTTCAGAGGGTGGTTCGTTCATTTTGTTTGATTCTTCTGTTGTAGGTTAAAGTTTTTAAGCAAGAAAATTACCTTGCAAATTGGATCCAGGTATGAGGTTTTCGCTTTAATGGCAATTTTAGTGTTAGTTAATTGTGGTTTACATTGATTAGGCTTTGTCATGTGTAGGCATTGTTTAATTCATTGCCACCAGAGGACTACAAGAATGGGCTTTTGGTGTTGGGAGGCGATGGCCGTTACTTCAACAAAGAAGCTGCGCAGGTGAGATTTTGGAGTGATTGACAAAAGTCATGGTCTTAATTTATGTCTCTGCTGTGTTGGTTCACATGAGAATTGGAAAACGCAAGCTCATTTCTTTCAAAATGCAGATAATTATCAAAATTGCTGCTGGGAATGGTGTTGGAAAAATTCTGGTTGGCAGGTAAGTAATTCAATTGGTTTCTATTATTGAGCCATATGAATATTTTTCAAAGCAAGAACAAGGAGACAATGGAAATGCTACTTAAGGGCAATACCTTTTAGCCCTATTGTGCAACTCAGTTCATTTTTTGCGGCAGTTAAGGGTTTGCTTTTGTGCTATTTAACTCAAATTAACCTCCACCGCTTATTTGATTCTGCTCTGCAAAACATGAAATTATTTTGCTTGCATATTTTCATCTCAAAATTATACATGTAAGAAATATATGCAATTTGTTTCAAATCTTTCAGTTAATAATTGGCACTTAGTGTGCGAAATGGAAGAGCTGGGTTGGTTGGTATTCCTAATTTCTGTTTTAGCTGAGGTGTGCTGAAGAAGTTGATGAGACTTCTTTTCTCCTGAACTGAATGCATGTTTGCTATTCCAAAAGTACCATTCATTTTTAATTGATTATTTGGTTGGTCATTCCTACATTGTGTAAATTGAACGAAGAGACAGTCCAGATAATAACTCCTATCATAACTTTTGATTTCTGACTTTTACGGAAAAGTTTGGTGCTTTATGGTTTGATGATATTCTATAATTGGGAAGCCAATTTTTCTGCTACAAATTTCTTGTCTGGGTTTCTGTTCTGAAACCTAAATTGAGTTCTGCCATTGCAGGGATGGGATTATGTCAACTCCAGCTGTTTCTGCTGTCATTAGGAAGCAAAAGGCAATTGTTTACTTCTCTTTATCTTTCTTCAAAAGTATTTTTAGCATGTCATTTTGTTTTTCTTGGCCCTTTATTGATTAGTTGAACTGTATTTTACTCAGGCCAATGGTGGATTTATAATGAGCGCGAGCCATAATCCTGGTGGGCCTGAATATGATTGGGGTATCAAGGTGATGCTTGTGTTATGCTCTGGCACACATCTTTTATTGTTAATTTTAAATCCTAACGTTTCGTGGTTTAAACTTTATGATGATTCCATTGCTAAACCTTGTTGAGTAAAACATGCCATAACAATGTGGAAATGTTGAAATTGTGATCACTCATATATTGAAAGCTTTGTTCATGCATTGATTATGCCCTATAACTTGTTATGTGATGTTTACTGGTTTCAAAGGCCCTGTTCTTATTTTCAGTTTAACTACAGCAGCGGCCAACCTGCTCCTGAATCCATAACTGACAAGATCTATGGAAACACACTTTCTGTAAGTAATTATTCTGTACATGTTCTGCTATCCTTCCTGTTCATTTTTCTTTAATATTGCCCTGTCTCATCTGATAAGTAAAAAATGGTTTTTTCAGTTTAAGTTCTTGATTTACTTGTTTATATCAGCTCTCCACTCCTTGTTAAGAATTTATTCATTGCTGTTACCATTAGATTATATGTTTAAAATGTGAAATATGCTTAAATGAGTCTGTTTTTGCATCCCAAAATCAGGCATGAGATAGAACTCATTTAAAAAAAAAAAATTAGTGAAGATTGATTGCAGCAGTGAGTGGTATACTCCCCACTCCTGATAAATCTTTTGAAAAACATTTGTTGGGGTGGAGGGTCTACTTGTCATGCTTATGTTTATGTTGTGCTTGTATCTTTTTGTGTGCCTTAAGTACCGTTATATACCTCGAAAGTGCGTTTTAGGTTTGTTCCATTTCCTCCACGATGGTAAAAATAGTGAGCTGAACTTTTTGGATGTTCAAAGTCCATAACTGAGTAGATGAGATGTCCTTGTCGTTTCTCAGTTGCATGCTTGACTGAGTCATGACTGCAAGAGCTAGTTTTAATAAAGTGATAATTTGATCTTTAAACTCTAATTTTTCTTGTTTCTCACTCTATCAGCACAATCAAGCAAAATAGGACTCATACTAGGGTTTTTGGGGATTAGACCAAAAGTACATGTTCTTGTGGTTTGTTTTGAGTAAGTTTTATGCCATCTATTAGAACAATCAGGCAGTACAGGTCGGCTTGTTGTGGCCATCGGGGAGATTAAATGTTATTTTCACATTTGTCCTTGCTTTTGTGCAGGATTTTATCAATAAGAGTTAATCGGTTGTGTTTTTTCTTTCATTCTTCTTCTGGTGTTCGGGCCAGATGTCTTTACCCCTGTCTGTCTACCTTATTATAGTTGATGTTCATTTCATCATTTTTAGAAACTTTACTCATAAAACTTTTGAATTGTACTGGGATATCATCAATAACTTACTTGACCGTGTGCCACCTTGGCCTGAGATTTGAGATGTTTATGTGTCGTGCAGATCTCTGAAATTAAAATGGCAGACATTCCTGATGTTGATCTTTCTTCTCTTGGAGTTACAAATTTTGGAAACTTCAGTGTTGAAGTAGTAGACCCAGTTTCTGACTATTTGGAGCTGATGGAGGTAGAAAACAGTACATATGCATATTTGGGATTTTAGGATGAAAATTCATGGCTCTGATTATGTTGAATTTTGTGCAGAATGTATTTGACTTTCCACTTATCAGAAGTCTTCTTTCACGATCTGATTTCAGGTATAAATTGTATCCTCTACCAAGCAGGACTTCTACCTTCTGTTTCTTAGTTTCATTTCTGGTTATTGCAAACATTTTTCCTATTTACCCCCAAAGATGAAGCATGATAGAATTGACTAGGACCACCAGCAATGTGACTCCATGAAATCTCAAATGTAGTCTTCTTGCCCATGGCCTACGGCTTTATCTGATGTATATCTTAATATGTTGAAAAAGAAAATTCAGACCTGAATTTCATTTCTCATAGTAACTCAACTTGATAATGCCTGCTCACATACAATTCACACCCAGCAATGACAATCCTGTCCGATCACACCACTGTAGCTGGGGCCACATATGGAATTTACTGACAGGCCGACTTGGAGGGTTGTTTTTCTTTTTTCTTTTTTTGAATTATGAGTTTAAACTACTATCTGTTTATGGGCGAGATTCATTTTCCACATGGTCCAGGAATGGTTTGTTGTTAATGATGCACAATTCCTCATTGTTCAGAATGCTTTATCGTAACTCCTTGGTTCTTCAAGATCTGTTTTGACCTAACCTATGCATGTCTAGGGCTGTGTTAGCACCTTGCTAATCCTGGGGATATGCTGTCTCCCATCCAACATGCACTTGGCAATTATTGGAATTCCTACATTGTTAAGTTAGCAGAATTATTCTATTACCATTTAATGAATTGGGCAATGTAATTATTAGTTTATTTCAGAACTAGAATTCAGAACTTTATCTGCCTTGTTATTAAATTAACTCATTGTTTGGGCTTTTTGCATTTGCGTTTTTATCTTTTTGCTTATTAATTGTTGAATTCTCATTGTTGAAGTGGTTTAGCCAGATTTATTTCCATTTTGATTACACATGGAGCCAGTTTTATGTGGTTTCAGACGTTCTATAGGCTTCTGATTTGCTTCTCATGTCTTCCTGCATTTCTGCTTTTGGTTTTTATTATTTTGGTAACGAAAAAGTCTTGCATTCATGGCATAATTTATTATTGATGTCTTGGATGATTGTCAAGATTGCTATTTCATGGTTCTAAATTGCACTGTATTGGATTGTACATTCTAGGTTCGTATTTGATGCCATGCATGCAGTTACTGGTGCATATGCAAAACCCATCTTTGTGGAGAAGCTAGGAGCCAAACCGGTATGTTCCGCACATAAAACATCTTGATGGTACTATTATCATGATTACTATATGTGTTGCTGATAGCATATGTTAGATATGTCATGTAGGATTCAATCTTAAATGGAGTGCCTCTGGAGGATTTTGGGCACGGTCATCCCGATCCTAATCTTACGTAAGAAAGTTATTAATGACAAAATGGGAGGTTACTTGTGAATGTTTCATGGCTTAACTCACTTTTATTGAAAAACAGATATGCCAGAGATTTGGTCGCCATTATGTATGGTGAGAATGGACCTGATTTTGGAGCCGCAAGTGATGGTATGTGAAATGATCACTAAAGATAGAATACCATTTTAAGACTTCTTGTGTTTTGATATAAGTCCAAGCATTGCATGATTGCACTAATACATATATATTAGGATGTTTTCACAACTTTCACCTAGGTTCTAAGTCTGCTTGTGCTTGTAGAAGGAGCACTGCTGGCACTAATACTTACAAATTAGGATATTTTTACAACTTTCATCAAGGTTCCAAGTCTGCTTGTGCTTATAAGAGCACTTTTGGAATCCTCATATATTTGAAGTATTAAATTCGTATTTTTGTCATTTGATCCTTGTTTTCTTCTCCATATGGTAATAATTCCATACGTATCTGATGTATAAACTTTTTAATGCTTTAACATTGCGAAGATATTACTATTATTATATTCTTGGTATTATTTTTTATAAAGTTGAACCACAACATATCCTTCTATCTGGTCACAATCTACATATTCTGTTGTTATTATTCAGGAGATGGAGATAGAAATATGATCCTTGGTAAGGGTTTTTTTGTCACTCCCTCAGACTCGGTTGCAATTATTGCAGCCAATGCGCAAGAAGCCATTCCATACTTTAAGAGTGGCCCTAAGGTAGGAAGCTAAAGCACCTTTTCTTTCCAAGTTTCTACTCTGACTTATAAACAGTGACTTATCATTTCCCAGGGTTTGGCAAGATCCATGCCAACAAGTGGTGCTCTTGATTGTGTTGCTGAAAAATTGAAACGTCCTTTTTTTGAGGTTAACACTTTTAAACTGTTGGATTGTTGCCTTTTTTTTTTTTTTTTGGAAAAAAGATGTACAGAACGGCATTTTACGTGTGTAGGGATTCTTCTGTCCTAACAGACAAAATGCCTTGTTGGATTCAGGTTCCCACTGGGTGGAAATTTTTTGGTAATCTTATGGATGCTGGGAAGTTGTCAGTATGTGGGGAAGAAAGTTTTGGTACTGGTTCTGATCACATTCGAGAGAAAGATGGCATATGGTAATTTTTCTGCTTTAACATAGTGGTCATTGGGAATACTGGGTGGAAAAACTGCCTACCTTTCCCAACGCAAAAATATATCAATGCAGAAATGGAATTCAAGTTGCTACATAAATTCTTTGTTGGGATGCCTTTACCCATGTTTTGTTTGACCTTTTCACTGTAGAACATCACATGGATGTACCATTCATAGATGAATTATATATATATATATATGAAAAAAAAGGACCTTTTTCTTGAGAATCTATTCTAGTGTCTTCTTCCTTCTATTGATAAGAAATATAATATTTTAAACTAGGGATTTATTTGGTAGTGAAGTGCTGGGGTTTTTAAGCCTGTGGAATAAAAGCTATGTTTGTCAAGAAAGCTGATGGGTTTTTAGTAAACACCATTAAATAAATTATAGCTGGGCCAAATTAATGTTATAGTAGTACACCATCACTATAGGAAAAAACACCCCCCCCCCCCCCCCAAAAAAAAAGAAAGCCCAGCATCTGGGCTGCGGCGGCCCAGCTACTGGGGTTACCAAACACCTCAACAAATGGAGCGTTGAGCAAATTTTCAGAAGCATGTTCTTGTCGTGAGCTTAAGCGTATACAAATTCTGTAATATAGTCTTAAGTTTGGCTAGATTAAGGCCTGAATTTTGAAGTACCCTAGTCGCTCGCCTTGGTAGTCCCTTGTTTACATTCTTTTGTATAGTGTTGTAATTTTGTCTGTGTGTTTGATTTTATGGTAATTTTTCATCATTTACATGATCTTGCTATCAAGAAATGTCGGATTAATATACCAGACCTTCCAAATTCCCATCAACTTTAAAATTCCACATGAACCAAATAACAGGGCTGTGCTGGCTTGGCTTTCAATTGTTGCACACCGAAACATAGACAAGAAACCAGGGGAAAAGTTGATATCTGTCTCTGATGTTGTGAAAGCACATTGGGCAACATATGGCAGAAACTTCTTTTCGAGATTCGACTATGAAGTAAGCTTTGCAATTGAATTCAATGCAAAATTATTATACTTGTTGCTCCAGTATCAGTTTTGGATTTTCTTGAAACTGACTGGAATAAGTTGTTTCATCGTGGAATCATTGCATCTCTTTAACATGTTTAAATCTATGTTCAGGAATGTGAATCTGAAGGAGCAAATAAAATGATTGGATATCTTAGAGATTTGGTATCTAAGAGCAAAGCAGGCGATAAGTATGGTAAGTTTGTTACAAAACTTTTTTTTTTTACATTACACTCTGTTTTGTCAATGCTTGACCACTTGAAAATTTCATATTGTAGGAAATTATGTTCTTCAATTTGCAGATGACTTTGCATACACTGATCCAGTAAGTTTAAACAACAGTACCTATTTTCTTGGATGTGCTTTATTTTCTTCAACCAGTTTCTTATTGAATTTTGCTTCTTCCTTATCTGTTCCATTTGTGTTGTACCAAACGGTTTAGGTTGACGGAAGTGTGGCATCAAAGCAAGGTGTTCGGTTTGTTTTCACAGACGGATCAAGGATAATATTTCGTTTATCAGTATGGACCAACCTTTCTTTCCTCATGTGAAATTGAAGGATCATACGCTAGTATGACTTGACCATGAATTTCATATTTTTCTTATAGGGAACTGGTTCAGCAGGTGCAACTGTTCGAATTTACATTGAACAGTTTGAGCCAGATGTCTCTAAACATGAAATGGATGCACAATCAGCCTTGAAACCGTTAATAGGTTAGTTCATTGTTATTTGCACTAGTTTGTTGTTAACTTATGTAACTTATTCCTAGTTATCATTTATCATGTTTCAGATCTGGCATTATCTGTGTCAAAGTTGAGGGACTTCACTGGATGGGAGAAACCTACAGTTATCACATAAAGAGCTCTCCCGTTATTAGTCTCTATGTATCAGGTGTTATTTTAAGTTGGAGCTGAGAGATGGGCATACCAACTTTTCATGCTTGAGTTGAGTTATCATAAATATTTTCTGTTAAGGTTTGGTTAGGAAATTTGGCATCATGGGACCATAAATAACTCCATGGAATGCAAATGAAGTACATAGGTCGAAATAAAATGTCTTAGTCAATTAGCAATAGATTTGATGCTATTCCCCTTGTTTGTCGCGTGCTTATATAAAATGGAGAAGAGGAAACTCTCATTAAAAGAAACAGAAAGCAGACTGTAAAAAGCAAACCTATCATGGCTTATCTGACTACTGTTTTAGAGCATCAAATCTATAAAGATAAAAACCATTTGAAAGTTAAGTTCATAAAATGATTACGGACATTGGTTGACTTCATCACCAACTGCACGTAGATGAGGGAGCAATCCTCCTTGATGCTTCAGTGTTCCACCTTGAATGAATTAGAGCATGTAGTAAGTGTAAACTTTTGAATTTTCTTGCTTAGCATTTCAGGTTTCAGCTGTCCGCATACTGAACATTGTGGATGCATATGTTGGATCATCTTGATAAATATGATTGCTGCAACCCTTTCTTAAGACATAATTTGGTGGTGTATATACATAATTACATATAAACATTCATCAAGAGACTTGATATGAGGATTAAATTGATTCAACTAATTAGCTAAGATGATCAGATCAGATAGATCTCCATGATCAAATCCATCCAATGGCAGGGCCCCGACCGCCTTTATTGGTACAACTAAGACTAGCATCTCCCACCACCATATGCATGCATAATGGGAAAAACAGTGTTGTTATAAACTCCTAGCTAGTTTCCTCTAATTTGCAAAACCAGCAACACGAAATCTCAGTGATATAATGTCACAGCACGCACTCAACATGAGATGACAAGTTGGGTCACTGGAATTTTTCTCTTTAAAACTTCTAAGTCATTTCAGTTACCTGTTGGATACTTTTCTTCTTTTTTAGGATGTGACGCTCTCTAACTACATTCTCTTCTCCAGAAAAAAGAATAGCCCTGATAGGGGCCCGTGAAACACTTTGCTTTATAGGTGCATTATGAAGGTATTAAAAGTTGTAGGCCTTTTATCCAAGAGTTTATATTCTATTGTTGAGCGTTTACTTATCAGTTTAAATTTTAGTTTTGCGACTACTGATCGTTCGACGGAAAGACAATTAGTACTGTTTCGTTGAGGGTGGGCATCAATCTTTGAGAGTAAGGACAAGCAAGCGTGTGGAGACGATAAAAACCATTCATGGTATTACATGTGAATATGAGACAGCAACCACAAGTCCACAACAACATGTTGGTCTTTTATAGTTGTAATGTTCAACCTTTGGTATTAAAATTAGTAGAAGCCAAATTAACGTAGGATGATTTGGAATACATGATGTTTAGCTATAAGCTACAATCATGATAGTGCAACGCCAACTGGTCCCGTCACCATCAATAGCATTTCCATGACAATGAGAACATACTTTTGAAATCATTGCAATGGAATCCGTCTTTTTCTTCAAAGATCCAAAACCAAAATCAATCCGGATAGTCTCTGCTCCCCATTTGTATAATGATTTAAATCCTCCACCAGACCCACCAACAAATAATGGTTCAGACAAGAGTGAAAGCATGTAAGCAATCTTTTTAGTGGATATATATATATAAAAATAAAGAGGATGAAACTGTGTTTGTCCTAAATGTGACACAAACACAACTCCCTACTCTTTAACTACAGTTGTGCAATAGATCCAACCTTGTTGGGTCTATCAATATCATGGGATTTGCTCTTGGAGAGAAAATTTAAAAAATAAAAACTTAATTCTGCTCCCATCTTTTGTATATGCATGCTGTTGTGACAACTCCACCATCATGTTAGCTGCCTGTAGTAATGGACCTTCATGTCTCCTCTTTCTGTTCTCCACCTATTTTCTTCTGTCTTCTAGTGATTATGGATTTAGGGGGAAGGAAAATGGGTTAAGAAATTAATAAGTGGTTTTGATCATTCAATCAAAATGTTTGTTAATGTGAAACACCATTCTTGAAAACAATGGGAATAATGCACCATAAGCACACTCTTACTGTGCCAAGCATAGCAATAAAACTAATGATATATGTAAAATAAAAGAATGCATAAGTTATTATTTTCCAAGTGAAAAATGAGAAGGGTGGGGATATGTTCACCTCATTAATTAGAATAAGTTCACACTATATTTTTTAAAGTATATGAATCAACCAAAAGTTTAGATAATTAATCAATTAAATCCTTCTTAATTTTTTTTTACTTAGGTATCTTTCACCATTAAGGTTTCTTTCAAAAAAAATTTATTTGACTATTTTATCCTTATAATATAAGATAACTAAATTTTCCCAAGAAACATAAGCTCTTGTATTTAATAGTTTAGGTATTTAATTTTATTTCATTAAATCTCCAAACTTCTTGTTTATTTGAATTTTTAAAATAATGTAAATTTATTGTAGTTGTCTCTAGGAACTAAAGTGAGTTCACAAAAATTGTGAGATAGAAATATTACCACCCAAATGTAACACTGTATAAAAGCACATGTTACAGTGGTTTTTATGAACAGGATGGAATCAGGATTTTGGTTTGAAGAAAGCATAAAATATAGTGGACTATATAACATAGCATCTTGGAAATTAAGGGAGCGAATTAGAATATGCATACAAATTTATGAAATTTCGTATTTAGTCCCTTATTTTCCTGAATTTTTTTTTTCCTTGTGGTGGCCTGCACCTGGTTTCCCCCCGCAAATGAATAGATTCTTGTAAAAAATATACAAAGAAAGAAATCAAAAGCCGGATAATATCAAAATACCTGATCTTTTTATTTCAACGAGGACATAGTTATCTATTTTCAACAATTGTATCTGTGTCACTTTCAAGTGACTGAAATATCTTTAGTGTCAATTATAGTGATGGCCAAAGTCAAATATTACGGAGGAACTAGATCATTTCAGTAAGTCAAAAACAGCTACTTGGCCTAGTGATCGACAACTCTTTGGGGGCTTATTAATAGGGGTTAGGGACTAATTTAATATGAATGCAAATTCATGTTTACTAATTTAATACGAATGGACAAATTCATGTGTACTTAACTTATTGGTGAAAACGTAAAAGATAAGAGATATAATATTATTATCCTTTTTTTTTGGGCGACATTTCCACTCTTCAAAATGTATACCGCTTCAAAAAAATAATTGCGAAAAATTCATATAAATTTAACAATTTCAAAATAAAGAAGAAATTTGAACAATTAACCAATTAAATTCTTATTAATTTTTTAAGCTTATAGCACAAAAGCACATGATATTAGACAATTTGATAATTTTATGTTATAGGGACAAAATAGTTAAATTATGTTAAACAACATTAATGATCAATAATGGATAAGAGAGTTACAGAAAGAAAAGTGTATAATTAATTAATTGTTTAATTTTTTTCTTTATTTTAAATTTAAAAAATTAATGTGAAATTTTAAATTATTTTTTTAAATGAGTTGGATATACACAAATTGTGAGGTGAAAATATTCCTTTTTTTTTTTTGGCCAGTGTAGGCAAACAAAAAGTGAAAAGAAGGATTTTCTTCCTTTGAGAAAACCTTTTAAGAACATTTCTTAGTCGTATTATTCAGAGTCTCATATGCATGATGAACAAAATTTAGTGGTCCATATTCTTCAAGATATTTTTTTTGGGGGGGGGGGGGGGGATAATTAAAAGCCTTAGTGATCGATTATTAATGGGGGTGGCTAGAAAAGGAGTTATGTATGATTAAGGGTTTAAAAATTATTTGGGTTTTGGGACTTCAAAAAAAGTTTGATTGTCCTCTCTTGTGCGCACGACAATTATTTGTGATAATTTTGCTTCACGTTTATTGCCTTCTCAGTGACTCTGTTGTTAGTTCCACTATCATTTTCTTGAAATCAAGAAGAATATATGCTTCTTTTAATTTTTTGTCTATTCTGTACCTACTTTTCTTTACTTTGTAATAATAATTCAGCTCCCACGGTTATTTCACTTTTCTGATGATTCATGCCTTGCCAACCACCTTGTAGTTTAATAGTAATTAACACACCTCACTAATGAGGGCTTTTAAGTCTATTCGTGTTTATTTTGGATTAATTTTCTTTTAAATATCTATATGTAAATCTAGTTGCTTTCAAATCCAAATGTCAAAACTATGCTATAAGAGAGTTGATTTAGGAGGTTTTGGTAGATTCGTACATTAAATATAATAAATTTATAATGTACCTAAGATTCAAAAAAAAATCAATTATAATAACTTACTTTTCAAAGATTGCCACTCTAGCTTTACATTTTAGGCATATTTAGTATTGTTGCTCAGGAATTTATACAGCTTCGATAACATAGAAGCTGTGGCCTCAAGTCACAACACCAAAATATTAAGATTATTTATGTTTCGTTTACCATAATTTTTCCAATAGAGTTTTTTCAAACGAGTCTTCAATTATTAGAAAATTCTACAGACTAGTAATGAATTCATAACAAACGAGCACTTACTCTCTCGCACAATTTAAATATCTCTCACACAATTTAGATAATTTGATGCACGCTTTGGGGATATAAATGCTTAATTTTAGTTTATTATTAAACTTGCTTGTAGAATTTTCCACTCCCCATTGTTCAATGTACAATGTTTTTCTTCCCAGTGAATAGGCAGCAATTAGCATGACATGACCATGTTCCATAAATCTTCTTAGTTCTTACTATATAAGATATTTATAAACCGACCTTTCTGTTGGAAAATGGAGTACTGACTTGCATGCCAAATATTTATAAATTAATGAAGCTTTTAGTGGGAAATGATTTAATGTTTTTGCATGCAACTGTTCAAGTCAACTAGGGGCACGTAATTACAGTTTAAACACTAAGTTCAATTATTATACTTATATCCTCAAAGATACGCTGACCGAATCAAAGTGCTTTAACACTTAAGTTCCTCAAATTACAAAATTCCACTGTAGAGTTTATACTTAAAGGTGTTTCCTTCTGCAGATGACAAGATTGATGCCCAATTCATCACCAACTTGAGACTTTGAAGAATATATATACACTTATACATATTATTATTATTATTATTATTATTATTATTATTATTAAGTAGAGATGCCTAAATGCAGATTTCATGCGAATTTATTATTATACCGTATGTTATATAGTTAATTAAAAAAATAATAATAACACCAAATGGTATAATAACAAATCTGCATTTAAGCATCTACACCTGAGAAGCTCTTTATAATATATACATTGTATACGTGTTTGACACTATGCGTAGATTTTAAGATGAAAAAGGAATGAGCCATTGGATTCAATGGCTCCAATTAGGTTCCCTTAATAGAACACAACTATATCTATATATATAGGAGTATTCCAATTTAGGATTATGGATTTGTTAAAATTCAAAAAAAAACTATTAAGCCATATAATTTAGTAGTGTAATGACATTATACTATTAAACCATATGACTTAATAGTTTTCTTGGACTTTAATAATATTCATGATTTTGGACTTTAATAATATATATATATAAATTTTTGTATAGAAAATATTAAATATAGTCTCTATAGTAAATATAAAAAAAAAATTAGATGAAAGAAAATAGTCATTTATATAATTATATTTAAGTAAGTTAAAAATAAAGGGATATGCATGAAATTTTGCAGGTAATACCTTGGGCTACCACAACCAAGTTAGCCCTCCTCTAGCTTTGTCACTGTTTAGAGTTCAATAGAAAATTCTCCATCATGAGTATAGATAGTGTGTATTACACTAACTATTATAATATACGGTGCAATAACTTTTTAATAGTTCTTATATATATATATAGTTTTTATTTAATGAGGGTTTTCTTAATTTTTTAAAATAAAAAATAAATTAAAAGATAAAAAATACAAATTTCAATACACTACAGTATAAAATATATTGTATTAGAGTGTATATTTTTCTTATCTTTTGGTGGATCCCTTACTTTCTCTCTCTCTCTCTCTCTATATATATATAATGGAAGCAGATATATCTTCTTAAGTGTTTGCTAAGTCTTGTCTTCAATTAATATTAATTTTCAATCTATATTCGATGCATTTTTAGGCTATACAAAAAATTTATAGATTTTAGTAAACCCTAATTAACATCTATAAAATGTGCATAATAACTTCGCAAGGAAAGAAAAAACAATGAAATGTAAGTTGTAACCACCACAATGGAATAGAGTGTAAATCCTTGTAACAAATCTTAAATGGGTACTTCAGTCATTGCCATAAATTAACAGAAACATGTCTTTAGTTACAAACTTTAAAAGAAAGGGGATCTCTACAATATTATCCCAAAATGTTAGATATTTCGTTACTATAATAGCTATAATCACGACGTTTTAGGAGCTCCTCGAGGGATTTGCAGTGAGTGGTGCGAAAATACTGACTTTCTATTTCTTTTACAAAAAAAGTAAAGAGTATATTAATGAATAAAAAGTAAAGTCGGGTTCTCGAATCTAAGCGGATTAGTTTTCAAACATTTTTTTATAACTGGTCACTTAGTATAGATTTAGAAAAGATAAAGATTAAAAAGTTGATTTAAATACTCCACTACATTTAAGATATTTTTATGTCTCTCGTCTTTTTAAATTTATTTCTAAGATTTAGTAAAATATCTTTTGAAGACCATCGAAAGCATCTTTAGAATTTATTAAAACCTCTAATGTAAGAGGGGCTTTTGAAGAATTTCGAAATTTCATATAGAACAACGTATTATTTATATAGACCATATACTGTAACGTATGGTAATTAAATTAATCCTAAATTAATATTTTTGGGTTATATAGAAGTATTTTAGAGACTTAATGTTCGAGTATCTGATGTTGTTTAATATATATATATATTTTTTTCTGAACCAGTTTACTATGTCATTTGATTCGCCTTGCTACTTTCATTTCTAACCCTGAAAGAGTTGTACTGCAAGCTGTGTCAGAGTCACAGCAACTTGGCTTTGTTTGCTTTGGTTGCCTGCTGAACAGGAAACCTCAAATAGTCCCTTAAAAGGGACATTACCTAGTAGCAAATCTTTGACGTTTTTCTGCATTAAAATTCTGCCCTCGACATTATAATCTCTGCAACATTACTTCTTGTCCTTTCTTCTGTATGATTTGATGGAGCTATTGCTTGCAACTTGCAAACCATTTTGTACGATGTATAAAACTCATATGGGCTCTATACCAAGCAGCGAGGAGAATCTCGATGCTATTATATGTAAAAACAATACTGTTTATCGGGAATCACTCAGTAGTTTAGTGGTAAAAGAAAAGATTGGAATCGCTCTTTGTGTGTGTTAATTAGTGAAAGTTAAGTTTGTTTTTTTTTTTGGAAGTCTGTTATATACAAATATTACTGACATTATATCAGACATTACAATGAATATTTACAATCATACTATATAACTGGAACCACCACCATACATTAACACACTGAAGTATATGCCCAGATATTTTAAACTCTTTCTAATATTCGAGGGGTGTCTGCTCCACTCACATCTTGTAAGGGAGAGACTATCTCCACTCAATTAATTGATAATTGAAGAAGAACTGAAACTAACCTTCATAATTCTTTTATGGAGGCTCAAACTCTTGTACTCAACATTGTAAGTGCAAGATTTCTCCCATTAGACCAAAGGACCCCTCACATCTCGAAAGTTAAATTTGTTCTAATACTTGAAAATAGATCTCTACTCATGTATAGACTAACATCATAAATTTAAAAAAATTCAATAAATTTCTGATAATAAATGCCTTTCGTTCACTTTTGGATAAAAAATCTTGACTATGTCCTCTTTGTTCAATTAAAAAGATATTCTCTTAAATACTTTTATCTTCTCTTTTGAAAATATATTCAATTCTCTCTATTTCAAATATCTAGACTACGTCATCACAAAATTTAGGAGATATTTCTAATTATAACCATTAGTAGAAAACCAGTGTTTAGAATAATTATTAATTGAGACCAGTCTATACTCTAAAAAGAGAGGAGGAAGCAAAATGTTTTGAGACCAATTTATGCCAGACATCCTTTCAGGCCACTAATTCCCATTAGCCAATATTCCTTTTCTTTTTCTCTAAATCTCAAAGCAAAATCAAATGGGATTGTGAGTCTGTCGATTTTCTTTGAAATCAAAATCTTCAATGGACCCACGAGCAAAATCATGGTACCTAAATGGGGCAAAAAGCAAGTAATCTTTTGGCGGGTGATGAGAATAAATAGAAACTTTTGGTGGGTGTTGAGAAGAAATAGAAACTACATTGTCCCGTACATGGCACTCGCCTTTTTACTTGCAGTTTGTAGAGAAATCCAAACCTAGATGTCTAATCAAATTTGACGGACATGTTTTTGGGTGAATTCACGGATTACTTTTTGTATGAATGACATTGATCTTGTCAAAATCCACTACGATATTTGCTAGTTGTACGCCTCATTCACTAGTCCTATATTGGCAACCTCAACTTCCCCACCACCCAATGGCAAAACTGGGTTTTCACACTAATCAATTTGATGCTGCTGCAATGTACCTTTAAATATTGATCGTTTATCAGAAAGTAAAAGGGTAACTGCCATGGCTTGTTTTTATATACAATTATTATTTCAAGTTGAAGAATGGCCACCTATCAAATTTGGATTAATGAAGTGAATCATCTACTTTAGAATTGCTTCATATCAGCTTTAGAGCTCAGTCCCAGCTAGAAGAATGCTGACACTACACTTAAATTCATATAGTAATAATAATAATAAAACAACCTAACTAAATTCAATAATAAATAGTCCCTCTGGCCTCTGTCGAAGAAACAACAAATTTGGTCTCAATAAGATAGGGTTTTATAGGGTTCATTAACAGGCAGTAAATTTTGTTAATTTTTGAGCTTCTGACAAGCATCGGCCTAGCTCTTGTGAAAGAAGATGTGGGAACTGAAAAAATTCCTTCAACTCTCTCTTCTCCTTATTTGTTGGTGCTTTGTAACCCACATCAGAACAGTCTTCACGTCACCATCCCTATTAAATCCTCAAGCTTAATCACATTGTTTTGGATTGGACTGTTGAAACTACCTACCATATCCCTTCGTTCATTCGAGTCTGTTGTTTACTTGACATGAAATTCTAGTAGATCTTTTAGTTTCTGTCATTTTGTTCCACTCAAATCTTGCTGATTCCAACAGAAACATTTCTTTGTCTCTTCCTTATACTCCCATGTTACATTTTCAATCATTCTGGTTAGCCATACATGCTACAACAACTACTTGTACTTTTGTCACAAATATATACAACTAGCTGGTTAGCATTGCTATCAATGTGTGTACTCTGCTGTAATTAATTAAAAGATGTTGAATAGTGAAGATCAAGTCGTATCAGCTTTTTCAAGTAATTGCGGTCCTTTTTTTTTTTCCCTCACACATTTTTTTTTTCTTACAATTGCATCATTTTGCGACTTTTCCCCATAAAGAAAGCACAGGGGCAGCTCTAAGGTTGGCTAAGGCCTTTCATTATGGGTCCAATAGTGTTCGCAAAAACTTGCTTGCTACAAGATAGTGAGGAGTAAGCAGGGTGACATTAACATATTTTCTCTTCAATAGCCAAAATGCCATTGGGAAACTCTTTCCTGGCAAATTTAAAAAGACGAGAACACTCCTAGAAGTTGGACCCATTATCTAATTTTTCTTTTAAGAAGTAAGTTCCAAACTTATAAGACTGATTCGTTTTAAAAAAATTTAGGGATATTTGAATTTTATATATTTAATCTTAAAATTTATTTATTCTCAATTAATTATGTCTAAATTAATTTGGTCATAATCTGAATTGTAGTATGGATCTATTTCTCAATTAATTTACTTAAAATATAATGTATATAATGTGGACCCACATATTAATGAATTTAACTCTCATATCATATAAAAAATCATTAGTATAACTTATCTAAAAAGTTAAACTCAAGACTGTAAAAACTATCAAAATCTTATATATTTAACTCGATACTCATTCTCAGTATATGTGGCTGGGATATATTTGTCTCCAACAGTAGTCCCACTGCAAATTCCTTCTTTTATAAGCCCTTCTTTGCAAACACTCCAAATTAAGAGAGAGAGAGAGAAAGAAAGAGCTATAAGATTCCAATTTTTGTTCACGATCTCCCCAATGAGAGTGGCCTTGGCTTTTCTTTCGATCCACCTCTCAAACTTATATCACTCCCTCCCTTTCTGTTTTTCACAACTCACAAACTATTCCCTCTCTTTGCGGTTGTCTCTCTCAATTAAATCTCAACTCACAACTCTTTAATGCAATGGCAATAGACTGCATAAAAAATATACCCACCATGCTTCATCAACCAAAAGAAGAATACAAAGATGAACAAAAGCCACTAGTTTTTGATGCCTCAGTGCTTAAACACCAAACCCAAATACCAAAGCAGTTCATATGGCCTGATGATGAAAAGCCTTGTGTTAATGCACCGGAGCTTCAAGTACCACTTATCGACTTGGGTGGGTTCCTTTCCGATGACCCTGTTGCTGCTAAAGAAGCTTCAAGGCTCGTAGGTGAGGCTTGCCGAAAGCACGGGTTCTTTCTTGTTGTTAATCATGGAGTTGATTCAAGCCTAATCGCTGATGCTCACCGTTACATGGACCATTTCTTTGAGTTGCCACTTAATGAAAAGCAAAGGGCTCGGAGGAAACTTGGTGAGCACTGCGGTTATGCTAGTAGCTTCACTGGTAGGTTTTCCTCCAAGCTTCCATGGAAAGAGACGTTGTCGTTTCGTTATTCAGCTGAGAAGAGCTTATCAAATAACATTGTTGAAGATTATTTGCTTAACACAATGGGAGATGAATTCAAGCAATTCGGGTACGAAACGAAACTATATATGTGTGTGTGCGCCACTACCATTTTGGTCCTTTTTTGTTATTTGTTTTTGTTTCAATTTAAGACTCAATTTTTTTAATTTCATATCTATATGTTTTTGCGAAAACAGAAGGGTTTATCAGGACTACTGCGAGTCGATGAGCAGACTTTCACTAGGGATTATGGAACTTTTAGCAATAAGTCTTGGTGTAGGCAGGGCCCACTTTAAAGAATTTTTTGAAGAGAATGATTCGATAATGAGGCTAAATTACTATCCGCCGTGCCAAAAACCAGAGCTTACTTTAGGGACAGGACCTCACTGCGATCCAACTTCTTTAACAATCCTTCACCAAGACCAAGTGGGTGGTCTTCAGGTGTTTGTAGACAATGAATGGCGCTCAATTAGCCCAAATTTCGAAGCATTTGTCGTTAACATTGGCGACACCTTCATGGTGAGAATACTTCACATATTATTGTTAACAAAATAATTAAAACGGTGTTATTACTAATTTTCCTTCTTTTTTTATCATATATGGTGATAAAGCTAATTAATTTGGTTTTTTTGTGATATATTTTTCTTCAGGCGCTTTCAAATGGGAGATACAAGAGTTGTTTGCACCGGGCGGTTGTGAATAGCCAAACAACAAGAAAATCACTCGCTTTCTTTTTGTGTCCAAAGAATGATAAAGTGGTATCCCCACCAAGTGAGTTAGTGGACACATACAGCAGCCCAAGAATATACCCAGATTTTACGTGGCCTATGCTTCTCGAATTCACACAGAAGCATTATAGAGCTGACATGAAGACTCTTGAAGCATTCACAAACTGGCTTCAACAGAAAAAACAGCTGAAATGATCATCATGCATGTTCTGCCAAAGAAAAAAAACGTCGATAATGGGAGATAAAGGGGGAAAAAATTAGAGTTTGGATTTTTCTGGAAAGGAAGACAAAGGGCTAGCAAAGTTAAATTGGGGGGGGGGGGGGGGGGGGGTGGAGGACGTTTTGTGTTCATGGGGTCAAGTAACTTATTAGCTTTTTCACTGATGAATCAAAAAGCAGGGGAAGAGAGAGACATAATGAAACCAATAAATAGCTGGGATCAGCTAATTCTTTTTTTTTTTTTTCCGTATTTTGTCTGATAATATAGAAAGGTCATCAATAGCAGCGTCAACTATGTTCATGTAAAACGCACAACGAACAAGGAATAGGTAATTTAGTCATCTTATTAGTGACTTTATTATATGTCTTATATTTGAAATATTATGTAGTAGTTGCATGCTGACCTGCCTAGAATATTAGCCTTATGAAAAATATATACCTATTTTGAACATAAACTTGACCCAAAACCCAAAATCCAGAAATTAATCTATTAAGGTTGGCTAAGATTAAAGCTTGCAAATCTATATTTAAATTCATAATTCATATTCACCGGCCTTATAAAACATACCTACTCAAACTCTAATTATGTGATCATCACCGACCAGGCTATATTAAATATTTACGGGTGTAGGACACACGTCACTTATTTAGCGAAAATTAATTTAAGGTAATCTTTGGTAGAGCTGGAGACTTAAAGTATATGCTACAATTGTATGTATGTATATATATAGGACTCCCAAAATGGTTAATATAGAAAAGGTTAATGTTGATGTAAATAGTAATTAATCAAAATGGTTAAATAGCAACAGGATTCCTACGTCATGGCTCGCATCAACCAATGAAATTGTTTATTTTGAAGGTCTTGGAACTACATGAAGCCATCAAATAAATCCAAGGTGAGATGGTGGCCCACAGATTTTTAGTGACTCAGAGGAATAGGATGCTAGAATCCATTGAAGATTTACAGGGCTTTCATTGAAGCGTATTCGTCTGCAAAAAAAAATATTTTATTTTGGTTTTCATCATCATATATTTTTTTTAATATTTTTATATCTGGTTATTTGGCAGATTGTGTAATATTGAAAGCAAAGGAATGCTTGTAGCGTTGTCGTGGTATTTGTCGTAAAATGCTGCAACATTCTTCGGATGATGATATCTTAATAAATTTAAAGCCTTAGATATATTTTGAAAATCGTCAAGGATTCTGTGTAATTATAAGCCTATTATTTTGCTAGCTCATTATTTTGCTTAAACTATTCTAATCAAACATAATAACACAGCTCACAGCTAGTCCATTCAATTAACTCAATATACCGACCCCCCACATGCAAGGATCCATAGACTAATATATTTACCTCTATTTAGTACCATATATGTTCAAAAAACCATTCCTAAAATACATAAACAATCCATTAAAATTCAATGTTGAATCCTTTTTTTTTCTCTTTAAAAAATTAGTTATACAAATCCTATTTTTCTTTTCTATACAAAATAAGTTACAAATCCTAATTTTCGTCACACTTCATGTAGAAACACTAATTAAATAAATTTCATTTCGAGGTTGATATAAGAAGAATCAATTCACCAAATCCGCTGAAGGGGCCAATCTTACACATTCTGCGAATGAGCCTCACAAAAATTTTTATAATTCTATTTCAAATATTTCTATTTTACCAATTTTTTTCAAAAATACTAAAAGCAGAATCTATTTAATGGTTACAATTATAGCATCATCTATAAAATTAAAAATTCAACAAGGCAAGAGATACAACACCAAAATCAATTCAAGTGGGATTTTAGTTATTTACAGACTAACAGAAGATTCTCATTTTGTAATTAACATCATGTTCAGATACTTTCGAATATTAATTAAAGTGTTTTTTTTTAAAGGAAGAAAAATCCAGGGATACAGCCGCCGCAAGTAAGGACAATGACAGTCCCATTCCCGTACTCCCTTCCAAAAGGCCCGCATCACGTGGAACCATTTGTAGTTTGTTCTGGCAGCACCCTTCATCACCTAGCTATTATATATATGTGCCTCATTAATCCATCTCCTTGAAAAAAAATAAATATAAAGATAAAAGAAAACAACAAATATTATTCTCTCATTTTACACACACACACATATATGTTTAAAAAAAAAAAAAACGACATCTCGTTGGATTTCTATCATGGTTACCAGCTGCCCCTACCCGGCTCCAGGCTCCATCTGCCATTATAAATTTGATATGTACAGTTCTTGTTTTTTTTCTTGCATTAATTAATTTAGAGCTTATTCATACTTCTTGCCCTTACCATTAAAACAACATTCATGATTTGCTTACATGTCCTGCATGTTAATCGACTCATCCATGTGTCCTACACTTTAAATTATATCCTCTGGTGTTTAGGAATTTGTTATTTTACAATGTCCATGTGTACTAACTTGTGTGGTTCAACACGGCCAGCTTTACAATATCTCAATTTCTATATACGTGCTTGTTTATTCTCTGGTGCTTAGGAATTTTGCCATTTTACAATGTTATAAATTATATCCTCTGGTGTTTAGGAATTTGTTATTTTACAATGTTGTAAAACTATATTAACTATAAAATCTCATATTGGTTGAGTATAAATCTCAGGGTAAGGGTATGTTTAAAATTAAAGTTGGGCAGCTATATCTTAAAATGGGGGTAAAAGTTTATTTAATCCTTATATTTTAAGATTAGTATCTATTTAGTCCCTATATTTTTAAAATTATCTCGAAACATCTATGCCGTTAAAGTATTAATACCCTTACCGTTACTTTTTATTTCTTTTGACTTATTTTTACAATATTAACCTTTAATAATAAATTTTTGTTTGGACATTAATAAAAATAAAATAATTAAATTATCAATTTAACCCTAAAAAGATAAAAATAAAAATTTATATTAATTTTTAATTGTCAAAAATTGTATGCAAACTATCAAGTGTGCAAACGGTGCTTGCAAAAAAATTAATATAATTTTTTTTATTTTTTAGTGTTAAATTAGTAATTTAATTATTTTCTTTTTATTAATGTCCAAAAAAATTATTATAAAAGGGTAATATTGTAAAAGTAATATAAAAGAAATGAAAAGTAACGGTAGGGGTATCAATACTTTAACGGTAGAGATGTTTCGAGATATTTTAAAAAATAAAAGGATTAAATGAACACTAATCTTAAAATACATGGACTAAATAGGCTTTTACCCTCTTAAAATGTACAACACTATAATATTTGGTAAACATTAGTTGTTGTAATTTATAAGTTATGTTGATATGATTTTTCATTTGTATGATAAAAAATCTATTATATCTTTAATAATTTTGTAAAAACTATTATTTAAAATTTATATTTATTATATATTATTAACTTTTGTTTTATAATTACAAATTTTTTTTTCACAACAACTGTAATTTAAAAGTTACAACACTTCAATCACAAATAAGGCCTAAGTACATAATATTGGGTAACTCTCAATTATTAAACTAGTTTTTTAGTATGAGTTATGTCTATGAGTTTCTATAAACTGGTGCCTCTTTTCTTAGCACATTAGGTCACGTGTAATTCGTTGTTTTTAAATGGTTTTTGTCACATTTAAAGGTAGTGTTAACCCATTTACACATTAGTTGGTTATAATACTATATACAATCTCATAAATCTAACTTATTCTTAAAAATTAATTTTTTAAGTATGAGTCAGACTCATGAGCTTCTATATAGTATTAGAGCCAAACTTATTCACAATTAGAGCGCATATACTAGCCATCTATTCATGTGACAAGAACTTGTCAAAAATACTGGTTTGTATGGGATTGAGGGTGTGAAAGAAATTATCCTTTATTGACTGAGATTGAATTATTAGCTAAGTTTATTAGAATACTTGGCACCTCAACTCTTAACTAACTTATGAGTACTAGTTAAGCTTATCGCTTTCCATACAAAAGTCTTGCATTTCGTAAAACGCAGATTTCACCCAGCTAGTTACAGAAAGAGGAATGACGAATGGAGAATAATACGGTCTATTTATTAATTTTTATGTTTCGGCCTCTACGTTTCACATTTGAGATTGTAAAAATCGTTTATTTATGTCAATATCTCGTCTAGGTCAATAGCAAAATGTGTATAGGTTTATGTGAGCACAAACGATGAATCTAGTCTTGTACATGAAGAAATTGCATCATTTCCTAGGAAATTTTTATTGCCGTCTCGCTATAGGACCACGAGCATGATTTAATTCCTTGATGATCAAGAGCGAATCATTGAGAGGACAATATTTTCAATCTCCTTGCCTCAAATTCAGTCCTTTGTTTCTTTGCTCCTGTTCTTATCCTATTCTTTCTAAATTCTTAAGCACCTAATTGTATATTTTCCCTGCGGAGAAATTCATTCAAAATTACTCAAATTACGTAATCTCATCTTTTTTAAATTTCCTCTCTAAGACTCAATAACTTGCTCACAATCACGTCGCGATTACTACATAAATCTTTCTGACAGATTTGAGTTCTATTCTTAAATTCTACATATTTCTTGTTTATATGATAATGTTTCTCTTAAGTGTATCGACAAATAGCTTATTTCCTTTTCAAAATTGTTTATATATACCATAACTCAAGAATTTTAAGAAATCGCTCGACTACTCTCACATTATTAAAAAAAAAAATCAAATAAAGGAGAAGAGGTGTACCGCCCGTTTCTAATAGATAGATAAAATTGAATTATCTGCATCTATATTAGTTTTTTTAAACCGATAGATACAGTCAAAAAACAAAACAAAAAAAACAAAAAAAAGTTTTTGGACAAAAGTAAGATCGAAACATGTGTGGTTGAGTGTTTCCTCTTAAGATTTAAAGCCACGATCATGATTTTATTGGCTCTTCAATCATGGTAGATTCAGTTGCAGCTTGGGACCAATGCACATGAGGAGTCTCTGTCCATGGCTTCTTCCATGCATAGAAACAACATCATTTTAAATATTTATTCATCTGGGATTTTGGTAATGGACAAAAGTTTGCTTGTTTTTATTGGTAACTGTGTCGTTATCATTTTGAATCAAAGTAAATTAAAAAATTGATAATAAGCCAAACTTTATATGTAATGATAACACACTGATATACAAAGAGAAAAACAACAAAGCAACAACTTAAGCGGTTTCCCTTCATTAGTTTAATATTAATAGTAGCACACTGTTAATTTAGTTTAATCGAAGCTCATCAAAATTTTATAATTTCATGCCTAGCTCCGTCTACAAGACCTCTACGGCTTTCCCCAAATTTGTCGTGTTTGCTGCTTTTATTAAAAAATTATTAACTTATGTTATTTTCGTATAAGAGTTCAATTTCTTTTTGGAAGACTAAAACTTCATCTCTCATATAATTTTTTTTACCATGTCCCTTATAAATTTTACTATCCCATTTTTTTTAACGTCAAAACGCTAATGACAAACACATTTTAAAGGGTAAATCCGACAATTTATTTTACAAATTGATTAGTTTTAATTTGAACATTTTTTGTAATATCTATTTGTTTTTTTTAACAGGTTACATTTATTCAGTTATCTTTAACAGTGTGCTTTTTCAATAACTATTTAAATGCTACAGACAAGCTGTGTCTTAAGAATTTATGAGGAATCTAAGTGATAAAACAATTCTACGATCCATTTCCTCATTCTTTTTTTTTTTTATAGAAGAGAATATTTATAATCTAGTCACACCTCCTCAAGACGACACATGAATTATTGATTCACTTCCTATTTTGATAAAGTTGGCCAATTTAGATTACTTATATAATTAATAATTAAGATTACTTAAAAGATTAGCTCACTTCCTAGTTTGATAAAGTTGTCCAATTTAGACCCATTTGTGACCCCCGTCGCTTTAGAGGGCTTGCATGATTAAAATGAGTTGTGATACCTCGTTTCTTATGAATAATTAAGTGATATTTTCACATAAGATCCTCTTCTATAATTACGTGCCAGGATGTCCAACACACATTCAAATGTTGATAAATTATCACAAAATCTTGTTTCTTCTATTTCTTTGTCTTTTCTTTCGGCAATTTTGTGTGACAATGAAACGAGAAGACGACGAATTTGATTATACATTCAACATAAATAAATAAATATATCTCTTGTATATCTAGAAACTAGGTGATTACATATTTTATCTTAGCTTAATTTTTTTTTTATACAAATGGGTATTATCAGCAATTGCCACGTAATCTGGGAACCCTTCAAAATTTAACAATGTTATTGTAGTGCATGGAGATCCGATGTAAGTGCCTTCTATTGGTTAATACTATTCAAACTTAATGCTGCAGCCTGCATGACAAAGACACAAGTCTAAAATTATATTGCAAGACAAATAGAGAGTTTCCATCATACATGCAAATGAAAAAACCTCTTTAATTGACAAATTTGGCATATATATGCTGGAATGAGTCATCTTTTAAAGAAGTAACTTTTTGAAAACTTGTGATTTGTCATTTAGTTTAAATTTATCTATCAATTAAAATGCGGTGCCAAATTCCGAAAATTCTCATCCACGTTTTTTTCTTCTGGATTTAGAAAAATGCATCACATTATTTTCGTATATTGTACTCATTTAATAAATTTATCCTTTATTAAAAAAAGACGAAGATTGGGTCACTTTTTTTTTTTTTGCAAATGATTGATTAGTTACGTGAGAAAGAGTTCAAAACAAATCATTCATAAATGGTACATATCAACAAATTATGGCTGGATACTTTGGTGTCGTAAATGCAACTTGGAAAAAATTGAAAAAAATTCACTATCAAAGAGCAATTTATTAAACAGTTTAGTTGAAGTTTCCATTTAAAATAAGGTAAATTTCATATTATCGTATCGTAAATTGATTATCTTCAAATTATCTTCTTATTTTTGAAAATTTTAAATTTTTTTTATTTCTGTTTAAAAGATAAGGGAAAAATAAGGGTGAGTTGATAATTTTTTTCTTAATAAAAATGAAGATAAACTGAGATCTTTAAAAATAAAAGAATGATATGAATATAGTTAATTTACAAATAAACAATCCAAAATTAACCCTTTACGAATATATACGTGGGATGGTTTACAAGAATTCATAAAAGTTGAACCTTTTACCTATCAAATGTGTGAGAAATGAAGGCATTTTCATGGGCCGAAACCAACAGTTGAGCTTGGAGCCTTGGAGGACCATCTCGTTGTCCATAATTTATGAGTTTTCTGCTCATTTAATCACGGCGCTACTTGGCCCCATTTTTCGTTTCGTCAGTTCTCCCGGTACAATTTTTACTTGAATTACAATTTTATCTCTAATAAAATTATTAAAACAGACATAATCTTAGTAAGGTTTTTTTTTTTTTTTTCCTGGCAATTTCTGATCTTCTCTTTTAATATCACATCCTCACACTATAAGTTTATATCGGACAATACCAAGTGGATAGATCTGCTTCGAAATAGCATAAATGAACTATACTTTAGAAATATGTGCATCAAAATTCTAATAGGATATACTTCGAAGTAAATATTATAATTGAACCCTAAACTAGAAATATGTGCATCAAAAGTCTACTAGGATATATTTTGACGGATCATAATTGAAGAATAGCAACTTTAAGAAAGGAAAAAATTTACGCACGCAATAAGTAATAGAGACTTGAACCCTCAACCTTAATAATGAGATAAAAAAATATCCACTATTCAATTCACAAATAGTGCTTTGTGTGCTAGTTTTAGTGTGTCCAAAAACAGAAGAGGAGGTGCCTTTTTATACTTATGTAAGAATGTAACTGCAGCATTGTATTAAATTTCCAAATTCAATATATGCCATTAAATAGTTATAACAGCCAATTCAATTCAATCAAAACGTGAATTCAAAAACGTGAATTGTATAACAACTAAAAAATAATTGTTGTGAAGTTGTTACAACAAAAAATTCAAAAGAAAATTAAAAACGTGAAAGTGTTACATCAAAAAATTCAAAAGGAAATTAAAAACATGCCATGCAAGCTTGAATGATTTTGAGCTGACATTCGCGTACGCAGGATGCGTTCAACCAAACCAATCTTGGATTTGCACCCCCCTGCGCACGCGTGTGTGGAGAGAGCCTCTATCCTTATAATTCTTACTCATGCATGGTTAAGTGTTTATATATAAACACTAATCCCTTGGCTTCTTTTTCATATGTGGGATAAACCTCATTTTGTTTTAAATTTCCAACTTTAAGGGTGAACTTTGAGAGACAATTTCTCATTCACCCAAACACCATTTTGAGAAAATAAAATTACACTTTTGAAGTATTAACGAAATAGAATTCAAATCTCACAAGATTTCTCACTTTCGCTAAGTGGGACCCACTCAAAACGTGCCCTCAAAATAGCATATAGACATGCTATTTTTTCAACATAAGCACCAAGTAATTTGAATCTTGTCAAATAAAATTAAGAGTGGTATATTTAATCCCCATAGTTTATCTCATTAGTCTCCACTTTTTAATTAACTAAATCTATTTCCAAGGTTACTCTATCCATTAAATTGTTTAATTTAATAGCCCTTATTTAACAATTTGAGGAATAAAAAAAATTCTCTCTCGCAATAACAATTTCTTATTGCGAGATAGAATCAGAGGAGAGTAAAATTCGTTTCAAAGTTTTCAATATGAGGAATAAAAAAAATTGATATTGAGTCACTTAAGCATCAAATTAAGCCATGAGTTTGCAATCCACCCAATCAATAGTTATAAGAGTGATAATACAGCCACAAAGTCTTGTACAAACTGATATGGCATTAATTCATTGGTTAAATCAAAATATAAAATAATAGAAATAAATCATGTGGGCCAAGAAATATTTAATTCAACCAATGAATTAATGCCACATAGATTTGTACAAGAGTTTGTGCCTATACCATTATTCTAGTTATAATCGATTATGAGCTCAAGCTTAAGCCTGACCAGCCACAAATAGGATAAAAAGTTTAAACGCACAATTATAGCGTTTTGGAATTGTAAAATCATTCTTGAGAATCAAATGAATGTCATAAGATAAAAAATGTAGAGCTTCCATCAAATTTTTAATCATGGGTAATTATCAGTTTCATCCCCTAAGGTTTTGGATCCCTTCACTTAGATAGAATGTATAAGGGTATCTTCACTTTACACCCTTACTTTTAGTATAAAGTTTAGTTGACTGATAATTGATTGAATCAATGGCTAAAATACCCTTGCGTCAGTAAAATAATATTCTAGATATGTACTGAGCATTAGATCATTCATAAATTTGGTGCCAAATTATATTAATATCTCAATAAAACTCATGAGAAATACACTTATCATCTGTTATATCTGACATTTTAATTATGCAACCCAAGAGGGGGGTGAATTGGAATTCTAAAAATTATTCAATTTATAAATAAAAACTCAATGCAAATATGAAACAAATTTAAAGCAATAACAAATAAGTTAACCACAGTAAAAAGGATAAGGGAAGAGAGATTCAAACATTGAGATTTTTACGTGGTTCGGCCAACCTCGCCTACGTCCACGCTTTCCAGCTTTTCAAGCTTGAGGATTCCACTAAGCAAGCCTCCAAGATTTCAAATGCTTACACTTGACTTCCAAGGTGTCAATAACCTTTACAACAAGAGATTATCATAATCCCTTAACCCAAGTGTATCCTAACACTTACGATCACTCAAAAATAAAATATTATAAATTTGTTTTGCCTCTCACAATATTTAAGATTACAAAATGATACCCAATATGTGAATAGATGAAGCAAGAATGTATTTAAAGCTCAATGAAGATTGTATTCTCAAGTATAAGCTCAGTAGTCGTGTTGTGATCAGCTTTTGTTTGAATTTGAATGAGTTTATTTATAGATAGAGCTGAAAAACTAGCCGTTATTCACTTTTTGCTCACTGTCGGATCGCCGTTTGACTGGTCAATATGACCGTTGGGCTGGATTTTCAAATTGTTGGATCGCCGTTAACTGATGTCGGATCGCCGTTAGTGTCTAGAGACTAATCTTCAATTCTGTTCAATGTCGGCGAGCCGTTAACCAGATGTCGGATCGCTGTTAGTGTCCAAAGACTAATCTTCAATTCTGTTCGTTGTCGGTGAACCGTTAACCAGATGTCGAATCGTCGTTAGTGTCCAGAGACTGATCTTCAATTCTGTTTGTTGTCGGCGAATCATTAACAAGATATCGGCAAGCCATTTTCTACAGTAACTGCTACAATGTACTGTTTTTGTAAAATTTTCGTTTGACCCCAAACTTTGTAACTTTATACTATAGCCAAAAACTTTATAAAAACTTGTCAATTAGGTATTTTCTCAGGATTTCAAGCAATACTTGTTATCATTAAAAATTATAAAGCTTTTTCAATTTGAAACCATTAAAATGAGAATAATCAAAATATAATGCCTTTATAAAAAATGATGAAAAATATATAAAAGCTATTTTGAGCTCTTTAAAAGATTAATAGATCTTAATCACGTTTGTTATCATCAAAATCAATAAAGAAATATTTAAGTTAACAATCTCCCCCTTTTTTATGATGACAAACTGTTCAAGAGAATATTTGTACAATTTTGCTCCCTCTAAATATGTGCTCCCCCTAAGTAAAATATTTAAGGAAGAGTTAAGTTCCCTTAAAGTTTGTAACCTCATAAAAACAATTTAAAATAGAACAGATTGAATTGATAAAATATCTCCCCCTTCATCATAAAAAATAAATAAGCGTGAAAAGATTGAAAAAGAGAAGTTCACATATTATCCATTTTGAAAACATTTTGGCCGAATCTCCCTTTAAAAATGAATATATCCTCAACACTACAAATAGTTAAGAACACTTCCATATATATATATGCCAACTTATCAACCAACCTCCATTCCAACAATCAAATATATCATCAATATAATCAAGAACATCAATTAACCATATCATCAAAATCAACTTAATCATAAATAAAATCCACATTTCCAACAAAAAGCATCATAAGAGCATCATAAAAGCATCACACACAATAAAAAACTAAATGTCATAATAAACTACATGAAATGAGTAATGTTTGTGCAAAAACCAAGGAACATAAAACTAAGACGGAGGCTATGAAGTGGAACTACTGGGGTCATAGCCAAAGTAACCAAGAATACGACGCTGGCCAGCAAGTAACTTCATATGCTGATATGAAATTTGCTGCCGAAAGGTCATAAAGTCAGATTGAAGCTGCTGTTGCTGCTGGGACAAAACATTCACTATGTCGAGAAGCTGCTGAAAACGATCCTCAAGAACAGCCGATGCTGCAGGAGGCATAGCCGGATCAGCTGGCTCGTCATCCTGAGAGGATGTTGTTGCTGCTGAAGCGGCTGCTGCTCGGCGAGGGGCATGTGGTCGAGTGCCAAGACTGGAAGTCTAGTAACTCATCCTCGGAATAAACCTCATTAAGCATGCGGTTATTATCTGGAGCTACCAAAGTATCCTCATTCTTAGAGGAGGAAACCTTGACCCACTTGCCTTGCTTCAAATAGAAACCAATCCCTGAGATCATTTCCCTACCCAACTTTTTAGTCTCAACAAATACGGGTTCGGTCAAAGGAATATGAAAGTATCGTAGAATCTTACTAATAATACTTTCATAAGGAAGAGATCTGTTAGACACAGCAGTAGTAGAAAGTATGTGGCGCACAATCGTGAATAAGAGATGCACTTGCCTTTCTCGGATGAGAGAGTCAAGTAAACCAACATCCAATCTAGTCACCTCATCACCATGTCCATGCCTAGGTGTAATCATGTGCTGGAAAATACTATGAAGAATATGGACTTGGAAAGGTAACAATTGAGATCGAAAAGGCAATGAACAGACCTTATCAGAAAGGTCACGATGTCTACATATATTCATAACACCCTAAATGTGTCTAAATTGATTAAAGTGAAGCTCTTTCCTAGCAGTATACAAGTTTAGCCCTTCACAGGATATTCCAAGAATACGATCAAGCTCAAAAGTGTTAAACTCAATCCTAACACCTCCAACATGTGTTACGATTTTATTCTTTCGATTTACAAAAATCTCCATATTACAGTAAAACACCCTCACTAAATTTTCAAAAACTCGTTCTTCAATGCCTAAAGCTTCATCACATTGTCTTAGCATTTGAGGCAAAGTTCTACCACATATAGTTATATCAAAGAAATCATTAATATCCATATAGAATAAGGAGTTACCACTTTTCCCATGAATTTTTCGTGAAACCGTTGAGTCAGTTGACCATTTGGAAAATGCAGGCTGTCAAAGTCTTGAGAGAGAGGCCAGGAGGAGCTGGGATTGCTTGGAGCAGTTTGCTTGGTTCGGGTACGCCGTGGTCGTGAAGCCATTGATAATTTTGGAGAAAACTTAGATCGGTGAAATGAAGTTTGAGAGATGAGAGAGTAATTGAAAGTTGAAATGTAATTGAAAAGAGGAAGAAATTTAGGTCAAATTGAACAAAGGAGGTGCGGCTGGTTCTGGGATTTCAACTTGGGATTTTCCAAATTTTGAAGAAAAAAAGATTTTAATCGGTTAAAAAGGTGCTAGAGATGATAAGGATGGTTTGTAATACTCCAATTTGGTGAAAAATGAGAAGAAAAGTGATGGATTTGAGAGGGGAGAACTGGTGCAGTTGTGGGTTGGAGAGAGAGAGAGAGAAAACGAAATGAAGAGGAAGACGAAAGACTATTCAATTAACGCGTGATAACGACGAGCCATTATGGAGATATCGGCAAGCCGACAACGTCCAGAGAGTTTCCAAGGGTTTTCATGAAATCAGCAAGCCGTTAACTAGTTATCGGTTAACCGACAGTGTCCAGAATACTAGTCATAGTTTCTGCCCGAAAACAATTAACCATTTATTGAAATAACGGCAATCCATTTTCTACAACTTATGATTTCGCACATTTATTTTTGTATTTGGCCAACAATTAAAACATTTTAAGATCATTTCATTGATTTAATTTGTTTTAAGTGCCAGTTTAATGCATAATTCATAAACATATATTTCAACACTTAATCATACATATTCAAAAATACATACACTCCACATGTATATTATGATTGAGCATTCCATGGATATTAAGTCATCAAATCATAAATCAATTAATGTTAATGTGAAAATTTCATCATCCTAAGTTCATGCCGAATTTTTTAAAATTGTTCTTCGCAAAGTGATTTTGTAAAAATATCGGCAACGTTGTTTTTCCGTAGAAATAAACTCTAATACAATATCTCTCTTTTGAACATAATCTCTCAAGAAATAATGTCTTATTTCTATATGCTTAGTTCGAGAATGTTGAATGAGATTCTTTGAAAGATTTATAGCACTAGTATTATCACACTTGATAGGAATTTGTTCTAGGTTAATACCATAGTCTCTAAGTGTTTGTTTCATCCAAAGAGCTTGTGCACAACAGCTTCCTGCAGCTATATATTCAGCTTCGGTAGTTGAGAGTGCAACAAAATTTTGTTTTTTACTAAACCATGAAACAAGTGAGTAACCTAGAATATGGCAAGTTCCACTAGTGCTTTTCCTATCAACTTTATAACCAGCAAAGTCCGCATCCGAATAGCATGTTAAATCTATATGAGTTTCCTCTAGGATACAAAAGGCCAATATCTATGGTTCCACTCAAATAACGAAAAATTCTTTTAACAGCAAGCAAATGAGATTCCTTGGGACATGATTGAAATCTTGCACACAAACATACACTAAACATGATATCGGGTCTACTTGCAGTCAAATAAAGTAAAGATCCGATCATACCTCGATATATTTTGATATCCACTTCTTTGCCTTTTTCATCTTTGCCGAGCTTGGTTGTTGTGCTCATTGGTGTATTTTTGGTTTTTGAGTCATTAATGCCGAATCGTTTGAGTAGATCTCTTACATACTTGGCTTGATTTATGAATATTCCTTCCTCATTTTGTTTTATTTACAACCCAATGAAGTACTTCAGCTCTCCCATCATACTCATTTTAAATTCATTACTCATACAAGATGAAAACTCTTTGCACAACAATTCATTAGTAGAACCAAAAATAATATCATCAACATAAATTTAAACAACAAATATGTCTTTGTTCTTATGTTTAACAAAGAAAGTAGTATCCGCTTTACCCATGGAAAAATCATTTTCTAACAAGAAATTCTTAAGTCTATCATATCATGCTCTAGGTGCTTATTTTAATCTATACAAAGCTTTAAACAACTTATAAACGTGATTTGGAAATTTTTTATTTTTAAAATCAGGGGGTTGTTTTACATACACTTCTTCATAATATAACAATTTAAGAAAGCACTTTTCACATCAATTTGAAATAAAATAAAATCTTTATGACAAGCAAATGACAACAACATTCTAATTGATTCTAGTCTAGCTACGGGTACAAAAGTTTCATCAAAATCAATTCCTTCTTCTTGGTTGTAACCTTGAGCCACTAATCTAACTTTATTTCTTACAACCACACCGGATTCATCCATCTTATTTCCAAATACCCATTTAGTACCTATGACGGATTGATGTTCCGGTTTAAGAACTAATTCCCACACATTGTTTCTTTCAAATTGATTTAACTCCTCTTACATTGGCATAATCAAATATTCATCATTTTCCGCATCCGCAAAGGATTTGGGTTCAATTTGAGAAATAAATGTATTATGCTCACAAGTATTTTTAAGTGATGATTTAGTTGTAACACCTCATGAGAGATCACCTAAAATTACATACTTAGGGTGAGAAGAAACATACCTCCACTCCTTGGGGAGTGTTTGAGAAGTACCTTCTTGTTACTCCAGCTCTATATTCGTTTATTCTTCTTGTCTATCCTCTTGATTTTCTTGTGGTGCATTCTCTTGATTCTCTTTTGATGATTCTTCTTGTAATTCTCCATATGCATCATCATTAGCAACTCCTTTCTCCACATAAGAGGGGTTAGATTCATCAAACGTATCATGCATGGATTCTTCCACAACTAAGGTTCTTTTATTATAAACTCTATAAGCTTTATTTGAGTTTGAATACTCGAGAAAGATGCCAACATCAGATTTTGGATCAAATTTACCAAGATTATCTTTTGTGTTCAAAATAAAACATTTGCATCCAAACACTTTGAAATAGTCAATGTTGGATTTTCTATCTTTCCAAAGCTCATAGGGAGTTTTATTGAGATGAAATTTAATCAACACCCGATTTAAAACATAACAAGCGGTGTTGACGGCTTCGGCCTAAAAATATTTTGGTAATGCATTTTCATTTAACATGGTCCTAGCCATTTCTTGGATATACCTATTCTTTCTCTCAACAACTCCATTTTGTTGTGGAGTCCTAGGTGATGAAAATTGATACTCAATGCCAAGATTATTGCAAAAAATCTCAAATGCATGATTTTCAAATTCTCCTCCATGATCACTCCTAATGCATGCAATACCATGCCCTTTTTCATTTTGTAATTTCTTACAAATCATTTTAAAGGCATCAAGAGCATCATCCTTATTGGCTAAGAATAATACCCATATATATCTAAAATAATCATCCACTATCACAAATGCATAATATTTGTCATTTAAACTAGCATATCTAGATGGCCCAAATCGATCTATGTGAAGAAGTTGAAGTGGTTTTGAAGTAGAAATATGGTTTTTATTCTTGAAAGAAGTTTTGATTTGTTTTCCAAATTGACAAGCATCACAAATCTTATCATTTTGAAAACCAATTTTCGGAAGACCTTTAACTAAATCATCTTTCGAAAATTTCGAAATCAAATCCATACTTGCATGTCCTAACCTTTTATGCCATAAACAATTATCATCATATAATGCAGAAAAGCATTTTTCAAGAGTAGGTGGACATTCTATGTTAATGATATAAACATTACCACATCTATTACTAACAAACAAGATCTTGCCATCACATGAGTTCTCAATAACACAACTAAATTTATCAAAAATAACTTTATAACGTTTATCACATAATTGACTAATACTAATTAAGTTGTGTTTCAAGTTCTCAACCAAACATACATTTTCAATTAGAGTTGAAGAGATTTTACCAACATTTCCAATTCCAAGAATTTTTCCTTTTGAGTTGTCTCCAAAAGATACGTCTCCAGCATTTTCAATTTTAGTGAAGCTTGAGAACCATTCATAATTTCCAGTCATGTGCCTTGAACAACCACTGTCCAAGTACCATTTATTTTTCTTCTTCTTCAAGCCCTACAAAGAAAAATCTCAAGTTTTAGGTACCCAAAGGTTTTGGGTCCTTGAGAGTTAGTAGTGATTACTTTTGGAACTCAAATGCATTTCACACTATAATATGCATTTCTTTTTACTAGACATCAACTTTTCATATGACCATTTTGATTATAAAAATGACATACCATTTGATTGTTACTAGATGTACTCTTCACGAAGTAGTTTTATAATATTTTTATTTCAAGTTCGGTTTATAACCAATTCCTTCTTTATCAAACACACATTTTTGTGAATTAAACATGTTATCCAACATCTTTTACCCATTTGTAAATTTCAAAAAAATCTCATTCAACTCATTACTCTTTTTCTTAAGCATTTCATTTGCATTTTTCAATTCATCTATATGTGATTCTAAATGCTCATGTGAGATGCTTGGTTTCTCATTTGATAATGCAATTTCATTATGCAATACTTTGTTCTCTACTTCTAGACATTTAATTTTCGCATTTAGAGATTCATTTTCATTTTTAAGCTTTGCCGTATCATTTTTAAGACATACATTCTTTTTACCAATTTTCATCAATTCATTATGCAATTTTTTAAAAGCATCATATAATTCATCATAGGTAGGATCACTTTCTTCTTGAGTTTGTTGATAAGTGGGCACTCCGATCTTATATGGCCAGACTTCTTGCACTCATAGCATATGATCGCCTCTTTCTTTTCCCTTTGGTTCTTGAAGTTTCTGAATTTTTTTCGCTCTCCAGTTTTCTTGAAAAACTTTCTAAACCTCCTTACTAGCATTACTAACTCTTCATCATCTGGTTCACTATCTCCATCACTATCATATTTTGAAGCTTTGAGAGCAATACTTTTCTTCTTTCTCTTATCCCCTTTTTCTGCTGCCAAGTCTTCTTCATATGAAATGAGTGAACCAATTAAATCATCAAGAGGTACAGTATTTAAATTTTTGGCCTCCTCAATGACGGTTCTTTTAGGTCTCCATTCTTTTAGAAGTGACCTAATGATTTTCTTAACTTTCTCCCTACTTGAGAAGGTCTTCCCTAAGGCACCTACGATGTTCACTATGTCTGTGAATCTAGTATACATAGAATACATATTTTCATTTTGTTCCATTTGGAACAACTTATATTGACGAGTGTATCTATTAATTTTGAACTCTTTAACTTGATTTGTTCCTTCATAGACAACTTCAAGTTGATTCCATATTTCTTGTGCACTTTCACAACTAAATACTCTATAGAATTCTTTCTTATCAAAAGCAAAAAGTAAAGCATTCATTACCTTGAGTTTAGGGACATTTTTCTCTTTTCTAACTCACTCTATTGACTTGATGGTTTAGAGATATCATCTCCTACTTCATCTTTAAACATAGGCATGAATGGACCATCACAAACAACTTCCCAAATTTCATAATCTAAGGCTTGCAAATAGATTCTCATTCTAGTTTTCCAATAAGCATAGTCATTACCGTCAAAGAACGTTGGTGTAGTTATAGATTGCCCTTCTCTAAAGGCTGAGTCAATTAGGGTTGCCATGGATCTTTTACTTTAGATGATTAAGTCTTAACAAGAGAACAAGGCTCTGATATCAAATGAAATTCTAGTTATGCAACCCAAGAGGGGGGTGAATTGAATTCTAAAACTTATTCAATTTATAAATAAAAACTCAATGCAAATATCAAACAAATTCAAAGTAATAACAAATAAGTTAACCAAAATAAAAAGGATAAGGGAAGAGAGATTCAAATACTGAGATTTTTACGTGGTTCGACCAACCTCGCCTACGTCCACGCCTCCAAGCTTTTCGAGCTTGAAGATTCCACTAAGGAAGCTTTCAAGGCTTTAAATGCTTACACTTGACTTCAAAGGTGTCAATAACCTTTATAACAAGAGATTATCTCAATCCATTAACCCAAGTGTATCCTAACACTTACAATCACTCAAAAATAAAAGATTATAAATTTGTTTTGCCTTTCACAATATTTAAGATTACAAATGATACGCAATATGTGAATAGATGAAGCAATAATGTATTTAAAGCTCAACTGAAGATTGTATTCTTAAGTATAAGCTCAATACTCGAGTTGTGATCAGCTTTTGTTTGAATTTGAATGAGCTTATTTATAGATAGAGTTGAAAAACTAGTCGTTATTCACTTTTTACTCACTGTTGGATCACCGTTAACTGATGTCGGATCGCTGTTTGATTGGTCAATATGACCGTTGGGCTGGATTTTCAAATTGTTAGATCGTCGTTAACTGATATCGGATCGCTGTTAGTGTCTAGAGACTAATCTTCAATTCTGTTCGATATCGGCGAGCCGTTAACCAGATGTCGGATCGCCGTTAGTGTCCAGAGACTGATCTTCAATTCTATTCGTTGTTGGCGAACTGTTAACTAGATGTCGGATCGCCGTTAGTGTCCAGAGACTGATCTTCAATTCTGTTCGTTGTCGGCGAATCGTTAACAAGATATCGGCGAGCCGTTTTCTACAGTAACTGCTACAATGTACTGTTTTTGTAAAATTTTCGTTTGACTCCAAAACTTTGTAACTTTATACTATGGCCTAAAAACTTTATAAAAACTTGTCAATTAGGTATTTTCTCAAGATTTCAAGCAATACTTGTTATCATTAAAAATCATAAAGCTTTTTCAATTTGAAACTATTAAAATGAGAATAATAAAAATATAATGCCTTTATAAAATAAAAATGATGAAAAATATATGAAAGCTATTTTGAGCTCTTTAAAAGATTAATAGATCTTAATCACACTTGTTATAATCAAAATTAATAAAGAAATATTTGAGTTAACAGTATCACCACCCAAAAAGAAATAAATACATGCATTTGTCATATTATTGCTTTAAATCTTGCCCGAAATATCCGTTTTCAACAAGATGTTAACCAGCCTAACAATTGTTTATGCAATGACTATTCACAATTTAGAGACCAAAACATATAACCCAACTAAAATTAGTCTTGCTAATTTCTTAATTTTAGTAGCAGTTAGCTTCTAAAATCAGTATCCAACGAAGAAATAACCAACTAAAACAACAATTTTTATCATGGGTTTTCATGATTTGAAGGAAAAAGAAAACACACTCTGTAGACCCACATTAGCATTATTGTTCAACCTCAGCTTCACTTTTAGCTCATCCCAACACTGTAAAAAGGAAAAAAAAAAGTATAACAAAAAAAGGAAAGTTTCAGTTACCTAGCATGTGGCTCCATTGCAAGGTGGGTGGGTTCTTGGTCATCACCAATATTCACTCACAGCCGTTGAATCAGTTTGAACTCTTACATCAGTTGCCGTCAAACTTGATTTCAATTACTTCCCCGACATCTTGTTCGTCACATCAACGAATTCGCTTAATGCATTAATGCTGATATGAATTTATTTTTCCAATTTGTAAAGATAAAAATTAAACAAATCATTATTTTTTATTTGGTATAAAAATCCATTGAACACTAACATGTTTCTATTATTACCCAGTGGACATTAATTGTTTTTTATTTGGTGTAAAACCCATTGAATACTAACATGCTTCTATTATTACTCAACAGACATAACAATGTTTCTGACATGTTCCTGTTTCCAAAGTGTAAAAATTCAAAATGTTTTTACTGTTTAATAAGTTAGCAAATAATTACTTAAATGCCCTCACATATTAAATATATACTAAACTTTATACTAACGGTAGGGGTGCAAAGTGGAGACACCCTTTATATATTCTATCTAAGTGAAGAGACCCAAAACTTCAGGGGACGAAACTGAAAATTACCTTTTTAACCATAGAAAGTTGGTAAACGACTAAACGAGGGAGAGGAGAGAGAAAAGAATGGTAAATTTTAAAAATTTAAGTTACTATTTTAGTCATTTTAAGTTAAAATAAGAAAAATATGAGTTAATAAGATAAATTGAGGGTCAAATATCAGTACTCTATAATTAATCAAAGTGGATTCGAACGATAGTTATTGAAAAGTGGAGACTTTTTTTTTTGTTTGGACAATTTTGAATTATACTATTTTAAAAATAAGTTATGTAAACATTGTCCAATTTAATTTAAGTTGGACTATTGGCATTGTCCAATAACCTTTGGAACCCTTATTCTTTTTCTACCCTATTAAAATATTTAAATACAATACATATTTCTATAGGGTGAGTTATTTGAGTTAACCAATTTTCCCTTTGAACCCTGAATTCAAATTAAGTTTTTGTTTTCAAAATAATTTTTAATAAAATTACTCAATCAACCCTGCTTCTCTTTTTCTCCTAGTTCCTCAATTTGATTGTAGATAATTTAAACTTTTATCTTTCAATTTCAAATAAACATTGACATTTTTTTTAACCAACTAATAAAAAATCTACCATAAAAGAAAGAATATTAATCAATTTTTACTAGTCATGGAAACCATAAAAGTTTCATTGGGTTTCAAATTTATTCTTAAAAGAAGAAAATTTAAGCTGAATAAAAAGAAAAACAACAGTAATATGAAGAAAGAAATAAAGTTTGATTTATTAAGAAAAGAAAAGAATTAATGGACAAAAGAATGAAACTGAGATTTCAAAATACATAATGTGATAATAAAGAGAGAACATATAATATGAAAGTAGAGAGAGAAAATGAGCAAAGAGTAATTTTGAGATTTTAAAATTTTTAATTACATATACATACATACATACATACATACATACATACAATGTATGAAGAGAAATTTAGTGAGTTCTAATAGTCTCACCCTTTTTTAATTCTTATAACACCATTCTTAGCATTTTACTTAAAACTCCTCATTTTGAACCCTAATCTCCTTTTAATTCTTATCACCATTCTTAAAGAGAAATTTAGTGAGTTCTAATAACCTCACCATTTCTTAATGCTTATAACACAATTCTTAAAGACAAAAATAGCATTTTACTTGAAACTCCTCCTTTTGAACCCCAATCTTCATTTTTTCATTATTCTTCACACCCCATATCAGATTTTTTTTTAAAATTTTAAACTCTTGCTCAAATTCCTTTTTTTTCTCTCTCTCTTCAATCCTCTGTATAATGGCGCTTTGTTGCACGCCCAAAAAAATGGGAGGAAAATAAACAATTCTTTTCTCTATGTGTAGTATCTATTTGGATTTAAATTTAATGTACTTATTAATTTAATTTTTATTTGCTGAGTCCCCGTTTTGATTTTGAGTAGCGTTATTAGAGGTTTTGGGAATTTTTAGAATTGGGTTTTGCTAGTTACAACTAGGGATGTCCAACAAGCGAAATGGTACAATATAGGCACGACATGCGTTCTACAATACAGAACAGTACAAGCATGCTCGACATGGCACCTAGCATAGCACAACATGAACCTAGGCAGAATTGGGCTTAGATGTCTAGGCACTTGGGTCGCACAAACATGACACGATTAAAGATAAATTACAAATAAGTGAAAAAGCTCACTTCAAATTTTGTTATAATTTTAATTAATACTACAATATATCATTGAAATAAATGAATTTGAAACCAACAAAATTAAATTTACAAATTTTTTCTATTTATGTTTAATTGATTTTTTAATAAAATTAATCTTATATTATTTTAAGATATTACTCAAATTTAAATTGAATTAGTATTATCATTTAGTAGAAATATAATAAATTTTTTTAATATATTTCAATTTATTGAAATAATGTTTTTTAAAATAATTAGTTTAAATATTGTAATTTGTCTAATTTAATTTTTTATAAAAATATTTTATAAAATTTACATGTTCAAATTTTAACTATTTAAATATATGTTTATAATAGATCACCAACAAAAGTTTTAGCTTAGTGATTTAGAACATGAAATAAAGGCATTTGATAATGTGATTCTATTTTTTTATTAAAAAAAAAGAGGAGTTGGGCTAGCATGACTAGGCACGGCACGACTAACGTAGGTTTGGACGGTGTTGTGTTGGCTCATTTACCCTCATAGGCTTGTTTTTTACACAACTCATGAGAAAATTATTCCGTTTTATTTAGACCTCCCAAAAGGCTTTTTTATGAAATCTCAAAGAAGATTCAATATAGATTAATATATATGTGTGTGTGTGTATGTATTTGTGTATGTGTGTATATATATATTGGAGTTTTAGTTAGTTTTTGGTAACTTCTTTGATGATTGAAGAAAATGCATATAATAGAAAAATAGTTGGTCAAGAAAATTAGTTGTGTCTAATATGTAAGGGTGGGCAGAACTGAATTAAAATAGAGTAATGCTACATGACGTTTAGGGATTAGTTGGACCATACCAGAAAAATTCGATTTAGTTCGATTTTTTCAATTTCAATTTGGTGTTTTATAGGTGTTAAAAAAATCAAATTGATTAATACCAAAACAGAATCGAATAGAAGTACTCAAACCAGTTTTTTAAAATTCCCAATTCGAATCAAATTGAAAATTCAGAAATGGAACCAAACCGGTGCCCACCTCTGCCAATATGTATGGGTTTAATTAAATATGTCTGTATTCTTTTATGTAATATCAATGAAGTCTAAAATTATAAAATACTCAAAGCCGTTTTAAAAAATTTTAGGAGGGTGCCAACAATTCAACTCACTCAATTTTTTTATTTGCCATCTATTTAAAATTCAAACTCGAGTAACTACGTTAAATAAAATTACTCCAAAACCGGTTCATTCTGAGGCCCACATTCTTTTTAATAAATTACATAAGATATTGAAAATAAACAAAATATTATAAAACAAAGAAGAAGCAAATGAACAGCACGCTGCAATCTACCCAACAAACACCACAAAAATATATTAAAAACTAATAATGATATACGGCACGGCAAACAGCATACGAGTACTCACTATGCTGCCTTTTCTAACGACAAGACAATTTTTTTTATGTCAACTAGCAGGACCTTGCGCTTGACAGGATCAATAATCTCTATGCCATGGTAGCCACCTTCTTGAAAATGACTCACCACTTGCATCTCTTTGTGCTCCATCATCCTGACGAGCTCAATCTGGCGATCGATCAATGGATCCATATCACATCCGATCACCATCACCTTCCATCCTAGCAACCTGATTTGGTCTACTAACTTTGACCAACCTCCCACCTTTGGATTGCAATACTCATGATCACGGTCAGTCCCGATTGGTAACGCTAACTCCCACATCAAATCAATAACACACGGAGGCAAAACCCGATCATTCACTAACCTCAACTCTGACGCGGTTCTTTTGATCGCACCAAAGAACGGGAAGAGAAGTAACAACCCTTTGATCTTCAATGGCAACAGATTATTAACTTGTGCAGTCGCACGTAGTCCTGCATGATAAGCAATGTTGCCACCAGCACTGCTGCCCATTAAGAAGCAATTGTCAAAATCAGCATGTTTCATTAACCAATCATCTTGTGTGTTCTTGATCCAGTGCAAGGCGTCCATTGCATCATCGTAGGCTGCCGGCAGCCGATGCTCTGGGGCAAGTCTGTAGTCGACTGATACTACAATCGCAGGGAGTTCAATTGCAACATTGCAGCAGAACTCATGGGACAAGCTTGAGGCTGCACTGAAGAAAATGAAGGCCCCACCATGGAAATCGACTATGAGAGGAAGCGTGGTGGAAGAGGGAGAATCAAGTGCTTGACGGGGCACGAATATTAGGACCCATGTGTTTTTTGATTGGTTGACGGTGACATCTTTTGAGAGGACTACAGCATCATCGTTGACTGGATCCGGTGTGGCCTCGGTGCTTGGAGAAATGAGGCTGCGTGTGATTGTGCCGTCAGGATTGACAACTATCTGAAGGTGTTTGTAGGGATCAATGGTTGAATGAGAGCGGGCGATTTCGTTTGACATATTAACTGAGGTTATGTGATAAACTTCTGGAGAGAGATGCTTAAAGCTTAAAAGTTTAAAACTGTTTTAGCTATTATTTTTGTAATTTCAATGGTTGCCCGTTTTATTTTTTTATTTTATTTTATATTTTGAAGGCACATGTGGTTGTCAAAATGTATTGTATTTATATTGTATTGAGCTAAATTATTTTTAATCCCCGCAAGTAAAACCCCCAGGGGTCAATTTCTTTCGGCGGTGCCAAATCTTATTGCATCTTGCTCATCAAATGACGTTCCAATTTATAGCCATTCTAAACCTGCGAAATATCAAATATTTACGGCATCAAACTTCGACAAAACTAACCTCAACAAATGATAAGTGTTTCACAACAAATCAATCGACTTGGGTTATACTTGGTTAAAATGGAAATCGAGCCAATACATTATTGACTTTTTTTTTTTTTGTAAATCATTCGGTATTCGGCAATCGCATTGGGTCCCGACTAATTCGAATTCGGGGTGTAGTCACAATTAAGACTCTTTATCCCTCCCAAATGGTGTGTTTAGTGGGGATCGAACCCGAGAGCTCTTCCCACAAACTCAGCTTGAGCTGCCAACTGAGCCACAACCATTTAGTACATTATTGACATTTTTAATTACAAGACGAGATTAATAATTAGCACCTCCCAAAAAAAAAATAACACAAAATTGTTACATAATGTAGGAGAAGTTTAGATTCAATTATGTTGAAGATAAGTTTGTCGACATTTAATGAAAGTTGCAATTGTCTATTTCTTTCAGTCTTTAAATTTTAATAGACAATTCAAGGGTTTTGGATCACATGGGTGACGTGGCCCATGTGATCGGTTCTCTCTAATTATTTTTTTTAATACTGATATACAAGATTATTTGTGATATTACATTAGAGATTACAACTTATATTGACAATCACATTTATTCTAATTGATCTATTATATTAGAGATTACAAAAGATGTGAAATAATTGAAAAAGGATTGAAACTAACATTTACAATAAGTGTGCTTTACCCTACAAAGTCACATTTGAACTATTCACAGCTGCAATCCTCATCTAATGGCTACAAATGATTCAATCTAATGGTTCATATTACATTTTTTTTAAATAAAGTACGCATTTCATTGCCTCAAGAAGAGAACAAGTACAAGATTTCAACTGGAAATTCATCCAGTCATATACATGGTTCTGACTTCCGAAGAGCTAGCTTAGCTAGGTCATGAGCTAAAGTATTACAAGTCCTCCCTACATGCTGAGCTTTGAAATTCTGGAAGCTCTTCTTGACTTCTAGAATGTCGAAGATCACCCAAAAAAGCTCTGTTAAGGTGCTTTGCTTGCTGTTTATAAGCTCTATCACTCTCTTCGAGTCGGATTCTAAAATGATTGAAGATGCCCCCGCCTTAATAGCTGCTTGAATTCCCCACAAAGCAGCCTTTGCTTCATACATCTCCAAATCTTTTGACAGTGTTTATTGCTGCAGCAACCACTTCACCTCTGTAATTCCTGATCACAGCCCCCAAACCAGCAAGATTATTTTGCTCATCCATTGCGGCATTCACGTTAACTTTGACCCAATCTTCACTAGGAGGACTCCACTGGCTTTGCTGCATGCTTGTCAATTCCAGTGAGAAATTGTGCTCTGGTTGCTTTATTCGTTTGACAGAATCAGCTATAGACATTGCTCTGGCTATAAGTCGTGATGGATCTTCACACTTCCCCTTAAACAGCCAGTTGTTCCGAGCATTCCAAATGACCCACAAAAAGGATGCAACTAGCTCACCATTTAGATTGCTATGATGTTGATATGAGTGATGAAGCAAAGTAATAACATCAGGGAAATTTTCAGCTTTCAGATCAATTCCCAGGGAGGAGTATCTCCACACTTTCCTCGCAAATTTACAGAACAATAAGGCATGAGCTGTGCTCTCTATCTCATTCTTGCAGATTGGACAAGTTGCCTCTTGCATCACTCTTTTCTTCCTTAAACTTTCTGCTGTGGGAAGAAGATTCTTTGCCGCTCTCCAAAGGAAGATCTTAACTTTTTCGGGGAGCATCAACTTCCAAATGATATTCCATTGGCTGGGGTTTTGATTTGAGCAACTGGGAATGTCCTGGTGCTTTTGCTTTAATGTCCTGGTGCTTTTGCTTTAAAGCTAGCTGGTAGCCATTTCTAACTAAATAGTTCCCTCGCTTATCATAATGCCAAATTAGAGTATCTCCATTTTGTTGTCTAGGGAGAGGGATATGAACAATTATTTCAGCATCATCTTTACCAAAATGTTGATAGATTAGCTCTTCCTTCCAGCAATTGTTGTCATCTATAAGCTCCGCCACAGAGGCTTCCTTTGGCAAATTTGGGGATGAGATGGGTTTGAAGGTTGTTGGTCTAGGAATCCAGCTGCCATTATGGATATTTATCTGCTGCCCATTACCGACCCTCCACCTGCAGCCATTCTTCAACACTTCCCTTCCCCAAATAATGCTTCTCCAAATGTAAGATGGTTTGGAACCCAAATTTGCTTTTAGGAAAGATGAATGCTTAAAATATCTTGCCTTTAGGAGTCTGGCCATACCTTATCACCTAATCATTCCGCTTTAAGTCAACTTAGTTCTTAGAGTAAGCTGAGTCACCATACATACATACATATATATATATAATGTCATCTTGGTATGTCCAAGTCAATGCCACTGCAGCTCCAGCTCACTCGTCAATCCTGACGCACTGTCTTCATTCAGGCATCTCATCAAACATCCTTACAATTGCATCAAACACCTTGCTCTAACATAGCACACATGCTATGATGCTAGTCCCTTTTTGTTTATTTATCATTATCATATTACAGTCTATGGACGTTATAATAATTACGGATCAACTAAGGCTTGAAATCTATATGATTATAGCAAAGGAACTTTTCAGAGTATCCCCGAAAAATCTAGCCACTTAGCAGCCGTGCTGTAACTCATAATTGCCAAGGGAGGGGGATGTACTTTCTCACATGGATTATTCTTTGAAGTGCCTACTCAGCGATAAGAAAATATAATTAAATTTACTAACATTAAAACTTGGGATTTACTGAGAGTTTGTAGCAAAAATCAAATTGTTATGCGGACCTTTCTGCAAGTTCCGAAAGGAGTATAGGAAGTCAAGGCAACACAAACATGTCAATGAGAAAACAATATTGAGGAAAACCGTGTCAAATAAGCTCGACCTAAACAATATTGGGAAAAATCTGAATTTATACGCACGGGAATGCGACATCCTGACTATGGCATGTACCCCTGAATCAATTCAAATAGAAGAGTTAAACTGAGCAGTGAGCAAACAAATGCAGTGGCAAGATAACATACAGGCATATATGCTTGCAATATGTCTTTATTAATTTAATCATCATAACAAAACCGGAATAATAAACAATTTAAGACACCAGACAGTATCTGTAACATATGGCTGACATATATATTAAGAAAAGAAAGCAAACGCCAACAATCAGCCATAACAAATTAAGCACCCCTTGATCAGCCCAAAATCAACAACAATCACTAATAATTGTAATATACAGCCACTTCGATTCTCAAGACAAAATGAAATTTTTTATGTTAACATGGAGGGCCTCGAGCTTGATAGGATCTCCAAGCAAACTGTGGCCGCTATCATCAAAATAACTTACCACATTGACGCCTTTTTGCTCCATCATCTTCGCCAGGTCAACCTGACGGTCAAACAACGTATCCTCACTGCCCCCAGTCACCATCACCCTCCACCCTAACAACCTGAATTGGTCTAAAACCTTTGACCCACCTCGGGCCGTTGGATTGCAATACTCATGATCACGGTCAGCCCCGATCGGTAATGCCAACTGCCACGTGAAATCAGTTTGAGGTGGTGGTAAAATCGGTTGATTGGCCAACCTCAACTCTGACTCAGTCCTTTTGACCCCACCGAAGAAAGGCTTGAGCAATATCAGACCACTGATCTTCAAAGGCAACAAATCATCAACTTGCGCCGCCGCTAGCAGTGCTGCGTGGTAAGCTACGTTGCCACCCCCGCTATCGCCCATTATGAAACAAGACGACAAGTCAGCGTACTGTATTAACCAGTGTTCTTGAGTGGTTTTGATCCAGTGCAAGACTTCCACGGCATCATAGTAGGCCGCTGGCAGGCGGTGCTCGGGGGCAAGCCTGTAATCTACGGACACAATCACAGCAGGGACTCGGGCTGCAATATCTGAGCATAAATCATGGTAGATTTTTGTGGCTGCGCTTAAGAGAATGAGGGCTCCGCCGTGGATATAAACAATAAGGGGAAGCTTGGTCTTGGTGGAAGAATCAAGCGCTTGACGGGGCAGGAATATGCGGACCCAAGTCTTGTTTGATTGGTTGACGGGGACATCTTTGGAGACAGCGATTGTGTGGTCATTTGGATCGGGTGTGGCTGTGGTGCTTGGGAAATTGCTGTAATCGCGAGTGATCGTGCCGTCGGCGTTGACGATGAACATTCTGTAGTTGGGTGAATCACTGGTTGTCTCAGATGGAGCAATTTTATCTGATTGACATTCCTCAGGTGAGTTAGGGCTATTGGCACCCCTTTAAAACGCTGTCAAAACCCCTTTTGTTTCTTTATATACACCCTAAAAAATTTTCAAAATAATATCAATTTTTTGTAACACCATTGTTAATGATAAAACTAACCTTCATTAGAACTCTTCCTCATTAAACCTCAATCCTTCAAAATCATTTTGACTTTTGATCGAGTGGTTAGAATCACTCTCTCGCAATTGTAAAAGTAGTAGTTCGAACCCTTATAAAAATATTGTAGAGGTTTAATTTCTCTTTTAAATTTAAATAAAGATAATTTTTTTTAAATAATAATTTCATAGTAATATAAATTATAATTTAAGTAATAATGTCATGTAAATAAAAACCAATCCTTCCATTTTATTTCTTATTTTTGAAACTCTTTTCAATGAAAAAAATGGTTCCTGCTGCACGCAATTCTTTCTATTTCTCTGCACAACTATTTGCAAAAAGAAAACGAACCCTTTAACACAAACAGAAATAATGATAAAAAAAGAAAAGAGTCAAACAAAGATTTGAATTAACGGGTTTGAAGGCAGATTTGTGACTTGTGAGGGAGAAATGATGGGTGAGTGTAATTCTTATTGTAATTTAATTTTAGCATAAATTTCCTTTGATTTTTTTTTTAAAGAAAAAAAACCAACTAACATAGCAAAAATTTTCCAACACCAAACAAAAAAATTGAAAAAAAAAATTATCCCATCACAATTTTCCCATTAGAATAATCTCATAATATAACTTTTTTTTCTTTTAAAATATTAGAGAAATCATTTGAACACACTAAACTCCTCATTAAACTCATTTACTTTACTCTTAAAATTTAAAAAATTAAATTTTATTCTATAAACCTACCTAAGCACCTAATAAAACCTTACTAGACAAAATTAAAATATTATTAAAACATTATTTTTGCTTAAGAACTCATTAAAATCACATATAAACTTTTAGTTAAATTTTAAATAAAACAAATATTTGTTTATTGTTTTATTCTAGCAAAAAATTTTAATATGTAAATCTTCCACATAGTTTCATTCTCTGAAATATAAAATCTTATATAAATTAACTTCACTCTGTTATTTTCAGACTCTTCTTTTTCATCTTCTTCCTTTTTTTTCCCCTCTCAAATCTCTGACATTAATTTAATCACAACCATAGCGATTAAGGGAAGCCTTTGACCAATAGAAAAGACAATAAAATACAAGAAATTATAAATTAAAAAAATCAGTAGCAACAAGTTATTAGTACTTTTCTTTTTCTTTTTCTTGTAAGAAGGTTGACGAGCGAGGAATCCAAAATAGAAGCTTTAACAGGCAGTCGAATTCTAATTAGCTGGTGATTGTAAATATAAATTGTTTAGAAATAGATTTAAGAAGAGGGGTGCAGTCAGAAAGTGACGCAAAATTCACTCTGTTTTGATATATGCCTCAACTTTCAGCACCGCTAACATTCAGATACACTTTGCAGTTATGAACTGTAATTACGCCGTCAGTTGCCGACACGTGAGAGGTCATTTTCATGTAATAATGATCGGAAACATGTTCGTTCACCCACTATCACTCACTCACCAAGATTGAGTCCGTGTAAGTTTTCAGAAATCTACATATTTACTACGCAGGTCTATCTTTCAACGATTCAAGTCCCATGAGCCTCAGAGTACACAAGAGCTGTTTGCATCTTGCCTGCCAGATTGCCATTCATTATTTGGGCATTGATCGTCTGATTCCATGTACGGTCAATGCAATCAGTGGTTACTTTCAGCGTTGTGTCATGTCATCCATAAAATCATTCAGAATATAGCCATTATTATTACATTGAGAGTAACAGCTCTTGTGTACTCTGAAAGTAACCAACATGATTTTCTATTAAGGAGATTTTTATCCCACATCAGATAATTAAGAATAAATTTTATGCTAAGTATACAAGTTTGAAGTGATCCACAGTTCATGAGTTAGATTTTAAGTATGGATTATGTTTATGATTTCTATACAATATTAGAGCCAATTAGTTTCTAAATGAGACTTAGATATTTGCTACCTTTTTCTTTGATTAGGACCAACCATATAGACCAATTAGTTTTATTGGTAATCTTTTAAAACAAAAACACATCAAATTATTGTGATGAAAATATATTAATTAAATATTGTAATCTTTTGTATCAAAATAAAATAACTCTACAATCTCTCTTTTTGACATCCCTCAAATTCCTCACAAAATCTTTTTCTTATTAAAATTACCTAAATAACCATAGACAATTATTTTTTTTCTCAATGAAAATTCAACTACACACTGTAAAATATTTTTAGCTAAATTTTTATACCTATCCCATTTCATAATTTATTTTTATGTTTTAAATTTTTAATGAAAAATGTTTTTTAAAAGAAAACTATAAGAGTTTTGAGCTATGGAGATATAAATAATATAATAAGAAGAAAATAATTAAGATTTTAGGATTTGTATGTATTTTAAAATAAAAACTTAAAAGAGATAACTTTTTAGAGATGAAATTTTGTGGGAAGATAATTAAAATTTTATATGGACTACGGAGTATTTTATAAAATTCTAGAGGCGTGTTATACGAATTTTAGGGGTGTTAAAATTCAGCCGTGACACACTTTATACCTCAATACCTTAATCACATGAGTTTTAGTTCTATTATTATTATAATCTTGAAAGATATTACCACATTCATAATTGTAAATTTTATGTGATGAAAATATATTTTATGTATTATAGTCAAATTTCGATCTCATTATTTTATAATTTCTAACATTAAACAATAGGTACTACTACAAAAATACCAAATAATGACCCATATATTATGACCGTTATTTTTAATAACCGTCATTAAAAATATTTGATGACGATTCTTAGAAAAACCGTCATAATATCTAACATTTATAATGACGGTTCTATTATAGAACCGTCATTAAATATTATGTTAAAATATATTTTTATTTTTAATGACGTTATTTATAAAAACAGTCATTAAAAGTTAAAAATTTACAATGACGGTTTTGTTATATAACCATTGTTAAATATATAGTATTACTTTTAATGGCGGTTATTTATAATAACGGTTATTGTAAATTTTAAACTTTTAATGACGGTTCTATTATATAACCGTTATTAAATGTTAATCTTATTTTTAATGACCATTATTTATAAAAACAATTATTAAAAAATTTAAAATTTATCATGACGGTTTTATTATATAACTATCATTAAATATTCAACTATTACTTTTAATGACGGTTTTATTTAACAACCGTCATTAGAACATCTATTACTATTAATGATAGTTTTTAAATAAAACCGTCATTAAAAGTCATAATTACAAAATTATATTTAGTCTCCAAACGGTGAGTTTTGAGAGTTTAGCATTTATGAACTCAAAATTTTCTCCGAGTGTTTACAAACTTATCACTCTCGACTCTTTGAACTCATCGAAATCGATTTCCAACAACCAGATACCCAAGGCCGAATTTATTGTTGTTCTTACGTTGTCAACACCTATATCGCTAGTCCTATCCCTTGTCAACATCTTTTTCACTTGACCTAGCTGCTATTATTTTGGAGTTTTCATTTGAATCGTATCCAGTGTTGCTGTCGCACCAGAGTTTCAATTTCCGTAGCTTTTGTTGCTACCTTCCGTGAGAATAATGGCGTAGTTTCCTGAAAAGCCATAGTTCTATTGCTGTTGCTTCTACACTTGGTAAATCTTCAAAGATTTCTGGTAATATTTTTTGTTTTGTTGGTGCGTTTTGATTTGGGTATTCTAGTGCTTGTCAATTTGCAGGGGGTTTTGAATTATGAAATTTAAATTTTTGTCACTTTTGAGCCTTAATTGTTGATGGGTTTGTTCTATAAAAATCAAAATTATTAGTAACTACCAGTTCTTTTTTTTTTTTTCTTTTCATTTAAGGTATGCAAATTATTGTTTTCAACTTTGTTTCAATTGGGCACCCCTTGGCGTTTTCCCTCTTTCATTTTTCCTAAACTAGTTTCCTCACAATTTGTAATTTCCTTTATCTAATCATTTAATTTCTGTAGGCTTTTGTTGATTTGATCGAAGATGCGTAAAGCGCAAGCTGCGGGTCCATTCGATGATACCTGACATAGTCTCTGCCTGAGTTGGGTATGGCTTTGTTAATTTGATTTGTTATATTTAGGGGTTGGATATAATTTTGTGGTGGTAGCATTCTGTTGAAAATTAATTTGATGGCAACTACCCATTTTTTGGGTCTTGCATTTTTGTTGATTATATAGTCAATTTGGGTCTCATTTTACTTTTGCTACTGACTGTCATATTTTTATTCTTTGAGTTGCTAAATTGTTTTAATAGAAAAAAATTATGAATTCAAACAGGTCGAGCCAGATTCTAGGAGGAGGATGGAAGATTAGGATGTTAGTGACCACTTTTTATTTTTTAACTTTATTAGAGATTTGACTTGATTTGAGTTAATTTGATTTATAACTAAATGAAAGATAAAATTGTGGTACAATTGTGGTACTGTGTCACAATTACACTCAATCGTTAAATTCTCATTTATTTAAATAGACCCTACTCATTTAAATGGATTTAATGACTGGTGTAACTGTGACACTGTAACCCGACCCCTAAATAAATGCTTTTGTGCTTAATTTGCAGCTCTAAGAAAAATAAGGATGTGATTGATGGGAAATGTTCTCCCATTGAACCCAAGTCTCCTGCTATGATTAGGGCAGAAAAGGCTCAGTCCAATCTAGAGCTTCAGTTCCCTAGTTTTGCCAAATCTATGGTTTAGATCACATGCTGGTTGAAGACTTGCCAAATCTATGATTAGGGCAGAAAAGGTTCTCCCATTGTGCCAATCTTGTTGGTTGCTAGTAGATTCATTAGTAGATATTAAAGAGTTGCAAGAATGTTGATGTGAAAGCTAACTGGTATATATTGTTAAAGTTTAATTATTGTTAAAGCATTTTGTAGAGCTATCTTTTTGTATATGAAACATTTGCTAAAAGTTAGTTGTAAAGAGTTTGAAAGGAAATTATAATTAAAATAGGGGCTTGAAATGGTTTTAAAATTGCCATATATATATTTTTTTAAATCAACAACAAAGATGACGATTATTTGAAAAAAATGTCATTAAATGTAGTGTTCTCCAACAAAGATGATTGTTCTTTTTAAAACTGTCATTAAATGTTATTTCAATATTTAATGACAGTTTTGTTATAATAACCGTCATTAAAAATTATATTTGATGACGGTTTTTTAAATAACCGTTGACATTTAATGACGGTTTAATATCAAAATCGTCATTAAAAACCAATGGAGATTGGCCAATAATTACAGTTAAAGAAATTAACTGTCATTATAAATAGACTTTTATGACGGTTTATGAACCGTCATAAAAAGTATACCATTTTTAATGTCACATCTTAAAATGACGGTTTTAATGTCTTTTAAAACTATCATTATTGACTCTTGTAGTAGTGAGGGGTTTTTTTTTATCATATGATAATTAATTAAGCTTGCTAATTTAATCTCGTGCGTATCATGATGATGTTGGATATTTTTAGACATTTAGTTTTTAAAAAAAAGAAAAGGAAAATGAATTATGTATTATAGCTATTAGTTGGATTGCAAACTCAACGAATTATTGACGAGACTAACTCAATTTTTGATTCTTCATGTTATGTGTTATTCATATATTGAATGATGAATATAAAATTACTTACTATATATTATATTTTATCATTTAATAGATGAAAGTCATATCAATTAGGATCCCTAACATTACTTTAGTATTTATAGAATTTATTTTATCAAACCAAATTAAATTAACATTTTAAATGCTAATACTATTACACAACTTGACAACATGTTAATGATAAATTCAGACTTTAAATCAGCAAAATGGAATGAGATGAGTATATATATATATATATGGATATACACTCTTTTTCCAATAGTAACCAGCTATTACCACATTCACACACTTTTGCTCCATCATCTTGGCCAAGAATTTTATAATCGTTTTTTTTTCATAATTTCTATTGTATAATATTTGGCTTATAGAAAATAATGCTTAAAAGTTTCTATAAAGAAACATTAATTGTACTTTTTGTATGAAAAGTAATAAACAAAATTTGTTTTAATAAAAAATATAATAACTTATAGCTGTCTTTCTTTGAAAAGCACCAACTTTTCTATAAGGGAATAAGCTTTCTTGTCTAAACTATTAATTGGTATAGATAGAACTATGCCCAAAACATGCTCTGTTACTCACCAAGCATGAGTAGTCCGTATTAGTTAAGTTCTCATAAAACTACAAAGCAAGCACACAATCATCGGATGGCAGCCTGACGCGAAATCCTTTGAGATAAGGGAGGATAAAAAGTCGAATGGGATACGTAAGAGAGGGGATAATTTTGAGTTGTGTGGCTCATCGACCTCAGAATTTGGTCCCATACCTGAATAATATTAGTAACTAAGCAAGTTTTACGGTTTAAGACAAACAATAATCATAAATAAATGAGTCTGTTTGATGAGAGTCCAAATTCAATTTTTTTTTTGGTCGAGGTAAATGATTGTTTGATTATTATGAAATATAAAACTTCTAAATTTAACATAAAACTTATAAATTAAATTAACTGTAAATAAAGCATAAATGTTAGAAATTAAATATAAGACTTGTAAATAGAAGGTAAAATTAGTAAACTAACATAAAATTGGTAAATTAACGTATTATTGTACATAAAATCAAAACTTGCAAGTACAAAATAAAACTCGTAAATTAACATTAAGTACAAAATAAAACATAAATTTTAAAAATTAAACATAAGATTTGTAAATGAAAAATAAAATAAATTAATTAATATACAACTAGTAAACTGATGTATTGCTAGTAAACAAAACAAAAACTTGCAAATATAACGTAAAACTAGTAAGTCAACATTAAGTGTAAAATAAAATAAAAATTTTTGAAATGAAACAAAAGACTTATAAAGAAAATATAAAACAAGTAAATTTCTATAAAATTGGTAAATTGATGTATTACTAGTAAATAAAACAAAAACTTACAAATATAATATAAAACTAATAAATCAACATTAAGGCAAAATAAAATATAAATTTTAGAAATGGAACATAAGATTTGTAAATGTAAGGTAAAACAAGTAAATTAAAATACAACTAGTAAATTGATGTATTACTAGTAAACAAAACAAAAAATTGCAAATATAACTTAAAACTAGTAAGTCAACATTAACTGTAAAATAAAACATAAATTTTTAAAATGAAACAAAAGATTTATAAAGAAAAGGTAAAACAAGTAAATTATTATAAAACTGGTAAATTGATGTATTACTAGTAAATAAAATAAAAACTTACAAATATAATATAAAACTAATAAGTCAACATTAAGCCCAAAATAAAACATAAATTTTAGAAATGGAACATAAGATTTATAAATGTATGGTAAAACAAGCAAATTAATATAAAACCATTAAATTAATGTATTAATAGTAAACAAAACAAAAATTTGGAAATAAATCATAAAACAAATAAGTCAACACTAACTGTAAAATAAAACATAAATTTTGGAAATAGAACATAATACTTGTAAGAAGAAGGTAAAAAAAGTAAATTACTACAAAACTGATAAATTGATGTATTATTGATAAATAAAATGAAAACTTACAAATACAACATCAAATAAGTAAATCAACATTATGTGCAAAATAAAACATAAATTTTGTAGATTATACCTAAAACTTATGAATAAAAGATAAAATATGTAAATTAATATAAGAATTACTACCCAAAAGAAAATCACAAATGTAAAATAAAAACCCATTATAATATTTATTACCTTATATATTTATTGATTTTTTATTTGAATTGAATAATACTAGTTTTGTATTTATGTAATACATGTGATGTTTTATTAATGATGAAATTTATTCTCAAAATCGGATTTTGAAAAAATAATTATATTAATATCTTTCATAGTTGTTGTAAGATGAGGTTATTTTGCATCTTTGTACACTTCCTCCGCAACAATCCTAAATGGTTTCTAAGTATAAGTAAAAAGTTTGAAACAACTTGAAATATGCATAAGACTCAAAATTAGAGCTAATTTTATTGATATATCATAAACATTTATAGTAATATAAGAATTTTTTTATTTTATTTTGTATTTGCTTAATCCATATCAAGATAAATACTTGTACTTAATCAACTTGTGTAATAAATATATATTATTATATAAAATGATAAAAAAGTATAAAAATTTCATAGAATAAATATAGAATTTATAATTAAAACAATTTAATAAAACTTATTCTATTTTTTTCAGTGTAATTTTTTGTTTAATTAATGAGTAATTTTCTTGTTTATTTACAGAAAATATTTTTGTAAATGAATAAAATATTTTTCACTAAAATTTTATAGAAACAATGTTAATTTTTGAAATAATTAATAATTTTGTATGAATTTATTAGTTTTACTTTATATTTACTAATCCTATGTGTAATTTATAATATTTATGTCTATCACGATATTGATGCTGTGATTTTCATTACGGTATTATAGAATTTTTCGAAATTAAAATAATATAGAGTTGATTTTTTATTACACAATAAATTAATTAAAATTATTTTTAATTTTTAATTTTTTTTATCTAATGATCAATATTCAGCAAAAATTCAATTCAGAATTCTTATGCTTTTGTCTTTCTAATTCATGATAGAGTAATTTTTTATATTAAAAAATTTCTTAAATGCTTCAATCTCCCCTACTCTCTCTATAAATTAGACCCCGTGACTTCTCAAAGCCATCGGAGCCTCGAAATAAAAGCTGAAAGCATATCAAATAATTATTTCCAATTTCATTCATCACCCAACCTCAGCTAAGGTTAAACATGTCAGACACAACTGCTCTATGTGAGTCAACCACTGATTTCCCCCAACACCCTATGTTCACCTTCAACTCCGACGGCACGATGACTCGCAACCATAGCCTCTACCCAAACACCGCAGCCACACCCAATCCAAATGACGACACCATAGCTCTCTCCAAAGATGTCCCCGTCAACCAATCAAACAACACTTGGGTCCGCATATTCCTGCCCCGTCAAGTACTTGATTCTTCCACCGATACCAAGTTTCCCCTCGTAATTTACACCCACGGTGGAGGCCTCCTTCTCTTAAGCGCAGCCACAAAAATCTACCATGATTTATGCTCAGAAATTGCAGCCCGAGTCCCTGCCATTATTGTGTCAGTAGATTACAGGCTTGCCCCCGAGCACCGCCTCCCGGCGGCCTATGATGATGCCGTGGAAGTCTTGCAATGGGTCAAAACCACTCAAGAACACTGGTTGCGACAATACGCTGACTTCTCGTCTTGTTTCATAATGGGTGATAGCGGAGGTGGCAACATCGCTTACCACGCAGCACTGCAAGCAGCCGCACAAGTTGATGATTTGTTACCTTTGAAGATCAAAGGGCTGATATTGCTCAAGCCTTTCTTCGGTGGGGTCAAAAGGACTGAGTCAGAGTTGAGGCTGGCCAATCAACCGATTTTACCACCACCTCAAACTGATTTCACGTGGCAGTTAGCATTACCCATCGGGGCTGACCGCGATCATGAGTATTGCAATCCAATGGTGGGAGGTGGGTCAAAGTTTTTAGACCAATTCAGGTTGTTAGGGTGGAAGGTGATGGTGACTGGGGGCAGTGAGGATACGTTGTTTGACCGTCAAGTTGAACTGGCGAAGTTGATGGAGCAGAAGGGTGTGAATGTGGTGAGTTATTTTGATGATAGCCCCCACGATATGATTGGCGATCCTGTCAAGCTTGAGGCTCTGTATGTTAACATAAAAAAATTCATTTTGTCTTGAGAATTAATGTGGCTGCATTTTATAAATGTTACGTGAGTGATCGATATAGCCAGTTTAAGTGGTGTTTTATTTGTTATAGCTGCTTCTGTGCTGTTGGCTCCGTGTTAACATAAAAAGATCAGATCTTGTCTGGTGTGATAGATTGTTAATTGCTCCGGCTTTGTCATGATCATAAAAAATTAACAGCAATTAAGCATCTAAATTTTTTCTTGCCACTACGTACAAATATACTTAGGCACTTCAAACATCGACCAATCCTCTTTAACTTTTTAGATATTTTAATAGTGTACAGCTTAAATCAAATAAAAAATAAATGTACAAAATTACAAAGTGTTAAATCAAATAAAAAATAAGTTACAGCTACTATATCTTATAACATCTTCAAAATCATGTAAAAAATGTAATAGATGGTAGAATCCGCATGATTCTTGAAGAGGTTAAAAATTACAACAACTGTAATATTTTTTTAGTATAAATTTGTAATTGACAATAACCAGCTTATTTATTTATTTCTAAAAAAAGACAAACACTACGGTGTAAATACCCTAAAAAAAAAGATGGAATGCTTTTATTAGTTGCAATTATCATAAAAATCCAAAGCGAGAATCATAATGAAACATCAAATACCTAATTACACTGACCCACCACCCCACTCACTAATTAAGCAGTCTTCGTGGAGGACAAAACAAAGTCTTTAAAATAACCGAACAGAGCAGGACCAACAAAGTCTCTAGTACGGTGCCCACTACCGTCAACATGGCCCACCACAGCCACCCCCTTTTGGTCCAATAGCTTTAGAAACTCAATCTGACGGTCACTCATTGGGTCAGCAAAGCCAACGTACTCCATCACCCTCCATCCGAGCGAGCTCATTTTCTCAATCAGCTTTGATCCACCTCCCACCGTCGGATTGCAATACTCATGATCACGGTCTGCACCTAGGGGCAGTGCCAACTCCCAACACGTATCATTAAGAGCCAACGGAAAATCAGGATCTTTCTCCAATCTCAACTCTGATTCCGTCCTCTTGACCCCACTGAAGTATGGTTTGATCAAAATCAGGCCTTTGATTGTCAGCGGCAACAAATCATCAACTATAGCAGATGCACGTAATCCTACCTGGTAAGCTAGGTTACCACCAGCGCTATCTCCGGTTAAGAAACAGGAAGAAAAGTCAGCGTACTGTTGTAACCACCCGTCTTGACTTGTCTTGAGCCAGTGCAACACTTCCATGCCATCATCGTAGGCTGCGGGAAGACGATGCTCAGGGGCAAGACGATACTCTGCTGTCACGACCACAGCAGGGATTTGGGCTGCTATGACTTGGCAGTACTCATGGATCGTGGATGTAGCTGCGCTTATAAAAATGAAGCCTCCGCCGTGGAAGTGAATAATGAGAGGGAGCTTGGCGGATGCTGAGGAACAAGTATTATTATTATTATTAAGTGCTTGACGGGGCAGGAATATACGTACCCAGATGTTTTTTGATTCGTTGACGGTGAAATCTTTTGAGAGCGCTATCGTGTTGTCATTTGGATCGGGTTTGGCTGGTGTTCTTGGCAAAACATCGGGTTCCCGAGTGATGGTGCCATCGGCGTTGATCCTCACCGGGAAGTTTTCCATTGTTGGGCAAATTGTTTTGAACTAGGATGATATGATGGTGCAACCGACTGTAGGCTTTGCTACAATGGGATGCGAACGCGCAACAATAGGCGCGACTGAAAAGTCAAAATAGCCTGCACTTCAGACCAGTCGTTTATCCGATATTTAGGTCCAGAAATAATTCAAATGATAAAAGTGCAAAGAAGTTAATAATAAGTTAAAAAAAAAAAGGACGAGAGAGAGAAAAATTTAATGAATAGTAATTTTTAACCAATCGTAATTTTTCAACTTTTCATGATCCACTGATTGTCTGACATGTGCAGGAGCATACCAAGAATGATTTGTCCAACATACGGCTGTAAATTAATCTAACGGCTATACAAATTGCAATCCTGTGGTCACGGATGATAGATATTTAGACTTCGTACATTTGCTAACGCTTGTCCATGAGCCATCTAGAGAATCCCTGACTCAGCATAACGTGTCAACAAAGAGTTGCTGACTTCATCCAATGGTCATAGATAAATGCCCTTTGTTCTACTAACATATTATAATTATAACTCTATTAATATTTTAGGATGATCGAGATTCTTCTTAAATAATTTTATTATGGCAGATCCCAAAGATCGACCCTCACTAAAGGTTCAGGGAGACATGCCAGCGAACTACGAGCTCATTGACTTTTGGAGTCGTCTTATATTATATTTAATATAACTTATAGCTAAACAAAATTTATTTATTGGCTCACCTTACCCTAATATCTATTAATCGTTTTTATATTTAAAAAGCTTGATTTTAAGTTACAATAAATGTAACTTAACAGTTAAGAAAACTCAAAAACAACCATGCATGTGTGTCGTCTACATTTGCTAATGCTTATCCGTGAGCCATCTACATTTAGAAAATCCTCACTGAGAATACTGTGTTAACCTTGTGTTGTCACCAAAGAGCTGCTAATTCAATTTTTCACCTCGTACTGGACTATTGATTGATGCCGGGGTTGTAGCGCAGAAGAATTTCATCAAATACCTTGTTCAGTTTATCGAGCACCTATTTTATCCTAATAGAAATCAATGCGATACCTGGCCTGGATACATAGTTCAATCCTCAGATAAGCTCTTTTATGGCGTTCCTCGTCTATTGATTTTTAGCATGATTTTTTTTAACTTGTTTAGCTTTTTTTTTTTTCTTTTTTTTTAATGATGCGAGATATGTAACATTAATAGTAGAAATCGCATACTAATTATTTCAACTTAGTTTCGTAAGTTTTCTTTCAATCTACAAAATTATGTAATTGTGCAAGAAAATTTTTAAAATAAATAGAAAGGTCATGTTTCTCCTACATAAATCAAATTTTACCAATTATCCCCTCGTTTTTATGGTACTCTTATTGGCCTCTTAATAGAGATCGAAGAATTAAATAAAGACAAACACAAAAATTCACCAAAGATTGATTGCTGTCTTGATTTACAATGTTTGAGGTTTTACAACAAATGAGTTTATTAATAATATTGGATTTCCACAAATACAATATAAGATTTTGTAACACAACACTAGCATTGGCATACTAAAGCTTAAACAAATGCTTGATATATTTGTCATTATCAGTCAACCTAACAAGACCGATTACTTTTTTTTTTTTAGTAGAAAATACCAATTACATTGCACTACGCCACTGCATTTTTTTAATGCTGATAGTTAAGATGGACGCTTTCATTATATTGCAACACGCCAAAAGGCAAAAGCAGCCGCCCCCACGACAGCACACACGCGCACTGACTAAGCAGCAATTGTTGAGGACAACACGAAATCCTTCACATAACCATGCAGAGCCATGCGCTTGGCAGAATCCATAAAATCTTGCATACGGTGCGGTGGCCACTATCATCAAAATGACCCACCACTTTCATACCCTTTTGCTCCAACAACTTTAACAGCTCAATCTGACGGTCTACAAGTGCGTCCCCAACACCACCAATCACCATTACCTTCCAATCTAACGAATTCATTTTCTCCAGGAGCTTTGACGACTCTCCTCCGACCGTTGGATTGCAATACTCATGATCACGGTCAGCCCCCAAAGGTAGTGACAACTGCCACATCATATCATTAACAGCTAGAGGAAAATTGGGATCATTCTCCAATCTCATCTCATTGATGTGACATGTGAGAGTGTTTCACTGCTAGTGCATTATGTTTCAGTAAATCGATTTGCCGTTACCTATTCGTAGACTCATGTACTTCTCGTTCTCCCGTCTCCGGCTGTAAAAACAAGTGCGGGCGACTGCAAGGTCAACAGTAGATGGCCAAGATTTTTCTTTTTAATTTGAATAGATAGATTTTTTTTTTTTTAAGTATGTAAGATTATTTTTTTAATTATGTAAAAAATAATACCATGAGCTGAGTGAGTTAAATGAGTTGAACGCAATACAAACAAAAATATGTGAAGTGTGACTGAATAAGGCGAATCCTAAAAACATCATAATCTGCATAAGTCATATAAAATCAAAACGCTATATTTTTGTTTAAGTCATCATTTAATTCCTACTTTTTAAAAAATTATCTTAAGACATTTTTACTGTTAAATATGTTATATTTTCGAGTGATGATATTTTCATCCCATATTTTTGTGTGAATCCACCTCATTTTCAAAAAATAATTATAAAAGTTCTACATTATTTTTAAAATTTTCAAATCAAGAAGAGTTTTGGAAAATTAATTAATTAAATCTATGTTAATTCACTTTTTTGTGATTTAGATTTATTTAGTATATTTGATTACAAAAATTATTTTGACATAAGTTTAAATTAATTATTTTACCCTTATAAAGTAAATTTATCAAGAATTTACTTTAACTTCAATATTTTTCTAATTTGTACCAAACTCGTTGTTTCTAATACTCCTTTATTAGTGTGATTATTATTATCTTTAATTAAACTAACATAGTGTCTTGATAGCACAATTCTCTTGTAAATTATTAGCTATCAAATTTATGTCATTTACATATAAGGGTAGTGAAATAATAATTAGGTTTCATTTAAAAATATTAGATTATAAGTGGCAAAATTAAATACCTAAATTATTAGATATAATAACTCATGTTTTATGAGGGTAACTTTATCTTTTTATATCATAATAATAAAAATAGTAAAATAAAACTTATATTAAAATTTATGATCAAAGATGGTCAAAGAACCTATGAAAAAAATTAATAGAATGATTTAATTGATGAAATGTACAAAAGTTTTATTAATTTATATTTTTTAAGAATATTGTGAATTCATTATAATTATTTTTTTAGAAGTGGGGTGGATTTATCAAAATAGTGCGGTTGAAATATCCCTATCCTATATTTTCTGCCCTTGCTTTTTTCTTTTTCTTTTTAATAATATCCTTACAATAATATTCTTGCCTTCTTGAAGATATTAAGAAATAAAAAAAGTTAATTTACAAAATTAGCCTTAAAAGTAATATTATATTTTTTCTCAAATTTTTATGTTATTATTTACTTTTATGACTAATTTGATAAATTAAATATTTTATTAAATGACTATTACTAAAATTATTGCAAGGCTATTAAACATTTCATGGCTGATCTTAATTATTTATTTCTAAATAAATTATTAGCAAGATTGTTACACGGGTATAAAAAACATTAGTTCTTTTATATTAAATTTTATTAATTAATTTTGAATAGAAATTATTGCTTAATTTACTAATTAAATTTTTAGAAATAAATTAATTAATGTCAAGAATATTATTATAAGGGTTTATAATAAAAATAAAGAAAAAATAAGGATAAGAATGTAACATATTTAATTAAAAAAATATTTTGAAATATTTTTAAAAATATAAAAAATAAATATTTAAGTAAAAATATAAAAATTAAACCAATATTTATCTAAATCAAAATAACAAAGCCGAAACATGATATCCTTTTTGGTGCCCATGTTAATTTTTCTTTATCAATATTACAGAAGAAAAATTATAAACACCACAGAATCGCGGAATCAGTTGCACATCGCAGTACAACGCAGACGCACAACAGTCTTCACTCACTCGCTCGGAAGCGATTGTCGGCCGAAGATAAAACAAAATCTTTTATGCAATCCAGCACGGCCCTACGCTTAGCAGCAGTCACAGGATCCCTATCATCAAACCCATGCTTCCCTCCTTGATCAAGATGACATATCACTTTCACACCTTTTCGCTCCATCATCTTTTTGAACTCAATCTGACGGTCGATCAAAGGGTCCTCACTACTCCCACTGACCATCACGTTCCATCCTAGCATTCTGATATGGTCTAAGAGCTTTGATCCACCTCCCACCGTTGGATTGCAGTATTCATTATCACGGTCAACCCCAATTGGTAACGCTAACTCCCACATCAAATCATTGACACATAGCGGTAGAAAGGGATCATTCACCAACCTCAACTCTGACTCAGTCCTCTTGACCCCACCAAAGAAAGGGTGATTCAGTATCAGCCCTCTGATCTTCAATGGCAACAGATCAGCAACTTGCGCAGATGCACGCAATCCTGCTTGGTAAGCTATGTTTCCACCGGAGCTATCCCCCATTAAAAAACAGCGAGATAAGTCAACGTATTTGTGTAACCAGTCTTCTTGTGTTTTCTTGATCCAATGCAGCACTTCCATTGCATCATCGTATGCGGCTGGCAGGCGATGCTCTGGGGCAAGCCTGTACTCAACTGATGCAACGACTGCAGGGAGCTTGGCGGCAATGTTTGAGCAAAAGTCATGGAAAAGGCTTGTGGCTGCGCTTAAGACAACGAACCCTCCCCCATGGAAGTGAACAATGAGAGGAAGCTGCGCGGTAGAGGATGGATCAAGTGCTTGACAGGGCAGGAAGATGCGGACCCAGGTGTCTTTTGATTGGTTGACGGGGACATCTTTGGAGAGAACGTCCAGAGTATGGTGATGATAATCTGGAATATTAGGTGTGGCTACAGTTCTTGGGAAGTTGGTCCAGTTGCGAGTAATGGTGCCGTCGTCATTTTGGATGATCTGAAGCTGTTTGAAGGGATCAATAGTTGAATCAGATGGGGCAGTTTTGTCGTCTGACATATTAGATGACTTGATGAACTTGAAATTTGATGGATGATGGTTGATGTTGCATAAAATTGTTTTAGATTTTTATGTTTTTAAGCTCTTTTTTACAAGTTACGTACATAAAGACGAGTAAATAAACAACAACAAAAGAAAAAACAAACAAAAACAACCAACCGACCAAACAAATTTTTATAGGTGAAGTGACCCATCCTCTATTATACATAATTGGGACAATTCCACCATATAAATGTACGTTTGGTTGATTAGTAATAAGTACATAACATTATAAAAATAATGATGCAAGCAAAGTCTAGATAAACGTATGATATAATAAATAATTAAAATGAAGGCCATCACAACAATTCATTTTTCCATGATTGCTTGATTATTTTCAATATGCCATTTGAATTGAATAATGATGTTTGTAAAAAAATTAGCACAAAATATATATAAAAAAAATATAGTCAAAAAATATAGTCTTGCAATTAAATATTTTCCCCTTATTGAATTTTTTTTTTCACTTGCAGTGATGGTGTGTACGTACAATTTATACTAATTGTTGAGCAGCTATTGCTCCTATATTGTACTTAGTTTCCAATAATGAATTTGGACTGAGAAATATAATCATGTAGATGCTTCCCAATATAAGTCACTACGGTTGGGCTATTATAAATTAATTTTTTGGCCTAAAAAGATTTTGATATTCATTAAGTATTGGTCTCATGTAATGCAATGGAGGATTATACGAAAAACACTTAATTGCAATATTTTAGACGGTAAGATTCTTGCTTTCATTATTCGTAATTATCATAAGCTCACCCAAACTCAGCATAAGGAATCACCGCGTCTCCAATAAAAGACGCGTCATCACTTCACTCACTGACTCACTAGGCATGCAGGCACTGTTGAGGACAAAATGAAATCCTTTATGCAAACAATAAATTGCGTAGTCTTTGAAGTGTCTATAATTTCACAAGAATGGAAACCTCCTTCAACAAAATGTCTCACAACTTGAACACCTTTTTGCTTCATAATCTTAGCAAGCTCAATCTGACGGTCAATCAACGGATCCCCATCACACCCAGTCACCATTACCTTCCATCCTAGCAACTCGATTTGCTCTAAGAGCTTTGACCCACCTCCCACCGTTGGATCACAATACTCATTACCACGGTCAGCCCCAATTGGTAAAGCTAACTCCCACATCAAATCATTAACACATAAAGGAAGATGCATGTTATTCTCCAGCCTCAACTCTGACTCAGTCCTATTGAGCCCACCAAAGAAAGGTGAATGCAATATCAGCCCTTTGATCTTCAATGGTAACAGATTATCAGCTTCTGCAGCTGCACGTAGCCCTGCATAATAAACTATGTTACCGCCAGCACTAGTGCCCATTAAGAAACATGAAGTTAAGTCAGCATAGTTTGTTATCCACTCATCATGGGTGGTTATGATCCAGTGCAAGGCTTCCATGGCATCATCATGAGCCGCCGGGAGATGATGCTCGGGGGCTAGCCTGTAGTCAACTGATACAACTACAGCAGGGAATTCGGATGCTATGTTTGAGCAGAAATCGTGAGTTATACTTGTGCTAACGCTGAAGAGAATGAACCCTCCACCGTGAAAGTAAACGATGACAGGTAGCTTAATTTTATTGGTGGAAGAGGAAGAATCAAGTGCTTGACGGGGCAGGAATATGCGGACAGAAAGGTCGTTTGATTTGTTGATGGTAACATCTTTGGAGACAGCTATTGTTTGGTGATCATCAGGATCAAGTGTAGCGGCTACCATTTGCAGGCTACTTGGGAGATTGCTGTAGTTGCGAGTGAGGGTGCCATCATCGTTGGGGGTGATCTGAAGGTATAGATAGGGATCAATGGAATGCGGGAGGGAAAACTTATCTGACATATTAGGGTTTGCTCTGTGAATGTGATGAAACTGAAACTTGATGGGTGGCGATCAATTCTCTCTTATTTATCGTTTCTTGACGCCAAGCATAAGGAAATACTTGGTAGGCTTTAAAATACTCACATATTCATAATGCACTTGTGTGGGTGAATCGGTGAGGGTTAAAATGTCAAATAAATTGTATCTTGTTTATATATATATAAACATCAGCATTAGATCCACCTTTGAACAAAATATATAAAACTTAAAAGGAGTTAAAGAGTAGTGTTACGTGGCAAACAATTAGCCCTTATACAGATCATCATATGTGGTAGTACTGAAGGTTCATTGGTCATTTTGATGCACGACGATTTTCGATTAATTTATATTTATATGCCATACGAATAATTGTGATAAAATATTATTCAAAGTTGAATGTGTGTGTGGTGTTGCCAGATATTTTGCAAACAAAATCTAATCACGATTTCTTTGAGCACAGTATTAGTAGAGAACACCAACTTTGACCATTGTCTATCAAAGGATCATCCAATCATGTCCCACAATAGATTCGTTTAGCCAACTTGTGTCACGCCCGATAACAAGATGATTGGTTTTCACAATTGCTTGCTCTTACTGTTCAATTTCCCTAAAAATTTCGTCAAACCGTAAAAAGTAGGATCTCGTGGGTTTCATCAAATAATGTCAGTCTTTTTTTAATAATTTTCACAAGACAATTGCTATTTTGGAACTATTTTAAGATATAGTACAAATCACAACCACACGTGTAAAGTAATAAATATTAAAAAATATTTTATAATTTTAATTGTGTGATTAGAAATATGTGTTTTACCGTACCCTTTTCACAAAGGTTACAATTAGCAATATGTATAAGAAATTTTAGAAGTAGTATTAACAAGCGTCAATTCAAGGCCGAAACTTTTAGGTGATGTTTGATTTGAAGGAATGATTGGAGAGGAGAAGAGTGGAGAAGAGGGGAGAGAGAATTTCAATTTTCATCGTTTGGTTTGGCAAGGAATTCTAAATGGAATGGTATAAGATTATTTTCTACTTGGACAATTTTAACCCTTTTTGTTTAGATTTTAATATTTGTTATAAAGTAAAATTAAAAAATAAAAATAAATTTACAAAATCATAATAAAGAAAAAGTTTAAATTATTATTCAATTATATTATTTAGAGATTTGATTTTTTTTCTAGAAAATTATTAAATTATAAATAAATTTAATCTAAAAAAAGAAAACTGAAACAAGTAGAATTGAAAGAAAATTTATTACGAACTGATTTGACCTTTGTTAATTTTCTGCGTTTATAGTTTGCAAAGAAAAGTATAAATAAATATACATCACATAGAAGATAATCTTCATTCAGTTTTGAACATTAAAATAACGAAATTCTGATTTTCCTTCCTCAATTGCTTTTATCTTTATTTTTTCAGAAAAAAATGATTAATTAATTAAGTGAAAATTTGAGGTTTCTATCTTTTTTAATTGTATATTTCTTGTACTGGTAATGGCAAAAAAAAAAAAAAACCACATGCGCTTTAATATGTTCACAGCAATTAAATGGTTTTTGAAGGGACAAATATGGAAAATTATTCTCCGGCTGAGTTAGAATTCAATTTCCCCACCCATCATAGAGGAAATTGAATTCCACAGTTTACAGCAATTGCAAATTCCACAGAATTTGATTTCCCCTTCATTATTGCAAATCGAACGGTGGAAATCTGAGAGGGTTTCGAATTTCTCTCCTCTCCCTCCTACTCTCCTGTCAAACGAACACAGCCTTAGTTAATTTGGACGGAGTCCATTGAAATGGGCCACCTCATTTCTAGTTTCAGCTCTAGGTGGCCCTGTTGAGTAGTGTGGCCGACAGATAGAAATCCATTGTCAAGATTCAAAGCCCAATACTTGCTAGCCCATTTGAATATTAATTTCAAACATTTCAGGGCCATAGAGATTTGCCTATCAGGCCGAAACTTGAGGCCTGAAATATTGTTAAAAGAATTAGTAGTATGGCTAGAAAGATTTTCACTCAGATTTTTAACAACTTTCCTCATAGAACCCCATGTTTTTCGTTTTTTGAAACCCCATATCCTTTATGTAAGATTATAGTAAAAGCTCCGGTTTCTATTGTGGTGAAAGGCAATTGATATAGTATTCATTGAATGCCCATTTCAAAGTTTATTAAAAGATGAATGTAGGTGTTTACTACTGCAATGTAAATGATCAGCAAATTTTTTAGAAAATCTCATTTCTTTGGGCATCAAATTGTAGTTTGAAAACTTTTACCTACGTTTTAGGCTTCTTTCTAAGTTTTTAATTTTATTTCTAGAACTCAGAATTGAATGCCCATTTTTTATTCTTTTTATTTCAAACATTTGAATTATATATTTATATATATATAAAACTCTTATTCGTCAATAATCAATTATCATTCCGTAACTTTGTTCTTTTATCATTTTCGCTTCGTTATTTACATTTAGATACTAGTAGAGTATGATGGATAAAATTTGAAATATGAACATCGATCATACTTTATATTTTTGATGGTTCATCTTGAAGGTTGCTTATTTGTCTTGCTATCATATGCGCTCAATGTACGGCTTCAGGCACTATTTTTATTAAATAAATTGATTTGATTTTTCTAATATACAATCGTCTCAATGCATACTGATTTCCGAAGCACATCACTCACTCACTCTCCTCTAACCGTAAATTAAGAAAATCTTAAATTCTTAATTATTAAACATCTTCAGAATTTAGATGTTATCTGATCTTTATGTGCTTTCTAATTAAATTGGTAAAATTTATTTTGTGATATGGTGCTGTCTAATGCATACAAAGAATAAAGGGTTATTCATTGACTTACTTCAATAACTTTAAAAAAAAAATTCCGTTTAAAGTGCCCTTTCGTAAATGGTAACAGAGAATGTTTACATATTTTCCACTTCGGTATGCTTTTATTGCTTGTGCGGATGATTTATTGAGACACAACTAGCAGGAATAATTGAAAATAGAAGAAGTAAGGCTACAACGACCAAAAAAGAAATTTACTACTTAAGCTCATCGGCCATATTAAAAGCTTGTTGGTTTTATGGCGACAGGTAGCTAGCCCTGGACAGTTTAATTAAAGCCATTTTACTCATTAAGTTAAGATCATAAGTGCTTTTTTCTTTTATTTCATTTTGCAAAAGTCTACGGATGCTTTGCAAAAAGCTGACTGGAAAAGTCCCCCCCAGCTATAGATCAGTGCAAGTACTGTACAACATCAATAAATCGCAAGAACTGCAATAAGAGATGACTTTTGGCAATGGAGTCTTCAACAATTAATTCTTCGAAGAAGCCTGCAATACTCTTTTCTGTCAATTCTCAATTGAAAAACTTAAGTTTTTACTTACTGATTCTTTTAAATTTTCGTTCCTGATCTCCAACTTGTGAAATGTTATGTGTAGTATCACAAAACTTGCGAAGTGATGAACTGATGATCAACAACGAAAACTTGATGGAACTTAACAAAAATAAAAATTTTTAACCGAGAGTGGGAGGCGTCGTACTAGACAGCAATGTATTACAAGATGAGCCCTAATTCTTATCCAAGTGAGGGCCGTTTCTGTTCCTCTTTTGTTTGAATTAGGAACAAGTTTCTGTGATTGAAAGAAGCTGTACGCTCTGAGGCGAGACCAGTTTGAGGATGAGAATGTTTGTTGAACGTGACAAGAAATTGGTGGCTGATTCGAGTTACGAAAAAATCGCAGTCTTCATGTAAAGATTTGTATGTACAAAAATATGAAAGCAATACATATTACTGGGTTGAAGGTGGTTGGGATTTTTGGGGCACTGACTCCATGATGGAGACACAATGGCCCCAAAAGAAGACCCTGCTGACTTACAGATATTCCACTACCAAAGCTCGTTTTATATACAAAGTTTGCGGGCGGAATTTACCAGTTAGTGTTTTTTTTTTTTCAAAGGATATAGTGAGTGTTGCAATTACAAATGGTTTTGCATTATTTGTGCTTTCATTTGTCATAAATTACCGGTAGTTCACAAATTAGGGTCTACTAGGACGTATTTATAGTATCTGCAATGATATAGAGCAACAAATTCATATTCATTCTATAAACTTATTTTATAAAAATTGATTTAACATAATTGGTTGCATTAAATATTTTTTGGTTTGTATAGTTTATTTTTATTATTTTATATTTTCATCCAATCAATAAATTTATCTCGCATCAATTTATTTAAAATAAATTTATACAAAAATTTGTAATTTCATAATACATAAAATGCATCTAGATTTTTAATATAACAATATCTAAAGAAAGATTTATAAGTATTCCACATTTTGTATTAAAAAAAAAATTATCAAGATCAAACAAATACCTTCAACATTTTTTTTTGAAAAGAAAGTATGCCTTTCGATTGATTAATTTAAGAACAAGTACATAATCTCCGGTGGAATTTCATCCAACCAAATTACAGTTTCCTTCTTTTGCAAAGCTAACTTTGCTAATGAATGAGCTGCATAGTTACAATCTCTAGGGGAATGTTGAGCTTTAAAATTCTGGAAATTCTGCAGATTTTCTTGAATGTCAGAGATCAGCCATCCAATTTCAGTTAAGCTACTAGACTTTTTGTTGATTAAGTCAATAACTTCCAATGAATCCGATTCAAAAATTCCAACAGTAATATTAGCTTTTTCAGCCACTTGTAGGCCCCATTCCATAGCTGTTGCTTCTGCCATGGCCACAATACTAGGAAGCCTCAGACTTTTAATTGCAGCTGCTCTGCAGTTTCCATCTGAGTCTCTCACCACAACCCCCAACCCTGCCATTTGATTCTCAACATGCACAGCCGCATCAACATTAACTTTTTGCCATCCATTTGGTGGAGGACTCCATTGCTTTTGCCTCTCAATATTCCGCTTTGTCTTATACACTATCTCCGGTTTTCTAATCTTTTTAAAAGACTCCACAATCGCCTTTGCTGTTGCTACTACTCTAAAAGGGTTTTCTTGTTTCCCTTCAAAAAGCCATTTGTTTCTTGCCTTCCAGATAGCCCATAATAAAGCTGCTACTTCAGCTCCCTCAACTTTAGCATGCTGTCGTGGCCAAAATTGCAAGAGCCAAACAATGTCACACCTGTGAACTCCACGAAATTCCTCTGCTAGATTAGAGTACCTCCAGATCTTCCTTACCCTATTGCACTCTACCAAGGCATGGGACACCGTTTCTACATGACCGTGACAACTTTGGCACATTGGTTCTTGCAAAACCTTTTTTTTCCATAAGTTTTCTGCTGTGGGCAATAAATCGTGAGCTGCTCTCCATAAAAAAATTTTCACTTTTTCTGGAATTGCAAGTGTCCAGATAAAACGCCATGGGTTTGGATCATGATTGGAGCAGTTTGGGTCCTCAGGGAACTTTAGTCTCATAGCAACTTGGTATCCACTCTTGACCGAGTAATACCCTTTCTTATCGTAGTGCCATATCAACTGATCCTCTTTTGGTCTTTTTGGAAGTGGAATCTGCATTATAGCTTCTACGTCTGCTGGCCGAAAATGCTGAAGGATCAAATCTTCCCTCCATTGGTGCTTCTCGTCTATTAACTCAACTACTGTGGTGTCAGCCCCCATCAAAGGAGCTGATATTGGCTTAAAGGTTGTAGGTCTGGGGATCCAATTGTTTCCATAAACCAGCACATTCTGTCCATTCCCAATTCGCCATCTCGCTCCTTTGAGAAGCACATGTTTTCCCCAAACTATGCTTCTCCAAACAAAGGACGGTTTTGATCCAAGGCCAGCATTCATAAAACCCGTATGTTTAAAATATCTAGCCTTTAAGACTCTTGCCACCGGCGAGCTTGGAAATTGCATAATTCTCCACCCTTGCTTTGCTACAAGTGCTTGGTTGAAACTTGAGAGATCTCTGAAACCCATTCCGCCTCTAGCTTTCGAGTGACTAATTCTTTCCCACCGCGCCCAGTGGATACCTTTTCTTCCCTGTTTTGTTCCCCACCAAAACCTTGCCATTGCTTTTTAGATATCCTCACACAGCCCTAGAGGAATTTTAAAAACACTCATGGCATAAGTTGGAATAGCCTGTGCAACAGCTTTAAGCAACACCTCTTTTCCTCCGCTTGTAAAAAACTTATGTTGCCAGCTTGAGATTTTACTCAGCACCCTTAACTTAACTTCGTGAAAGAAACTCTTTGTCTTCCTTCCTATCATTGAGGGCAGTCCCAAATATTTTTCGTGCCGAGAGACCACCTTTAATTGGAAAATCTGGCTTATGGCTATAATTTGATCATTCCTTGTGCCTTTACTGAAGAACATCGAAGATTTCTCGAAGTTGAAAATTTGCCCGGAAGCTTTCCCGTAGCATTCAAATAAAGCCTTCAAGTGTTTACAATCCTCTACTGCTGCTCGGGTAAAGATTAAGCTGTCATCAGCAAATAATAAATGGGAGATTTTTGCATCTTTGCCGAAGTGAATGCCATGAATGTGCCTTTGCTGTTTTGCCTGAACCAGGAGGTTGGAGAAAGCCTCTGCACACATTAAAAAGAGGTAAGGGGAAAGGGGGCATCCCTGTCGAAGCCCTCTTTGTGGGTGGATTAATCCTGTAGCCATTCCATTGATAACAACAGAGAAAGATGTTGTTGTGATACAATGCATAATTAAATCCACCCATTTGATTGAAAAACCTAGTTTTAACATTGTTTGTTTCAAAAAGTTCCACTCCACTCTATCGTAGGCCTTGCTAACATCTAACTTAAGGGCCACCAGCCCATGTTTTTTCCCCTTACTATGTCGGATTTTGTGTAGGCATTCATAACCGACTATGATGTTATCAGTAATTAGGCGATTCGGAATAAATGCCCCTTGAGTTGGGGATATAACCTCGTGAAGAATTTGTTTAAGCCTATTTGCAATTGTTTTGGTGACAATCCTATAGATCACATTACATAAGCTTATTGGCCTAAAATCTGTCACTCTCTGGGGTTTATGAATTTTCGGGATCAATACAATATGAGTGTGATTAAGGGGAGTGCATGAGGCCAACTTAGCGTTGAAAGGCGGCCTGCATAAGGTTATTTATTTATTTATATATATATATATAGAGAGAGATATTGTACTTATTTAGTTGAAATATTTAATTTATATTGTACTTATTTAATAATTTATTTATCACTTAAACTAATTAAATCGTCACACAACATTTACCATAAAAAAATACAAATTAAATATCCCAAATAAATATAGTATTATTATAAATAAATATATAGAGACCTCTTAGAACTTGGCCCCTTTGACCACAAGAATAAAACAAACATATAAAAAATGTGTAGGTTATTGAAAATAAATTTTATTCAATGAGGTGCTAAAAACCCACTTGAATTCCTTTAAACATGTTTTAAGCTTAATTAATACATGATTGTTACGCTTCTCATAGTTAAAAAGTTGTCGCCCCTCACCTTGAGAAATAGTCAAAAAGGACGTAATATTTTAATTAAAGATTAAAAAAAGAGCACTTGATTTGGTTAACAGTAAAAAAAAAAAAAAGAAGAAGAAGAAGAAGAAGAAGTAACAATAATAAACGTGGAGCAAAATGCACCGTACCAACAGACCATCAACTAAACTCATCCACAGAAATACGGCCACATCACAGCTACCAGGCACTTCACCTTTCTATAGATGTCCCATCCAAAAAAATACTTAACAGCATCAGTTTTTAGGACAAAACTACGTTACAGATTCTGTAAGGTACAGACTGCAGCATCAGCCGTTGGATGTGATTGGATGTGGAGTGAGAAACTAAACAAAAGAAAATCGGATGGTGGGATGACGGGAGATGTTTGTTACAGAATCTGTAACATAGACAGGTCCCAGTTTTTAAATCAAAATCATTCAATTTTCCTTTTACCCATCACATTCGATTCGATAAGCTTGCAATCCAAGAACCAGAACAAGAAGCCGCCCTTTAACAGTAGCCGCCATTTGATTCACCTCCAGAGCCTTTAAAAGTCCCAACACTGCATTCATTATTAAGGTATCAAAACTGCACATTAACTAAAAGCACTAATGGCCTAATCTATAAAACACTTCCACTACGGCATGCATAATGTAGATATTAGAGATAAGTAATAGTAAAAATAAAAATTTTATTTTATTTTTAACACTAATTAACAGTAATTTTCTTTAATCTAATATCTATCAAATCTAGTGACAGTCACCACCACTGAGCTAATAGGGAGCAGTACTAGAGGAGGCTGCGGCTACTGACAGTGACGACTGCAACTGAAGCAGGTGGTGGTAACAGTCGGCGGCGGTTGGCCTCAGCTCTGGGTTCTGATCAAGGCATCTGTTTTGCAACTCTCTAAGCATTTTGGGCACATTGCTCAGCCCGCATGTTTTCACCAACTGCCCCACTCCCCATACGTCAACTTTCACTCCATGCAACCCGGGCCTCCCCATCTCCGGTGCGCGCCTCCCACGCGCCTCCACTCCTCCCGCCACCGCCGCCACCAACTGTGGGTATATCTGCGGCGCGCTCGCTGCCTCATCGAACCCACTTACGAACCACTCGTTTTCCCTATCGCTTCTTCTCATCACTTTGTCCCAACTCAGGTCCCTGTGCATGAAAGATAGATCGTGTAACGCTACTAGTGCTTTGGTCACGTATTTGAGTGCCTCCACGAGTTGCTCACAACTCGTGGGCTTCAGTTTGCACCCTCTTGGCTTGAACACCAATGCCAAATCTTTCTCTGATGACTCGTATATGGCCTCTGCGTGCGGGATTCTGTGGTCTAAGAAATCGTATATCTGTTTCACCGCCGCCCATTTTCTCTTGCTCGAGAAAAATCTAGTGACTGTGTTTGGTGTCATTTCGATGATGTTACCGCTGCCCAAATCGATTCTTTCGAAATCACTGAAAGGGTACTGCTTGTAACCACCGCCGCCGTTGCTAATAATGCTGCTGCTGCTGTTGAAGCAACGATCGGCTAACAAAGGCAACAAGCCTGCTATTCTGTAACATGGGATTAGGGCTTTGAGCCTCTCAACTGGTGAAGACAAGTCTAGTGAATACAAATCTGTTCTCACAACACGGTCTTGTGAACGACTCAATGCACAGAATGTTACTATGTAGCCGACCGCATAGTAGCCAAACAAATACGGAAGGTCCATGTAAGTCCATAGTAGCTTCTCCACAATTGAAGATGAAGGATCAAGTTGGCCTTCTTTCAATTGATCGGTCTCTTCTCCTCTCCACAAACAAAGATTTCTAACAAACCCCGTCACGTTTGGCCATTGGTCCTGCAATGGCTCTGGTGATGATATTGATGAAGAAGGTTTCCGTACAACAACCATTTCGGAAGAACAGAATTTGGAAACAACCCTATTGATGCAATCATCCCAAAGGCCAATGAAGGAATCTCTACTAGCGGCGGTTGAAAAACTAAGACTGGGGTTATTACCACGAACAATGGGGCTTAAAATATCGTATGTAATGGCCCTACAATCTAACAATTCAGTTGAAGTAGTAAAGAAAATTTCTTTCCCTTGAGGTAAGTCTCTATAAACATCTTTTCTAATTGGGAAACGAAATTCCTCGGGTGGTGGCTCTTGTAAATGCCACGAAAGCTCGAACAAGCTAGGTAGTGTTGTCGGCGGGACACGAAGACATCCCACGTAGTAGTCACTTGGATCCTGGTACTCCCATGGAGGAACTGCACACACAACAAGAAAACAAACAATGAAAATAACATTGAATGGAGGTTTACATCTTATGGAGACCCCCCCTAAACAATATTAGATCAAATGATGTATATATCAAGAAAGTTCTAAGAGACAGCTTACATCTTATGGAGTGTTCAGTGAATGGGAACTGAACTCTTTCAAAGAAACCTGAAAAGGTGAGAGTAATAAGATGTGTGAATTCCTAGACTGTCTTTAAAAGAGGAATAATAATAGTAACTAACTAACAACATATAAATTTTTGTACCAGCAGAAGAAGCAGAAGCTGAGCCTGAGGAAGACTTTCTTCTGCCAAAGACTTTGACTTGCTGTCCAGGAACGAATCTATCAACAGAGAAACCTCTAAGAGTTCCTTCTTCAAAAGCTTCCATGTTGCAAGCAACCATAGCGTCATCAAAGAAAGTGAGCTCGTCCGCATTCAAAAAGCTTGACCCTTGAAGCTTTATTCTTCCTCTTTGATGCTCACCTTCTTCTGCCCACAAGCTCACTGACTCCTCCCATGTCATTCTTATTCTGCCTATTCTTCTGAGTTCCTTGGAACCCACATCTAGTGAAGACTCGAACCCTAACAAGCTCCCTCTTCCACCATGGAAAAAAGCTTCCCCCCCACTTGTCATCACCAGTTGCTTTGCCCTCGCTACAAGAACGTGAAAGGCTAATGTTATTATATGTAGAAAAAGGAAAAGGAAGAAAGCTAAAAAAAATAGTTTTTTTTTTAATTTTAATTATATATTTTGATAATATATATGTACCAGAGAGAGAGAGATCATCTTCTTTGAAAGGAGGGGGAGGAGGAAGAGCTCTGGTTGATCTATTGTCATGATCACTTGAAACAAAAACAGAAGAAGCTGCTCTGCTTTGAGATGTTGATCTCATGCGAGACCCCATGAACTGAGACAATTCTTCAAATACTTCTTCATCAAATGAAGCTGGCAGCCTGTGTAATTTCCTCTCATATGGAGAGAGTCTGAAGTAACTCTTACCAACTTGTTCTCTTTCACCGCCTCTCTCCCATTCGTAAACCTTTCTAAATTCACCCAACATGTTATCCCACTTGGTCCCAGATGTTTTAGCATCTCTATTCACTCCATGTCTTTGCAAGAACTCTGCAACTTCTCTGTCTTTATCAGCCCTAGTTTTTGCTCTCGTTGATTGGGCAGCAGCAGCAACTTCTCCCTGACCAGTACTCTCTGGCTGATGATGATCAACTCTTGAGGAAGATCCAGAGCCGTTGGATCCACCACCACCTTGGTACTGAATCCTCCAAGCCCTAGCTAGCCACAGCATCTCGTTTGGTTTCCAAACTGGGCTTACATACTTGCCTTTCCTAAACTGGGGGTGAAATTGCTCACCCAGTAATTCTGGCCTGCTTGTCTCTTGACCAGAAGCTGCTGAGAGAGAAGGAATAGGTGAGTGAGGAGGAGATGATGCTGTGTCTGAAGAGGAAGCCGTGGTGATATGAGCTTGACTTTGTGGGTTGGTTATTGGGAGTGTGGTTGGTGATGGGCTTGATTCTGTGGTGAGTATAGCCATTTGGGCTTGTTGCTTTTGTTGTTGCTGTTGAGATGGTGATGGTAAAAGCTTCCATTGGCTGCTATTATATCGTTGCCTTTTGGGATTTACTGGCTCAAATTGTTGCTCAAATGGAGAGGAAGAAGTTGCACCAATAGGAACATACAAAGGAGCAGAGATGTACGAAGCGCCGGTGACCACAACTGCCGGCGGTTGTTGGTGATGGTGCTGGCCTTTTTCAGTTGACTCCTCAAGCGGATTTTTCGGGGAGGATGAAAGTTGTTGCTGCTGAGGTTGCTGTTGCTGCTGCTGCAGCTGTTGAGGTGGTTGTTGTGATTGTTGCTTCTTGGTTGTATCTCCTTTGTTGTCACCCATCTCAAAAGGGTCCAAAAAAAAAAAAAACCTTGTTTTTGTGAATAGAAATTAAAAAAAGAAAAAAAAAATCTTCAAGCAAGAGGCACAACAAGAATAACAAGCACAATTACTCTCGAACTAGCTAATAGCTTGGTTCTGATTACGGTTTGTCCGTGTCTTTGTTACATTTACAAAGGGGTGGGGGCTGGGGCCTGGGGCCTGGGGGCAAGGCTTTGTGATTTCTCTGATTTGGACTTGGAATGGGAATGCCACCGTATCTTGAAAAGGGAAAGTTGGAAAAAAAAAAATCAATGCTTAGCGAATTCATATTACAGCAGCAAAGCCAAAAAGCCTAAAAACGACAACAAAAGCTAAGGAAAGAAGTAACAGCAAAAGTCGAGATTGTGGAACTGCTACGAATAAGACCTTTCGTTCAAATTTTATCAGTTAAATACAAGACCATATTGCAATTTAGACGTGTGATTTTGACAAGAGAAAAATATTTACATAGCGCATGATTATTGATTAGCGAGGTGTCATGATTGTGGTCAGTCTGAAAAACGCGGCTCTAAAAACAAATTAACGTTGATTTCTGAAGAGAGAGAGAGAGAGGGACATTGTTAATGTTTTTGTGTTTGGTGTTGTTGTTCTCATGTTCTGAAAGTGGAAAAAAAAGAAGCGAGTTACTGAGTGAGTAAGTGAGTGAGGTGGCGAGTGGAGACTGCGAGTGAGTGCGAGAGCGTATTTTGGAATTTGGACTCAGAAGAGGTTAGATGTGGACACATCAACTCTATGGCTCTGCTCCAATGACTCACTACTCTAGAACTTTGGCCCTTCTTGACTTTTATTTTATCTTTTTTTTTTTGGGTGGAGTGTAGAAAAAAAAAATGTAAAGAAAACTTTGTATCTTTTCATTATTTTAAATTTGGATTATGGTATATAATCTATATATGTAGGACATAGTAATGTTGGTGAAAATTTTCTAAATGGAATAAGTTTTAGTAGTAAATTTTATTCTTAAGGGTTCGTTTGATATTATGGTACTGTGATTTTTATACTACAATCACTAAAAAATAAAAATTATAATTATGAAATAAAATTAATTTTGGTGATAAATATGATGTTCAAATAAAAATTTTATAAAAAATAAAATTATTAGAAAATTTTCATCAAATAATCGATGAATCTCAACTTCATAACTATAATTATATAATTTTTAAGTCAATCCTCCTAAAAAGCACTAACAAAAATGCGTTAATCCTTTTTCTACGCGATTCAAAAGGTTAAAACAACAATTACACCAAAATAGATTGACAATCTAAATTATGCAATTGCATTGGTGATAGATTCGTGGAATTAATTAGTTTAGTCATTCTGTATTTTCATGATTACACCAAATCATGGTTTTCATAGATTCAATTCATAGCCGACTACACAAAATTCTATGAGTACTCTGTGTGTGCGCATCACCACTAAAATATAAAAAAATATGTATATACATTTCAACATATTAGAGATTGTATTGTTTATATGTTAGTTGACTATAATTTATTTATTTTTTGTATGTTAGTAATATTTTCACTTTGCTAAAATGAGGATATTCTAAGGTGTGAGCGCCCGCATTTTTTTTTTAATGCGGATACGCTCTTAAACCATAGAATTTAATAGGCTTATTTATAAATGAACTATAAAGTCGTGCAATTTAAGAAAGTTAAAATATTGACTATATTAAATTTCATGGTTTAAAAGCATGTCTGTATGAAAAAAAAAAAAAATGAGAGCACCCACACTAGAAAAAGAATATCGATATCATACCACTAAAATACAAAAAAGAAATATGTATTTCAACATATTGAAGATTGTGTTTTTTTATCTATTAGTGCATTGAAGTATGTGTTTTTTTTTTTGTCAATAACATTCTTACTTTATTAAAATGAGGATGTCTTTACTAGAGAATTATTATTATTACTATTATTATACACATATATAATCTAATAAATGATATCGGATCATATTAAAGTTAAGATAAGTGTAAAGATATAAAAAATATAGATTTTAATACACGATATGATAAAATACATGGCATGGAGTATGTACTTTTTTTTTTATCTTTTAGTTTGTCATTGACTTTAATATGACTAAAGATTCCCGATTGAAAAATTATTATATATAATAATTAAAGTAATAATTATTGAAAATCAAAGAAAGAAGTTAAAAAAAAAAATTAGACCAGTTCTAATAATATAATTACATTCAAATTTCAAATATTAGTCTAACGTGGAGTGGAGTTGTCATCATTCAGACTCTAGAGAATGGATGCCTACGTGGTCCAAATAGAGTAAGATGCCATCAAATGGGGCAACATTAAAGAAACAGAGGATCTTCATTTACTCACTTTGTTGGTGGGGTTTTAGTTTGTACACCTAAAAATGTTGAAAAAGAAAGCAAAATGAAAATGGAGAAAAGGCAGGCAGCATGAAGGCAAGGCACGCAGGGCAGCGCAGAGGTGGCAGCGAAGAGTAACACTGACTACCAACGACTCATTGCCCAAAAGGCAATCACTTCGCCAGCCCGCCCGCCAATCCTTTTTAGCCCCCATAGCTTATTAGCTCTCTACCTCTATTCGCCACCACGCCGCACTTCATCTTCCCAAAATTCAATGTGGCATCTTAATTTCATTATAACTTTTTATATACATATGTATGCTTCTTCTTTTTTCACTTTTTTTTACCTTTGTTTTTCTATATTTCAATTGTTGTTATTACCTTTGTTTTTAGTGTTCGGATAAAGTGAGCATCCATGTATTGGGGTCATAAGTCGTTTTCTCAATTCGGTTGCAAAAGAGTTCTTAATGAATGAGTTAATATAATGTTATTAGGCGTTAAGCGAGACTTAAGACTTTTGCGTTGTACTTATTATTGCACGGAACCCTACGTGACCTATGTTGTAATGTGACTAATTTAATTTTTTTATTAAATTATTTAATATTCAAAAATTATATTAAATTTTGATTAATTTAAATTTAAATTGGATAAGATCACTAGGACGATAAAATTATCTCAATAAATATTTAATATAACTACATTCTCAATTCTCGAACTAAAAAACTTTAGTTAAATTAAAATAAATTTATGTCATCTGATCTACACACTTATAATATGTTTAATTTAACTTTTTTTAATAGAATTTCTTATTTTTCAAAAAAAAAATTAATTCCCATTCTTTTCTTCGCTTGTTTCCCTTTACATTAATTCCTTGCCTGTTAGTTGTTGCTTTGTTGGTGTATTATAATTAATTCAGACACAATTTTCATGTTTCAGTGGGCGCGCGTCAATAATTTATGCTGCATCTGTAATCTGTGTATGCGTACTATGAAAATTCGTGTCTTGGCAGTTGGTACCCCTAGTGTGCCGAGTGCCTCTTGTGCTAATAATGGATAAAATTGAACAGCCAGTTGACTGGTGAAATTATAATAAAATTAAAGATGTCAAAATTCTGAACGGGGTTGGGGCTTCATGACACTTGATTCCATATAAAAGGTTATTAAAAAATAATATAAAATAAAAGTTATGTCCTATTACTTGTGTGTGTCAATTTTCTATTTATTTTTTTGGCAGCTTTCCTCCTTTTTGTAGTTATAACTCGATTTTTTAGGTGGAAATTGTGGCCGTTATTAATTTCTTTGAAATCTCAAGCTGAATATGATTCTATATTATTATTTGTCCCACTCAATATCTATTGACCCAGTATTTGAAGAAACGTAATGTTTATCTCGGGTCAAATCCCGAAACCACGTCAAACGCCGTTTCAACTCTAAATCTTTTTTGTTCTTATTCGTTGTTAAACAACACTGATATTTCTTTAATTTTTTTTTTGCTTTGTTATGATTTGTTGTGAACAGAGTCGTTTTAGTTAGGATACATTAACTTCTTCTTCCTCTTTGTTTAACCTAGCTGCAAAACCTTTACTTCTTCCTATTCGTTCTCTTAACGGCACCGTTTCTGCTTTAATTTTTTTCTTTGTTCTGATTTACTGTGAATGAAGTTATTTTTGTTAGGATACATCAACTTCTTCTTCCTCTTTGTTTAACCCAATTACAGAACCCTTGCTTCTTCCTCTTCGTTCTCTTAACCCAGCTGCAGAACCCTTAATCACGCAAAAGAAAAAGCTTGAACAATGATGAATTTTCGACATTACCCCGAAAGACTGATTTTCGGCAATGCCCCTCACAAAAGATCGATTCTTGTGTGTGCTGCTTCAAATATTGTTGTTAAAAACATTGTTGAACGGTTTGTTCCTCACAAGTATTTGGTAATCTTCCAAGGATGTTCTAATGTTATCATAATCCGAGTATTATCCTTTTTCCATATTTACATGGTTTACCATTACGGATAGCATAGTGAAGGCATGCAATGTAGCTTGATTAAATAATTAAGAATGAAAAATGCTGTCAATTTGTGGTTGTTTAATCAAAGGGGGTTGTCTAGTGAAATGAGGAGAACGTGGTTGTCGGTCGATGAAGGAAAGGGCAATTGGGTTCTATGGAAAGCTTTCGGTCGGTGAAAGAAATGGCTTTTGCTTTGCCATTTATTCTAAGACCTAAACGTTGTTAGCGAATAAAAACAAAAAAAAAAATAGACGAAACAATGTCGTTTGACATGGTTTCAGGGTTTGACACAGGGCAAACATCAGCGCTAGTACTTAAATTCTTCTAGGGAGGTTGATTTTACATCGGTCTAATAACTTAAGTCGATCGAAGATTATGAAAACATGTGTGTTTTATATATTTTGAGAATATTCTAATTTAGCATGATCATTAAGTTAATAGAGTTTCCAATTATCAGTAGCTATAACACACAATAAGCTAAAAATAATTTTTTTATAATTTTAAATTATTGTTATTTGAATAATTTAAAATTATGAAAAATTAATTTGACGTTAATTATAAATTACAATTAATGTAATTTAATAGCTGCCCATTTAATGTATCTTCTTGCTTATTGTCATTTCCAACGGAAATGACAGTCAGTCGCCCTCTAAGTTGACATAATTTAAGTTTCAAGGGTAAAATCATCAATTTACTATAATTTTGTTAACTTTTGAAAAGTAGTTAACGGTTTGATGGTCAGCAGATAGCTTTTATTAATTTAGGATAGTCGATTGATACGCCCTCAAAGTATTATGGTATTTTTTATAACAGAGTAAATACGAGGTATACGATTGATAATTTTTCTTTATAAAATATACCAGTTTTACTACATTCCATTTGACTGTTATTGACCTATCAAACGGGGAAAAAACAATATTACCATCCTTCGGAAAAAAAGGTTACAAATGATTAATGGTCAGTTATGCATGAATTAATTAATTTACTTTTCATAAAGGTTGCATGAATTAATTAATTTACTTTTCATAAAGGTTGCATGAAGAAAATGGTTCTTCAATTCATATAGTATACAAATGTGTGATAAAAATAAAAAACAAACAAGAAAATACACACTGGAAGCATTTTAGAATTTCTTTCCTTAAAAAAAAAGGTGGTTCAAATTATCATCTAATAGTTAATAACAAACAGAGTTCATTCAAGTCATCTCAAATTGAATGACTACCAATCCTTTGTTAGGTTACCGGATATGTGAAAACATAAAATAATTCATCAACTGATCATGATGTCAAGCAAGTGACTTTCCTATGGTTGTCTCTTTAGTTAAAATTAATTTATAAAGCAAGCACTTGTCATCTATTTAAAAGACAAATAGCATATGTGTATATTCATTCATGTACGCGCAAACAAAATCAATGGAACCGAAAGACTCAACTTCAAACTATTTGGAACATTAAAAGGTTGAGTCAAGATTGCCTTGATTTGAGTTTGTGCATCCACGAAATATTTTTTGAATCCTTTTGCTTTCCTCGAATTCTGCTGCCCAATCAACAGCTGGATCTGAAAATGAGAAGAAAAATACAAGCAATATTCATGATTCATCTCAATAAACAATTATTCCCATACCAATATTTTAATTGATCCCTGCTGACATTTGTTACATCATTTTCAGTAGCTAGCACTCTACCATATATGTAGCGTTATGGAAGTCACTGGATCAGCATGAATTTCGGGTTTTGATCCAATTTTATTGAGTAATTGCAATATCCTCTCGTGATTTGCTTCCATGGAGTCAATGTATAGCTACAGTTTTTCTTTCTCCTTTGTTATCTTGTTACTGCTGCTGCAAGGCTGCCACCTTCAAGCTGGACGATCATACCATCACACACACACACAACACACACACATACAGAGATAGAGAAAGAAAGAAATCCTCTAGCGAGAGAATGATAAAAAAAAATTCAATATATTAACAAATAACAAAACATAATTTTTAACATGTTAAAATATATATTTTTTCTTTAATTTTAGTTTTACTTTATTAAAAAGAAGATGTCCTCCTTTTTAGTTCAATTTTAATAACAAAACGGTATGTATACACACACACAGAGCATCATAAATTTTACAATTTAGTTCACGAGTTTTCCATAGCAAGTTAGTGTTTTGACCATAATCATACTTTATTATCATATTAACCTTTTGATCGTGCATGGACGCTAATATTGTACTACTGCAAATTTTTGGCAGAAGACGTCACAAAATTTTCGCTGGAGTTTTTGAGTTTTTTTATTTCATTTAAAGCGAAATATCCCTAGCTTATCTTACAGTTAAAGGTTAAATAATCATGCATGATAATCATAATAATAACTTGTGAAATACAATGAAACAAAATTGTAGAAGTGTAAACTAGAGTGCGGGAAAGTCCGGGAAAACTTTAAAATTACATGGTTTTAAAGCTTACAATTTTAAACTTTTAAAATCATACGGTTTTAAAAATTTTTCGAACTTTAAAATTTCTGATTGGAATACACACACACGCATGTATAAAAGCATCATCAAAATGTTCTTCAAATAAGATTTTATTATTATTTAAGGAGTCACATCAATATTTAAAATTCTAAAAGATATTTCAATTAAAAATTTTCAAATAAAAAATAATTATCTACCTCCTCAATTTATAATTTATTATTATTTATTAGAGAAAGAGAAAGAATTATTTTAATTACTATTAACTTTTCTTTTAAAAAAATAATTATTTAATTAAAATAATATTAATTTTTTTTATTTAAAGAGTTTTTTAGAAAATAATATTTTTTTACTTTTTTATTATTATATAGATAAATAAATAAATATTTAAAAATAAAATTTATAAAAAATTTTAAAAATTTATGGTAGATGTTATAATTATTTAATTAAAATAATATTAATATTTGGGATTAATTTCACCAACTTTTTCGGATTTTTCGCTGCCCCCCTCTTAAATTCCATCACAAACCGTTAGGAATGACTAAGTTAAATGTCTATCTGAGAATTGAGAAACCTCTCTGCGACTCTACTCGATGATAGCCCTAGTAACTTTCTAGGCCGGCTGTTTTTCTTTTTCACCATAGCAGGCCAGTCCAGCTAATAAGTCTTTTATTTTTCTCTCTGGCTACTGTGTTAAATGTTCCTGTTGGAGGGATGCAGAGATAATTGCATGCAAATGCTTTCCCAAAGCATTGTCAATTGTCAATTAATTTGTCTTTAACAGATCACAGCAGAGTAGCCAGTCCAGCACTGCCCTTTTCTTTTTCATTTTCTTTCTTTAATGCTCTTTTATATAATTATTGAAATTTACAGTCCCTTAAAAACAAACAAGGGCTCCCTAATTCGTAGGGGGTCCTAACTTTACTTAAATAGGGCACGTAGGATAACTAGGTTCGGTCTCTTTTTACTGCAAAAAACATGAACATTGGGATTTGAGAAGCCTAAAGGCTGTTGTCCAACTTATCCTCCTTTTTTTTTACAATTATTTAGTGAGCTTTTTCTTATGTTATGAATTTTGTACTCCTATGAGCTGTTACTGTTGCTACTGTTGCGGTGCCATAAACCTTTAACCATTATTCTTCTTTTTTTCTTTTTTTTAAAATACATTAATTTACCGTTCATCCTTTTAGACCCTCTTTGATAGATTCATCATGCATGCCATTGGTGTAAATTAAAAGTGGGAAAAAAAGATCTCAATATTTTATTGCTAATTTGGACTTATGCCTTTTTTTTTCCCCATTTTTTTATTATATTATCGCATGTTTCTCATTAAGGTGCGATGCGTTTCATGGCAAAGATAGCTCAACATATACGGTAGCGTAGCTAGCTATCAAAATCAGCGGGTAAATTTAATTTACTTAAAATAGAGATTTTTCTTCATATTTTTAAATAATTTTAAATTTAAGTGTTTTTGGTGATGAAAATATAATTCTGAACCTACTTTCTTTTCTTTTATAAAATATTCAAAGCCGACACGGACAAATCAAAATTTTATTGAAGATAAATATAATTTTTAGTTATAACTGAGAAAAAAAGTTTTTCAAAAATTTCCCACCTGTGTCTGTGTGGTTCCTAGGAAACATATGTATAAGTTACCGGCACAGAACATAAAAGCAGAAAAAATATTTGTGTGAAGTGCAACAAGCCAACGAGCACATTGCATGCGCGAGCATTCGTACCGTGCTATATATAATTGAACTGAAACTCTCCAACTGTAATCTAGTTAGATTAGCTTATGCTAGGTCCTCGGAGATATTATTTTGAAAATTAATATAGATTCATCCATACATCTATATATTCTTTATACAACATCCTCTAATATGTTATTATGGTTAAAGGTCCTCTTTGGATAGCTGTAGTTTTTAAACTACAGTACTAAAATATTTGATAAACATTAATTATTATACTTTATAAGGTAAGTTGATTTAATTTTATACTTATATGATAACAAAATCTATTATATTTTTATTAATTTTACCAAAATTATTATCTACTTCATATTATTAATTTTTATTTTATAATTATAATTTTTTTTACAGCAACTATATCTTAAAATATACAATACTTCAATACTAAATAATGACTATACATTTTCAAATACAAATGGATATTGAGATTTGAGACTTGAGAAAATTTATATGTGGTTCACAATTTGACGAATATATTGAACGTGTGAATTGAAAGATTGTTCTTTCAAAATGAAAAAAAAAAAAAATTGGTGATGCACAATCCAAGAGAACAATTATTTTGACATATTGATACCTCGCCTCATCATAATTTCCATGAATTGAAATTGTGTAGTAGTCAACTCTATTGGATAAACTCCCTTGATCATTTTTTTTTTCCAGGGAAAATAATTATTCATGGCTTAATTTATAGGCCACATTTGACTTCTCCTAAACCTGAGGGACATAAGGAACCTTACAATTCTAGAAAACCAAACGTCATGTTCCTCTCATATTTGGAAAAAAAAAATCATCTAGATGGATATTGTGGGGCTTCTAGAAATTATTTAGGATATCTATTTATTGTGGGGTTTCTTTGACATATACATAGAATAATGACTGTAATGGATGATGACCAACATGATTAAAATTTTATTTTTTTCTTAAGAATCCTCATGATACCATAACACTCACATTTTTGCCAGACAGTTGTAGTGTCAAAATCACGGACCCAATCATGCAAAGTAGATGAACTCCCAAAAACAAAAATCCTTTCGGTTGCGTATATTCATTTCTAATGCATTAATTTAACCATAATAAAAAGTCAACAATAATTAAACTAGAACACAAAATCTTGAATTAATTATTGATTTATTTTCGTTGTGGAACCAATGCTGCCTTTTTAACAATATTTGGGAAATTATCCCACATCAATTGAGATTTTTTTACATAGCTATTTAATTTACCAATAAACTTTAATTAATGTGAGATAATTTTTCAAATATTGTTAAAAGGCAGCATTTTGTCATGAGCCACTCAAAATTTCTGCATACGGAGGTTAAATTGGCACTCATGAGTACGCTCAGTAAAAGTCCGCTCAACAGCGGGATACACTCAGCAATGGGCCGCATCATACAACTAATAAGCTATGGTGTGCTTAGCAAGTGGACAACTCAGATACAACAAAACCTAACCCGATTTTAGAATTCTCTACAACTTGTTACTAGCTAAAGTTTTAGGCAACTTGCACCACTTGCTAGGAACCATGTAAACCTAAGCTCGCAATTCTACAAATAGAGCCTAGCACTTGCCATTTTTGCTCAACCCCAACAATACACAACACCACACCAACACACATACAAAAGCAACTCAAGCACTCTTATAGAAAGCTATCTTGAATTTTCTCTTTCGAGCAATAAAAATATCTTCGATCATATTGCTCTTTCTTCTCTCTAGTCTTTCCGTAATTGTCTTGTTTGGCTAGCCGGAGAAGTTCAATAAACTTACTTTTGCAATATTTGTGCTAGAAATGGTCTAAATGCCACACATATTGCCACACAGATTGTTGCGCATTATACTCATCCCGTGACAATTTACTTTCAAATGTAAATAATATCAAATAATTACCCTAATAATTAGTTATAACATCTATAGAGGGGCAAGCCATACTTGCTATATAATTATTATTATGGGCTTGCTTAATTAAGTGAAAGTTGGAGTTATTTAAACCCATAAAAAAATCATAAAACTCAACTACTTACCAAATCCATCACCATAACTTAAAATTGAGTGTTACCCATTAATTTTCTTTTAAATCTCACTTTTTGATTAAAATAAATATCAAATTATTATATATTTTGATTCACTAATTCTAAAATATAAAAAAATTATACTTGATGAACTACTTTCTTTCTCTACTATAACAATGGTTAAATCCTAAACTACTTTCTCTCTATTTCAATTTTTTTAAATTCTTTCTTACTAAATCCATTTTATGTTTTTGTTCCTATAAAAAGAAAAAGAAAAATTATGTTTCCCTTAGTTTTCACTATAACATTATTAGTTTTTACTTCTTCTTCTTCTTCTTCTTCTTCTTCTTTGTGCTTATGAGATTTGACCAAAAAAGTTCTAATAGATCCAAAGTGATAAAAAAAACTTTTATTTTTATTTTTTCATGATAGGTATTTATCCTTTCAATTTGTTTAGATTACAGTAAAATTAAATGCATTATTTACTTAATGTATCATGATAAATTTTAACATGAAGGAGACAGAGGGAGAGAGAACAAGAACAAATAAGTAACTGGTCAAATTATATTTTCATAATAAAAAATTTAATTTAAAAAAAGGTGCACTAAGGAATTTAGTAGGTTCAAATACCCATCCGTTAAAATTTTATGTTGGCTGAGGTTATTTGAACCCATTAAATCTTTGCGCCCAATAGTTTTAAAAGCTTTTATTACCAAGATATATGTTAACACAATTACGTTTAAGGATAGAAAAATATCTAAAAAAAGAACTGATAATTATAGATTTTTAGATATTGTTCTCGACTCCCGAGAGTTGCTAAAACAAAAAAGGATTTAAAATCAAGTTAAAAAATGAATTTTCTTCAATCATTTAGGATCTAGTAAATATATTAAGAGAGCTTGTTTTTGTTGTTTTTTTTTTTTTGGAGAAAACTAATTCAGTATTATTGGCCTGACGAATTTCATGTGAATTTCTTCTTTCACTATTGTTGTGATGCGCCCAATAAACATTTTTGCCCAGGCCAAGTAATTCCTTGTATGGTTAATTTGATACATTTAGTTGCAAACACCAAATCGACTGTGGCTGATCTCATTACTACCTCTTTAAGTCATTCATGAATATAAATAAAGAATATAAATTACAGAATCAAGAAGCAAAAAGATAAAAGAAGAGACCAAAATGGTGGGTTTACTTAAATTCGATTTATTTATAATTTTGTTCAGTGATGCTATATTAGGTGTTTACGTAAGGTTTATAGAGTGAAAATTGAAAATTTTAATAGTCATTTGATTGTTTAATGGGTTCAAATATCTTCACCCTTTTATATTTGAGTGGAGCTATTGACACTCCTCTTACATTCTATTAAAATTCTGTTATTAAGCGTACCCCATTAAATAATATTAGAAAATTCATCATAACTATTAACACCCTCTTTAATTATAAAAATACGATTATTTTAGTTATTATAAATAACTTTCTATCTCCTAAAATTCAAAATACATGTATCTTGTTTCTTGTTCTCTTTCCATCGGTCTTCTCATATTTAATTTCAATCAAAAGTACATTTTAATTTAGAGCTTAAAACCAATCCTTAAGGAAATAATTGGCTTATAAGAAAACTATTAAAAAAGAGAGAAAGAGAGAGATTGTTCTTGAAATTTATTTACTAACGATTGGGAATCATGATTCATGAGGTGTTTCAAATAAAAATTTTTTACTTCAGTGGCAGTTATTGTCATGTAGACTAGGATAATCTACAAGTTTACAATTTTCAACTTTAATTTATGTGTTTCTTTCCTTTTTGATTCCTTTCTTTAATAAAATTAAATTCATGAGGACTACAAAAAAAAATTATGAATAATAGAACAAATTCATTTCAAAATTCTTAAAGCCAAACTGTTATTTTTGGATGTCTTTGAACCAATTTCACAAGAGTGAATTGTAGATATCCTTGCAAAATTTTGTGTGTATTTGACTTCAAAAAACTTTTTGTTGGTTGCTAATTCTTAAGCTATTTATATTCATCTGATATTGAGATTAGCAAGAGATTATATTAATACAGTAGCAGAACATGATGGATGATGAATGTAAAAGTGTTGACCGAAAAAGAAAAGGTAAATTTCGCTAAAGTGGTGTAAAGAATTGGTGGAAAGAAAAATAATAATATGTTTATTTTTTAAAAAATATCCTTTAATGTAATTTTATCTCAAAGGTGTTTTATTAGAACAATAAAGGGGTGCTAATAGCTCAACTCTTTATGTTTTACTTAACAAACCCATCTTAATACCTATTATGCCCTTATTAAACAAAATTATTATAATTTGTGCAATTTCTTTTTACATCTTCTTCATGTTTTCACTATCTCTGCGATTAAGTGAATAATGTTGAGATATAAAGCTTATATATTAAAGTCATTGGACCATTATGTCCCCTGTGAGTAGGGTGGGGAAAAAGGCTGGGCCAACCCAACCCTCTTTTTTTTCTTAAAAAGATTATAATTTATAATAATTAATTAAAATAAAAAAGAAAACTTAAATCTCTAAGTCATAAATCAATAATGATAAAAAAACCTAAAATTATAATATTAAAATTTCTTTTAAGTGTTAATTAATTAAAAAAGTGCTTGAATTAGAGAATTTGGTATTAAAAAATTAAGTCTCCAAGTTTATATTTAATTCATTTTTTATATTTATTATTTTTTATTCATGTTTTTAATCCAGTGTTATTATAACAATTTAATAATTATTAAATCATTTCAAATTTAGAACAATTAAAAATTTAAAAAAATAATTGAAAGCCCAAGCCCGACTTGAGTCCAACCCAGGCTCCAATGGGCCAGCCCCAATCTCTACCCTTATCTTTTCTCTAAAATAGGCTTAAAAAGCCTAACCCAAATCTGTATTTTGCCATCCTTATTTATGAGGGAGGCATGTCCTTTCTCCGTACTGGGCCTTAAAAAGTACAAGAGAAAAGAAAACATGTCAGTATATTTCGTGCATAATTTGATAATATTTTTCAAATCAAAGTTGCAAACATCGCAGTTAAATGTGTTGACTGAAGATATTTTGATAATTTTTTTTTTTAATCTAAACATAGCATCACCGGTAAATTACAAATCAAAATTGAAACATTACTTGGCCCAACTCGAAGTAATCGATTCCAAAACTGAGTGCTGCTGAAAGCACCTCAATTATGATTTGTATATACAACTTTTCAAAAGCAGTACATACAACTCTTAAAGCCCAATACGAGTTTGATTAATTCGGCCCGCATTGGTATACATGGCCAGCATCATACGGAAGATTAGACCACAATCATCAAATCGTGTTTCAGAGCCACGATTTCTTCTTCGTATTTTAATTTCTGTCGCGAAATGATTTACTGCTGATGGTATCTTAATCATTGGTTGGATGCGTCGAGCTTAATGAATGTCCCGCTGCTGAAGTATTTTCTGATTCAATAGTGTATGACTTGTTTTGCGCATAACTCTCACGTTAAGAATGAACCTATAAATCTTTGTGTTTGTTATATTCTTTTTAATTTATTGATTCCGTAGTAAAGACTAGGGTGATTAATGCTTAATTAATATTTTATGCCACCATAAAGATATTGCTGCAATGAGTGAAAGAAAAAACTGATTTGATGAGTAGAGGAAAGTTATTTCAATTTTATGTAGAAGAATTTGGGAATTAAATGAGGTTTTAAATATTTAATAGTATCTATTTGAATATGGACTATGATGCCACAAAAATAGGGTTTAAGAAGATCCCACTCTTCGCTCAAACATTGACGACAAACCACAGTCTAGCTGCAGATTTTTTAAAGAAATTTTTGCCGTATATATATACAAAAGAAGACAATGATAATAATTTCTATGAGTAGACAAAATCTTTTAATACGAACAATTAACAAAATAAGGAGAAAATTAACACTAAAGTGCAACAAAAAACATGGAAAAAAAATTGGTGCGATGAAGCTTGGAACATTATATTTTTCTATTAGCCTTCTTGAACTCACAATGATATTACAAATTCACAAGCGCAAATTTTAAAAAACAAAAGAAAAATCAACATTTAATTCTTGTTAAATCCTGCGACTCTTCTTATATTGGATTGTTCCATTTTAAAGTACCTTTCTTCAAAATCAGTATCATTATCGTCGTTATCTTCGTCGTCTTCACCAGCAACATCTTTAACATCCTTTGTCCTCCTCCCTAAGCCACCCTTAAGCCAATCAACTACGTCAGTCATCGTCGGCCGGTTCTCCGGATTGCTGTCAGTGCATCTCAACGCGATCAACACCATTGATTTAAGCTGATCACGGTTAAATTTACCCTTCAATCTAGGATCAGCAATATGTTCAAATGCACCATTTTGGACATAGGGAGTGACCCATTGCACAATGTCACGTTTCACTCCACCAGGGAGTTTTTCTAGTGGCTTTTTTGCACTAATTAGTTCTAAAAGTAACACTCCAAAGCTATAAACATCACAACTATCTGAAACTTTGCCCCACATAGCGTATTCGGGTGCCAAATATCCGAGAGTCCCTTTAACTCTAGTGGTCATATGAGTAACACCATCTGGTATCAGCTTTGCAAATCCAAAATCAGCAACTTTTGCTTCAAAATCTGTATCTAAGAGCACATTACTTGCCTTTATATCTCTGTGAATTATATGAGGGTTTGCCTCGTGGTGCAAGTACCTTCATAAGAAATATGGACAAACCCTAAGTATGTTGTAACATTAAGATTAAAAGTGTCAAATAAATAAATTATTGTAGAAGTTCATAAGCCTAACGTATATTGAGAAGCTAACTCGTAAGTTGATAGAAAGAGCAATGTTTTACTTACGCGATTCCCTCAGCAGAGCCGATGGCGATGCTCACACGGCGATGCCAGTCAAGTAAGCAATCAGGAGCCAGTCGGCCATGCAAATGAGTGATTAAACTGTGATTAGGCATGTAATCATAGACTATAAGGCGTTCATCGCCACCGGCGTAAAATCCCCTTAATCCCAACAAATTCCTGTGCCTCACTCTACCTAGTATCTCCACTTCTACCGCAAATTCCATCTCAGCCTTTGCATTCAACGTCTTCAATCTTTTCACTGCTATCTGACGATCAATTAACTCAATTTAAGTTAGCTATTAATTTTAATTTAAAAAGAAAAAAGAAAGACCCTTTTGATTAATTAACACAAATATAGACATGATCATTGCCTCGTTGCCTTTACTTGTACGGCCCCAGTAAACACTTCCAAATCCTCCCTCGCCAATTTTGTTATCATTATGAAAGTCATTTGTTGCATGAAGAAGCTCTTTCAGAGAGTATAATTCCCATGGGTAATCCTTGCTATGCTTGTATGTACTATAAAATAAAATTCGAGGAAAAAAATAAATAAGTTGGAAAAAAAATTGCAAACGTGAATTTTTGTTTTTAATTAAAAAAATAAAAAAACACACTTGATCATCTCCTGTTTCTCTACGGAGAAGCAACAAAAGTATGAGAATTTCCAAACCATTGTTGATGTTCTGTATGAACACTGCAGGTGAGGCAAGAAGAAAGCAAATATTTCGATGATTTTGAAGCTATAAAATAAAATAAAATTAAAGAATGAAATGGTGAAGACAAAATGTAGCTTAGGAAGTCAAGTAGTATGTGCATTATAATCCTTTCAAGTACATGTAATTTAGCCCTTGTCGGCATTTGCTGACCTAGCTTCCCATTGGTAATGTCATAGTTTATTTTTCTGTTGAACATTCGTCGGTATTATTTTAATTAGCTGGTACGTATATATGATAATTTTGATTTAATTATACTCCAATTTGAATTGAAAGTGACACCACCGATTCTAAAAAGAGCTTGACGAGTTGATTCGACAAACCCATCAATCTCGACGGTTCATTTGATTGACCAATCTCTCTAATATAATAATCGTATAAGCATATGATTTTTTATTTTTTTAAATTGGTTTGAAACAGCTGAGAAAATGTCATGTGTTAGGGACAATTAGCCGTATTCGAACGTGGAATCATTCTTTTTAACTTAGAAACTTAAGGGAAGAACAGTTTTGCGTATTCAGGCTTCAATAGGGGCTGTATATAGTAAATTACACTGGAAAGAGCATGATAATACTGTCATTTTGATGCTTCGGTAATGGGATAAGGATTTTCTCTTGATTTATTTTTCCTATGCTCTTTTAGTAAAATGAATAATTAAAATTGAATTTTAAATTTTAATGTTGACAATTAAGTCAGTTTATTAAATTTTATTTATAATTAGGGGCGGAGACAACATATTGATTGACTGGGGGCTTGGAGATAGGAAGAGTTATGCGCCATGACACTACATTCTTTACTTTTACGTATGCAAAAATAAAAAAAAATAATAATTTAAGAATTTTCTATGGGTGCAAGACTAATGGTGGAATTGGCAAATATAAGATTAATAAAAAAAATTATTGAACTTGTGGGTTATTTAAAAAATTAAATTAATATTAATATTTACGGACTTGATTTTACTTTGGAAAGCCAACTCTTTTAATTTGTATGTAAAATTTTTTAGGGTGAGAATTTAAGTGTAAATATATAGGGGGCTTGAATATAAATATGAAAGGATTTTTTTTTTTTTTCAGTGGGACTTGAGTCCCCACTAGTCCAACAAATCCGCCCCTGTTTATAATTAAACTGATTTTTTTCCTGAACTTAGAACACTGAAAGAGACTACAGGAAAAAAAGAAAAGAAAAAGACTAGGACGCCTTCAATCTTGTTACTTCTGTTTGTTCCAGATTAGTTAAGTAAATAAACCCAACCTTGAGCTGAAGGGAAGTACTAACGAAATCTCGAGACAAATGAATTGAAGAGAGAGGGAGAAGGGGAAAATATAAATGTGGGGCTTTAAGGCCCATTAATAAGTTTATTAAGATGTATGGCCTATTAATTTGATTATTAGGTCTCGCAGGCTTGGATTTTATAATGGGTAGCTACAACACCCTCAATTTATAGGCCAAACAACGTCTAAAAGTCAACAATAATGAGTATTAAAATAATATAAATTTTCTGTTAATTTTTTATTTTGGTACCAAAGGCAAAAGTTGTGTTCCTCTCACTCACTTATGTTTTTTACTTACTCAACAATTTGATGCCAAGAGTCAAAAGTTACATCCTACCCACATACAATTGTTTGCCACTTGAAATTATTTATCACATGCATGCACATGTTCAATAATTATAAAAAGTTTTTTTTTTTAAACATTTAGAAGTAGATCATGTCTGTTTTGAATTAAAATAAATGAAAGCGCTATAAAAGAATGTAAGACTTATATATGTAACATATGTTTGCTACAAATGGTTTTCAACTCCTAAATCTGATTTTGTCATTTGCAATGGAAATTCTTATGTTAACTCACCATGATATTAATAAAATTATCTAATAATTTTTTTTTACACATGAATTTTAATTTTACAATGAAAAAAGGACAATATAGACTTCTATTTAAAATAGAAATACTCTTATAACTTTTTAGATAGAAAGTTTGTGTGTCACAAAAGAGATATGTGTAATCATTTCTAAAAAATATGAGGTCTCCATGATAGGAGTGTCAATGTCTTTTTCCCTTTCACAATTGATCAATTATAGTAATGACAACAATTTCGAAAAAAAGAAATTAAAATTCATGGTCAAATTTTATTTCCTTTAAAACCGTTGTATACTAGTCTTTATCTAAATTTTGACATAATTAAGCAGATGAGAAGGTGGAGGAGGAGCGAACAGAAAATAGGCAGGATCGAGGTTGTTTAACGAAAGTAACTCATATTTCAAACAAAAAGCTCATTAATAGCATAGCCAAAAAAACCCGATTGGTTGAAGTTCAAACGTTCATACAAAATATTCAGCATCAGTGAGCAGGCCCATCTGATAAAGTTATCTGAAATGCTCACCTCAGAAGAAGTGAAAGAACCTAAAATTATTAAAACGTAGTAGTGGCAGCGGGCATTATATTTAGAGATTGAAGATCATAAGATATATAGCTTGCAATAATTCCATTAATTTGGTTTCTTCCTGAGGTCTTGTAACTTGATCTCAAATAAAGTGAACATCACTAAATATTAGCCAAACAATCTAGGCTGTTAAGCCCATTATTTATAAAGTTAGCATTTTATGGTAAGTCTAGTTAAATTAAAAGTTTATTTATTGCATATATTGTAATAGAGATTAATTTATTAATTTTCTAATTTAATGAGATTCCAATTTATTAGGAATGTTTGTTTCCTAATTTAATTAGATGTTTATTTTATCAAGTCAATTAATGGTGGGATTCTATAATTGGAGCATGAGATCTATTTAGATCAAGAAGTTGATTCAAACAGGAAGTCATTAAATACTTTAGATATTTCTTAGAAGACGAGTAAGGCAAGAAGATCAGATTTAATCCAATTCAGATTCATGAGAATTATAAGAGGAAATAAACTCTTATTTGGAAAGAATCCAAATCTTTTAAAACTTGCTATTTTGGTGAAATCCTAGTGCCTATATAAAGGGAGGTATTTCACAATTAAAGTTTGAATGCACAACATAGAACATAAAGCAGAGAAGCAAAATTCGGCATCCTCCCTAGAGAATCTGGATTTGGCGCATAATGTTGTGTTGATTCATTTTCTTATCTTCTTTTCATCTCTGTGGAGAGTTTATGTGGATCTTGGATCACTAGATATTGATGAATTGAAGAATTGCTATTGATCACTTTACGAAGTGCTTTGAGGATCGTGGATCAAAAGGGGTAGCAATTATTTAAGAGAAGCAGATTCATTCCAAGGTTGAGTAAATTGTATGGTGATAAACTGTAAGTGAGAGTCTTAAGTTTGGTAAATCCATAGGGTGTAACATCTCAATTTAATGAATTACTTTTCATCTAGGCGTGGCCTCGTGGATGTAGGATTGATTAATCTGAACCACGTAAAAATCTCTGTGTCATTTATTTTCTGCATTTTATTATGTTTTTGGAAAAATATTATTCTTGATGTGGATGAACAGTAACTGTGAATAGTAACAATGAACAATACTTCCAAAAAATTAATTAAGTAATTTTTTTTTTTGTTTTTAATTGCTTACATATATTTTCGATAGATCCAAATTCCTTTCATAGGCTTTTTGGCTACGATCAAGTGAAGTGTTCACCATGAGAAACATATTCTAATCGTCAATTAAACCATCTCCGTTAATCCAACCCCACCTTGTTTTACTAAATTATTTGGCATTCGGTATCATTGTTCTTATTACACTACAAGGCCTGTTTGGTATGTCACATAACTCTTGCGATTGGATAATTTTTGTCTAATTCCAAGCTTGTCCCATGTTAGAATGTCCAAGGGTTACTCAGCATGAGTGTAAAAACAAAAAAAGAAGGTGTCACAAAAACAATGACACTTACCTTCAATATAACAAGAACACAAATAAAATCAAAGTCTGTTATAAATAGAAGCCTCCCATCATTTTTCAAAGGTAAGCCAAAATCATTCAAGAGGAAAAATGCTAAATTTCTCTCTCTAGACTTTATCTCTCTAATTTTTTCCAATCTACACATTAGCTCTCTAAAAATCTGATAATTGACTTGAAATAAGAAGATATACGCCGACAAAGTCGATCCTGTAATTGTTTTTCATATGTTTGTAGAGTTTTATTTAACTAGGATTATCTTCATCACCTAGAGAGAAGGACGTCTCCTAGGGGAAATTTTAAGAGGATTACAATTAAACTTGAAAATAAAAAGTACAACATGAGAATCCCATGTTGAGAGTTTAACATAATTTGATCTAATAAAGTGGAAACTCAAGCCTAATTCCAAGAGGGCTATTTTATGTTGAAATCATCATTTGATAAGGTGGTACAAAATTTACAACCACAGATACCATAGAGATACATGATTCAATATTATAAAGATTAATATTTAAAATCTTAACATTTGAATGACATATAGTATACAACTTAAGTTAAGATTCAAATGTTGAAATCGCTATTGATATTATAACTCTTGATATCAATAGGTAAAAGAAGAAGCCAAATACTAAATCCGTGGATACATATTATTAGTATAAACAAATGAAATCGAGAAGGTAAAGTGAGCCTACAAATATATATGCTTCTGAGGCGGTTCTTAGATTTAAAAAAATATGCCAGCTACTATAGAATTTTCACGCACATAACATCCTTAATTAGCAATAAAGTGCAGCAAACCAACTTTATCCCTACGAGAAAATTAAAACTAAAAGCATGTTTGAATGTATAAGTTCCCTTGCCTCGGTATGAGTCAGTTAGTTGACCTGAATTACATAACTAGAGTGCACAGCACATGAGAGACCTGGCGAATATATGCCAACAGAAAATCCCTTCCGTACTTAGGTAAAACCTCTTTTTTTTTGGTAAAAATTTGTTTATTTTGTATATTTTGAGATTAGTATCTATTTAATTCTTATATTTTTAGAAGTACATCAAAACATCTCTACTGTTATTTTTTGTTCGTTTGGACTTACTTTTACAATATTACCCTCTTACAATAATGTTTATATTTTTACATTAATAAAAGAAAAAGTTACCAATTTAATCCTAAAATGAAATAAAAAGAACATAAATTAATTTTATGGAACACTATGCTGAGGAGTCAATACATTAATTTTTTTATAATGTCTAAAAAGTTGGTAATTTAATTTTTTTACAATATTAATTTTTTTGGACATATATGAGCTTTCGAGAAAATTAATATATTTTATTTTATTTTATTTTAGAGATTAAATTGGTAATTTAATTTTTTAATTAATGTTCTAAAAAAATAAAGTTATTATAAGAGGAAAATATTGTAAAAGCAATCCAAAAGGAACAAAAAATAATGATAAGGGTGTCAATATTTTAATAGGAGGGATGTTTTGAGTTTTGAGTTACTTTTAAAATTACAAGGACTCAATAGACAATAAGCTTAAAATAGCGACTAAACAAACTTTTGTCTTTTTTTGGTCTGAAATTTAAATAAATCTAAATTAGTCTGAATTCTTAATAAAGCCAAATGTCTGAATCTCAATTACTTTTTTTAAATCACTAAAAATAAGTATTAAGATATTTTTTAACTTAAAGAATCTAAAAACTAGTATTTTATATCTGTGCCCTTAGAAATTATAAATTTTAAACAAATAATAAATATCTCAAAAAAAATGGGAAATTTACAGTAATAACCATTAAAGTTTTGATTTTTTTTCATCTTAACCCTCCAAAAATATTTCTATCAACATTAGCCATAAAACAACTTTTGAGACCAAAATACCCCTCCTCATCTCTCCCCCAACACTCCCTTTTCACTCATCTCTCCCAAACCGATCCAACTCCCATCATCGGCGGCAACTTCAAACCTCGTCGGCGGCGGCTCCATCTCTCACTGGCATCCGATCTACGATCTACAACCTTCAACAAAACCTAGGTTAGTCATTTTTCTTATTTTCATTAATTTAAAATGAGATTTTAGAATAATAATATTTATAACTTGAGAATAATGGTGGTTGTGGTGGTTGGTGGTGTTTGGGAGTATTGTTTTTCGATTTTGAAGTGTTGTGCCTTAATTTTGGGTGCGGGGAGGGAGGGGGGCAGGGGGCGCGCGCGCCCATCGGTGCGCGTACGCCCATCGCTGGGCAGCAGCGCGCTCCCATACGCAGCCCGCTGTCGCACCAGATTTGGTGCGACAGGCCCTGTCGCACCAGTTTTGGCCTGTCGCACCAAAAATTAGAGTGGCCTTTTTTTTTTAACGAGCCAATTTTTTCTGTAAATGTAATGTAATAATTTTATAAATATTACATATACATGGCGAAATTAGAATCACCGGATATTGAAGTAGGCAAGATGTATTTTCGTTATGCCGATCACTTTCCTGGTCGAATTTCGAGCATGTGTAAGTTATCTTTGGTCGTAAAAGCCATCGAAGAAAAATTAACAAAGCGGCAGTTGAGTATGTTTAAAAAGGATATATTTGGGCATTTCTTGGAGTGTCGAAGTTTTCCATTTAGTGGGGTAATTTTGCACAATCTTTTCTAAGGCAAGTGGCCCATGAAGAAGATAGCCGTGAGGATCAGTTATGGTTTCAAATTGGTGAGTATTTGATTCGCTTGTCAATTGTCGAATGGTGCTTGGTTACTGGACTTTCATTTGGTGTTGATACCAATAAAAAAAATGATGAAATGGAGTAGAGGCTACGGAATACGTATTTTGGTGGTGTACGGCGTAAGATTAATGTGAATGAATTCGATGCAGTATTTAAGGAGTTGAAATTCGAGGAAATGGACGATATGGACGCATTAAAGATTGCGCTGTTTTATTTTGCGGACAAAGTACTAAATGCAAGAAAAAATCACTGTCAAATCAATTTTGATTTGCTTGACCAAGTTGATGATATACAGTACTTCCGAAATCGTCCATGGGGGCTATTATCGTGGGAAATGATGTACGAGACTCTTGACAATGCACTGTTCGAGAAAGACGAGAAATTTAAGAAGACTCGGTTGAAAAATCCAGATCATAACATTGAAAAATACAATCTTTACAGCTTTACGTCTGGGGTTCAGGTGCGGTTTTTTGGTTTATTAATAAGTTTTATAGTATTAAATATTTGATAGTTGTTTTATTTGATTTTTCACTTTGGTTGTTGTAGGCTTGGATTTACGAATCAATCAGAGGGTTGCCATCAACATGGGTCGTCAAAACGAAGAAGAAGATTCCCTGCATTCTGCAATGGAAGCCCATGGCATCTTCGAGAATCAACTTTGTGGAGGTTTATTCGTTCTTCAACGACGAATATCGTCTTGTAAGTAATCTGTATTACTTATTTTTTTCACTTTACTAAATTTAAGTTGGGTATACTTACTTAAAACTTTCAATTGAATTTATGGTAGAGGGACGTTTTACAAACTCTTGAGCCAAATTCAAAGGAGAGTAGTAGAAAATATTGGCTCTCTGTGAAGGATTACTTGCCAAGAATTCCAGACTGGGTTCAGAAGGTCGGTATACTGTACACACTAAAAATATTTTTATCGAAATTTTTGACTTTTCATTTACTAATTTTAAATGATACTTTATACAGCACCAACCTTCAATCAACGCGATGCCGTCGGTTACAAGACAATCAGACGAGCATGACGATCATGACGACATACCAAACCCAATACCAGAGCAGCGTCATGACACTTTTGAGGATGAGATGGCTCATGATACTTTTGAGGATGAGGTGGCTGTTGATGACCACCAGCAGCAAACAGACAACTTTGATGACGCACGAGAGTCTGAGGTTATAAATATTATACGATATTTTTTCTTAATAAATTATTATTTTTTTATTGTTATTCTAAAGTTTAATTTTTTTCTTTTGTAATAGTCGAGGACAAAGCAGTTTAATGATTACGTACGACGACGACTGGATAAGATTGATCGTAACGTGTATGAAATAAAGTCAGAATTAAAAGATTTTAAAGAAATCGTTGTTGGCTTCACCGACACATTTTCTAAACGTCCAAATAAGGATTCTCTCACTGCACGCTCGTATGCGGTAAGCTAATTTAAATTTAATAATTATGTTCGTTTAACTTTTAATTTGATAGTTATTTAATATGTTCTTCTTGGCGAATGTATAGGCCCCGGATGACTATGGAGTGTATACTGACGTAGGCAATGAAAATTTGTCTACGCCCACGTCATTGTATAGTTTCTACGGGGATGTTAGTGGCGAGAGCGTGCAGGTGTTCACAGAGCTGCCTCCGGGCGTTAGTAAGTTCGGCCGCGCGTACATACCGTCGTATGTTTATAACAGTCCTTACATGATTCCTCCAGTCAGGCGAGGACAAAACGTCCGGCCTTTACCTCGACCCCAAATCATGGAGCATGCGATTGACATGAGTACGAGTGTGGATGTAAATCCACTGAGAGGATTGGAGGACTCTAGTCTGTTTGCTGAGTTTGATCGATGGTTCACTGGTGATAGCAGAGTCTGCCAAAGAGTGCAGCACCCGCGGTCATTCTTTCAAATAATTTTAGGGACAGCTTCGATGGGATGGCTAGGTGATGAGGTATTTATATTTTTCTCGTGGTGTATACTGTTGTGGATTTATGTATAAATTTTTTTTAAATTGTAATATTTTTGTTTCTCTACAGCATATTCACGAGTATCTCCGCTTGATTAGCGAGAAACAACGGCAGTATCCAAATGCCTTACTCCAACGTGTCACACATACAGACACATTTTTTTGGGTAACGTGCCGACAAAACGTATAATTACTATTTAAATTTTTTTACTTATTGCCTTCAAGTTTTATTAACTTATGCATTTCTTGGTTATCTATGTACTAGGTGTTCTTGAATCAGTTATGGAATAACGGGGATTGTGCAGTCGATTCAATGGTATTCGACGACCGCTTGAATAGTTATCTTTGTGGGCGACAACACACAATGTCTAAATTAATGACGGATGTCGATATGGTATGTATTTTATTACATTTCACATGCTGTATAATGAAAATATTCAAGTTGTTGCTTTTTCTTTGTTGTATTTCAATTTCATACATAACGAACATGTTTTTCAATTTTTATATGCAGTTACTCATCCATGTTAACTTGGATGGCGCGCATTGGGTACTAGCACGAGTTGACTTTCGGAAAAAGAAAGTCTGAATTTATGACTCATTACCAACATTTCGCGACGACAAAAGGTACAACAAAAAATTCAAGCCACTTGAAGTTATATTCCCTCGATGGTTGGAATATGTTGGCTTCTACAATATCCGACCGGAGTTGCGGAGTGAAGACCCGTGGAAAGTTATCGCAGTTAAGAGCGCACCACAACAAGAGCCCGAACTGGCGATTAGGGTGTTTTTGTATTGATGGTTACGATGTATTTAATGTTCGGGCTTAGATTGGAGTTTAACGCTAGTTATGTCGAATACTTTAGAAAGAAGATTGCGGTTGATATATTTAATGACGGTATTATATTGTAAACCTATGTCGTAATTTCAATGTTGAAATTTGAATTTTTTTTAAATTTGCACACTTAAGTTTATATAATTTTAATGCCTCACATTTAAAACTTTAAAATAAAATAAAGTTTTATGAAATATAAGTGTACAATACACAAAAAACAATAATAGTTTTAACCAACGAAACACAAAAATAATAATAGTTTTAACCAACGAATAACACACAAAATACAACTAACTTCGAGTCGACGGAATGTGATTCTTACATCGCTTACGATTATGGCCTAGTTCATGACACCGAGCGCATCTTACAGTTCGCCAATCAACGTCCTCGCCAGCCGAGGGTATTCTGAGCTCTTTACGCCGGCCAGGTGGTGGTGCCTCAACTGGTGGGTATACTTGCATCTCCTGAATTTCATCTGGAACTTCCCAATCAGCCACATCACCAACTGGCTCCACTGGTTGTGCATAAGCCATCGCCAATGATTCTGTAGTGTAAAAGTCCGAGCAAAGGTTAATAAAATCCACCCGGTGTGTTAGACACGCCGCAATTGCATGAGCACACACAAGCTGATCAAGCTGAAACACTCTGCAGGAGCAAGTTCTTTTTTGCAAGTCAACCAACCATTCCTTCAGCCCACCGCCTATAACTTGAAAGCGATTCGGGGATGCCGGCCGAATTATCATTCTTTTGGCTATAGTTCTCCTCTCAGTGACTATTTCATCCGCCCATGTTGTTAGCCGAGTAGTCATTAATTCAGCCACAATTTTTCTATCATAAAACCATTATTGCAATGTTTTCCTAAAGTGATCAACAAGATGAGTAACAGGAAATTTTCGAGGTTCCCTCATAAAAGCATTAACACTCTCCGCGATATTGGTGGTAAGAATGCTGTACCTCTTACCTTTAAACTGAGACCTTGCCCAATTGCACGTACCGACATTATTTTCTAGGTAATCAGTCGCACCCGAGTGAATCATCCACAACCCTTCAAGTTGTCTCTTAAATTCCTCATGGCCATATGCTTTTGCTGCATTAATAAAGGCAGGCTCAAATTCATCCCAAAGAGCTTTGAACATTCTAAATTGTGACTTAATGTTACCTTTGACGTGGTAAAAACAAACACCATGAGTTGCATTGTGAAATACTTTAAGAACGACTCTCCTTATGGTAGTGCATCGATAAGAGATAATTACCAACTCAGGTCTATCGCCAATTACTCCGTGTAACTTCATCATAAACCATTCCCAAGCATCATTATTTTTTGAATCCATGATCTCAATGGCTAATGGATACAATTGATTGTTACCATCAAGACATGTTGCCACGAACATGCTTCCACGATATAGTCCCTTCAGATGAGTACCATTTACAGCAATGACAGGCCGAATGTACTGCATAAACCCTTTAATGGAAGATCCGAGTGCTACAAAATAGTACAAAAAATTACCATCTCCATCCTGCTCGAGGTGAGTGATTGTACCCTCATTCACTGTAGTTAGTACGTGAGAGTATTTAGGGAGTAAGTTGTATGACTCTGCAGGGTTGCCTCGAACTATTTCAAGACCAACTTTTCTTGCCCGATATGTCTGCTGGTATGTTAAATGAACACCATATTCCTGTTGCATATATGCTCTTATGTCATTGGAGTATAAATCCTCTTATCTTGAATATATTTTTCTGTGATAATATGATCGACAACCCGACTCCTTATTTGATGACGTCCATCCACCAATATCTCATTATGACAAGTGTGTACATTATCAATTCTCTTCACCACCCAAGGAACATTTTGCTCATTCGAACATCTAGTTGCTCGAATACGCCATTTACATGATTCTGAACAACAGTGAGCCTCAAAACGTGTCGTAGTAGACCGTGCAATCTTAAAATCAAACTTATCTCTAAAGGCCACCTTGCGTAGTTGTAATATAAGCTCATTCTTCTCAGCAAATAGCTTACCCACACTGATATCATCTGAGTCACAACTGCTAACAAAGCTTGGAGCAACCATATTCGAAGGCAAAGTTGGAGCAAGACTTGTAAGGGGGTCAATTCTCCTTCTCGATCGAACCATAGAAGGAATAGGTCTATTGCCTCTGTTATTCACAGGAGTATTATCTTCACACTCATCCTCATGCTGAAACGACGGAACATTCGAAGGACCGGCTCCTCCATCATCACCATCATTATTGAAACGAGTGCCTCCCCTCGTATTATTAAAAGGTTCTGCACAAACATTATCCCCATCTGTCTCATTATGAAAATCATCATTGTCCCGAAAATCATTGTTGTGATATGGAGAATATCGCTGCTCCAACGACGTTGTTATTGGAAATACCGTTGCTCCAACATCCTGTAACGTAACGCCATTATCATCAATGTTGTCATAATTGTCGTGGATTGGAGAGTAATATTGCTGCAGCGATATTGTCCTTGGCAACACCTCGTCATCATTATCGGGGCTAGACATATTTGCTCTAAACGAAGTTTCTGTATCGACATGTGGCTTAATACCTTCGCTCGGAACTCGAGCTGATGTGGTCACGAATATAGGAATGCATCCAAAATTAGCTACGTCAGATGCCATATGCAACACAACCCTCACCATTTCATCATCACATATATCTATGGGCATTGCACATATACGATATAATGTGTTACTAGACCTCAAAGTTGTCTTCATGGTGATACCATAGTCATTAAGGTTTATTTGTAACACCTCGTATACTCTTACCAAAAACTGATCAAACAGATAATTTTTTCCAACCAAAAAAGCTCGATTTTTACCATTCACATACTCCATACGGCCATTCTCTAATGTCTCCCACCAACCATCGTAACACAATTCAAGTACAACTGAATCCATTAAGCCTGAAATTATAAAAAAAAAAATTTATTTGAGCCCTATTAAAATAATACAGTTTTAATGAATCTTCAAGGGTGGGTGCGACATGCAACCTGTCACCCGAATCTTGGTGCGACAGGTTGCCTGTCGCTCCAAGTTTTGCTGCGACAGGCAGCCTGTCGCCAGATTCATATTCACCCGACTCAGTTCAGTAAGTTCAGAAAATAACTCATACCACTGAGTGATGTCGATTTGTGTTGGATCCGGATAGATTATCGGATATCACTTTTACCGTTATCTTTTGCGGTCGTCGTTGGCTGATAATTCAAGAGTGAAAAGCTGCTTTTGATTTGGCGATATGAGAGAAATGTTGGTTTTGTTCTGTAAAGAAGGGTAATTTGGGAAGAAAGGCTTGTGTTTGTCTAATGTTGATAGAAAAAAGTTGAGAGGGTTAATTACGAAAATAATAAAATATTAATGGTTATTTTCGTAAATTTCCCAGAAAACATAGATAAGATCATATATTATCACAACATAAATCTTGTTCAATTAAATACAACCCTTTAATATTTTAAATTAATATATGTTAATCAATTTTATTATAGTTTATGATATTTTTATATGAAAAATATTCATAAAAAATAAAGATAAATAATGCTAATTTGAAGAAAATAAAAAGATAAAAATAATAACAGTTTACACTATATTATCACAAGTTATAGAGATGGTAAATAATGCTAATTAGTAAATTTTATTTAGGTAAGGATAAAAAATATTATTAATTAGATAGAAATATTTTGGAGAATATCTTTCAATGATGTTATTAAGACTTTTTAGATTAAGTAAAAAGTTAAAAATAACATTGGCTTAATAACTTAATGATTTAATAACTGAAAATTATCATTAAGTTGAAAAAATAAATAGACATAATGACTTAACTAATTAAAAATAAATAAATAAATAAACAAACAAGACCTTACTCTCTTGTTTAAGATCCATCTAATATTTTCTTACTCCATTGGATTTTTTTGAAAATACATATGGAAAGGATTAATCTTAAGATACATGGAATATGATATGGGTTAACAAAAGCGATTCCAGAGAATGAGATCAAACATTTCAAGCCACGGTACGCAGTGAAAAAACAAATAATTTCTATTGGAATTGTAGCATCAATCAGAAGCATACCTATATATCATAGTGTCGAAATCAATTTATTATAGGAAAAATGACAAACACACCCCCAACGTTTAGACAAATGTACAAAAATCCCCCTAAATTTTAAAAAAGACATTTACACCATAATTTATTATAATTTTACCATTATACCCTTCTTACATATAAAAAATAAATTATTAGATTATCCAATTTGTTTATATATTGTTAATAAAATTATAAATATAACCTCATTGCCTCATTCCTCTATTTAAATTTTTATTAATAACCAATTTTTAAAAAAGATATCTACACACTTAAAAAAATTGTAAATAAATTATAATTTTAAAAATAAAATTGGTTGTTAATACCATAATAAATAACATAAAAAATTGGTTATAAATGTACAAGTTTAAATGATTGACATGTGGAGAATTGTTAAATATACAAGTTTAAAGTTTAAATAAAATTGGTTATTAATAACTAATTTTATTTTTAAAATTATAATTTATTTACAATTTTTTTAGGTGTATAGATGTCTTTTTTGAAAATTGGTTATTGATAAAAATTTAAATAGAGAAATTGGGCAATGATGGTATATTTACAATTTTTTTTATAATATCCAATTTGTCTATTTATAATTTTATTAACAATATATAGATAAATTGGATAGTCTAATATTTCTTTTTATATGCTAGAAGGGTATAATGGTAAAATTATAATAAATTGGAGTGTACATATTTTTTTTGAAACGTTAGGGGAGTTTTTGTCCCTTTACCTAAATGTTGGGGTGTGTTTATCCTTTTCCCTTTATTATATGATTAAGTTCATGTTGTAGTCCCGCGTAGATCAACATATGTCGGTTTTTTTCATTCTTTTTTTTTCTTCCCGTGGAACCTTAACAAAGGGAAACATATTAATTAAAAGAAAGTGAAAGAGAAGAGAAAGAGCAAAGGTTAGCCGTAGCTAAACCTTAAAATAGGGCCAGCTCAACCATATTTAGGGCCTTAGGCAAATAGTTTTAATTAATTTTTCTTAAAATTTAAGAAAAAAATATTAGTTATATATGATTTATTGAAAATCAATTCTTTAAACACTCTAAAATGTAAAATTATTAAATAATATTATATTCTACTATTGCTAATTCATGAAATTTTAATTCAATTATAACATTTTCACCTACTTTTTTTTTAAACTCAAATTACATCTTTTTTACTACTCCTTTTTTAGATTAAACTAATTTTTATATTCTTCTATTTTCTAAAATTTTCGATATAGTTTTATTTCAAAATAGATGAAACAAGGACACAAACAAAATAGTAGATTAATAAAAGAATATATTAAAAATAAATAAGAACAAATAAATAACACAACTAATTAAGAGAAAAATAAAAAGATAAAATTTGGAATTACAAATCTGGAATTTATCAGTTTTGTAGGAATTAAAACTATTAAGTACTACATTAAATAAACTCTATAGGAATTTGATAGTTTATTTAGGAAAAAGATAATAACAAAATAATAATAAATTAAATGAATAATAATGACTTTTAAATTCACTTCCCCCTTTTATATACAAAATAATCATCTCATGGAGTCTTCATGTAAAGTGACGCCCTAGGCAATACCTAAGTTGTCTAGAGGTCGAGCCGTTAGCCTAAGAGGACAAAGATATAGCCAAAAACTATATAAGAGTTAAGAAAATCTATAAACAGGAAAGCCCTAAGGATCTTTGAATAACAGCTCTTGAATTTGGACTGAGGGAGAGTCGAACCAAGTAAAAGATGGACAATATAAACTTATACTGGCGAAAAGGTCTCCCCCTTAATTACCTTCACAAAAGATGTGGTACAATATAAAGAAATTTAGGAGAATAGAGCTTTGCAATTTAACTACCAATTCTTATACACCAAGGAGGCTTGAAAGAAAAGCCAAGCAAGAAAGAGATGGCAGCCATAGAGTCACTTTTCAGCCGAACTTAGTTCCCACAACGATTGGAAACTTGTAAAACGGCATGAATAATGGCCATGATTTCAGCCCAAAAAAAATAATAAAAATTGTGGCCCATACTCATAGCAAAAGACCCAAGAAAATACCTTGACGATTTCTGAAGACCCCACTACACGCTGAAGCTACTGAATTATTTTTTTGGAGAGACTATCTATATTACTTTTAATAAAAAGGAGTATAGTTGATGGCATAGAACATGTTAGAGAAGTATAATTCCACCCAAGATATTGCAAACAAAAATATCAAATAAATAATAAATAGAAAAATAGATGGAAAATAAAACCAATCACATAACATAAGAATTTATGTGAAAAACTCTTATACTGGAGAAAAATCATGGCCTTTAAGGATAACGAGAGAAAAATTCATTATGTGAAAAATTATTATTATCACTTTTGTATTTTTCCTCACATCTAAAACCCCAATAATACATATCTTTCAATAGAGTTATCATTTCTCTCATAATAAAAACTATCTACTTGCAGAGAATTTATTGTTGTGTTTTACAAACAAGTGAACTCAATCTCTCTATATATAGTGATTATTTGTTATAGGAGAAGTATTCTTTTTCTTATACAAGTACTCTTCCTTGAATAAATCAAGTCCCAAAGGAAAAATTACTTATCTCTCAAATAGAAATCCTACTAAATAAGAAAATATCATAGGAAATTCTTATTAAAAAATAAGACTTTTTATTAATAATGTCTTATTTTTTAATAATCTCCACCTTGACAAGTTTTTCAATTAGGCGACATAACATGATCTAGTGTGTATCCACACAATCATGTCATCTTCACCTTCTTTACTCCACTAAAACTACACTCATAAAGGGCTTATGAGAAGCACTCCACCCGGGGTAAAATCTTGTCCTCCATCCAGCAGTCATAATTCTTTACACCAAGAATTATCATACTCTACCATATCCATAGTACATATATTTGGCATACAGTTATCACCTTGCTAAAAATACGCTCTCATGTTTGGCTTCCTTGAGAGTCCTCAACCATCAACATAAAAATTCCATCACACACCTTGTACTAAATGACAAATCATGTCTTGTGTGCAAAGTCTTATGGACTTGCTAGCAATAACACATCCTCTTCCATGGCACTAATGGTTTGTCATTAGTATGTCTTCATCATCTATCATAAGGGACTATCGTCTCCCACAATGATGAGAAACTTTCTACTATTGATGATATCAGTATCTTTATATACTAACTTAGAGCCACTTATTGAACTTGCTCCATTTACATTTTGACAATCCCTTTTAAAATGCCTTGATTGTTCACACACAAAGCTAACTCATTTATTTTGAGAGTTATATATTTTTTAAAATATCAACTGTCAATGACAAACCATCAGAAACTTCATTACTTCCACCATTCAACCTTCTTTTTTTCAAAAGTAAAGTGCTAGGAACTTCTTTAGGATCCATTGTTTTCTTCCCATATATTAAAGTAGGCAAGAAATACTTATAGGAAGTTGGAAGAGAAACAATAGCCTAAGCATCTTCTTATCGTCTTCAATTTCAACTCTAATTGCTTCTAGATCTATCATGATGCCATTGAGAATACTAAGATGATCATAAATTTTTATACCTTTAATCATTCTCAGTGTGTGAAACCGCTTCTTAAGGTATAAATGATTAGAGATGCTCTTTATTTGATACAAATTTTCTAACATCTCTCAAAGTTCTTTTGCTTGAGGAATTGTTCCTACATTCCCAAGAACATAATCATATAACACTTACAGTTCTTTCATCCAATTCTTCCTAATCTTCATTGCTCATAACAAAATTTTCAAGGTTGACACGATTAAAAAGTGTTTAATTTACTCTCAAGTATAATAGTGTCTAGTTATAACATAGCTCGGTGAGTCCAAGGTCGATCCGCATAGAAAATATTTAGTTTGTTTATTTTAATTTGTCTAAGAAATGAAAATAGAATTAAATATATGCAACTTAATTTAAGTAAAACTATGATATTAAATTTGTTAGGGTTATGGATCCACTCTTAATAGTAAATATATTTAATAAATTCTTTTTTTTAATTGCCCAAAAGATTAATTGTATAAATTGCAAATATTTTTCCATTAATTTTATTATGGATTAAGTACTTAGTGTGCCAAAATTTAACTTGTCTACAATAAGTCAAAATACCATTTTACCATATTTTATACTAAGATATTAAGAATTTATTGTGCCAAAGTACTCCCATGTTTGTCTATAACAAATCAAAATTTTAAAATATAAAATAAGGATAAAATTAGATATAAAATAATTTAATTTATATAATTAAAAATATAATTTGATTAAATCATTTTTTAAACTAAGAGTTTCACCTTACCCTAACTATTAGTATTTAGCTAAACATAATTGAAATAAAGGTAATTATTAAAATTAAGTTATACATAATTAAAAAAATGGTTTCTGAAAATTGGAAATAAAACTAATTTTATTTATTAAAAATATATTACAAAATGTTAAAACTTAATTTGGATACAGAGAAGAGGAGAAGAATTTGAAGAGAAAGAAGTAAAGAAAGGTGGTTAGAGAGGTGTTTTCCCCCCAAAACTTATAGTAGTTCATAATCAATCCACACCACACACATAAATAAAGTCAATTATATCATGGTCATACATTTGTCCCACTAACAAAAAATAAACCTAACTCAATCCACTCAAGCACACCCAACTTATTCGACTAACAAGTACCATACCTAATATAGTAAATCTTATTATTTTACAATTACCACACTTAACGTGGTAAAAACTTATAACAAAAATCGTGGATCCTCCTCGACAATCAACTAACTTCTCGGACCTTTAGAATTCAAATTTGACATCCATACATTTGTTTAGGAGCCTTGAATTGCATCAAATTATTATTTTTATCTAATAAACACATAAAAATACACAAAATCAAATATTTAGAAAAATAATTAGAAATTCACAATATGTTACATAATTACAAATGTAAATTATAATGTAAGCACAAAATAACATTTTTATCCCTTAATAAACATACAATTTTTAACACTAATCAAATGTCACTGTTAAAAGCAGGGGATAGTTTGCCCTTCAAAGCCTTGTGTAGCCCAGATTGAATCAATACATCCTTGACTTGAATTTGTCACAAGTCAAAATTGATTTTTTCATCAAAATTTGCAACCTCAATCCTAACAAGATTTGAAAACTTGTTTGCAGATATAATTGCTTTTCGAAACAATCTTTAGCACTGATATCTTTTAAGATCTTGCATCTTGCAATAAAAAATATCAAGCATATAATAAACAAAAGAATATAATAGATGGAAAATAAAACAATCACACAATACAAGAATGTCTATAGAAAACTCCTATAGTAGAGAAAAACCACGACCGCCAAGGACGAGAGAGAAAAATTCACTATGTCAAAAATTATGACAATCTCAAAACCCTAATAACACCCAATCTCTTAATAGATCAATTGTTTTTCTCACACTAGAAATTGTCTACTTACAGAGAACATATTACTGTGTTATGCAAATAAATGAATCCAACATCCTTATATATAATTATTATTTCTTGTTGAAGATGTATTTTTTTTTCTTTTACTAGTTGTATTCCTCCTTAAATGAGTCAAATTCCAAAGGAAAAATTACTTATTCCTTAAAAGAAATCCCACTAAATAAAAAAAATCCGAGAAAATCCTTATTGAAAAATAAGACATATTTCCTAATGGGACCATTGTCACATTAGTAGCTCTACAACGATAGATACTAATGGGAAGATTTTTAACAATATTCAAATATAAAAGAGAAGAAACAGAGCCTTGGCAAGTCAATCAACACATGATAGATTGCCAAACTATGAGACAATATAACAAAAATGTAAACTAGATACTTGCCCTTAGCTAAACAATGTATAAAACTTGTATCGAACCCTAAACTATAAATTAATGTATGAATAATGGGAAATAAATTTCTTACCTCGGCTTGAATAGTATGAAAAACCCATCACTAGTTTGGGTGAAAACATAGCAGATAACATCAAGTTCTTCTCCAAGCACTGCTTCTATTACTTTTAATAGCAACAAATTTTCCTCTGTGGACACTATTCATCACAATCTCCACTCCACCTACATATTAGTGAATTAAAACACAGTTTGTCAAATAGTTACCTTAATTTGAATTTCCCTAGCCAGAAGCTTCAAAATCGAATTCTTGAGCTTATTTCTTGAGACTCAAGTCTTGAATATTCTTATTCAGGTATTTTCTATAATTCATAGCCTCGTTTATGTGATCAGATTTTGAACATTTTTCCTGTAACCACCCAAAAAAAGAAAAGAAAAGAATAAATCTTAGAATAAATTTAATCATGATAATCAAGAAAATCTTAAACCTTCGGCAGGACATTGAACAAAGACTATAATTCAAGCCTTGGGGTAGGGACATAGAAAGAAAATTGTTTATTGGGCACATTCAACGTATAATATAGACCATGAATGCAACTTAACTGATCATAAAAGACAGACCATGAATATAGCTTAACTAATCATAAAGGCATTCTGACTGTTTGATTAATAATAAATAACAAAAACTTAAGATTAGGCTCTGTTTGGTATATTAGATAGAGTTTATTTAAGTGGAATTTTTATTAAAAAATGTTAGTTGTTTGGTTGTCAATGAGAACTTTTATTAAAAATTATAAAATTACTTTTATAGGTAAGGTTTTAAAAGTTATGTTATGAAAGGAAAGAAATAGGATTGTTAAATAAGTAAAAAAATACTTTAGGCAATTTTTAACATTTTAAAAAGAATTTTTTAACCTATACTCCTAAAAGGTCAAAATTTGAGATTTTGCTAATAGAGGCAAATTACAGTCTTCAAAAGCTCCACTAATAAAATAAAATAAAATGAAAAGAACTTGTGAAATTAAATAAGCACTTATGCTTATTAAATAGAGCTTATAACAATAGAGCTTATAATAGTAGAGTTTATACCAATAGAGCTTTTGGATAAAAAATCATTGGGTGTTTGGTTGTCAATAAAAAAAGTACTTTTGAACCATTAAACTGTGTGATATTTTTTATATTATATATTTTTTGGAAAAGCTCTCTAACCTCTACTCCCAAAAAATCAAATTTTGGGTTTTTTCTAATAGAGGTAAATTAGCTTATTTAAGCTAAAAAAACTCTACTAAAAAAATAACTAAACACTATAAAATTTTTTAAAAAGTGTTTATGCGATTAAATAAGCACTTATGACTCTTAAATAAGCACTTATAACTCTTAATTAAGTCATACCAAACATGCACTAAGTCATACCAAATAAGCATTTAGTAGATGAGATTTCTCATCCTTATCCAAAACTTTTATCTTTGTTTAAGAAAGATACAATACAATTTCAAAATATTCAAATAACAATATTTGATGCTACAACTATATTATATTATTGTCTATTGATAAATGCTTACTGATTAGTGATTATCGTTGTTCTTGCAAGGTTTTGTGCTTTGGAAATGATATATAATGGTTTCATTGTCAATAAAATAATATATAATATTATCGTGCATACAACTAAGAAGAAGAAGAAGATAATGAGGGAAAAAAATAGAGAATTTTTTTATAATTTCATATTTTTAATTATTATCTTACTTTATTAAATTTATTGTCCTTATTTATATATGAGTAATTTTCTTTAACAAAGTTAAATTTGAAACTCTTCAAAGTATGTAAGCAACTTTAATAATCAACTGAGACACTATTAAAAATTTAAAGCAATTATAAACTAATTTAAAATGACTTTTCAATTTTTTTAAAATCAGCTTGGACCGCCTCAGCTGGTCCTATACTGGCTCCGCCTCTGCTCGGTGGGGTTGCTTTTGAGTTTTGACTTTAGAGAGATAATGGAATTAAAGAAATAGATACGCCTCTTGCTAGAGTGTGAATATCTTTGATTGGACTAAGATGTCTGAGATTCTCAGCAATAATCTCTTCCTAGGCAAGGTGAGATTAAAGTGATGATGTCGGCACTCATACTTTAATTTCTTCTTTACAACTGAAGCTCAATTTGGGGGACCAATGTCGGTGCCATTTTTTAAATCATCGACATATATGCTTTACAGTTTGCATGTTTAAAAATTCATTATTTGTATTTCGAGGAAGGAGGAGAGGAGGAATGGGAAAAAATGTGATTTTTCTTTATATCTCTGCAATGTAGAGAAAGTGCTATTTGATAGCAATCAAATGAAGATTACAAGAATCAATACTGATTTTTCAAATTAGCCGCTTGAGCACATGAATAATAAGAGTGAATGATCATTTGATTTCTTTAACTATCGGCTCTCTTGACTTTTATTTTATTGTCTTTTCAATTTATTTTAAGAGGTAGATTCCTCCAAAATTTGTATTGATCATTTTTTCATATCTTATTGACGAGCTTTATTTAAAAAAAAATATTTATTTTTTTTAATTTTTCATGTTATTAAAGTATATTTTGATAGTCGCTTAATAGTGATGGATTATAAAGTGAGAAAAAAAGTGTTGATCCTAAAATCATGATTCGTAAGGATATTCCTCAACCAAACCTATTATGATATGCACTTATGTACATATGAAAATGGTCAAGCCCATTGTTTATGGTAAAGATCAAGATTATTATGATGATAACCACGTATGGATTGTCATTATGACGATATACACGTATGGAAGAAATCGAAATCATTATGTGATGAATGAATAACAAAAATTAAGACCTTTATGATACATACAAATGGCAAGAATCAATAGTAATATGTAATGAGTAAGGATAGATATTTTAAATTTCATCCCAAATGATATGTTATTTATTGAGTGAGTGGGTAGTAATTTTTTACAAGATTCAAGTAAATAAATTGTATTATCTTATCAACAATTGATAAATACCATATCATTTAAGATAATTTTTTTAGGATAAAAAATTTAGGATATATAGCATTAGTCTTATGTCATACACATATAACCAGATATACAAGTAAATATGGAAGACAAATCCGAGCAAATTATTGTATTTGACTATTTTGCTTTATTGCAATGTGTTGTCTTGTATAAAATTAAGTCTTGGAGCCATTTGAAGTAAAGAAAGTGAAAAAAAAAAGAAACACTTCTCATAGGCATTCTATAAACTTTTCATGGTATCAAAATGAGTTTTATTTACGGTTTTAGTTAGACCCATCACATAGATGATAGTTTATTAGAAGTTAGAGATATTTGCACTCTAAAATTAGTTTGAACATTCTATTACTTAAAATGTCAAAAAATGATCTTACTTAAACTAGTTAAATTAATTTATTCAAAACATCAGTTAAACTATTTAACACACCCAAAAAGAACTAATAACAATTTAGTACATACAAAAACAGAATCAAATTACTTTGTAAACAATTCTTTAACATGAGTGTTAGTTATTAGTTTTTGTTTAGTAAAAATTATGTTCGATATTGGTTTTTATACCTCAATTTTTTAACATAACAATTGAAAACACGAGGCCATATGGCAGGGAAAAAAAAAGGAGAAGAAGAAGAAGAAGAAAACGAAAGAAGAAGAAAAAGGTTAAGAAAGATACTTTTATTTTATTTTTTGAAAATCAAAAAGTAAAAATATGTTCAAAACATTTTAATAAAACTTCCAGGATTTATGGCAAGAGAATTATTTATTGAATAGGGAGAACGATGTATGAGTGCTCAAAATAATTATTTTTTAGTAATTTATAAGATAGAGTTCTTAAGAATAATTTATATGATGGATATTTTTATAATAAATTTTTTTATTAAAAATAAAATACAAACAGTCCCATTCTCACTAGAATGGAGGGAGGTGTAAAATAAGAGTGTTTTTTTCCCCCCCAAAGTTAAATAAGTTTTCTCATCCTCCTTCTTCGCATTGAGTCTTAAAGGGTCCTTTATCAAGTTTAAGCTAAAAGAAAATAGGGTTTCCACTCAAAGGAAAGAAATTATCAATCATGAGTGATAACAGACAAATATGGATTTAGTAACAACATTTATGAAAAGTTTTGATCATGAGAATCTGTGTTGAAACTTAGAAAAATGTTTAAGTTCTCAACTGAAAATGCTGTCTAAGGGGACAACTTGTATAAAGTTGAAAAATTCTTTGAGAAAATGAACTATAGAAATGCTTCCTACCAATGATTTCCAAAATCCTCGACAAAGCTTGAGTTGGGATAATAGGAATCAGTATTGATCTTAAAAATCATGATTATTATTAGATGATGATCATTCTCAATCAAACATTAATCGTTGAAATCAAGACTATTACGTCATTCATATTGACAAAAACCTTAGTCATTAAATATATACAAAGATGGTTACAGCAATGACCATTATGAAATGAAAAATACGAAGAATATGCCAAAGAAAAAAAAAGTATTTGAATATCTTCCAATTAAGTGACAAAATAAGAGTGAGAATTTATTTTGTTTCTTCAAATATATTTATCACTGCCGGTGGAAATTAAATAATTTTACTCATAATAATATCCTTCTGATAATTTTGGAAATTGAGGTGCACCTTGTAGACTGGACTATAAAATCTAATTTCTTTAATCAACAGAAGCACCATCGGTAGCCGCGCGGAACATCATGCATGATAGAAGTAAGATTCATTAGTAATAAATTCCATAGAAACTTCGAAGATGGGTTAGTTCAAAATGTGTTTTGGCTAAGAAAACAGTCTCACATTTGCTGAGTAGATAAATAAGCCTGTTCATATATGTCACTCTCTAACTCATGACTTAGCTTATGAGTCTAGCTATGTCGTATTAGAGCAGCTCATCCATCAGTGGAAAGATAGGCATGTCCGACGGGCTTTTAAAATTTTATTTATTATTTGTTAACTAGCGTATAGAAGTAAAAATCAATTGGGTTTTAGAAAAAATATTAATGTTTGGGGTAAATTTGGAATGATAGTTTTGGACTAATAAATGAATGATACGTGAATAATTATAAGGATAAAATGGGCACAATACTTAGAGCATTACGAAGATATCATTTGCAATGATTTACTAAAGTTAGTACAAAATATTTATAAGAAATTAAGGGTCAAAGTTAGACGCACTAAGATATTTATAAGAAATAATAAACGTAGTATAAAATAAATATTCTTATCATTTTCCTAAATATGACATATAGTCCTAAAAACATTAACTATTTCAATTGAAGGATGACATCTAACCCTAACTTTTATGTATTCTTCTTATCACTAACCTATACTATATAAATATCTTATTCACCCATATAGGGGCCTCTCACTTGCTCTCTCCCCTCACACACACACACACACACACACACACACACACGCACACTCTTTCTCCATCTATTAGACCATCACTTACTTCTCCGTTTTTGGGAGGCTATTCTATTCTCCACTTTCGCCATCTTCTCTACCGTATTATTACTCTTTATATCATTATCTACCATCTTCATCTTTATCAATATCAAACATTTCTATATAACTATTTAGCTTATATTATTCATGCTGGATAATGTAAAATCTTATGTAACCTCTCATTTACATAGTGGACTAGTGATGACTTGTTTCGGTAGACATAAGTCAAAAGCTAAACCACGTAAATGTTATGTGTTCTTTGTATTTATGTTTGTTTCGCTACATTTTCAATTTGAGCTTGAGATTATGTATCACGTATGAGTCTGGCTACCCCAATTACATTAATTATTTTGTGAGACCACCTGAGGAATGAGTCCACCTAAACTACACCTAAACACATATTAGCCCTCCATGTCAAATCCTGTGGGGCTCCATTGAGCTTTCCTCTATTTTTCCTATATTTTACTCGAATTGGATTTTAGTAAAAATTTGGTGAAAACAATTAATATAAGCCCTAACTACCGAGCGATTATCGGAGATCCTGTTCAGCTTTGTGTAGGAACAAAAATTTTGATTTTGAATTTTTAAATGTTTTTCTTTCCTATGTAACGTCTGGCATGTGCCTAGATAAGGATCTAATTATTGTTAGGTGAAGTTTGAGCTTTATTTTCTTACTTTAACCAAAGCATTAACGTGTCTTTGTTAAAAAAGAAGGGCATTATATTGTGTGTTCAGGATTGGATTCATGACTTTCACTCAAAGCAGTGACCAATAATTAGTTTTTCATTTATAAACAATAATGCTCATCCCATTACATAGGTTCCATGTATCAATGCTTTTGGGTTGCAAATGACCCAGAGGAATTTTTTTTTTAAACAAGAATATCAAATTTATTCGTGCTCGCAACATTTAGCCAAATCCCCACAATTTGAGATAATCTGATATTTAAAATTGACAAAAAGTAAAGGTCGGCAACTAAATTTAAAAAATGACAAGAAAATTAATCAGATCCATTCACCTCCCCATCAACAAATAATGAAGAAAACGGATTAAATAATAAACATACGAAACTTATGACTTATGAACTTTATATTAAATTTACACTCATAATAAGGAGATTGTTACTCTCCTTTATAGTTATTGAGTTTTAGGCCAAAATAATAATTTAGTATCTAAGATTTGTGCTAATTACTTAGTTAATCCATATATTTTAAAAATTAATTAGACTTCCAATTTTATCAAACTCATTACTAAACATACGTACATTTTATTCTAGGAGAATTTTCCCTAAAATATAGGGGCGCAGCTACCCCAAACGCACCCTAAATCCTGTGAAAATTGCTCGTAGTAAATTCATCATCAGTAATTGGTTAAACATCCATATGTTTACTACGGTTTTATGATTTATGGATACTTGGGTATGGAAGCAAAAACTAACAATTCCGAACAAAATCTTCTTCATACAAAAACACATCTGGTTCGTGCACTGATAATTGATTAATGCAAGTGTAAAACTACTTGTTCTCGTCTAGGTTATAAGTTAATAAGTCTCCGTTTTGGGATTGCAGTTAATACTTAAATTATTTCATCATTTTTTAAATTAATGTAGTGCATTGATAAATATAGTTAAATTCACATATTTATGATTTTCTCCGTTTTATTAAAAGTTTTTGAAAAACTGATAGGGGTTGAAGCAATTTATCCAAGAATTCATCACATAATTAATAACAATTAATAACACTTTTAGAGTTCTTATAACCTAATAATTTTAACAAAATGAAAATTATGCTCTATTTTCTCATAAGCCCTACTTCATAATTTTGTCTTTAATATGTTATATTACCATAATTGCTATCAATCAAGTGTTTATGAGTATCAATGTTTTTCATTCATTTTTATAAAATATGTCATGAATTTTATCATATTTTATATTGATTACAGAGTCTATTGGATTTCAAGTAACTGAGTTACTCCCCCGCACCCCCCCCCCCCCCCTACCCCATTTTATGTAAGTTTGTGCATTTGAATTTTGAACAATAAAAAATGATGCATAGAGAGATTAAAGTTGTGTCTATCTAGGATATTATATAATGAAACATCGATTTAATAATAAATTTGGCCAAATATACACACTCTCTAGAACTCACAATACTTCTTGTAGTACGGTTAACCAACACTTAACTATTTTTTTCCAACTAATTATTTCATCAGCAGAATAAAAATATATTATTTTATGAGCCATTGCAGTCCTAATCTTACCATGGCTAATTGCCTAATTCAATGCAATCCCGTGTTTTGTAAATCTTTAAAGCAGCATTATATCATGGTGTATTATACAACATAATGTGACAGTGCTGCATTAAAAAAACCTTGCACATTAGTTTTTCTTTTTTTAATTTCTTTAATAAATATAATAAAAACTGAATAAAAATTTATATTATTAAATAAAATAAAAAAATGCAGATATGCTACCACTAGTTGCGATGAATTGCCAGCAACAATTTGATGGCGTTAGCCACTACGTAACAATGTGTTTTATATTAAAAATTAGTATCATTAGAATTCTTATTGTCAAAATTCATACTAAATGGTGGAACTATGACTTATAAAAAAGCTTTCATTTGCTGTAAATTTGCGATAAAAAAGAAGAAGAAAGAATTCATCTTCATCACCATGTAAATAGCTCTTTCTATAAATATATAGTGGCACCATTTTATAAATTTGTGATAAGAAAGCTCTTAATTCTTTCATTTTAACTCTTTCTTAACTTAAAAAAATATAAGAACTTTTTTAATTCTTTCATTTAAACTCTTATATTCTTCAACTATGCCACATTACAAGAAAGAATTCACCTTCATCACAATTGCTTCCTACTAAGAATATAAGAGCTATTTAATGGAGTTCTGGATATAGAAGCCTATGCTCTAACTATCTTAATACTCATAACACCATATATAAGATCTAGTCAGTGGAATTCATGATAAAATTAAGAGCACCTGGCGTAATTCATATTCAAACTCTCTTAATACTAGGAATGCCGAATGTAAGACTTATTTAATAGAGGTTTGTTATATAGATCGAAGTTCATGCTTTTAACTCATACCCAAAAGTTAATTAATTCATAAGTTGAGGCCTACTCATAAAGTTTAAAATACAAAAGCTCATGTTATAACTCATATTCAAAAGTTAATTAGCTTAATTGAAGCCTGACCTAAGCTATAGCTTATATATTTATATGAAGAACTATTCTTTGTCAATACGAAATTATCTTGTTGACACCCCATCAAAATTGTATATCCCTGATCAAGAAGGCTAGCACATGAATTAATGCTTGTCTCAAGTTTTTATGTTTAGCGAAAAAATTATTCTCAATCGATATGAGATTATCTCTTTGATATCCTGTCAAGCTTATATATTCCTTTCAAGTTAAATATTTCATTTCCTATGTTGAGACAACAAAGAATTAATCTTCTTCACAATTTCTCGCGTATATGTCCCCTTTCAAACTAATATATTTAAACTCTTATGTTAAGACAATAGACAATTCATCTTCATGACAAACTCTTGATATTAAGAATATTATATATTTAAGGAGATCATGATCTAACGCAAGTCAAAACTAGATCAGATGAGTTGAGGGTTGGCCCGTCATACAGCCCTATCAATTTTATATATTTCTGCTCGATGTACTTATACCTTGAATACCACATATGATGGAGGATATAAAAAATACCATTATGGCCTAATTAACTCATAATCAAAAGGTAGTTCATGATTAGAGTGTTGCCATAACCTTATGTACTCAGCTAAAGAACTATTTTTGGCCACATGCATAGATTCCGCAAGTTGACATTCCCTATCATGTGAGATGGTTGCCTTATATCTATATAGTAGTTTTTTAGTCCAGAATTTTAAAAGTGCGAGAAAGTTCGAAAAAACTTTAAAACTGCACGGTTTTAAGGCATTATGAAATTAATACTTCAAAACCACAGGGTTTTAAAGATTTTTCGGACTTTCCCATACTTTAAAATCCTGGATTGGAATATATATATATATATCTCAAGTTTAAGCTGGGTTAGTAGAGCTGAGCTCGACCCTAACATATGTCTTGTTGGGTTGAGCCTAAAAGCCTGAATTTATTTGTTAAATTTTTTGAAAATTTTTTATTATATTTTACAATTTTATAATATATAAAATCTTTTTTTTATAAGTTTAGGCTTTAAAAGTTAGGATAAAAGAATTTAAAACTCTAAATATATGCTACGGGTGGGTGGAACAAATATCAAAATTTAGTGTATTATAATTAAAATAATATATATGCATATATACACACGCATTCATTGGGCTTTCGAGCCGGGTTCGGACTTTTTAAGTGAAGCTCAAGCCCGACCTGAAACACTCAAACTTGGGTCCAGCTGGCTTTTTCTACCATCCCTAACAATCAATTAGTCTTTCTTCTAATTCTTATTACAAGGAATAATGTGGTTGTACTTGTATATGAGTCGGCTTTACTACCATATAAATACTATGAGTCTAGCTCATATTTAAAAGCTAGCCCCAAGCTTATTTAACTTAAAAGCTAGCCCCAAACTTATTTAACTAAAAAAACTATTTTCAACAGTATGGAATAAGAAGCTTCTTGAAACTAGAAGGCACATGCTCTTTAGGCGGTATTTTCAACAATATGGAATAAGAAGCTACTTGAAACTAGAAGGCACACGCTCTTTAGGCGGTCTTCTTGATTAAAAAAGTATGCAAGCTACTTGAATTTTTATGCACATAATCTCATTAGCATTTAAGTGCAACAACAACCAACTCATCACTAAGTGAGCAAACGAAGACATGCATGTTTGAATCTATGATGCGGCTGCCCCTCGGTATAAGTCTCTTAGTTCATTTGAATCACTTAACTAGAGGTTGCATGTTAACATTAGAAATTTTGGAATACAAATACCCAGGGAAATTTTTTATCACGCGTGAGTTATCATAAACTCTTGCAGTTATATAAATTTTTTTTAGTAGGATTTTACCATGAGGTTAACTCCGTGGCACCGGTTCAGGAGTATTCAAGAATATAATCCATCTAATATTTTCACACTCCATTGGAATTTCTTGAAAACACACCTGCAAAGGATGAAGCTTAAGAAATATGGAACGAGCAGTTTGAGAGATTGAGATCCAACATCAAGTCACGGCAGTTAAAAACACAAACACTTAGCATCAGAAATATATATGTGCTCATGAAAGTCACTTAATTGAGTGATCAAGTTTCAGCTGCAGCACGCGTAGATCAACACATGTCAGATCGCCAACCTGTGATTCCTTTTCTGTTAGATAACAACTGTAAAAACTTGCATAAATCCTAGAACTATTAATTAATGGATGAGAAAATTATGGAACCTTTTAATTACCTCGGCCTGAATAGTATGAAAAAACCCTTCATCAGTTTGGGTGGAAGCGCAGCAGACAACATCAAGTCCCTCTTCAAGAACTGCTTCCATCACTTTTGATAACTTCAAATTTTCTTCTTTATGGACACTATTTATCACAATCTCCACTCCCCCCGAATAAGGATGAATCGTAACACAGTTTTGCAAACAGTTATCCCAATTTGAACTTCCGTGGCCAACAGCTCCTAATTCGGATAAATTTTTTAGCTTATCTCTCTTGAGACCCAATTCTTGGATATTCTTAATCAAGTAGTTTATATAATTCCTAGCCTCGTTTATGTGATCGGATATTGAACGTTTTCCCTGCAACCCACCAGGAAGAAAAGGAACCTAGAAGCGTAATTATGATAATCAAGAAAACCTTAAAACCCTAATTAAGAGAGAATGGTATTTTTATTATAAAAGAAAATTAAAGAAGGTTGACCTTTATAGACTGAAGAGGAAGCAATGATCGAAGTGAAGCGTGAAGCATGGACAAGTGTTGTCTTCTTTGCCGTTCGATATCCTTGCGCAAGATCATCTTCTTGTTATTATTATTGTCACTATTACCATCGTTAACTTTCGCAGTAGCAGCAAATAATAATTTATGTTGCTGGCCCTTTCCCATTTTGCTGCTATTAATGTTTCTCTCCAGCAAAGCCTGGCCCTGCAGGATCTGATCCTGTTGAATATTGCTATGTTCTTGGTAGGGATTATAGTGGAACAGGAATGGATCATCACTTTGTCCGGGAGGAAACATTGAACCAAGACTGTTATTCAATCGCTAGCAGGCGGATTATTTTTTAGTGATAATGAAGTTAATAATAACAAATAGATACGGTTCTTGCTAGACTGTAGATACCTTTGATTGGCCTTAAAAGGTGAAGATTCTCAGCAATATTCTCTTTCTAGGCAAGGTGTGAGATAAAGGTGATGATGTGGGGGCATGCACTTACTTTAATTTCTAGCTATTGTTCAAATGGCAGCTCACCTGTGCTCAAACTGGTGGACCAACACGGTCGATGCCATTTTCCGGATCATCGATATATGTATATGCTTTAAAGCAAAGTACATGGGAGTCAATATATGTTTATGATGACATATATACCGATGGAATTGACTCATCCACGTCAATATAAGTGAAATTTACAAACGAACAGCTTATGGGCTTATGTTGAAAATTTCTCAGTCAAGAAGCTGGGAGCTTATGGGCTTATGTTGTAGTACGTAGCTCTATTTTCAAAGAAGTATTTATAAATAGATTTCTAAATAAGTAGCAAAGATGGGGTTAATTCAATTAATAGTTTTTTTATTATTTTTGTAATATTAATGTACACGCATCAGTGTATTAGATAAAACATATCTTGCACGAGGAGAGACCAACACCAACAGTATCAAGTCAAATGATATTTTAACCGAAATCCATATATTAGAAGATAATTCCTTTATATATTATAAGGAAATAAAATGAGTATGAGATTTGCTTCGCCGTTTCGTATCTTTGCCTTGCACGAATCGAAACTATGACCGAAACTGTTATCTATAATTGTAATTAAAAAAAATTCAAAACTAATTAACTTCCCGTTTTGATCACCCAAAACATTTTCTTTTTAAGATCTCATTCATTAATTATTGTTCCTTTTAATATTTAAATCTGTCGTTTTTTTTTAAGTTCAATGCACCATTTGAACGGTTTTATGTTTGCTTTCCTTATCTTTATCATTTTGCTTTCAATAAAAAATCTCTATAGTGACTTTTGTTCTCAGACAATGTATAACAGCGAAAAAAGAATCGATTGGGTTTGAGTTAATGAGTAATATCAACCCTAACTACTAAGATTACGAGATCCTGTCCAGCTTTGCCTAGGGCCAAAAGTTTTGCATGCTTTAGATGGCTTTTATATACTTTTTTTTTTTTCTAAGTAAAGTTCATTTGGCATGGATCTTGATGAACGATCGAAATATTATTAGGTGAAATATTTTGAGCTTTAATTTCTCATCTTTGTTCACAGTCAAACAAAACAAAAGCATTGGGTGTTCAGATTGCATGATTTTCACTAAAGGATGGACCAATTGATTCCTTAATTTCCGCTTTATAAATACCAGTAGAACCTTAATAAATTAATAATCTTGGAATCATGAAAAATATATGAATTTGACGAATATAAATTAATCGATAAGTTAACAAATAATTAATTTATGAAGATATTCCTTAATTTGGAAAATATAACTATGTTTATTGTATTGATTAACTTTGATTTGCATGTATTATTTAAATAATAGTTAATTGCCTTACACAGGTAGTAACAAGATAATGTTATAGTTTTATTTTTCTATATTAAAGATGACATAGAAATCTCTCTCCTGCAAAAAAGCATTCAAAGTGATATTAACATTTCATTTCATTTTATTTTTATTTTTTTACAAAGTGACAATACTAACATGAATTTCATACTCTAAAAAAATTAGAGATGAGATGTAAGTCAAAATCAATTACAACCACAATAATAAGAATGTATTTTGGAAAAGCCATAAAGATATATTTAGCTATCTAATAAGTGATCTTGTAGAAACATATATGAAAATATATTATCTTATAAATTTATCAAATTATTAATTTACTACATTGGACTTGAGTTAGGATTAAAAAAATTATTATTTAATCAAAATTAACAATTTATTGAGCATTAATTTACCAAAGTTATTGGTTCCATGCATCGAATACTTTGAGGGATTGGAAATATAATTGCATGATCTTGAGAATATAGCCAAATCTCGAGGTTTAGAATCTAGGTTTTTAAACTTGAACAACAACAAAAATTGAAACCTTTGACAAGATGCATCCACCTGACCGTCAACCGTTGAACAAATAAAGGAAAACGAATTAAATAATAAACACACAAAACACTTGAGTTTATAATAAACATAATACTGCCCGGCCCCCATAGTAACAGTTGATGCATGCATTCACACATTACTTTTCAAATTCATGGTTCAATTACAAGGCAATGAATATAAATGCATGAATAAGTTTCACTCCATTGATTAATTTAATAATAACAACAGCTCTTGTTCATCAGCTCGTAGATCTTTCAATGTACATAGCAACATCTCGAATTGTTAAACATGGTAGCAGGATTCTGATGGGGAATATTTATTCATGATAAATGATATTATTAATTAAATATTTTTTTAAATGAATGATATTATTCGAAGTATGTAAAAAAACGTAAAACTCTATCCTATCCGAACTCGGATTGTAAACAAAATGCAAACTGCAAAATTAATGATTACAGTCTAAGATTTCAATTAGAACCTCAACTTCTCAGTTGACAGCATCGGTCACTCATATGCAAGCTACATTTATGGATCTGAAAAAAAATAATAATAATAAGTATGAGTTCCATAGCTTAGGGTTAACTGCATCAAGTATCCGTTTAGATTAAAATATACATATATAGTGTCATTCCATATAAGAAACACAGTTCATAACCAATATAGAGTTTGCGAAACAAAATAATCCATGCTACCTAGTAATATGGAGTAAATTTTGCATCATACTGAAACCTCAGCAATTAAGCCAAGCATGTCAAAAGGAAAAAAGAAAAAAATAATAATTCTTGTATTGAAAGTTTCTTTTCCACAGTTCTATTTTATTATGAATATTTCTAATGGTCAAAAAATCTTTCATTGTCTTGCAGCTCTACAACTTAGAGAAAGCTTGACTAGTATTTTGTATTTGTAGTTTCCAACATTAACTTTGCTCCTCGTTTAAATAAAAGAAAAAGAAAAGGAAGGGGAATTGTTACAGTACAGTTTCATGTACTTCACATCAACCTCACAATTGCTATCAATAACACAGAAGTAGAATCAACAAAAACTACACCTGTGTTCTTGGTAGCAACTATAGGGTTGATGTATACTACATGATAATGTACCATAACATGTAACTGTTCATTACATTAATTGTAACTTACAGTTAACTTAAAATTAGTTTTACCAACCTTTAAATTGTTTGAATAACAATACAACTTGAAGGTGCAAAAAAATTTTTTTTTAGGTTGTTGTATGTGACAGCTAATGTAACATAGTAAGACCTACCATAACAACGTTCTAAAAAGAAAAACTCTTTGTAATAAAATTGTGGAAAAATAAATTTTTTTATACAATCATTTCTTAATTTTCCTAAGAACAAGAGTTCAAAATTATAAACTTGAATACTACTGTAAATGTTGACCTCAGTGTCCTTCAGATACGAAGAAGAAAATTTTAAAATAGTACATCAATAATATTTCTATAATTAAGTAAACTTTTGCATATATAGTTAAATCACTTGTAATGCAACTAGAATTTGCAAATAATACTTTTTTTTGTGTATTAAACCATTGGTATCCAAAGACCATATTGGGCCCAGACTAATCCATATTTGAGTCAGGTATAACCACTAAAACGGCAAAACTCTCCCAACAAATATTTTACGCAGCTGCCACTACAAGAATTAAGGCCTTTAGTAACAAGATTTTTAGCAACAAAATAGTCTTTGTTGCCTAAAGTGTGTTATAGCAACATAAAAAATATTTTGTTGCCAAATACTTACGAAATAAATTAATATTTAATTAACATTTTTAGCAACAAATATTTCGTAGCTAAAGACATACATTAGCAATGAATTAGCTTTTTGTTGCTAAAAGTTTTAGCGCCAAACTAAATATTTTGGTGCCAAAACATTTAGTGACAGAATCTTTGTTGCTAAATAGTTTTGTCGCGAGAGAGTGACCAATGGCGACAAAAAATAATTTGTTGCCAAATCTATGTAGTTAAAATTCTGAATTTAAAGATTTAACTTCTTTACTTTTTGTGACAAAATTTGAGTTTTGTTGCTAAATGTGTGTTTATAGCAACAAATTCTAATTTTGTCACTAAAAGTCAAAGATTAAAGATTTAAATCATTTTATTTCTACCAAAAGTTTTGATTTTTTGAGACAAAAGATAAAGTTTGTCACGAATGTATACTTTTAGCAACAAATATAGAATTTTGTTGCGCAACAAATTGAAAAATTTTAAAGTAAAGGTCAGTGGTTTTCCGCCAAAATAAGTTTTCCGACAAAATTTCACTCAATTTTGTCGCTAAAATCTCCATCTCTCTATTTTTATCTCATACACTTTTCACTCATCTATTCTTTTAGTCTTTCATTCTCTAACTTTTATTCTAAACTCTCTCATTTATAAGTTTCTTTAACTTTCATTCTCTCATCTCTAATGTATAATTCTTATTCTTTCATTCTCTAACTCAATATCTATCTTCTTATCTCTTCTATTTTTCTTCAATATGGTGTAATTTTTTTTAATTTTTATTTATCTTTTTTTATTACAATATTAATTGATTATTGCATTTACAAGTTAACTAATTATTGTTTGTGTTTTTTTGTAGGAAATATTGAAGTTCAATCACACCAAGAGATGAAGAAAATCAATAAAGTTATATTCATTTGTAATTTAAAAAAATAGATATTACATCTTGTAATAATTTTTATGTATTTGTCATCAATAATAATAATAATTGTTTTGAATTAATTAATTTCTTTTTTCTTATAATGGTTTTAATTATCATTGTATTTAATTTAAAAAATTTGATATAATAATTTTGTTGAAAAAATTTATTTCTACACAATTGTTTTGTAGTAAAATTATTTATTCTATTTCTTAGCAACAAAATAATATTGTTGTAAAAAACATTTAGTGCAAGGGCAACAAAAGAGTTTGTTGCAAAACAATTTCGTAAACTAGATGGATAATACGAATCTATTTTGTTGCAAAAAGATGTTTAAGGCAACAAAACTTTTGTTTTGTTGCTGAATATATAGAGTGCGACAGTGCTAGGCCGATGACCTTTAACGGCAAACGTATTTTTGTTGCAACAATCTAAGGCAACAAAATTTATACTTTGAGCAACAAACCTTTGTTGTTGCAAAAGGTCATTATTGTTGTAGTGTGCATTCCCAAACCTCGAAAAAAGAAGAAGTAACTAGGTCTTGATTTCTTCAGATATTTGTGTAAAAATAGTCACTCATTAAAATGATATTTGGAACTGAAAGAGCCTAATGACGTTTATTCATGTGCATACATTCAATAAGAGAAACACATTCAATTATATTAACTAAGCAATCTGAATTTCTTTAGATTATACCTGGCGCACTCAAGGCACTCATCCTAAGTGAAATAGCCTTTGGTGGCCTATAGCCTTGTAACAAGGAAGAATTCAAGATCTAAGAATCAAATAAAGGTTTCACTCATTATTATTATTAACTTCAAACACCCGTTAAAACTTGAACACAGGATTTGATCTTTAAGAAGGTAGTTCGTCACCATTGAAGTTATTGACTTTAAAAAATCAAATAAATATCTTAAATATCAATAAGAATTAGATAAAGATTCTTCTCAGTCAAACAGATATGAATGAAATAAAGATCACTATGACATTCATATATGACAAGTATAGATGCCAAAAATTGTGATGATTATGAAATGAAAAATGTGGAAGAATCCCTAAATTATTGTGTACTCAATTTTTTTTTTGGTTATTCAAATATTTGTATAAATAGGGATGGGACCAAAAATTCTATATATTTTTTTATCTATTCTTTCACCTTGATATTAACTTACACAATATATCAAAATTCAAAGTTACATATGCATATATTCACCTACTTTGGTGATTTATGTGCCTTTGCACTTTCAACTATTTGGAACAGCACTTTGTGAAAAGAAACTCATAACTGAGGGGATAAGATATTCGTCATACAAAGGAAAGACCGCTTGTACATAAGACCCTCTAGCAAATGCATAAGATAAAACAAGGCTCCATCTTGTGCAAGAAAATACTCGTCTGAAAATGGTTATCGAAGTATGTCTAAAGTCAATCCTTTCGGAAACACACAGATAGCAATTACACATTCTACTAGCAAAGGTTCTCAAACAAACATGATGTACTAAATTTATCAATCAAATGTAGCTTACCAAGGAAAATCGACATACAAAGTTGGCCACCCACTGGTACTTAGAAATTTTAGATGATCATGGAATAACTTCAGTGAGTTTCTGTTGCAGGCCAGGTAGGTCAATACACGTCGTGTCACTTACCTGTAAAGTTAAACATTGTTCTTTTTACTACACAAACAAGTACACATTTAAGCATATATTGACAACACTGATCAATTAACCGTACCTCGGTATGGATAGTGAGAAGTAACACTTGATTTACTTTCGCGGACACACAGTTAACAACATCTAGTCCTTGTTCAAACAGTACTTCAAGAACTCTTGATACTGGAAAACCTTGCTCTCGAAAGCCGCTGCTGATCATAACCACGAGGCCACCTAAACATGAATGGATCACAACACGGCTAGGCGTACAGTTATTACTTGAGCTTCCAGAATCAGAAACACTCGAAGCCAACTCCTTTTGGAGCTCATCTCGCTTAGAACTAAGTTCATTGATCTGATTATTCAGGTCTTTCACATAATTCACAGCTTCATTCATGTGATCCGACATCGAACGCTTTCCCTGAAACCGCAATTATCAGCATAACCCTTATGTTAATTAAAGGGGGAGATTTGTTTTTCATTCTTTTTGTTTTCATTTTTAATCTAATTTTTAAAAACAAGATTACAGTTAAGTACCTTGATATATTCAAGAGGGAGTAGAGATCTAAGAGATGCGTGAAGAGCAGACATTTCTTGCCTTCTTAGCTTTTCGATGTCTCTATGAGTCATCTTCTTCTTTTGACTATCACTTGTACTGCCATCCATGGAACAAATTGTTATGAGCAAAGATTCTGTTAATTCTGTGGGATTATATTTAGTTCGCTGGGATTAGAGGAAACATAAACTAAGGAGAAGTTCATTGCTTTGGTCGGAAGGCAATATGTAAGAAAAGTTTTGAATTGAAAAAAGGGTTTCTCTTCTCTATTCTTGGCCAGGGTCGACAAATGTTATATTAGTCAAGATTCGTCTCAACGTGATAACGGAGGGAAAAAGAAGAAGATACGTTTGTTGGGGTGTGAGATCCTCGATGGGCCTAAGATGCCTCTCTTCCCTTCTCTTCCCATTATTCAAGTACAAGTAGAGATGATGAGCTTTACCTCACCAGACATAGTCAAAATTGCTAGTTGGTAATGATTTCGTTTTTTTTTTTACTTTTTTTTTTGTTTTCTAATGTGATGGTTACGAATTTTTTTTCCTTTCTTCCCAAAATTTGAACTTGGATGACCATAAAATCGTAATATCTTTATAATCATATTTTAAAGGAATTTTGAAGTTCATTACATTTTCATTAGGATTCTTTTCATTTTCTATAAATTTTAGTGTTATAAAAAAATAGCTGGAAAATGTAAGGATAATCTTAATTAATCTCCTTAATTTTAATTTATCAATAACATGTTTTATACTTTTGAAACTCACAATCATTCTCAATTGTTAGATTGACCAAAAGCCATTTTTCAAAAACACTTTATATACGCAACAAGCCAAACTACCAAGTAAAATTGCAGAAAACAAGCGTCTGATACATTTAAAGTGAAAATTATTTGATCTTACAAGACTAATGGGAAGAGTTCCCCAGCATAATATCTACACAACCAAGGATAAGAAGCTTGTGAATGAACTTCATGTACTTGAAAGAATAAATACTATTCTTTTAGTACTTTTTAAAAAAAAAATTTCCAAAAAGAAAAGGCAGGGGTGGAAAGGTTTGTTAATAATCCAAATATTTTTTTTTTATTTTCCTTATGTTTGTAGATCTAATTATTTTTGCGTCGGAAAGAAATATTTAAAAAGCAATCATAAGGATATATATTACTCTACAGTGTAATATCAATACTATAATAATTTTTTAATAATCAATATGAACAAGTTGCATTAATTCAAGGCTTGTCACAGTAAGTTTGACGATGACCGATTATATTATAGGATCAATAAAATCTGAAGAGGACATTTTGGAGTACAAGAGCTCTTGTCATTATTATAATTAGCATGGATCGCATGGTGTTCTAAATAATTTTTTAATCACCGTATTCTACCTTATCATATTATATAAAAGCACTATCTCATCAATTAATCAACACCCGCCTCCTTTAATAAAATTAAAGAACAAACAAATGGTCTCCTTTGTCATATTTTTCTTAATTTGTTTCAGTTTTCTCAAACATAGTTTTAGCTTTATATTTTTTGCGAAATAAATGTCAAACAAGCATTTGATTAGTCTTTAATTGTGTGATTTGAAAGTTATAGATGCAGTTATAATCAATCTATATGAAGCGTCTTATCATGTCCATATAAAAGAAAAGGTCATTATTTCATAGTTTGTTTTTTCCCAATTCACATATTTAGGGTACTAAAACTATTTGTAATATAATCTAAAAAAGGACTTTCCGTTGCAATCTACTATATTACGAAAAAAAAAACTTTTCAGGACTGCTCTTAATGTGTACAACGGAAATTAATATAACCTAAAATCTTCCGATATTGCAACCAATTGTTACTGAATCCCCATCTCGTTATCACACTTAGCCTTTCTATTTCAACATACTTCTTCAGACTTGTTTCTTCCACATAACCTTTTTTTGAAACCATCAAATAGCGAGATTGTTGTTTTTCTTCTTATTATTTTTACTTTCACTATTTATCCTTAGTTTTCATAATACTTCATTACCAGTTGACATAAATTTTCTTGCAAAATCTCACTCCAGCCACAAAATAAAATTTTGACATCAATGGGTAATAATGTAATATGAAAACTATAAGCGAATAAGTAGAAATGGCCAATGGGCCGCACGGCATGGGCACGATACATGGCCGTATAGCGTGGCACGACATGAGCACGTTTCGGTGGGGCACGCGGCACCCGTGGGCTGGGCCAAGCTTAAAATTTTATTCATGCGGGTCTTAAAAGCACCGCACGATTAGAAATAGGCTTAGCACGGCACAATGAAAATGCCTACAATAAGTATGTTTTATTTTTTAATGAAAGTAAATTAAAATTTTATTATTTTACAAATAACTTGAAATTGAATTTTTAAAATTCATTTAATTCTTAGTTTAAAAAATTTTGTAATTGATTTATATTTATAATTTATTAAATAAATAATTGATATCATGATTTTATAAATATGCATTAATATTATTGTGAATTATAATCTATAACTCTATGTAAGTCCAAGTTAACAATTAAATTAATCTTTAAGAAAATAATAATAATAATATATTATTATTATTCTTATTCTTATTATTATTATTATTGTTGTTGTTGTTGTTGTTGTTGTTGTTGTTGTTAAGTATAAAAAAAAACTCTAATACTATAGGGTCAAACTTTGTAAGTAATATTACATTCTTTTACTATTATTAGTTTATTATTATTGAATATCGACTTGAGTTTTGAATTTTTGATTCTATTAAATTTGAATAAAAACATAGACTTAAAAAAAATACATAAAATTAAAAAAAGTACACCAATAGCTTGGCATGCGCTCTTAAATTTTTTTTTATAAAAAACTCATTGGGTTTTATTTTTTTAGACACAGCATGGCACGACACGGTACATGTGCCAGGCCGGGCCTAAGTAAAAAAATAATTAGGCACAACACGAGCACATATGGGCCTTGCATTGATGACCGGCCTAACCCATTGGCCATCTCTAAGAATAAGGGTTAATTTGATAATATTGTAACTTTTAAAATAAGGGTAGGAGCTATTTAAACCACTAAATTATCTTTACACTTATTTTAAAAATAAATTCGCTGTTAAAAATTAAAAAAATAAAAATTTCAAAATTATCCATCATTAATTTCTCAAATTTTGTAAATTGAACTCTCAGTTTCACTCTTTTGGATTTATTCTTTATTCATACTTTCTATATAGAAGAATTTTTTTTTCTTGATATTTACTAGTTTTTATTATTGGTTTAGATTAATTTCTTAACCTTCATTAATTTTCATGGATGATAAAAATTTATTGATGTCCATTCTTGAACGATGGGTTTTGCTCTTCTTAGTTTATGATAGTCTATAATGAAACTAATTATTTGTAATTAAAAGGAATTTATGAGAATTGAGAATTTGAGAATAAAAAGAGAAGAAAGGTTAATTAAGCTATTTTATCAAAAATTATTTTGACAATAAAATTCTTAATTAAAAAGATGACGTGGAGAGCAAAACAGTGGATTCAAATAACCCCACCATAAAATACTTGTTAATCAAATGTGAAGAGAATCAGTTAGACATTCAATAAATTTGTTTTTAAAAATGTTGTAGGCTGTAAAATGTTTGGTAAATTTTACTATTAAATTATCATAAGAATTTAAATAACTGAAATACACATCTATAAACATCTATATTGTTGTCTTTGAGACTTGTAGTCCTAATTTTAATGAAGTTTTTTCTTTCAAAAAATATTTTTATTGTGTATATCTAATAATAGATAATTAAAATAAATATTTATATATTATTAATTTTTCTTTTTATTTTTTGGATATCTCAATATAATTGGTAATAATAATAATTTCTTTACATTGAATGATTTTATTTCGAAAATAATATGGATAATTTTGAATTTTTGTAGTATATTTAAGGATAGTCATATAATTGTATTAAGGAAAACTGATTCTCAAAATCAGATTTTAAAAAACTACTCATTCCCTATATTTTAAAATATATCGTAGGATGAAATAATTTTACTAAAAGTGATTTCTAAAAATATTTACCAAATACCAAATTAGTTTTTAACTTTTCAAAAATACTTTTGAGCCTCCCAAAATCAATCCTAAACAAACCTTAAGTGTACAAAAGCTGAAGATTACTTTAAGGGGGATAGTGTCCTCCATCAAATTTATTGTTGTTTTTCAATTCAAACTTCCAATGGATATAAAGGGAGATTAACGAAGCAATAAATTTCTCATTGATTAATACATTGGTGTTGGTATAAAGGTTTTCGTTGTTGGCACTAGCGGCTTGGTCGATTGGTTTTCAAACAATTTTTTTCTTTTAAAAAAAATGGCTGTCTAAGTTTAAATTCCAGAGGAGTTTGGAAACTAAAAGATTGATCTGGGTTTTATCCGTGCTCCTATATATTTTAAAAATAAATAAATAAATATAATTTTTGTTGCAGACTTGTGGAGGATAGGAAGAGTTCATCTTGTATAGTTTATAATTACCAAACGTATATTTTAATGCGAAGAAGATAAGCTTGAGAATTAGCTTCAATGCTTTTATTTTAATGAAGGAAGCATCAAGAGTGAGCATTATTAGGACAAGTGCTTCCGGGATTGACATGGATTGGCATCAGTTCTGCTCGAGGGAAAAAAAAGAAGCTTAATAGAAACATATTTACGCCATGCAGTAAGATGTTAACTTGTCATAAATCTCCACCACATCAACATCAATCATAAAAAGAAAACACTTGAAGTGTCTTTGTTCCAACAAAATGTTTTTGTCATCTCGAAGTTATGTTTAGCCCATCATTCTCAACAACAGTGAATTATGAGAATCAAATGTAAATAATACGTACAAATCCGAACTTTTCTTCATACAGAAAAGAAGGAATTGCAATAATTGATAGTTACAGATTAACCAACTACAACATGCAAGATGCTTTAAAACAAAAAAAAAAAAAAATCAACAGCAACAACAACACGCATGATGGAACGATCTGTTTGTGCATGTGTACATTTTTTTTTCCTTTCTAGGCTTTATGAAAGACACATAATAACTGCTGCATATACTCAACTGCACAACACAATTTCGACAATGACGGCAGGAGAATAGAACATGAGAAATGTTTAACTGTTTATTGCACATAGCTATTCAACTGTAATTCAAGTAAAATTCAACTGAAAGGATTTACTAAACAGGATCAACAGCAAGAGAAATATTTATTATCAAATTAAGTCAGCACATTCTATCCACAAACAATCATGAAAATTTATATTCAACATGCACATTCAACAATCCTTGCGAATATATAAATTCATCCCAAGATTTATTGAGCGACATAGAGGATTCTTTATGCGAACGAAATATTTGTCCGTTTTGCTAAACCTTTGAAAAAACAAGAATAATTTCCTGATAGTAAAAAACACAGAGTAATGGAAGAAGGATCCTTCATTGCAACCAGAAAATAGAAGCAAAGAATCCGAGGAAAAAATTGAAACTTCGAGCATATAAACCACATGGCTCCCTTATGAAATAAAATAAAATAAAATAAAAACTTAAGAAGTAAAGGGTCCTTCATTGCAACCAGAAAATAGAAGTAAAGAATCCGAGGAAAAAATGAAACTTCGAGCATATAAACCACACGGCTCCCTTATGGAAAGAAAAAAATAAAATAAAAAATTAAAGAAACATGCAGTGACATTGATGCAGTTAATGAGACAGGTATAACGAGTTTAATTTCTTTTAAATTACTTATCACTCTTCAGAATAACTAACCACTATCGTTGACCTGCAAAAGAATAATGAACAAGACTTGCAGTGTATTTCAACCCACCTACCCCAAGAGGTTTTTTTTTTTTTCAAAAAAAAAAGGAACTTGATGAACAATAATTGATGTCTGCAGCCATTGTATCATGCAAAATAAGCAAAATAGAACAAATTAAATGTGACAATAGAATTTCATAAAATTGTACGCTAGCAGCTGATCAAATATTCTTAGCCAATATATCAAATAAACAACTGTTGTTCTGACATGGTGGCATTGAACGGTACCACGCGATATGATCCCTTTAAGGGCGACATAGAAACAAACAAAGAGGCACATGTGTCAAGATATTCATCAAATGTTAACCTATTTAATTAAGAATAAACATGTCTAGCAAATATCATGCTTTTGGTGCTTGTGAATATTTCATACAGTAATAATTCTCAGGTGCGACTACCCTAATTTTTTTTAAAGTGAATAAATTTTTAAAGCCATGCGGTTTAATAGCATTAAAAAAGTTAACTCTCTTAAACTGCACAGTTCAAAAGCGCGTCGACATGAAAAAAAATGATGATCTCACACTAAAAAAAGACTCTTTCCTATAGTACATCAACACATATCAATTTGTGTAGATCTTTATAGATAGGCCTTACTCTCAAAGGTCGAAGATGGCAGATCTTATTCAATAATACACCATAGATTTATATCTTTATGAGCTGGCACTAGATCTCAATAGATGCAGATCAATTTCTGAGTAGGCATCCAGCCAACACAACACATACCCTTTGCCACGATTTTTTAAGCTGATTTATTGCACAATAAATGGCCATTTTTTCTACAAAAATTACCTCGAACAAGTACCGTTACACATACAAAAGTTATGTACAGCAGTACGACTCTAATTAAGTAACTAAACGGTTAAAGAAATATATGAAAGCAATTGTTGTATTAAAAAAGAAAATTGAAGATATTATTCAAGAAGATTTGTGCTTATGTATAGTAAGGACATGAAAACAAAACGCAACATGCGGATTCAGTTAATATCATTTAGCCAAAAACAAACTTCATAGATCTAGCTATTATTTCACTATAACACTAACACTCATGTACATTAGAATTCAAAGGAATCTTTTGAGATGTAATAATTCATGGACTATTAGAGGATAGCAATCACGTGAAAATCCTTCTCAATCAAGACCATTATAATATGCTAACGATCATGATTGTCTGACATATATGTATAACATAATAGTTGGTTCTTGTCATATGTGTTTCACATAATGATTTTGGTTCTTTCTATATATGCATCACATAATGGTGTTGATGGTGGCGTATGTGCACATCATATGGTCTTGATAAGAATCTTCATGTGATCCTATCGTTAGAATCATAATTATAATGAGATTCACCATCAATGAGAGCATAAAGGCATTCAACTGTTTTTAAAATTAAATATAATCAGGAGAACTGTCACATTCTACCAAAAGTTGCTGAAAGGCTTTCCTTTGGATGATTGAATAGTGATATGGATAAAAGATAAAATTTTCATGAAGTTAAAATTTTTATCATATCCAAATGCTGATGAGATCATGAGAAGTCAATTTACCATCCAAATTGTTGCATCAGCATCAAATTTTGGCGCCACATTATTCAGCTGAACAGCAAGGCCAAAGCCTGAAAACAAAGCTGAACACAACTCTTCTCTCACATGCATATGATAAGCACAACATATGCAGCACAAAATGCTCAAAGAGATATGTTAATAAGGATCTGAATTCCATGGATCATGCAATTCCAGAAAAGTTTCTCATACTGAAAGCTAGAAAGCATGTTCAGTTTTAACGTTAGAAGTCAGATTAATTGCAACCGTGCAATAGAGGAAACTCCTCCAAACAATAGCAGATACAGTTTTACTTCACTTGAGTTAGTTTCTGTTGGAGATCGCTTAGGCTGAAACTTGACGGATCCTTAACCTGTAGAGTAGATATTACATATATATGAACCTAACATGTCCTAGAATAGATAACATAGAACATAAAACCCTAACAGATATGTAAAGCAATAAATGTTTATGAAAAGTTACCTCAGCCTGGATGGTGTGAAGTAACCTTTCGTCTACTCTGGTGGACACACAATTAACAACACAAAGTCCTTCATCAAGTAGCACTTCAAGTACTTTTGATAGGGGCAATTCTTGCTCCAAGTACCCGCAGCTATAGGCAATCTCGATCCCTACCAAAGACTGGTGGACGACGAAGCGATTACTAGGGGAAGTATCATTCTGATCTGATGTTTCAATTTGTGAAGTACTTATGCTCAAATTGGACAATCTCTTCAGCTCATCTCTCTTGACACCAAGTTCTTTTATCTTCTTCTCCAAGTACTTTACATAATTCACACCCTCGTTCATTTGATCCGATATCGACCGCTTTCCCTGAAACCCCGTCGACATAAATAACCCTAATTAATTAATGTCACAATCAAGCTATCCAAATAAGTAATATTCTCTATTCCCCAACACCAAGTATACTCATGAGAACGAGGAAGAATTGTGGACACAAGAATCATAGAGTTCTACAAAATTGTGAACAAGAACAAAGGAAAATGAAAAAAAAATGTAGAAATTCCTTTTTTTTTGGTGTGTGCTTTGGTGGGGGGGGGGGGGGGGAATGGTGTTGGTTACCTTGATGAATTCGAGAGGGAGCAAAGCTCGCAGCGAGGCATAAAGGGTGGCCATTTCTTGCCTCCGTTGCCTTTCAATATCCCTATGCATCAGCTTCTTATTGTTATTATAGTTGCTGTTGTTGTTGTTATAGTTATCACTAGGGATCTTGTCAGTCTCCATAGAGGACGATTGTCCCCTGCGGCTTTTGCCCATGTCGTTGGTTATAATACTGCTAGCCTCTGAAGCATGCCCCGAAATTAGATCTTGTGGGATTTTGTACTGTTGGTGGGAATCAGAGGAGACCTTGAAGAACAGATCATCGCCTGAGTGTAAAGGAAACATTATGAGTAAAAAATATTCGGACTCTGAAGCTTTTGTCTCTTAAGGTTGGTTGTGGAGGAGATACGTTTGTTAGGGTATGTGATCTTCCATGGCCCCAAAGATGCTCTTCAAATATGAGAAATGACCTCACCGGCCACGTAAAGCTGCCTTCTAAGCAATGGGCACTGTTCCTTGGTACAAATTGACTTCACCTACTTCTTTGCGTTCACACTTGTGGACTAAACACACTTTTGCAGAAAAATGAAAAATTATTACAATTTACTGAAATTATAAAGAAGGTTGAAAATATTAACTTAAAATAAGTTATCCCCTATTGAATATCTGAATTTATGAAATATCGATTCACAACAATTATACCATGCCTTGACACTTACCAAATTGTCTAGTCAAGAATTTATCAAACTTAACTCAACAATTTGAGTCTAATACAACCATCAAGATCCATACAATTATAGCATAACGTACGTTAGTAAAACCATATGATTCAAGGAATTAAACAATTAGGTAAGGTTTAAATAAATTTAACAGGTTCTTCCAGTGAAATGTGGACTAAAACAGTAATCTCAGATGGGGTGAGAGACAAAAGAACCTTCAAGTAAGACAAGAATTAAAAATTGAATGAAATAAATTTGTACATGTAGAGAATTGAACTTAAGTTTTTCTATCCGATCACATGTTAGTGAAAACATACATAAAAAAAAAAAAAGTCTTAATAACTTGAATTTATCAATTAGTAGTATAGCCGAAAATTTGATGATTATAGCTCAAAAATTTGAGCTGAATATTAGATGATTTAATGTCGACAATAAAGGATTAAGTCACTTGTGAGAATATCGACTCATCGTTCCATTACACATGAGAAGAGTCAACGTGAGTGAAATGGGCCAACAATACAAAAACGCAATAAACACGTTTGATTCTCTGTACTCTAGTCTATGATATGACAGTCTCGTTTCGATCTTTAATTTTACCATTCAATTAAACGTGATGTGAATGTCAGTTTTTTTTTTTTTTTTTGGTTATTATTCCTTGGGGTTTTTAGTTGACGAAGTTGGAAACACCAATAAACATCGATCAGTACACGACACATGGGCCAACCTTCAATTAATTGATTTTATTGTCAATTACATCGGTGTATATGTACCATTAAATTAAGCAGCGCCGTTTGAACACAGAATTCCCCACGTGTTATTAAATCTTGACGGTAAAAGTATCCATCAATCGCTATAGTTTCTTACAAAAACAAGATGTGGGTCAAAAGAAAAGGAAAGAAAGCAAATAATGTAGTAATTTTTTTCTTTTAAAACTAACGATATTTTGACATTGTTAATCTTACAAACGAAATTATCAGAGATTAACGATACATTTGAAATTAAAAGTTTTGTGTGTGAACCAATGGCCATTGAGTAATAATGAAGGGTAAGTTTGATATATTGCAAGGGATGCAGAGAAATTGCCGAACAAAATAATAGCTTCATTTTCTTTTTGACTTTTGGAGATTCTAATTGTTTTGTCTTTGAAGGTAAAAGTTTTTACACCATTGAAAGTTGTGATAAAGAATTGTTAATTTCTAAGTAATCGTCTTTACTCAAACTTTCGGATCTCTAAATAATTTGGCCTTTTCACAGTGCATGCACCCTCCCAGTGGTCGGAAAAAGCCTTGAAAAAAGCAGCAAACAGTAGCCACTCATGGCATCAAGGCAAGGTATCCAGAAGATATGGAGCAGAGCCATTATGTATTCTATTTTCAATATTCAATGCATAAGTTGGACAAAGGAATATTTAAATATGTGTGTTCTTCTAAATCAAATATTATAAAAGTGAACCAATAATGCACTAGTTGCTTCTTTTCTTTTTTCTTAACAAGTAATTAAAGTCTACACAACACATTATGTATTGATTATATAAATTTATACATATTAAACTAATGGTTAGTGGTTATGATTGTGATGCTGTTATGGAGATTTCGGTATAAAGCTCGCGGATCACGAAGTTACAGGACAAATTAAGAATTGGGACCAATACTTTAAGGCTCCAATTTTTTTATTTTATTTTAAATCTCTTAGCTAACTCTTGAAACAATGACAACTCATGATTATTGATAGTCATTATCCTTTAGTTGGAAGGCTGTGATCATTACATGTTTCTTTAAACGTAGCAAATTTGAAGTTAAATAAAATATATTGCTGGTTATTTTTATTCAGGTTTTGAGTTTGATTTATATAGCCTATGATATATCGAGTATAATTTAAAAATTTGTAATCTGATCGATACAGGTGAAACCTATTCACATCTAAAATGAAGATATACTAGAGGGATTGAATTTTTATATAAGAACTCAAAACTCATATCCACTATTATAAGGTGAAGAGTTTTTATTCCTGGATAATGGTTTGAGTGGCTATCATCCGATTGTTTCCAGGTAAATGGGCGTAAGAGCCAGCCACCTGCAATTAATTATGATTTTATCAATGTAATTTACAGATGGTGATTATGACTAAAATCCTTTAACAAATTAAAACCTATCTAACAACCACTCTATGAAGATTTTATTCCTCTACCATGTTTGAAAAAGGAGTAATTAACAAAGTGATTTGTTGTACCATGTACTAAATTATGGGAAAATACCATTTGCGAATTCATAATTCTCTTTGGTGCCATTGACAAACAAATTTGAGCAAATAAAGAGATTATAGATGAAGAAAGCAGTGGATGGCTTCAATACAAACAGCATTATGATATTCTGCTGCTACATTTTCTATATTTGAAGATTACATGATGTTGGACACCAACCGATTTTCTTTTTAAAATGAGATTTGTGTGATGATACTATCAACCGACCAGTGGAACAATATTTTTTTTACATCATGCGTTTAAGATCCTCTGATCATGAAGTGGTATGGATCAAGGCGCAGTATGATATAAATATTCACGTCTATGTGTCAAATTGTGTAGGAATCTTGATCGATTGGAAGCTTCATATTTTATATTTTTGCTTTTATAGAAAAGACATTTGGTAGGTGTTATTCAGCCGGTCAGACCACACTAGTCATTAGAGAAGTAGACTTCATGACTCACACAGGTGATTAATCCATAAAATCAAATCAATTTTTTTATTTTTATAAATGACATAATTATATTGTGTGTCTAGTTGCTTATTATATGATAAATAGTGACGATTAGATGTAATTAATTTTTTTATGTATAAACTATTGGTAGTGGGCCCATGAGAAATCACTGAACCAATAGTACATCCTTATTATTATTAATTGTGAATTAGTAACACAGAGATATTAACTTTTTTCAGTGCAGAATATAAACTTCTATACTTAACAGATTATTAAATCGAATAAGAATATAAATTCAATGTAATTAATGAAATCAGTCCATCTTTTCAAGGAAAAAAAAAAGTGAAGCGAGTTCCTGTGAAAATCATCTAATCAAATAAAATAGTTTGTGCATTAAAAAAAAAATGTGAATATAAAAAAGAATATATTTTTATATTCATTTACTCTTTTAAGTCGGGCGTCGGTGGGGTGGCAGTGGAAAGGTACTTAATAGATGAGATGCAAATGAATCAGAATCACGGGCCTTACGATAAAGAGCTCAAAAGAAGACTAAAAGCATCTCATTGAGTGGTATAATTTTTCTTCTATGGTGTGCGAAGTGGGTGTATTTAAGAATTTGGGCAATAGATTTAGATTAATCTTGATAACTTCTATTTAAACCCAGCTCCAACCCCATTATGAGCCCAAGTTGAATCTCCAATTTGTAATGAGGTAAAGTTGTACACAATTCCAGTTTTGTACGATATAGAATTGAATTTAGGGAGGGCAAAAAAGGTCGTGTGGGCCTAGGCCCACAGGCTTTGTTCGGTAAAAAAGAGTTTGGGCAGGTCCGGTCCTTTATTTTTTTCAAAATTAAATTTATAAATTAAAATTTAAAAAATAATTAAAAAATGAAAACTTAAATTTCTAATTGATAAATCAATAATGATTAAAAAATTTAAAATTATAATATTGAACTTTTTCTTAAGTGTTCATTTTAAAATATTTATTTTTAAAAAAATCATTGTTGATTATAATAATTTATTAATTATTAACTTGTTTCAAGTTTATAATAATTATAAAAAAAAAAAAAAAAAAGTGGAAGCTCTGACTTGAGCCCAACTGAACTCTTGTAGTTCTCAAAAAAATAACTTGACTAGGCCCACATTTTGCCATTCTTATTTGAATCAATTACCTTTGCACAATCAACAATAAATTGGACAACTCGTAGCAAAATAAATTTATGAATTCACAGAGACCAACAAAGCTAAGGCATCGGTGATTGTAAATAAGACACGATACACGCGCTATCAAAATTGAATTCTCCGCAAAATCTTGCGAAATTTTCCATATTGTTGACTTGTATTATATAAATTTGTGGAACCACTTGAATCACTTTATAAATGAGATGCATATAAATTTTGTTAGAAGACGAATCCAGTGCGCGCCATCGGATTCTTATTGGCGGAGTTGTAAGACCAGCAATACATCTCTGTGTCAATGAGAACTCAGCACGCATCCGATGCCGCGCACCTAATCAAAAATTTAAGTTTCAAAATTTGCAAAAATTTATATGGTATAATTTTTTTTTTAATTTCAGTTGCATTCATTGTTAATTTTCCGAACCTGTTGTATGGAAGGGTTCATACCCTTTACAAATGATGTATCTTTTTTACTCTTTGTATTAATAGAAATCTCTTTTTTTTTAAAAAAATTGTTAATTTCCCGAAGTACAATGTTACAGCAGTTTCAACAGAGGATCAAGATTCACAATGCCCATGAAAGAGTGAAATAGGAGTTCAAATCATAGCCGGTGATGGTGAAATATGAGCTCTGCCGTCCACAGAATATATTTCTGCTGTGTTCACAAGGCTCTTCAACTCAACACATTCATGATAGTTTGGAAAACGAGATTCTTTTACTTGCACTCTTTGTATTATGAAAATGTGTGTGACTTACTATTGATTCGAGCAAGCAACAATGTAATGAATATTGAGGCAGGGCCAGCAGGACCCCTCAGAATTCATCGCCATAAATTCAGTAATTCAAAGTACCAACACAAGCAAGTAAGAAAGAAATATCACAGATCCCTTTGATGAAAAAGTATAATCTTTTTTCCTTCTCTTTGTTGTTGTTGTTGTTTTTTTTTTTTTTTGGTTGATTTTACACAAAATATCCACAAAGGTAATAATAACTTAATGCTCAAAAACAGTAAACTTGAATGTTAAAAAATTAATTTTCAACAATGAAACACTATGAACTCACCATCCCCTTCTTCCGTGACTTGACGGGGATGCGTGAAGGCGGTGAGGGTGAAAACTCAGCCGGTAGTTTGGGTGCTTCCAACTTGCCGGTAAGCATTCCAACAACCTCTTCCATGGAAGGCCGAAGAGCAGGAGACTTCTGCAAACAGAGTAATGCAACAGTAATACAAAGCAGGGCTTGTTCTCTGTCCAAGGACTTTACAACAGCCTGATCAACCAATTCAATAAGTTTCCCATTTCTCGCAAGATGCCGTGCCCATGACATAAGATTCGCACGCTGGAACTCAGACATTGGCGATCCCGTAACCTGAAGAGGACGCCGTCCGGCAATTAAAACTAGCAACAAAACTCCATAGCTATACACATCGCATTTCTCCGATAAGTCCCCACCGGCACCGTACTCAGGGGCAACATAACAAACAGTGCCTCTCATACTCGGAGTGCTAGTGACACCACCACTCTTAGGAATCTCACCACTCGCAGCAGAATCATAGCTATTGTGGCGAGCTCTATACAGCTCACCACTGAATCCTTCTAACCACCAGTCCAAACTACCTATACTACTTCTACTCCTACTTCTGGTCTTACTCTTCTTCTTTCTCTCCACATACAACTCCTCGTCCCTCGGCCACCAATCGTCATCACTGTTAGTCCCCAGTGCTCTCTTCTTCTTCTTCTTCTTCCTTTTAGCCAATTCCTCACAGTACTCCTCCTTCCACCACTCTCTTGCAGGCCTGCGCCGCCTCTCTCGTTTCAAATTCTTCACATTTTCTTCCTTATCCTCATCCAGCGAAACCCACCAATCCAATCTTTTCCTACTTTTCTTTCTGTCAACTTTACCACCAACACTCGAAGAAGAACCAGTATCCCTACCGATCCAATCACTCTTCAGCCTCTCATTTCCAATCGCCGTTCCAATCCATTCTATTACATATTCCTTCACTTTCACATCCTCCTTCACATTTTCATCAACACTAGCCTTCTTTTCCAACGCCTCCGTAGATTGTGTTTGCTTTTGTGTCATTTTCACACAATTCTCCGGAGACTGATCAATACCTACACTCAAATCCTCAAAAGCCGTAGCTGTAGTAGTCGTATTCACACTCTCAGTCTCCACCACAGATCCACAATCCTCTACAGCGGCCCCACAATTACTCTCCAACTCCGCCGCCTTGTTCTTGATCTCACCATCAGCCTGACTTTGATTTTCACCCACCGATTTCAGCCTCGCAAGCCCAAAATCAGAAATTTTTGCGCAAAAACTATGATCCAACAGAATATTACTCGGCTTGATATCCCCATGAATCACAGGCGGATTCAAGCTATGCAGGTAAGCAATCCCCTTGGCGATGTCAACAGCAATTGAGAATCTTTTACACCACTCCATCAATTCAGGGGGCTTCTTATGCAACAGAGCGTCCTGCAAATTCCCATTACTCATTAGTTCATAAACGAGCAGCATACGGTGCCGTTTCGGGTTGGACGAAAAACCCAGAACCGAAACGACGTGGTCGTCTTGTTCGAGCAAGGAAGCGAAGTAGAGCTCGTTGTAGAACTCCCGCTCGCCCTGCAGCGATCCGGAGTCCATGACTTTAACGGCGACGCTTTGGTCTTGGAGGGTAGCGTGGAAGACGGAGCCAAAGCCGCCTTGGCCGAGGAGGCGGGAAGGGGAGAAGGAGTCGGCGGCGCGGCGGAGGACGGAGTAGGAGAAGCGGTGAGGAGGCCTGGAGTCGGAGGGGGCGGTGCGTTTCTGGGTGAGCTTCTTGCGGAAGCAGAAGGTGAGGAGGAGGAGGAGGGAGAAGGCGGCGGCGGTGGAGGAGGCGGGGATTACGGCGGAGCTGTGGTGGTGGGGGTGGTGGGAGGGAGAAATCAACGGCTGGGATTCCGGGATTTGACGCGACGGCATGGCGATGAATGATGAATGATGAATGATGAACGACGAACGGACAAACTAAAAGTGATTGTAATAATTATGACTCATTGTTTCTGAGTTGGGACTTGAGTTTAGTTCGTGTGTGGATTGTACTTTACAGAGACACAAGACAAGAAGACAAGAAGAGGTGATCTGTTTTTCTTTTTTTCTTTTTTTTCGTAAAGGAGTGTGAAATGAATTGTACAACTGGCCGTTTTGGTTGTTGTGACTTGCAATTTTCTTATTTATTAGCTCCAAACAGAAATCCCGAGCTAATTAGCATCGCTCATTTTTTAATTTATTTCGTTTACCTTGCGTCTAATAATGGAAATAAAAATTTATTTATTGAAGTAATTTTATAATTTTTAATAAAAATTTTAATTAATAATTAAACAATTAAAATTTTTTAAGTAAAAATTTTATTAATAAAAATTGAATTTAAAATTTTTTTTACTTAAAATACCATACCAAACAAAGAAATTGTAATTTATGTTTTTATAATCTCATCGTATAAAAGAACAAGTAGTAATTAAGATCAAAAGTTTTATTGGTCTAGTTTTCATTATCAAAATTCAAGATTTGGGTGTAATGAAGCACTTTTTAAGTGGAAGAAAAAATTGGGTTTGGTAATTTTCAACTAAACTAAGTGGAAAAAAAGTGGAGTAGGTATTTTTGCTTTGTTTGCTTCTTCCATCCTCAAAATTCAAACCCCCGTGTTTAAGTCACACTGTCTGCCAATTTAGAAAATTATACTAAAAAGTTTCTTATTCCTCTATCTAATAAGGTAGTCTTTAGGTGAAGTAGGTGCTTTGTTAAAATCGATTAATCAAAATTTAGTTGATTACTATATGCTGCTTGTAGCTTTATTTTTAATTACACACAAGTCTACATTACTCCATTTGAATTTGTCAATCCAAAAATGTCGGCTGCCGATTATTTCTCAATTAAAAAAAAAAAACAGTAGAAATTCTTATGTACGGTATACTCCTAATGGAAGCTTTACAATTTCGTTAAGCAAATATCATTTTAAAAACAAACGCAAGAAGCTGTGACTTGATTCTTCAAGTCATCACAAAACCATACAAAACGCTATCTCTTTTTTTTTTTTTTTAATTCAAATTCAAATCACCATGACACCATCACTTTTCTTATAATTTTCAAAACTTCAACTCTAGGAATATCTCCTTTTTTTTTTTACCCCTCCCTCTCTTTCTCTCTTTCGCTTTCAGCCTTTCATTTTAGTCCAAAACTTCAAATCCAACCCATTCATTGGGAGTAAAATTTTGTTTGTAGTCTATTTGCTTTATGCAACAAGACAAACTCATAAATCCCACCAATTCTAGTTGGCGGTTGAGCTCTAGAGACTGTGCTTCTTTTGGGTTAATGATGCAAGAAAAAAGCGATTATAACTTTTGAAAGGATATGGTTGGGAAATGGGAAGGCTTATGATTGTAAAGCTTGGTAATAATTTGGGCTAGCTTGCATTGAGCTTGATAAAACTTTTATTGTGGCTTTCTTTTTAATCTTTTTCGGCACTCAATTTGTTCTACTTTTTTAGTCAACAATCTTATGGTTCACGATTCATGAAAAAGTAATTAATGTTCATGATATACTTATAAAACGGGAATTGCCAAAAATTAAAGTAGTAGAAGGCCACACAGGAGAACTTGCAAATAATGCTTTCAAAGAGATACATGGCGGCATTGAAATTTCGAATCAAACGATGGGATGAAAATAAGCAGCTTTGATTGAAAGAAAAAGCTTCCGTGAATTTTTTTAATACGTTTCTCCAAATCTTTCAATTCTTCATTGGCCTTATTTCTTAGCAAGGTTTTAATAGTCTAATACTCTTGTAATTTTGAAATCACATTTACGGGAAACAAAAATATTAACCATCGTGAAATGAAAGTGGATGAATGTTTAATAAACACGACTTTTACAAGTTATGGAATAAGATTAATTTATCTTTAAATATTCTTATTTATAAACGTTTATCAAACACTTTAATAACCTTATTTTAGAAGCATGATTATTAGACAACGATACCGAATTGATTTGGTTAAACATATTCAAATTTATCATTCTCTTGGTCCTCAAATTATTATATTTGTAATAACTTGTTTTATTTGAAAATTTTAAAGATTTGATTCATTTAAAATTATGTGAGAACTCAATAAAAACACTTAAACAAAGTCACCAATTTCAAGGGCGAGGCCAAGAATTTTATGTGCATTAGAGCTAAGAAAATATATAAGTACAATTTTAAAATATAAAAACACTTAAAAATGTATAATATTATATTAGTGATTATTAAAGTTAGTACAATCCAATAATGCAATAACTTATTAAATATATAAGTAACAGTACCAATTTTATTGGATCATAGATAATAATCTCAAGAGTTAGTAGAAGTAAAAGTACCAATTTAATTGGATCATAGATAATAAATAAAAATAAATTTTTAGTAAATCATAAATAAAAATTTAATATTAGGTGTAAATAAAAAATGGTATAAGTAAAGGTCTTATGAATGGACAATTTTTTCTTTAAATCGTATCCCATCTAAACCCATGTGTAAATTAGTATTATTAATCCCATGCTTTTAGAATTAAATTCAAATTTAATCCCCCTCAATCCAATCCAACTAAGCTTACCAAACATGTGATAAAATACTTAATTCCAAAATTAATCCAATCATATATTTAATCCGCACATCCAAACATGAAATTCTTCACAACGTTAAATATTTAAATTTCTTCCCTTTACAGCTTTGTTAGAAAGGGAAATAAATTTTCTAAAACAAGATGGGGGTGGGGGAAGAAGACATTAGAGAAAAATCATGATGGGGCTGTTTTTGAAAATTATAATGGTGTTGGAATTGGCAATTCAGTGAAATTACAAAGCGGCAAATTTGTTTAAGCTGCAGTGATAATTATGTAGATTGAAGCAGCGGTAACTTCGTAAATAGAAGTAAAAGTCTTTCTTCAAATTTGACTGGGTTAAAGCCTAGCTTTAACCCATAAAAAAACTCCATCGCTGACCAATTTATACAAAATGAAAAAAAAAAAAGAGGAAGAATTAAGTCTAGCTTGGTTAAATAAGAAACTCAATTTAAACAATACAAATTAAAAAAAAAATTTTAACTCCATTCGTACGATTTTATTCTGTTATGAATTGACGTGTCTAAAAAAATCGTCTACAATAAATCATTCATAGTTGAAATCACTTTTTTTCCAAAAAAGAAAATCTTTATGACTGTTCGCACATTCACATTGACACTTAAAACTTGATTTAAATCCGTTCAAAGTTTTATTTATTTATATTAAGAACCATCACCAATTCACCATGTAAGTTATGCTGGTACATGATGAAAATTAATTTAGTTTCAAAACTAAAATTTGAAGGAAAAAGTAAACGCAGTTATAAATTCTACTCAAAAGAGAAAAACTCCCAAGTTTCAACTCTAAAATCTTATGGGCTGGCCACGTGCGTCATGTTGTTGGATCTTCTTCGTCGAGAATTTGGATGAAACATGGCCTTCCAGATGAATGCGACGGTCAAACAAAAAGTTAAATCTCAGCCACCCACGTGGAGACCACTTTCCAGGTTTATTTCAACGCATGCGTCTCATGCTAATCAACTCTCGCATTTGTCTCCACGTGTCATGGCATGCTACGTGCAGGGCTAAGTTTTTTTTTTTTTTAAATGATGCTGATGCTGCTTGTTAGTGATTGCTCCAGTTGATATTAATCAAACAATTTGTTTTAATTGTTAAAAACTATTTAATTGTAACTTGTGCTACTGTACGTTTCAAAGAATATGATTATAAGAGCCAAATCTTTAATTGAATATGATCATGCATGAACATGAGAAGGTCGGCTGAGGTAATTAGAACAAGCCAATACCTTTATATCAATTAAATATAGGAATCGCCCCTATAGAAACTTGCAGAAAACACAGGTAGGAATGAGTTTATAACAAAGAGCAAATACAAATTAAGACTAATGATATAGTTATAAATAGTTCTGTAAAGTCATTTACATGTCACGGCATCAATTTGTTGGTGATTTTATAATTATTCATAAATTAACTTGATTCAATTTCAAAAGATAAAGATATTTAATTATTTGGAATTACAAATTAGCAGAATTCTATGGAAAAAAAAAAAAAAAAAAACTGGTTACGAATTTCTCATAATTCTTACTGACCATTGTTTTCGTTTAATGCAACATTAAAATCAAATTCCTCCTCATAAGGATTAGAAAAGAAGTTCGCGACCTGCTTACGATGTTGTTACCAATATTGGTTTGTACATTATAACGAAACTCTCTCATTTGTTTTTTACTTTAATGAAAGTTTCTCATCACACAAGGATACAAAAATTCGAAGATAATAATTAAATTCATGCAGAAAATCTTCACTCAAAATAAAAGAACTGCTGTGTAGAAGAAAATTAAAGACTTGGCTATCAAATGTGATAAATAAAAAGAGGTAAATAAAACAAGAGTAATTAAATATTTCACAAAAACATCCTTTTCTTAAGTCTTAACGACTCTATCCAATCCACACTTCCATTTCCATCATTCCATGCATGCAAAGAGGTAAAAAAAGAAAAAAAAAAAGGAAAAACGGAAAATTACCCTTTTGCTTTCCTTCTGAGATCAACAACAATGACACTGATATTGTCATGGCTGCCTCGTGCAAGAGCGAGGCGACAAAGTATAGCAGCAGCAGCATCATGGCTTTTAGAAGGAAACAACACTTGGCTCCACCGTCTTTGGTGGCACGGTCACTATATCGACTTCTTAGAGCAGTGGCTGCACTTCCTTCGCGAAGACATGCACTTGCTACTCGGCAAGCCAAATCATCGGATATCACATCCCAAATGCCATCACTGGCCAGGATCAGACACTCATCTCGGCCTTCTCTTTCAGTGATGGAGATTTCCGGCTGTGATGTTGTCACTCTCTTCAACAAGTTGTCTCCTCCTGCTTATCAACATAAAAACAAGCTAATACTTGAGAAACCAGGACCATCTATGCACCTTGACATAAAATTAAATCTAAACTTACAATTAGTAAGGCTCAATCAATTAATGACATTAATCTCACAACAATTATAAATATACAAATAATATCAATTATATATAATAACTTAATAAAAAAATGGGCCGACAATATGGGTTGTATATATTTATTAATTAAACAAATAAGTATAATAAATGAAATTTCAAGTTCAAGACCTAAGTCTTGATAAGACTGACCACTAACAATAGATTTAGACTTATGTTTTATCTTAAAAAATACATATTGATAAACAAAAAATAAAAAAATAAATCCTCACGAAGAAGATATACAATTATAATTTATATTTTTTTACTAATAATTTACACTAAACTTGAAGCACAATTTAAATTAAGAAATTATCCTAATTATTTACCTAGGGGGCGGGACATATTAAGAATGCCATAGACTCGGACTCCATTATGATGAATAAGCTTCCCTCCTGCTGCCCTAATTCTTTCCAGCTCATCCGGTCTTTGTGGCTGCAAGCACGAGTAATTAATTAAACAATTTCTAAGGTTGAAGAAAAACATTTACAATGATTAATTGTTGTTAAAATTAAAATTATGGACCTTGTCATCAAGTAAAAGAGGAACCGGTCTCCCGTCTCGACACAGAACGGCGCGTGAGTCCCCGCAATTGGCAACCACAACGCGATCTCCGCCGACTAGTGCCACGAGGGCAGCGGACCCCAAAAACACAAGGTCCGTTGGCTCTGGCTGACACCCAAGCGCGCACGTGCTGAGGGCCACCTGATCCATTCTCTTAAAGCTCTTCTGAATCGCCACGCGTACCAAATCCTCCCACTCAGCCCCCCCGACCTCTTCGTTTTCTTGTTTGGTTTTCGTATCAGTTAAACTGCAGCTACATCCACCACCATTGGCAGCCGTAGCTTTTGAAATTTGCACGCGCGTCAGCTCCCTCCGCCATGGAACTTGTGCATCAACTTCTTGCATAGCTTGGAGACTAATTATGTAAAAAATTGAAAAATAAATAGATTGAGTAACAAAATAACGCACATTAATCAGATCATTCACACACATAATAAAAATAACATCATAGTATCACTACAAATAATGCATGTGTGTATACGTATATATGTAATCTATTATCTGGAAACTGAGAGGAACTACATGAGACCCTCCATGGCCGTCGTAAACGGCGAAGAAATGAAGAGGCCTTCCACCGAGAATATCTGGACGGAAAAATTCTTCCTTCACAGAAACGGCGTCGTCCATGCTTTCGGCTAGCCCCTGAATAGAAATGCAACCAAATGCCGGCATCGATTCTCCGAAGACGGCGTCGGCAGCGAGTGTGTGGGACTGGGGATGAAAGTGAGGCGATGAATAAGGAAGCCGCGGGACGAAGGCGATCCTCATCCTCCTCATATGGATTCTGCGGCGACGGCGGCTCCTGCATTTCTCAGGGGTGTCACTGTCAGAGCCATCGCTTGAGATTCTTGAGAGAAGATTAGTTGGTCGCTCATTTTACAGAGTGGGGAATCAATATCTCGAGACCAATATATATATAACACATACATACATATGTAGGAGGACGTTACGAAAGGAATAATAATGAGTTGAGAGAGAGAGGTACAAGGAGTGAAGAGAAACGTGAAAGAGAGGATTATAGATGTGTTGGTAAAGTGACTCGTGGAGGAAGAGAGGGTTAGCAAAGCGCCACGGGACATGCTATGCATGAAGCATACTGAATTGAACTATGCACTATACTATGTGTGGGGTTTTCCTATTGCTTCTTCTGCAAGCAGTTGGTTTTTACGTTACGGTGTCGAGCTATGGACGCCATTTGGCCGATGGTTTCTGATCATTTAGTGATCCTGCTGCCAAATAAGAGCCCGTCTGGGAGTGGCGCTAAAAGCCATGCCTAATCTACTTTGCAACTTGCAAGCACTTCTATGAGGCAATAATACCACTAGATGCGAAATGATAATCCAAACTTTTAATTATTCTTTTTTCTAATTCTAAAATATCTTCTATTTAAATATATGATACCATTATATGTACACAGAAACTTATTTTTTTTTCCTTTTTTGTCTATATCTATTTTTCCTAATACGGAAATTTTTGGAAAAGATAAATTTCTGTTCGGGACATTTACAGAGGTACCTTACATAAAATTTGATTTTGAGATAATCAAGACTCTAAGGCTGCTTTTAGGAACAATATAAAATCTCCTTATTTGAGAATTAGTTTAGAGTGAATTTACCAAACATTATTTACTAAATATCTTTTCCCGAACATGTGCTAAGAAACATGTATCCATATCACCGCTGCAAAAAGATAACATACCTTCCACAAATTTGCACAACTCAGTACAGCACATACAAAGAATTGAAGTTAGTTTAATATACGAGCTAATGAACCACAAATCAGCAGGCAGCAACTGCAATACGGTACCCATCAGCTAAAATGTAAAACAAGGACCCGTCGTCCCGAGCCATGTGATTAATCATGTAGAACTAATGTCATATTGGCTTAAAGCGATCTTAGCAGATCATAGAATATCAGTCAATTCAATGTTTTCCATCTATGTAAAGAGATTATTTTTCCAATGAAGTTACCACATGTTTCTCTCACTGTGAGACCTGAACAATGCTCATAACAACCACACATTCTGGTATTCCTACCTACCTATCTGTCCTCTTAAGATCAATAAATATGACAC